>CM053588.1:103300164-103318330 GCA_028646515.1 Pseudochirops corinnae
TGGAAAAGAAATCATAAGGAACTTATCAGAGTTGAACTATTTACATGACAACATGGAAAAGTGACAATTGTAACTGATGAAACTTTTCTCAGTATGAGGATAGGTGAAGGGAATACAAATGTATATATATGTATACATACACATATGTCTATGTAGGGGGGTTTATATATGTGTATGAACACATATCTGAGTATGTGTATATATATGTGTATGTAGAGGGCACAGGATCAATTGAATAGGAAGGGACGATACTTTAAAAGGTGAAATTCGGAGGTGGGAGAGGATTAGAATGAGAGGAGACAGAGAGGGACAGAATGGGGTTAATCATCTCACATAGAACAGGCTAGGGATAATTGTTACAATGGAGGGGAAGAACAGGAAGGCAAAAGGGAAAGGGTCAACCTTACTCTCATTGAACTTGGCTTAGGGAAGGAATGACATAAACTCTAAACTGGGTATCTTGCCCCACAGGAGAGTAGAGGGGATGGGGATGAGAGGTGGGATGATGGAGGGGAGAGCAGGGTGGGGGGGAGTGTTGCTGGAAGTACACACATCTGACAGGGACAGGGTAGAGAACAGAACAAGGGAGGAGGGGCAGGATAGGAAGGAGGGACATATAATCAGTCTCTCACAATATATCTACCATGGAGATGTTCTGCGTAATTACACATGTACAGCCTGTATTGAATTGCTTGTCCTTCCAGTAGGGGTAGGTGACAAGGGAGGAAGGGAAAGAATCTAGAATTTAAAGTTCTATAATCAAATGTTAAAAATACATATGTACATATATTATTATTATTATTATTATTATTATTATTATTATTAAGCTACATGCAACTGGGAATCAAGTTATACAGGCACTGGGGTAGGGAGACCCATCCTGCCCTACCAGAAAGTCAGAAGGGCGAGGGGGAGGACATAGGAGAGAGCACACTGGGGGAGGGGCTATACAGTGGGATCACTGTTTTGGGGGTGGTGGGTAGGGGAAAGATGGGGAGAAATTTTGTAACTCAAAATCTCGTGGAAATGAGTTATGTAAACAAGAAAATAAATTAATTAATTTTAAAAAGAAAAATATGATTGAGAATGAGTGAATTTCACATATGGAGATTGAAAAGAGCAAGATTGTTAGGTTCTTATAGGGAGTGATCTCAGCTTACCTAGTCTAACCTTTTCAGATGAGGAAACTGAAGGCTAAAAGAGGTAATAGCTGAGCTGTGACTAGAATCCAAAGACTTTTTCCACTTATTATATTTTAAATGAAATTTTTTTTCTAGAAAATATTTTCAAAAAGAAAAAAATTAATGTGGTCCAGGCTCCACCCTTTCTCTTAAATGGGACAAGAATTTTCTTTTATTTGTAGCAAGAAAAGCTGATTTTCCTTCATTTATTTAGTAGTTCCATTCTGGTGCTCCACTTAATGGTCTCATTTCTTTCCTGCTGATATTGTCCCTGTGCTGGATTCATGGAGTAATAGAATTTGAGTGTGAAGGGAAGTCAGCAGCGGGCTCATGAAGCTGGAAGGAAACAGACATCATGTAGTCCAGTCTGGGAATGTTTTCTCACATGTATAATGAGGGATCCATGCGCAGTAGCATTATTAAGTTTGTGGTAAAGCTAGGGTGGCACCCAAAACCTTCTGAGTCTAAATCCACTGTTTTTTCTGCACTGAACATGTGTAACACCCTACTGAGAATGTGATGTGAGTGCCCAGAGCATCTGCTTTAACAGATATGTTCTTAGTTGTCGGATAAGGACTGAACCTATGATTTCACTGGCTAAGGGAATTTTGTCGAGAGGAAACTCCATTTACCAATTCAGACCAACCTGTTTTTGCAGTTGAAACTCTTTAGAGAGCAGCCCAGAGAACTGAGAGGACAGATGACTTGTACAGAGTTTCAGATCCAGCATGTGTCAGAGGGAGGACTTGAGAGTCCTGGTCTTCCTGGCAAGTTCTGTACCTACTGCCTCTCCCAGAAGGCTTCATTTGGTTAAAATCCATCAATTTAGAAGTCTTTATGGAGTTCCTGCTATATATTTAGCATAGATGGATGCAAAGAAGACTATAGAATAATTTGGCATGGTTTCTACCCACATGATGCTTACAATTTATTTGAAGAGACAAAACTTAAACTCCCAAACTCTCATGACCAAGTAGATGCATGCTATTGTCTCATTTTCACAGTCTGTAATTCTTCTTTGCTTCTAGAATCTCATCAAGTCCTTGCTCAGCTTCTGGACACACTGCTAGCAATTGGTACTAAGCTTCCAGAGAATCTAGCTGTTCAAGCACGACTGATTGATGTTGCCTGCAAGGTAAGAGAGTATGAGTTTTAAAAAATTATTCTTTTATATTTCATTTTGTATTATCCCACATGGTGGTGTATTCCATAGCTCTGATTTACATTGTAAGTGTTTTAAGGTTTACTTTCCTTGAAACAATCTTATGAAGTAGATAGTGCTTGTATTATCTCCATTTCACATATGAGGAAACTGAGGCTCAGAGAGGTACTTGGCATCATATAATTATTAAGTGTCAGAGTAAGAATTCTTGAATTTTTTTCCAGATATTTTTCCTAAAAAATGCCTTTGTTTCTTTGAAACTGTAATTCATGATAAATAGTTATCTCAGTAATGAGATAATTTAACTTTGAAAGTAGCATACATTCTTGGAGTTATTTATAAAAGTGTTAGTCAAGGAATCGGGAGACTTGATTTCTCTTTTGTGTTGTTAGTTTCCTCATAGCATCTCTGTGAGCTTTGTAGTGAGTATTACCATAGGATGAAGTACCCAAGATCACATGGCCAGGGTGGAAGAGAGCCAGGGCTTGACCCTCAGTCTTGTGATTTAATTTGAGCCCAACTTCTTCATCTTGAAAGGGAGGATAATGATATCTGTGTTAACCTACTCTACAAGGCCTGTGTAAAAAGAATGTTTTGAAAACCATAAGATGTTTCATAAATAGGAACTTTTTTTGTCTAGTTTAATCTTGGTTCCTAATCAGCATTCTTTTATGCATAGCATTTACATAAAGCTTCATGTGCTGAGTGCTTCATCAATACCTCTTCGAAAGATTGTTTTGAGGTTCTGAAGAAAAAGAATAAAAATAGTTGTGAAATTAGGTAGCTATTTTTGATTTCTGGGACCTGATTGATTCATTCCTTTTTTAATACCTTTGAGAATAGGCACAGCAATAGGCACAGTGACTTCCTTCTAAAAAATTATTTTAAAGCTAGGGATTTGGTCCTTCGCAGTTTGAGTTCTGTAGGTAGCATGCGTGTTATCAGATGGTACTGGTCCGTATGGACCGTATAGTCAGTATGTGGACATTGTCGAAAAGATGTCTTCTGCCTCATGTACTGTATTCTTTAGATTGTACCTTCTCTCACTTTTTTTTTTTTTTAGCAGTCCTTAATATGGGTTTTGGATTTACCTCTTTGTTGTAAGGAAAACTCGAAACCTTTGCTTCTGAAGTGATTTTTAATAGTACAAGGTGATCCTTTCAGCTGTAGTAGTTGGAAGAATTGTTGGGGTTTCAGCAGTTTTTAGTGATGAGTGATAATTTCCTTAATCACATTAAATGAAACATTTTTTCTTTCTGTTATGTTGCATCTGTGAACAGTTAGAAACCTTGTTTCAAAGAAAATGAGCCCCATAGCACAAACCTTTAACTGTAGGAAAAATAGTAAGGAATTCTGGGTATTAACTCACTCATTTGTTCAAGTCCTTTATTAAGAGCTTCCTGTGTATAGCTAACCATTCTGGGCACTGGGAGGCATGCGAATACAGCATCCTGTGTGAATACAGAATAATGAACTAGAAAGGGACATTACGCACAGGACATTACGCATCCATAACTACTATGGATCATCTTTTTCTATTTTTAGGATTTGATTTAAATATTTATTTTTCAAATTGATATTTTGAACTTTTTAAATTGGAAAAAAACATCTAAATCAAGGTTCAGACAGATGTTTTGCACATAGCAAATGCTTAATAAATGTTGGGAGAATGACTTGTGCAATTTATAAAGAGAAATTTATATGCATTTGAAGAATTTAACTACCCAGAAAATTCAAATAATACTTCTTTTTGTTGTTATTCTAGCATGATAGTGATTAGGATAATCCACACTCTTAAGTATATAAAATGCTTTCCTCACAACAAGCCCATGAGGGTAGGTAAATAATTAATAACTAATATTTGTATGGGGGGTGGAGTCAAGATGGAGGAATAAAAGCAGGGACTTGCTTGAGCTCACCCACAAATCCCTCCAAATGCCTGTAAAAAATTACTTTAAACAGATTCTAGAGCTGCAGAACCCACAAAATGACAAAGTGAAGCATATCTCCAGCCCAAAAAGCCTAGAAGATTGACAGAAAGGTATTTTGCTCTGGTCTGAGAGTGGAGCACAGTCTGACGTGGGCTGTGCCAGGTGCCAGAAGGCCCGACCCGGTCTCGGGACTAAATCGCTGGCAGCTATGGCAATTTCCAGACTTCTCAACCCTCAAATGCTGAGAACAGCGTGGAAGGTCAGTGGGGGTTCTCTGTGGGACCTGGGTGAAAGAGGAGAGCAGGGTTCACCCCCAGTCCCAGGGTGACGGAGGTGGCAGTGGCGGTGGCAGCAGTAACAGCAGGGGCTGCTTCCAGAGCTCTGGGCTCACAGATGGTAGAGGATCCAAAGCAGAGTCCTGCGTTGATAGGGAGTTAGAAAATCAAGTATTAGGCTGGGAAGATGAGTAAACAGCATTTAAAAAGTCAGACTACGGAATCTTACTTTGGTGACAAAGAATATCAAAATATACAACCAGAAAAAGACAACAAAGTCAAAGCCTCCAAGAAAAATATAAATTGGTTGCAGGCCATGGAAGAGCTCAAAAAGGATTTTGAAAATCAAGTAAGAATTAGAGGAAAAATTGGGAAGAGAAATGAGAGCGATACAAGAAAATCATGAAAAAATGAGGCAGCAGCTTGCTAAAGGAGACCCAAAAAATGCTGAAGAAAATAACACCTTAAAAAATAGACTAACTCAAATGACAAAATGTGTCCAAAAAGGCAGAGGAGAAGAATACCTTAAAAAGCAGAATTGGCCAAATGGAAATGGAAGTCCAAAAGCTTACTGAAGAAAGTAATTCCTTAAAAATTAGAATGGAGCAAATGGAAACTAATGACTTTATGAGAAATCAAGAAATTATAAAACAACCAAAAAAAAGAAAAAATAGAAGATATTGTGAAATATCTCATTGGAAAAACCACTGACCTGGCAAATAGATCCAGGAAAGATAATTTTAAAATTATTGGACTACCTGAAAGCCATGACCAAAAAGAGAGCCTAGACATCATCTTTCTAGAAATTATCAAAGAAAACTACCCTGATACTCTAGAACCAGAGAGTAAAATAGAAATTGTAAGAAGAACATTTATATAGGACTTTAAGGTTTGCAGAGTGCTTTATATCAGGGGTATCAGATTCAAATAGAAATAGATCCCTGTAGTGCATACTCATATAAAAAGTCATAAATTAACTTTATCTATGTTATATTGTATTTTAATTTGTTTTTCAAACATATCCCAATTACATTTTAATCTGATTCTGGCAGTTTTACTGGACTGTTTTGACACCCCTGTTTTACATACATTATTACATTTCATCTTTATGAAATCAGTGAGGTGTAGACACTACATGTGTTCTTCCTAATTTATGAACAGGAAACTGAAACTTAGTACATCTTACAGTATTCTGATTTTTTTTTAATTGAGTAATCTATAGTATACATATACATATATATATATATATACACATATTTATATATGGTAGATGATTAGCAGGGGCACCCCATTTTCCAGTCATTCTATATAAATGATAATTAATTATAGAATATTGGGGGAATTATCTGTGATCTGTTAGGAGTGCTTGTTAGTTAGAATCAAAATAATAGATTTTGTTCCACACCTTTATTTTAACTGTGTCATTCTTTGCTTCAAGTGTGTTTCTCGTAAACATGTTAGATTTTGCCTTCTAATACATTCTGCCAACTTTTTCTGTTTTGTGAGTTCATCTCATTCGTATTCAGAGTTATGATGGTTGATTGTTTATTTCCCTCATTTGATCTCTTACAGTTTTTCTTCTCTATGCTCCTCTGTCCCTGTTTATTTCTGGTAATTACCTTCAGAACTGTTAAATGGCATGGGAGGAGGACTTGTCTTAGCAGATAGTTGTTTTTTATTTGCTGTGTATTTTACTACTGTTTTTATTTTTTTCTAAATTGGGATTTTTGATTTCATCAGCATGGTTAACTCTATTTAGAAGTTCTTTTCAGTGGGACCATTCAGCAGCTCTCCTGTAACTTACACTCATAGAGAACTGACTAGAATATTGAGAGGTTATCATAGGCCCTGCCTGCGGCTCCTCGGCTGTTTAACTGTGTCAGAGGTAATATTTGAATTCAGATCTTACTGTGAATTGTAGCCCTTCTGTTCATTGACAGAGCTTTGTCAATGGGAACATTGGGTTTTTGGGTTCCACTTTTTTTCATTGTTGACATTTCATATATTGATACATATTTTGGTATTCGTCAAATTCGTCATTCTTTTTAGTGCAGTAATATTTCATTAAATTCACACACCACAATTTACTTAGCCATTGTCTAGTCATTTTACACATCATTTATTTTCAGTTTTTTCTTATTTAAAAAAGTGCTGTGGGGCAGCTAGGTAGCACAGTGAATAGAGCACTGGCCCAGAAGTCAGGAGGACCTGAGTTCAAATGCTGCCTCAGACACTTAACACTTACCAGCCATGTGACCTTGGACAAGTCACTTAACCCCAACTGCCCTGCCCTCCCCCCTCCAAAAAGCAAAAACGAAACAAAAGATAGTTCTTCTTTAAAAAAAAAAGTGCTGCAATATTTTTGTGCAGGTGCATTTTCATTTTAACAGCTTCCTTAGGGTATAAATTTGTAAAAGTGAAATTGCTACCTCAAGGGGTATAAATATTTTTTGCAACTTTTATTATATAATTTCAAATTGCTTCTCAGAAGAGTTGAAGCAGTTCATAGCCCCACCTGCAGTGAATTAACATACCTATTGTCCCATGTCCTTACCAATGCTGAATTTTTTTGTCTTTTACCATTTTTGTCATTTCAAATATATTGTGGTAGCTCAGAGTTGTTTTAATTTTATTAGTGATTTTGGATGCATTTTCAAGTGCTTGTATTTCTGCTTTTGAGCAGTTTTTTAAAAAATATGCTTTGACCACTCGACTGCTAGAAAATTATTCTGTTAGTATGATCAGCAAGCTTCCACTGTGACAGACTCTGTGCTAGCTGCTGAGGACACAAATACAAAGAAAGAAACAACCCCTGTTCTCCAGGGGCTTTACAATCTTGTCTCAATTTGTTATAGATTTGAAATATCAGATTTTGATAAAAAATACCTCATGCAAAGATTTTTTTCCCCAATTCATATGTTTCCTTATTTTGGTTGTATTGTTACTAATTTTTTTATCATTGAAATCATGTTTTTTCTTTTAATAACTTCCTTCAAATTGTGACTCATTAAGATTTCCCCCTTATCCAGTTAAAAAATTATAAAACTTATTCTTTAATTTTTATGATATAGCTTTTAAAAAATTTTAGGTGTTTAAGGCTTTTGGAATTTTTCATGGTATATTATTTAAAGATAATTACATAGTTCTATTTTCTGCCAAATTTGTATCAAATTTTTGTCATATTCCAGTTTGAAAAACTTGATGTTTATTTCTTTCCTGCCACGTTGTTGAAAAAAGTGTTAAATGGCACAAGGCCCAGACTAGATCTGGGGGATGGAGAACTTTCCTTTAGACACCCATTCTAGGTTGACTTTGATTCATTATTGCCTACTCACAAACTCTTCAGACTTGGAAGGGACCTGACAGGTCACCCAGTATAATTTATGCAGAAGTAAGGTTTCATTCCATAGCATATCCAACAAATGGTCATTGGGCTTTTGCTCAAAGCCTCTGGTGAAGGGAAACCCACTATTTCCAGAGGAAGACCATCCACTTCTGGGTTGCTAGTCTTAATTGTTAGACTTTTTTCTTTTCATCAAGCATAAATCTGCCTCCTGCAACTTCTGCTCATTGGTCATACCTATACCTCCCAGCTTTGTCTTTCTCCACAAAATTTGATAAGGATTCAATCTGTACCTTTATCTAAGTCATTGGTAAGCACTGGATTTTGAGTCAGAAGACCTGGTTTCCAGTCCTGGCTCTGGCACTTCCTGTCTGTGTGACCTTGGGCAAGTCCTTAATGTTTGGGCTAGATGAATTTTAAGGTCTCTTTTAACTCTAAATATGTGGTTCTATTTTAATTATCACAGGGCCAAGGACAGATCTTTAGAATATTCCACTAGAAAGCTCTTTATAATTTGACATCAAACCAGGAGTGACTACTCTTTGGATTTGGCCATTTGAGTATTCCCATATGCACTTAACTTCCTGTTGTTGAGCCTAGTGATTTCTAAACTTTTTTCTGAGTACACACTCTAAAAGTAAAAAATTTTTTAACTTAGAACTCCAGTGATGTATATTTACATTAATTACAGTACTAACATGTACATTATAAAACATTCACAAAATGGAAATTAAAAAAGATAAAATGGATTGAACTTTAAAAAAAAATTTTTTTTCATTCTATTAATAGTACAGAAAACATTTTTGCCTGAGCCAAAAGTGTCAGAAAGTTTGTTTCTTCAATAAGGGCAGAGGAAGGAGACAAGGGGTATACTAGGGCCAGGGACCAGGTGGGGAATAACTAACTGTCTGTCTGAGGAGAAGCACATGAGTAGGAGGTTGTGGAAGGGGAGGTCAGTAGAGGAAGGTGGGGGCTGTAAACTTGCTGTTCAGTTGTGCTTCTTCCTCAGTTC
Source organism: Pseudochirops corinnae (assembly GCA_028646515.1). Taxonomy (NCBI): domain Eukaryota; kingdom Metazoa; phylum Chordata; class Mammalia; order Diprotodontia; family Pseudocheiridae; genus Pseudochirops; species Pseudochirops corinnae. Next base: position 103,309,069 of record CM053588.1, read on the forward strand.
TAATAATTTCTTTATCCCCACCAGTTGATTTTCTTGTGCACTCCACATTGAAGACCACAGATCTAACATAGTCACGTGAACAAGTCATTTAAATTGTCAAAGGTGGGATTGAAGGCCAGATTTTCCTGGCTTCAAAAGCTCCACTTTCCTTTTTACAGTGCTGCTGCCTTTCATCTTCTTGTCTCTTAACCTTGTCAATTAAGGAAATTAAGTTAGTTTGTCATGACCTATTTTCTCCCTTTTTTGGTTAATTTTGTTAACTTTTATTTTCAGTTCCAGATTCTCTTCTTTCTACCCCTTCTCTACTTATTGAGAAGGCAAAAAAATATGATACTAATTATATAGATTAAATTGTGCAAAACATGTTTCCATGTTAGTCGTGTTCTGGGGGAAAAATCAGAAAAATGCTTCAATCTGTACTCTGAGTTCCTCAGTTCTCTCTGGAGGTATAGATAGCATTTTTCATCATGAGTTCTTTAGAATTGTCAAAGATCCTTGTGTTGAGGAGGTAAACTAAGTCTGTCACAGTTAATCGTTATAATATTGCTATTACTGTGCACAGTGTTCTCCTGGTTCTGCTCACTCCACTTTGCATCAGTTCATATAAGTCTCGCTAATATTTCTGAAACCATCCATTTCATCATTTTTTACAGCACAGTAGTATTCCATCACTTTCATATACCGTAACTTGTTCAGTCATTCCCCAGCTGATGGGTATCGCCTCAGTTTCCGATTCTTTGCCACTCCAAAAAGAACTGCTATAAATGTTTTTGTACGTATGGATCTTTTTTCTTTGATTTCTTTTGGATACAGACTTGCATCTATATATTAATATCAGAGGACATGCAGTTTTATATCCCTTTGGATATAATTCCAAATTATTTTCCCGGAATGGTTGGACAGTTTGGTTGTATAAACAGTGCATTACTCCTCCAGCACTTGTCATTTTCCTTTTCTGTCATATCAGCTAATCTGATGGGCATGAGTTAATATATCAGAATTGTTTTAATTTACGTTTCTCCAATTATTAATGATTTAGGACATGTTTTCATACAGTTATTGATAACTGTGATTTCTTCTTCTGAAAACTTCATATTCATATCCTTTGACCATTTTTCAATTGGGAAATGGTTCTTACTAATTTGACATAGTTCCCTGTGTATATGAGAAATGAGACCTCTATCAGAGAAATTTGTTGTAAAGATTATCTATTTTACCTCCCATCATCCTCTCTTACGGCTTATTTTGTTGTGTCATGAGCCTTTTTTCAAGAAACTGCTGGCTTTAGGTAATCACTAATGCTTGTCTTAGAAGTTCCCCAAACATTCCTTTAATATAATATATTTTAGAATTTTACCAGGAATTGTAGTCAGACTCTTTGGGCTGTAGTTTGCACACTAGAATGTCTTCCCTTTTTTTTTGAAATTAGAACATCAGTTCTCCTACAATATACCAGCACCTTTGCACAGCCTTTAGAGATCACTCATAATGGCTCACCAGTCACCCCTGCAAGCAAGTTTTCATTACCCTGGTGTCTAGTGATTGAGTTCTGGTGATTTGAAGTCATAAAAGACACTGACAGGAGATGGGGATATTCTTTTCTCATCATTCACTTTCTCTTTGGGGATTGAGGGATGTCCCCACCCTCACTCACTATCATTCTGTCTATCTTGAATCTCTATTCCTATGAGTCATTTTTGTTCTTTCCTTTCAGAGACAAAGACGATTCTTCTTGGTAGAGAAAAGAACTACACCATCCTTGCCCCAGCTCCTTCAGGCTATGCTGCTGTTGTTTATTTGGTCCCTTTTTTTCCTCTAATAGAGCTTAAAAAATAAAACAAAATCCATTTTGTTGTCCTCATCCTGAGCCGGAGTAGTCCTAATGAGGTTACTACAGACCTTGCCATGCATTTTTATTCATACTGTTATAAGAGGTCCCTTGGTTCTATCCAATATATACTTTTTAAAAATCTTCTTTGGTTGGTGCATTCTCTGGGCCTCCTTTGATCTCCTTAGGCAACTCCCTCTTTTCATTCTTTTAGAAATTGTTTCTCTTTGTGCATTCAGAATTTAATTTTTGAGAGCTTCCCATCCAAGATGGGCTAACTTCTGTGAAATTTTAGGCCATGATATTTTCATTCATCTCTTTGAAACCCTGTTCTCACAAAATATATGTCACTTGTCATACTGTGTTTACCTTTACTCTCCTTATTCTTTGGATTTAGCTATTTAATGAGTCACCAAACTTTACCTAATGGAAGACTCTTCTAGTCCTTATTTCTCCACATTGTCTATATGAGTATCATGAAAGACTGTTGAATATTTTGCTGAATTTCAGGTCTATGACAGGCCTCTGGTTTACCCTAGTCTAACTTTATTGGAAAAAGAAATTAAATCAGTCTGGCATACTAACAGACTGACAGTCTATTCTTTTTTTTTTTATATTATTTTTTAAATTTACTTATTTACTTTTAATTTACAAGATTCAGTTCCACAATCACTTGAGTTTCAGATTTTCTCCCCTCCCTTCCCCCCCCCCATGGTGGCGTGCAATCATGTATAGGATCCTGACAGTCTATTCTTTTGATTTTTAAAATTTTATTTTATTCTATACCTAACAAACATCAAAAGAAAAAAATTAACACTTCCAAATACATGGAATGGAAGGAAAGTGATCACATGAGTCCACAAATTTTTATTATATATAATTTCTATCCTCCTTATCTGTCTTTGCTTCTAAACCTTTCTTTTCCTCTGCGCATTTTCTTTTAAGTGCTTCAACATGCCTCTTTTTCAAGTTCCCCACGTTGGAAAAAAGAAAAACAAAAATTTTGTTACAAAAAAGCATAATCACAAAACCAGACACTGACCATGTCCAAAAATGTATTTCTTCTCCTACATCTTGAATCTCTCTCCTCCCTCTCAGGAAGTGAATAGATCACTTTAGGATTGGGTCATGACTTGTTCTTAATGGAGCCATGCTGGCTTTTGCGTTGCTTGTGAAATCTAGGTAATTTTAATTTTAATTTGACTTATGTTGTTATAGTATAGAGAACAGTGGGCTTAGAAGTTAGAAGATGTGGATTTTAGTTCTGGCCTTGCCGTTTAATAATTCAGTACACACAGGCATGATTCTCTTTTATATGACTCTTACAACTTGAATGTCATTATCTGCCACAAAGGATGATAATGTTTGCAATATATGCCTCACAGAGGTGTTATGAGGAAAGCACTTTGTTAACCATAAAGCATTATAGGCATGTTATTACTACCATCTTAAATTTAAAATTAATTTTTAGAAGTTTTGTAACTTTTCTACCTTGATTTCTTTAGAGCTAGACAAGGCATGTAAGGGGAAGATGTTAGGTAGTTTGTTTAAAGACATTAAAGAATTGCTTGTATGGTCTTGAATATAAATTCAGATGAAATGAGCTTCTTGCATTTGAAATTCATCTTAGGTTGACATTGTAGTTTTCATTGTTAATTACTGAATTATCAGACCAATTTGGTAGGTTAAGAAATAAAGATCAAACATATTAGGTACACGGTATATGGAAGCAATGAACATGTAGGAAGTTCATTTTGTGTGATAAACTCCAAAGTTTTTCAAAACTAGTGTTTGACAAACTAAAAAATCCCAGCTACTGGAGCAAGAACTCATTCTGACAAAAACTGTTGGGAAAATTGGAAAGCAGCCTGGCAGAAACTGGGTATAGACCAGTATCTCATACCACCTTTCAAAATAAGCTCCAAATGGGTACATGACATAAACAGAATAGTGGAGTGAGGAAGAAATTACCTGTGAGATTCTGTGGAGAAGGGAGGAGTTTATGACAAGATGAGAGATAGCGTGCATTACAGAAGGTGAAATGGACAATTTTGATTCCATAAAATTGAAAGTTTTTTGCACAAACAAAACCAATGTGACTAAAAAATGGAAGGGAAACAGGTAAGTGAGAAAAATATTTGCAAGTAATTTTCTCTGATAAAAGTCTGATTTCTAAGATATATAGGGAATTGATTCAAATTCATAGGAATAAAAGCCATTTCCCAATTAACAATTGGTCAACATGTATGAATAGGTAGTTTTCAGAGAAAGAAATCCAAACCATCCCTAAACTTATAAAAAAATATTCTAAATCACTAATAGTTAGACAAATGCAAATTACAACAGCCCTGAGGTACCACTTCATATTTATCAGATGTTTGAGGGGCTGTGGAAAAATGGATACATTCATGTACTGCTGGCAGAGCAGTGAATTAGTCTGGCCATTTTGGAAAGCAAGGTGGTACTTTGTTTAAAAAGTCACTAAACTGCCCATGCCTCTTTAACCCAGTGATACCACTACTAGGTCTATAGCCCAAAGAGATTTTTAAAAAGAGGAAAAGAACTCATGTACAGAAATATTTCTAGAAACTCTTTCCGTGGTGGCAAAGAATTGGAAACTGAGGATATGATCATAAATTGGAGAATGGATGAGCAGTTTATACCAGGCCTGCACAACCTATGGCCCACCCCATGCCAAAGGATTTCCAGCAGCCTGGTCTATACAATAACACATTTTGTAAAGACAAAACAACTTTGAAAGACTTAAAAACTATTATAGTCAACACAATGACCAATCATAATTCAAAGGATTCATGATGAAACCTTGTAACCACACTCCTTCCTACCTTCTTTTGAGAGATGATGAACTCAGAGGGCTGATTGAAACATTTTTTTGGACATGGCCAGTGTGAGAAATGGTTTTTCTCAACTATTCATTTGCATTGGGGGTTTGTTTTGTTTTTCTTACTTTATCATTGCGGTGGAAGGAGGTAGGGAAGAAAAGAATACTGAACTGAAAATAATATAAAATTGCATTAAAACTTTTAAAAATAATTAATTGACCATCTTTTGGTTTCTTCTTCCTCTTGTAGCATCTCACTGACACCTCTCATGGCGTAAGAAACAAGTGCCTGCAGTTACTTGGCAACCTGGGCTCTTTGGAGAAAAATGTTGCCAAGGATGCCGAAGGCCAGTCTACCAAAGACGTCCAGAAGATTATAGGGGATTATTTTGTGGATCAGGACCCTCGGGTCCGGACAGCAGCTATAAAAGCAATGGTAAATGAAATTGTCAGAATTAATTAGGGACAGTTTCGTTTTGTTGTGAATTTGGGTGAAACTATTGTTAATATGTCATGTGCCCTCGTATATATCTTTTTCTTGGCAGGGCCTTCAGATTTAGTTTCAGAATTTAAGATTTTCTAAAAGTGAAAAACATGGATTCTTATATGATTAGACTTTGTGATACTCAACTCCTTGACGTCAAGACCTGTATTTTTTTCTTTTTTTTTGTTTTTTTAATATTTGTGCCCCTTACAATGCCCGTTATAATGAGTATTTGGTAAATATTTATTGAATGCATGGTGTCTTATGGTATGTTTCAAAATGTGTGTGTGTGTGTTCCAGTGTTTCTGTCTGTTATATATACTTCACACATATGTATTAAATGTATGTGTCAAAGCGTGTCTTCATGTGTGTGATTCTAAATATGTCTTCATCTATGCACCTCAGAGTAAGTCTAGGAGTATGCATCATCTGATATATGTCTTTTGGACATATGTAAGGGTCTTCTACGTGTGTGTGTCCAGGGGAGTGTGATTAAGAAAAAAAATGGTCGCTAAAAGTTAGCACCTCTTACAGACCGGGTCATGGCAGACTAACCTCCTGTCCCTTTTTGACAGGATTATCAGACTGGCTGGTAATGAGTTGCCATCTAGATTATAAATTTAGGTTTCAATAAAATGTGGCAAATTCACTTCTGTTCTATTATATATAAGATGGAGAAAAAAAGCTTGAGGCTTGGTGAGCCACAGTCAGTGAAATGATAAGGGAACAAGAGAATTGAGAAGAGAGCAGTAGAGCTGAACCGGTTCACCAAGGGCTAAGTGTGGGGAAAAGAGGAGAGAGTGACCAATCCAGGCTGGATGACCTGGGAGAGAACTGATTGGAGGTCACAGTGTGGATGATAAGCAGAATTTGGTAAGAGAAAGCAAGGAGAGGTGGAAAGCCAGTAGATTTTGACTTGGATAGGGAGGTTTCAGAATTCTTGAATACTTCGGAGGCCAGGGCTCTACTGCCTCTGATGCATACCACCTGTGTGACCTTGGGTGGGCCACTTCACTTTGCTGGGGCTTTCATTTTCTGCTCTATAAAATGAGAGGATTGGAATTGATGGTCTCCAGGGTCACTTGATGCTCTAGCTCTGTGATCCTATGGTGGAGTATTTGAAGGGCTGCCATTTGGAAAGAGGATTAGACTTTTTCTGCTTGGCCACAGGAGGGTGGAAGTTGTACAGAGACATATTGACGGTTGATTAAGGAAAACTTCCCAAACATTAGAGCTAGCCCCAAGTGCAGTGGGCTGCCTTAGAAGCTAGAGTTCCCTTCATTGGAGGTATTTGAGAAAAGGCTGAACTATGGCTTGTTGGGGAAAGAATTTTTGTTCAGTTACAGTTTGAGCTAATGCCTTGTGTGCTCAAGTCATTCATTCTTTCAGATTTTGCATGTTATCTATGGGTGAACATGTGATTGAGTGTCAGTGATAGAATGTTTCTGTTTTTGTGCTTTGTTACTCCTTAATGAAAGTCCTCCTGGGTTTGTACGTAGCATCTAGGACTAATTCAAGAATTAACTGGCTTTTAATGCTGTAGAGGTTGAAGGCCTAATACTTGATAGGTGGTGTTTATGGGTTTTTCCCCCTGCTTTTGAAGTATAGGTGAAATAATTTTTTTTCTTTAACTCTTCCTTCCTCAGAAAGCCTTTTTATTAGTTTTATTGCTGCCTTTCCTACTTGTATCCCATTCATTTCTGAATATACAAAGAATAAAAAAGGAAAAAGGGATCAGTAAGATTAGCCAGCATGGTGACCACTTTCTAGCAGCGTATGTACCATTCCATACCTGTAGTATTCGTCTCTCCAAGGGAAGTATGGGAAGGTTTTTTATTTCTCCTCTAAGGCCAAGCCCTATTTTTATCATTGTACAGTGTTCCGTTTTATTTTTCCTTCCAGTTTTGTTGTGCTCATATAGCTTTTTCACTCTGCATCAGTTTATGTAAGTCTTCTCATATTTTCCCCTCAGGCTACTTCTTAATATAACCAAATTTTTCTCACAGCCATATCTGATCAGTGAGGGGTTGATGCCTGGGTCATTCTCTCAGTTTGCCTTATTTGTTTGACATCTTCAACGAAAGATTCTCATTAAATATTTGGTCATGTTCTTGAGTTGTTCTGCTCTTATACTGAGGGAAAGAGCACCTGGATGTGTGTCTTGGCTCCATCCTTGTGATCCTGACCAAGTTACTTCGCCTCTTAGCTTTATTTTCCTTATCTGTTCAGTGGAAATGGTATTTCTATTACCTACTCCCCAGAGTTTTTGGGAGGAAAGTATTGTGCAAACTGTGAGGTCCTTTGGAAATGTTAATAGTGTTATGTTAATATCAGATAAACATGTCCAAATGTTGAAGTTGTCATTTCTTTCTTCTCTAGTTGCAGCTCCATGAAAGAGGACTGAAATTACATCAAGCAATTTATAACCAGGTAACTCAATGATTTTTGTCATGGGGGTCAGGGAAATTTCTTATTTCTGAGGCCAAACAAGTGAAAATTATTGGCTTTGGGTGATGGGAGGTTTTATATCAGTTGGGGTTCCACAGAGCAGTTGGGTTTTAGGAGAAAAACAAAAGAACCAGCCGTTCCAGCTCTTCATGACTGGAAACATTAAAGTAATCCCTCTTGCTTAGAGTTCTAGAATTTTTCCATATAATGTCATTGAATCAGAAAACTGTTTTGTTGTTACAGAGTTAACATGGAAATAAACTGCGTGTTTCATGTGGAGGCAATAACCTGAGCCCCCAGCAGCCTTTTCTAGGATGTGTACCAGTTAGTACAAGTTTTTGTGTGCTGTCTCTGTCACTGTACCTGTATCTCCTCCAGATCTTACCTCTTGCTACTTTTCCTCATGTACACTGTGTTTTAGCCACACTACATTATTTTCTGTCCTCAGTTATGTCTTGTATTCTACTGACTTATCACTGCTTCTTATAATGTTCTCAGTCCTGTAATACTCCTTTCCTTATCTCATTACCTCTGCCCGGTGGCATCCTTCTACTTTTCAAGACCTGTCCCACATGCCATTTCCTAGAAGAAGCCCTTAATCTCATCACACAAAGGTGATTTCTCCCCATCTGATCTGATAATACATTATATTTCCTTTCACCCTCATCATGCTCTAATTTAGTTGTATGTATCTTATCTCCTCTATTGTATTCTAAGCTCCTAGAAAATAGTGACATAGTTTATCTGTTTTTGTTATCTTCTTTAGTGCCCAATACAGTGTATTGCATGTGCATCAGTGGATTTGTGATCTCATTTTGAGGACTCCCTCCACTGATGCAAATTGCAATCTGCCCGTATTCCTTGTTCTATGAAATATTTTGGCCATATTTTCTGAGAAATCCAACATTTTCTACTATACCCAGAGAACTATTCAGTGTACTTAGGAGGCCTTATTCTTGTTCTCTTAGGGTCTTGGGAGTACTGGTCCATCTGTTGATAACTCATTCTTAATATATAACTGGCCCATTTCCTTTTGTGGTCATACATGTTCTCCATCATTCCTTTTGTTGTTATTTTGTTTATATTATGAATTATACTAATTGTTTTATCTAATGTTGAATTCTCCTTGCATCCCTGGTATGGATCCAACTTAGTTATAGTAAATTATTTTCAAGTTATATACATACATGCATGAATACAAATAAGTATCCTTGTGAGGATTTTATTTAAAATTTTTACATCAGTGTTTATTAGTGAGATTAGTCTATATTTCTCTTTGCTCTATCCTTGTGATCCTGACCAAGTTAGTTCACCTCTTAGCTTTATTTTCCTCATCTGTTCCATGGAAATGGTATTTCTATTACTTACTCCCCAGAGTTGTTGGGAGGAAAGTACTGTGCAAACTGTGAGGGGTCAGACCTCACAGGTGAAAAGTCAGACCTTGACTTTTCCTGATTTGGCTATCAGAATGAATGATATTTGTTTCATAAAAGGAGTTACATAAGATGCTTTTTGTCTTTATATTTGAGAATAACTTTTAGCATAGGTCTTAATTGCTCTTTAGATGTTTGATAGAATTCACTCTTTTTTTTTTAATTTTATTATAGTTTGCATCATTCATTTCCACAAGATTTTGAGTTACATATTTTCTCCCCCTCTT
>CM053588.1:103318830-103341170 GCA_028646515.1 Pseudochirops corinnae
GAGGGGGGACACACTGGGATGGCTGTTTTGGGGTGGTGGGTGGGGGAAAGAAGAGGAGAAAATATGTAACTCAAAATCTTGTGGAAATGAATGATGCAAACTATAATAAAATTAAAAAAAAAAAAAAAGGAAGTTAGCCTTTTATCCAGGGTACTGTACTGCCTCTTACCTACATTGGAAATCCCAAAATGTTATGATATTTGATCCTCCCTTAGCAAGGACACCACAGCTGTGGTCCTACTGTTGCCCTGCCAAACCAGGGTAAATTTTATGGGACAGATGTTTTCTTACGATCTCTATAGAGACTGTAAAAGACTTTAATTTTTTCTAAGACTGTAGAAATAATCTTAGTTATAGAGCAGGTGTCTTTGGGGCATCTTGTAGAAGCCTACCCTTTTGGCATCATTATCATTGTCATATAGTGGCGAGGATGATGATGATGATGATGACAGTGATGCCAAGACAAAGACATTTACTTTTATAAAGGCCTTTTCAGTTTGTGCACTGTGTAAGTAGTGTGTCAGTCCCATTTTACAAAACTGACAAAACTGAGACATGATGAGATTAGGTCTTACCATGTTTTTTCTACTTTTATTTGCCATGCTGTAATAAATTGCCAATCACTTTTCAAAATTCAGTATGTGTATTGGTCTAGAAAATAACACGCCACGTATGGTTGCTTCACTTGGGTAGAGTATATCAAAGAGGTGCCCTTTGAAGCCATCTAGCCCGGCAATGTAGCAGCAGAAACTCTTTTGACTCTGATTAGGTAGGCGTGGGCCTTCCCTACGGCATTGGAGATTATGTCAAAAGTAAAACAGAACTCAGTGGAAATGTACAAGGTTCATACGATGGAAGGAAGGATGTGAAAGTGCCTTGTTGTTCTCATTACCCAGTCAGAGACTCCAAGATCATCCACTGTTTCCTGGGCCGTCTCCAGTTGCCCTCACTTTTGTGCTGCCCCTGGACTTGGGTGACTCTGGCAGAGAAAGGGAGGCTGTGGCTTTGTGCAGCTCTGCTCCGTTTGAATCCAGCCCACACCCAAGTGAGCACGTCGGCCTGTGGTGTCCAGCACCCAGTCACCCTTCTCTCTCTCGTTAGATGCTAAGCTCCTTGAAGGCAGGGCTGTCTTGCCTCTTTGTCTCCCCTGTGCTTACCCTAGTGCCTCGCACATAGTGGGCGTTTACTAGGTGTTTACTGAGTGATCTGGCCCCACTTTTTTTTCCTCTCTTAACTGTCAATTTTCCTTAACTGTCACAAGGACGCTCCAGAGAATGAAGTCAACATATTGACATTTAATGTGATCTTTCTTCAGTTTTTTCTGTAACTGAAATGGAACCACTGTTGGATTTACTAATTTAAACATTTTAAGGTCCTTTTGAAGTCTTTTTACTTTTATTTATTTTTTTTGAATTCTATTACTTTTGTGCAAAAGGACTTAAAAATATGTTTTTAAATTTCTTGAGATTTAAAAATGGAAATGTTACTGTCAGGTGGTAGAAAAATGCATCCTCCTAGGACTGAGGTGACTTTGATTGTAGCCCTGGCTCTGGTGCTTTCTATCCATGTGATGTTGGGCCAGGCCTATAAACTCCTAAGGCCTCAGTATGGTAATAATTCCCCTTTCTGTAGTACTCTACCATTTTCACATGCCACTATGAGGTAGATAGACTAAACATCATTCTCTCTCTCTCTCTCTCTCTCTCTCTTTCTCTCTCTTTCTCTCTCTTTCTTTTTCTCTCTCTCTCTGTTTCTCTTTTTCTTTATTTCTCTCCCTCTTACCCTCTCTCTCCTATTTTATTTCTCTTTTTAAAATAACTCTTTTTAACAGATGAGGAGCCAGGTTTGAGGGGCTTAAGTGAACACTGCTCTGCTTCTTATCTACAAAATGAAGGTGTTAGACTAGGTTATCTTTAAGGTAACTTCCAGCTCTGACCTTTGCATCTGTGGAAGTTGTCTGTCAGGCAGCACTCATTGGTTTAGCACCTGCTGTGGTAAGCCAGGCACTGTGTTGGGTCAGAAAGGCAGAAGCAAAAGCCCTTTCAGAAGCTTTTGTTTATTAAGAGAAACCATGGGTGCCTCCATGATTGATGCAGAACTTTGCTGGGGTGTGGGAGGGGAGGGGAGAGGAGAGACCGTGGGGGAGGGCAGGTGACTCAGGAGAGGCCTCCTCCCCTCTCCTGCCCAGGTGTCAGTTCCCTGGGTGCAGATTTCGTGTTTGCGTCTTCTCCACACTGAAGTTGTATAAAAATTACAGATTTTTTAAATGGCTTTTCATTTAATATTTACCAAATAGTGGTACCTAAAAGCTTAACAGCAGTATGAAGAATGGCTCTTCAACTTCTAGATTTATTCAGAGGTACTTTCACGTATTGATCAAGTACCCTCTTTGTGCCAGGATCCTGGCTGACCTCAGCCATGTTCTGTGCTTTGTGAAGCTGTGTGAAGCTCGCACTCTGCTCAGGAACATGTAACGTGCATATCTTCCCCCTTCACATTCCTTACACTTCAAGAATCAGTTCTGGTGTGACTTTACTGTGGTCAGCCTTCCCTGATTTCCCACACACCCCACCCACCAGAACAGAGGGTGCTCTCACCCTTCTCAGATATCCCTAGAAGAGTCAGAATCCACTAACATTTATTAATCACCTTCTGTGTGCCAGGCACTGGGGATACAAAGAAAGGCACCAGACAGTCCCTGCCCTCAGGGAGCTCACAGCCTAATGAGGGAGACCACAGAAAGAGAGGCTGAGAAGGGGGGAGTGGAGAAGGGGACAAAGAGGTTTTGGTGGTGGTGGGAACATGATGATGTCGTGAAACTGGGGAGTGGAATGATCTTGAAGAAGTGTGGGTTTTCCAGTTGATTTCATAGAACGCTTTATCATTCAGGCAACTATCATTTATTAAATACTTAGTATGTGTCAGGCACTGTGCTAAGCACTGGAGGTACAGAGAAAGGCAAATTACAGCCTGTGCTTCAACAAGTTCACAGTCCAGTGGGGCAGATGACGTGCAGACAGCTATGTACACACAAGATCTATACAGGATAAATTGGGGGTGATTTCAGAGAGAAGATAAGGTACAGGAGGACTAGGAAATGCTTCTTGCAGACGATGAGACTTTAGCTGGCATTTGAAGGAAGCCAAGACAAGTAGGAGGCAGAGATGAGGAGAGATCATATTCTGGGCATGGGAGACAGCCAGGGAGAATTCACTGAGTCAGGACGGGGAAGATCCTTGTTTGAACTCTGGATCACCGAGTCCATGGAGGGGAGACAGCTGGAAAGGTAGGAATGGGCCAAATTAGAAAGGACTTTAAAAACCAAAGATAAGATTTTATGTTTGATCCTAGAGGTAGCAGGGAACGACTGAAGATTATTAGGCAGGAGATGATGTAATCAGACCTATACTTTAGGAAGATCAGTTTGACAGCTGAGTAAAGGATGGATTGGAGTGATGAGAACAAGGCAGGGAGAAGAGCCAGCAGACTCTCACAATAATCTGAGCATTAGAGGGTGAAGGCTTACATGAGAATAACTGCAGTGTCCTAGGAGAAAAGGAGGCATGTATGAGAGTTGTTAGGAAGGAGAAAAACAGGATTTGACAATTGGATATGAGAAGTGAGAAAGAGACTCTTCTGGCACCTGGATTGTGAGTGTGGGCGACTGGGAGAATGGTAGGGCAAAGATAGTTCAATTTTGGACATGTCAAGTTCAGGATGTCAGTGGGGCATCCAGTGTGAGAGGTCCATTAGGCAACTGATGCTGTGAGCCTGGAGGTTGGAAGAGATGTTAGAACTGGACAGGTAGAATTGAGATTTATCTGCATGGAAATGATCATTGAAGCCTTGAGAGTTGATGAGTTCACCAAATGAAACAGTACAGAAAGAAAAGAGAAGAGGGTCCAAGAGGATCCCCACGGTTTGCAGGTATGATGTGGATGAAAATCGAGCAAGTGAGACAAAGCAGGGGTGGTCAGGCAGGTGAGGGGAGAACCTAGACAGAGCACTGTCAGAAAAGCTTGGAGAAGACAGTGATCGACACTGTCAAAAGACTTCACAGAGAAGTCAAATAGAGTGAGGACTAAGAAAAGGCTGTTACATTTGGTAATTAAGAGATTTCTAGTTACTTTGGAATAACTTTACGAACCTTCTCTTTCAGACACATCCTTCCCTACCCTGTATTAAGCTTATCTGTGTATATTGTGTTGACCCTTCCACTCAGTAGACTGAACTTCCTGAGGACAGGTGTTATTTTTGTTACAGTCACTGTTGCCTTGAGAAAGAAATCAGATTTTCGTACATTTTTGCCCAAACTAATACATGTTTGCTAAACTTAATCAGTTATATGATTAGTCCATTATACAGTTACAAAACAAAACAATATATATAAAGTCCAAGGGAAGGAAACCGCCATCCTGACCAGATAGGGAAGGCTCCCATAGGAGTAGTTGCATTTGAATTGGGCTTAATGAATTGAAAAGAATTGAACAGGTCAGGAGGGAGAGAGAATGTTTCAGACTTTAAGAAACAGACCTCTGCAGAGACAGGGAGGATGGCAAGCACATTCTTCATTCTGACATCAAGAAAGAAGCTCTTTTCAAATAAAAGACTTTTCAGAATTACAGAGATGTGTGTCTGTGTGTGGACTCTTTTGCCAAGTGCTTTTCTTTAACGCTGATAAATTTAGGCTTATTCTAAAATGTGATAAATAATGGTGATACTGCAGTTTGAGGGAAAACCTAATGTGCATGCATTTGCTCCTGTTAAAATAGATGAGAATGGGGCAGCTAGGTGATGCAGTGAATAGAGCACCGGCCCTGGAGTTAGGAGGATCTGAGTTCAAATCCAGCCTCAGACACTTAATACAAATACTAGCCATGTGACCTTGGGCAAGTCACTTAACCCCAATTGCCCTCCAAAAAGCAAAAAATTAAATAAAAATAGATGAGAATTCAGTTGGCTATAGGTTTTGGGGGTAGGGTGGGGGTCGGTAGGTAAACAAAGGCTCTGTGTGTTTGTGTATATGTGTGTTGTGTTTAGGGACTTAACCTACGTGAAGTAGTTGTTGCTTCTTGTGATATAATGGGAAGAGCACACAAAATTAGCATATGTAGAACTTATCTGGATGACCTTGTTTGAATCTCAGTTTCATCTGTTAAATAGGGATAATGTGGATACATCTATCTCTGGATAGTCAGTCAGGATACTGAGGGAACTAGAAGGCCATGCTATAAAGAGATCCAGCAAAGACAGTATTTCACATGTAGTAGTTTTAGAGTGCTCTGCCATGGTGAGAACACATTTAGAGTGTTATGTTTATTTCTAGGTTTTACATTTTAGAGTGGATATTGATAAACTGGAACATTTCTAGAGGAAGGCAGCCAGGATAGGGAAGGGATTGGAGACCTTGTAATAAGGAGGGTTGGTTGAAGGAACTGGGGAAGTTTCATTTGGAGAAAAGAAGATTTAGGTGGGCATAATAGTGGTCCAATATTTGGAGGACAGTCTTTTCTTCTCCTTAGCCCTAGGGAGCAGAATGATTAGTAGTGAGTAAAAATGGCAAAAGAGCAGATTTAGCCTCTACCTAAGGAGAAACTTACTAAGAATTAGACCATTTCCCTTGTAGGATGGACTGTCTCAGGAGAGAGCAAATTACCTATCACTAGTTTTCTAACAGACTGGATGACCTGATACTTGTCAGAAATGTTGGAGAGAAGAATCCCATTCAGAGATTGTTTATCATTTTTTAGACAGGTTCTGAAAGGTTGGAAGTTAGTCTACTTCTAAGATTCAATATTTACCTTCCATTTTTTTATCATAGGACTGTTTCGATGGTTTTTGTCAGGGGAGGGGCTTTAAAATTATAAAGAACCATAGGTATTTGAGCTACTACAGTATTTTTAATAAACTACAATATGTGAATTGTAAGAAAGTGTTCAAAGCATACAAGCTATTTTATGTGTTTAATTGATTTATCATTTTACAGGGTTCCATGGGGCAAGTCAGTTCTCATTTTTTGGAGCAGACCCTGGATAAGAAGCTCATGTCGGATCTCCGGGTAAACTGGTATTTCTTCACATAATTTAGATTTTTGTAACTAAAGTTCCTTGGTTGAGTATGTGCTGAGTCAGTCTAATACACTTTTCAGGTTTATCCCTCTCTTGAGACATCTTGTGAGTGGTTGGCTGATTAGCACTTTGCAACTGAAAAACTAAGTAACAAATTACTTCATTAGTGTTCAGGAGAAGGAAGAGGAGTCATCAAAAAATTAGTGTGGATAATGAGTTTCACTTTTAAAAGAGGAAAATTTAACATGGAAAATCTGCTGGCTTTACTGAGTCTCATTTGATTGAGACAGAATGATTCAGTTCTGATTTTTGACATACTGTTCTTTATAATACCTTTCAGCCCATTTTCAGCAGTAGTTCTTGCTTGGTAGCAATGGAAGCTCCACTTTCTTCAAAATTCTTTTTTGGTAGGATTAAGCTGTAACTAGAAAAATCTCTTGATACCTCTGTTACTTTGGTGGGAGCTAGGGGGAAAAATCTTTTTAAATTCTATTATAAATAGACTTTTGTGAGTGTTTTCTATGAATGCTAATTTTAATGTTGGTCTTTGCAGAGGAAGCGCACAGCGCATGAGCGTGCCAAAGAATTGTACAGCTCAGGGGAGTTTTCTAGCGGCAGAAAATGGGGTGATGATGCCCCCAAAGAGGAAATAGACACAGGCGCTGTGAACTTGATCGAATCTGGAGCTTGCGGAGCCTTTGTCCATGGGTTGGAAGATGAAATGTATGGTAAGTACTACCCCAAAGCCTTCTTGGACAGGAGAGAGGAGAAAGCTGCTCCTAAAGACAGTCTTAATAGCAGTGCCTCAACTAGGATAATGATAAAAACTCACACATAGGGCTTTTAAGGATTCCAGAATGCCATCCTCTTAACAATGCTACAGGTAGGTGGGATCCCCATCACTGAGAGGCATTGTGCGGCAGTGCAAAGTACTACATTTGGAGCTGGAAGATCTTGGGTCAGTTATTTGACTTTACTGAACCTCAGTTTCTATAACTATAAAATGGGGATTATAGTGTTTGTATATCTACCTCATGCTGAGTACACAGAGTAATAAAAAACATGATCTGTACCTGTTCTCAATGGCTATCCAGCTGATTCAGGACATAAGTTGGCTAACAGTATAGTCTGTAGAATATGATGAGTGCCAGATAAGTTCTCCCCACAGAGTTGTGGTAACAGTCATTTGAGGTGATGAACGCAAGGTACCTGAGAACCATTTTCTAAATATAAGTTATTATTGATATATAATTATGTGACCTTTATTACTAGCCTGGATGGCACTATTTCCCTACTGACTCAGGGCTTGGTTTCATTAGAAGAATGTATAAGGGCAGCCTGGCTAAGGTTCAGTTGAACCAAGTTCAGAAAATTCTATTCCAATACATTTTAAGCATTAGATAGAAAATATGATAGTCTAGTTTTTTTCCTTCTCTTGCTATCCAATTGAGACTTTGGGGTGTCGGGTTTGTCAAATTAGTGATGTTTTCAGGACTCAGAAAGACATTGCAGGTTTAAAATAGATGGAAAAATTAGTCGGCTATTTGCATGTTTGGGGCCCAACTCCCAACTCTGAATTTCTCTGTAATATTTGGCAAGTTCATTAATGTGTTTGTTATCTTGTATTTGATTTCATTGCCTCAGAATTCAAGAATGCCCTTTGTCTTTTAGACAGTGGAAAGAATTACCCAAAAAATTGTGTGTTGTAGTAGAAAGAAGGGACTCTGAGCCCACAGACTTAGCTTAGAATCCCAGTTCTGATGCTTCCCGGCTGTGTGACCGTTCGTGAGTCACTTAACCTTTCTGAGTTCTCAGCTTCTTCATCTGTTAAGTGGAGATAATGATACTTGGGAAGAGGCTGTTTTGTAAGTCTTAAAGTGCCATATAAATGGAAATTATTAAGTCATTTAAATTCTATAGTGACAAGGTTTGATTTGTAAACCATGTCTCCAGAGCCGTGCTTATAAGAGAATCAAACAAATTATTGCTACTACTTTCTATTACTCATGCATCTTTGGGCAAGTCCCTTTCTTTCCCTGAGTTGTAAGTTCTAGTATAGGAGATGGGACTTATGCATGTAAAAAACCATTCTGATAGTATGTGCACTAAGTGCTGAGGAAGATCCTCCCCAATTCCATAACCTCTGCCTTGTCATAAGGAAGAGATGCATATCTGTTTGCATCTCCCCACCACACCCTGACTCACCTGTTAACCAGAGAAATAACTGGTAGTTAGAGGAGTGGGCATTCTGTTCCCAGAAACTAGGGACTAGCTACTTCTAATTTAAAAGTTGCTTTGACCAACCTTTTTAAATCTACAAAGCAGAAAAGGTCCCTTTCTTTGGGTTCAGGCCTGCTGCTTTATGTTCCCAGGCCATATAACAAGTCAACCTTTTTTGATTCCACCAACATTTATTAAGTACCTACCCTTGACTAAGTTCTTAAAATTAATAGCTATCAACAGACATATAATTGTAAGCATAAAAATGAGGAATAAAATTTTGCATAAAACCCTTAAAACTTTAAGTAAAATCAAACACATTATCAAATAAGAAATAGATTTATTCCATGTTTCTTTTCAAGTCCATCTAAAGTTCTGCTGCATCTGGCTTTGTTTTCTCTTTTTTCCTAATTAAATTCATTATGAATGCAGTTCTGGTTCTACTGACCTCACTTTGGAGCTTGTGTGATAGGGATTTTTATTCTGAGAATCTGGTCCCTGTACCAAGCAGCAGCCCAGAAACTCTCATGCCAAAGAGAGTTTCTCCAAGACTGGCATCATTTAGATAAAAAAAATTATTAAACATGCTTTTATGGTCGTAAAATGCCTTTTAATTATTTGAGATTTTTGCTCATGAGATCCAAACTGCAGATATATAGGAAAGACTCTGGACCATCTTTCCCTTGAGCACATTAGACAGATACTATTGATACACGTTTTTTAGAGATTCACATTTCTTAGAGATGTTCCCTGCTTACAGAGCACTTTTCTTATCTGTAAGGTGAGTAGTGCAAGTGTTTTTATTCCCATTTTACAGGAAAGCAAACTGGTGAAGAGAAGGCAGGTGACCTGCTCACAAACTTGTGGTGAAGCTGGGACTGAAGGCCAGGTGTGTTTGTACAAATCCTGGGCCCTTCACACAAGGCCATATTCTGTGCTTATTTGGTAGAGCGCTGTTGAGTGAGACCTGGAGAGACTCGCAGACAGTCCCTCAGGCTGCTGTTCTCCTTTTCTTTCCACAGAGGTCCGGATTGCTGCGGTAGAGGCTCTCTGCATGCTGGCCCAGTCTTCGCCCTCTTTTGCAGAGAAGTGCCTTGATTTTTTAGTAGATATGTTCAATGATGAAATTGAAGAGGTGCGCCTCCAGTCAATACACACCATGAGAAAGATCTCAAATAACATTACCCTCCGAGAGGATCAGCTCGATACTGTGCTGGCTGTCTTAGAGGTCAGTAGGGCCTGTTCTTTCCACACCTTATATCATCTCTTCAGGGTTTGACTTCACCTAGCAGTAACTGTGTTTCCATTGGTCGCATGGGGTTTCCAGAGTAGGGGCTTTGGATTTTCCAGCTATTGATTAATTAATCCAACAAGTCTGTATTGTTTTGGTACCTGCGACTGTGCAAGGTCCCAATTCTAGTCATCTTAGAAGAGACAGAGATCAATGAGATACCTTCCTTGATCTCCAGATAATATGTGGTTCAGTAAGAGAGAGAAGACATGTTTACACATAGCTTTATTTCAAATATAAGTGCAGTAAGAGAGATATAAACAAACCCTTTTTCCTGTTTTATTTTTTAACAAAACATTTATCTCCACTAAAATCTTTCTTTAGTGCAAGGTTTTTTACCTGAAGTCCATAGATCTTCTCTCAGGAGGACTATGAACATGGATGGGGAGAAAAAATATCACATCTTTATTTCACTATCATTTGTTTGCTTTGTAATCCTTTTAAAAACATGATTCTGAGAAATGCTTCAGGCTTCCCCAAACTGCCTGCCCAAGAGGACCTCTACCCAGAAGAGGGGAGGAGCCCCTGCTGTAGTGATGGCTCTGGACCAAGATCTTTCCCAAGCTGCAAAGGTCTCAGCTTAGGTGTAGAAGAGGTTGCAGATCTGTGGTCACCTGTCATTTGGTCACAATGATTTTCTGACCATTAGAACTCATGAAACTGATTCCTGAGATGTAGAGAGGCTGTGGTTTGCAGCTCTAGAGAATATACACACCCTGGTGGTAATACAGAATCTTAGAATTGGACCTCAGAGGCCCTCTGGTCCAGCCCCTCCCCTGACAGGAATCACTGAAACAACATACTTGAAAAGTATCCTCCAGGGAGGAGGAGCCCCTCATCCCCACTCTTGTGGAGGGAGCTCTTAAGGAGCTGATCATTATACAAAGCCCAAATTGGCTTTTCTGCTACTTGGAACCAAACAGAGCCAACCTAATTCCCTCCTCTGTGTGATAGCCCTTCAGACACTTGTAAGCAAGTCTCACAACCCCTGACTCTGCACCTTTCTAGGCCTGTCTTAGCTGTATCCTTCAGCTTGAGAACCTTTTTTCTTGACTGTCTTAAGGGAGCACAGTCCTCCAGGCATGTTATAATTAAGTCCAGGGAGAACAAAACTGTCACCTTCCTATCCCTGGTTGTCTGGTTCTCTTCATGCATGAGCTTACTTCACACTGTGGTGTCATTTAGCTTGCAGTCCATAAGACCCTCTGTTTTCAAACCAGTTGCTGGCTGGCTGTCTTTTCTATCCTAAACTCGTATAAAGTTGACTTCTTGAATTTTATTGTAAGACTTTACATTGATTCCTATTCAATTTTATCTTATTAGCTTCACCCCAGTCTGCCATTTGGATATTATAAATCTTTAAAGTAACTTAAGTCCCAGAGCTAGAAATTATGGGTAGTAATAGCTCTGGTACTGTCTTTGGGCTTGAATAGCAACTGTAGTGAATCCAAAAGCAATAGGGAAAAGAACATCTCAGTTATAATAATTATCTTAGTCATGACATCGTTTAGAGAATTCAGCTTTGCATTGCCTCCCAAATACATTTCCTTCTGGGTGGGGGTGGGGTAATGACTTAGAAGTTACATGACACCAATTCCAACTAAACTCAGGAGATATTTTTAAAACATTGGCTTTGTGTAAGACACTCTATTTAGTTGCAGGGATACAAAAATGACCAATAAATGCACAGCAGAGTTTCAGGTAGTGAAATGAAATGAGGGAGGAGTTTCACTTCTTGCTTGGGGAGTGGAGTTAGAACCCAGGAAGGTTTCCTGGAGAGGATGGCATCACAGCTTGAAGTAAGTCCTTGAAGTAAGAGATTTCAGGAGCCACAGATGGGCAGGGAGTTTCTTCCAGGTTTAGGGAATAGCCTTCATAAATGAAAGGAGATACCAGAGGACAGGATGAGATTGCTAAGAGGTTTGTTTGTTTCAGCTTCTTTTATTTACTTGTTTTTTTTCCTTGAGAAAATTTATTTCAGTTGAGGGTAGGAAAATCCTTAGAGATGCTTTATATCAGTTGTGATTTTTGGGGGGTGGTTTTTTTTTGGGGGGGGGTTCTGCTGTCTCTTTCTTTTTAAATTAAATTTTTTTCAGTTAATCAGAAATCTGCCTTCTCTCTCTCCCATGTCTCCTACCTCCCTACTTGGAAAAGAAGAACAAAGCTTTGTAACAAATAGGTATAATCAAGCAAAACATTCCCTCATTGACTAAGAAGACAAATGTGTTTTGTTCAGTGTCCCGAGGCCACCGCCTCTCTTTCAGGAGGTGGGTTGGTAGAGGGTTTTACCACTAGTCCTCTGGAATCATGGTTAATTATTGTAGTTATCAGATTTCTTAAGTCTTTCAAAGTTGTTTTGGTATGGTTAGTTTTAAGCCAGCATCATGCATATGAGAATATGACTCTTTTTAAAGTAAGTTTTCATTTAGTCATTGTAGGAGAATAGCTCCTCTTTTTATAACACTCTTTAAACAGTTTTTAAAAAATATTTTCCTCATAGCTGTTGTGTGAAGTAGATATTGTAAGTATTGCTACATTATTAATATTAGTATTCCTGTGTTACAGATGAGGGAATTGGGGGTGGGAGGGTAGATTAAAAGTGCTGCCTTTGTAAAATATTATATTTGTTGGTCAAGACTTTGGAGATTGTCTTCTAAAGTAACAGAAGGAGGTTTTACCAGGGTTCCTGCTAGGGGTGTGTGTGTGTGCGCGTGCGTGCACACATATGCATGCATGTGTGTGTATGTGCACATGTGCCTATATATACATGCACACATATGTGTACACTATATATTTCTCAAAGATGCTATATCCTACCAATGTCAGGATCTATCTGTATGTACAGAATATTTATAGGAGCATTTTTGTTGTTCCAAAGAACTGGAAACAAGGGGGGTATTCTGTCAGTTGGAGAATAACAATAAAATTGGTATGTGGATGTAATGGAATATTATTATGCTGAAGGAAATGGTAAATATGAAGAATTCAAAAAACGAGCAGACTCATGCGAACTGATACTGAGCCTAATAAACAAAACTGGAAGAACATCTTAAATAATGAACATAATTGTATAAAGAAAAACAACTTTGAAAGACTTCATGATTTTAAGAGTATAGTTTGGCCTCTGATCTGTGTAATAAATAATCATGACTTCAGAAGACTGATGATCAAGCCTACTTCCTGCCTCTAAGCAGAAAACCGTTAGACAAGAGGCATAAAAAGTGGAAAGTGACATGCAGAAAAGAAAAGAACACTAATAACATTAAAAAATACACAGAAAAAAGTAAAAATAAGTTCAAAAGGCAAAACAGTTTTGTTAACATCTAGTTAAATTTAATATACGCTTTTTAAAAACTTACGTAACAAAAGGTCAGTTTTATATACAGCCTCATTTGTTCTTTACATATTGGAATGTTTGCTAATGATTCATAAGTTCATAATTTAAAAAATTAGAGAAGTAGCATTTATATTAAGTGAAGCATTTTGATTCCTTTTCTTTTTTTGGAGGGGGGAGGCAAGGCAGTTAGGGTTAAGTGACCTGCCCAAGGTCACACAGCTAGTAAGTTTCAAGTATCTGAGGCTGGATTTGAACTCAGATCCTTCTGCCTCCAGGGGCAGTGCTCTATTCACTGCACCACTTGGTGCCCCTTGATTCCTTTAAAACGAAAAACAAAAAACAGAAAAACTAGGCTATAGAGCAAGAAATTTGTATGGAATGGGAACTAAGAGTAGTTCTGTGGATGAAAAGTTACAGGATTGCATCTCAGATACATCTTTATTGGGCATGTTATCTCTGAACTGTCACTCCTTGTGTCTTACTCATTTTTGTTTTATGACTCAATATTTAACAGCACTTTGGCATGTGATAGGTAATAGATTTGTTGGGTTGAATTGATTTACATTTGACCTTTGGAACCAGGAGAGCATTCCTGATTGCTCCATTTTATTTACAGTATATCCATCTAGATATTTCTGGAGGACTTTTTTGGGAATGAGAGGTGGGCAAAAGCAGCCCCAGCCTAAAAAAATCTAAATACTTGAATCCTAATCCCAGCTAAATACCACCTCTTTTATTATGTAGTTATTGGAAAAGTCACTTCCCCTCAAACGAATCCCAGTTTTGTCTTTCATAAAATGAGATTGGCCTATCAAATAATTTCCAAGATCCCTTCTAGTTCTTTTTTTTTTTTGAGGGGGTAGGGCAGGGCAATTGGGGTTAAGTGACTTGTCCAGGGTCACATGGCTAGTAAGTGTTAAGTGTCTGAGGTCAGATTTGAACTCAGGTCCTCCTGACTCCAGGGCTGGTGCTTTATTCACTACACCACCTAGCCACCCCAATCCCTTCCAATTCTAACTGCTTTTTTTTAATACTGATTCTCTCCATCTTGCCCGGTCTGAAAATACAAGGGCTACTTATGGGCCCATCTCCATCACTGACTGCTATAGGAGCTTTGAACTACTCCATTTTTAACCTGGGTTAGTTTTGCCCCTACTTAGGCAACCTGGTTGGCCCCCCTGCTCCCAGGGCTTTACCACACAGATGCCATACTTAGTGCAGATACCCATTCATAATAACCCACAGTAGCTGAGAATTTCCAGACTGGATCGGTATAGCCTCAGCAGTAGGGATTAGTAAACTGAGCCAGCATGTCTGTTCCATTGTATTTTTTAAAGTCCCTTCCATCCCTAACTCTGTCTTAAGGTCCTCTTCAGTCTTGGCATTCTGTAAGTCTGTAACATCATAGAAATAAGACTAGCTCTTTGTATTTAGATTGTCAGAGTTTAATTATCCTTGATGATCTGTTCTGTTTCTCTGTTTTCTGGGTTTTGAGGCCCCTTCCAGCTCTGAAATTTTGTGATTGTTAGATCTTTCATACTTACAGTATGAGTTAGACCAGATGACTTCTGAGATCCCTCCTCAGTGACTATTTACAAATCATAGATTTAGATCTGGAAGGACCTAAGAGACAGTTTTGCCTAGCCTATTAATAAGTTAGATATTGGGATGGCTAGGTGGTGCATTGAATAGAGCACCAGTCCTGGAGTCAGGAGGACCCGAGTTCAGATTTGAACTAAGGCACTTAACACTTACTAGCCATGTGACCTTGGGCAAGTCACTTAACCCCAATTGCCCTGCCTTCCCCCCTCCAAAAAGCAAAAAAAAAAAAAAAAAGAAGTTATATATCCTCTTAGTGTCCTGACCTAGAAATAGATATGAATATAGCTTGGTACAGTTGAAAGAATGCTAGATTTGGAGTCAGAGGACCCAAGTTCAAATTCCACTACTACCACTTACTCCCTATGTGACCTTGGGAAAGTAACTTAACCTTTCTTGGACTGACTCTGTTCATCTGGAAAGAGAGGAGATTGGACTAGAGGCCTTTATGGTCACTTTCAGCACTGAATCCATGATCCTATAATATTATGGGCATCTTGTTTAATATGAGTATCTTTAAATTTACATTCATCTTTTTAAAAGGATTCCTCACGAGATATTCGAGAGGCTCTTCATGAACTACTGTGTTATACAAATGTGTCTACCAAAGAAGGGATACATCTTGCACTGGTTGAGCTCCTGAAGAATTTAGCTAAGTACCCAACAGATAGAGAATCTATATGGAAGTAAGTCCTTTTTTGTTTTTTTTCTCTTTTTCGATTTGTTCACTTTAGATAAAATAATGTCTAGTTTATACCATATTGGTCCAAATAGGGGATTCACTTTTCCCATCAAAGCTTGTTTATATAAAATCTGAATATAGCCTATAATGGGTATTATGTTTCAGTGTCTCCCTATTTTTACTTTCAGATAATATATTACATTTTTATTTCTTTTTAAGGTTTGCAAAGCACTCTTTTTCACAACAACCTTTTGACCTGGTTTGCAAATAGTAATTTTGCAGATGACAAAACTGATAAACACTAAAATTAGTCAACTTGCTCTGGGTAACATAGTAAGCAGTCATAAAGATATGAAATTAAACACATTCTGTGCTCTTAAAAAGCTCACAGTTCAGGAAGCGGAAGAAGATAGATGTACATATACCTGTGAAGTGAATTAGGTACAGAAGAACTATCTATACAGGTTGCTATGAAAAATTCAAGAAGAGACAGATCACTTACTTGGGGAGAATTAAGGAAAGCTTCATGGAAGAACTGTAATCTGAATTTGTCCTTGAAGGAAGAGAATGAGTTTAATAGGCATAGATGGAATGGAATCCGTTTCAAAAAGTAACAGGTGTGATATGAGGATTCATTGAAGTGACTGAAACAAAGGTTTGAGCTTCCGAGCATATTGATTTAGTAAGCAGTGCATGCCAGTTGCATAACTACATCGGCACCAGACCTCCAGTTTGCCACTGGACCCTGAATACAGGGGGACACAGACTTTTGTGCATTAAAAGAAAACAATTTACAGGATCTAAACCAGGATACAAGATTAGATCATCTGATTTATAATTGAAGGAAAGATTAGGGACTTTCCAAGTTGGAAAGAGGAAAGTAGACAGATGCAGTTCTTTGGAATGAGAAAAAGAGGTGTGGCTCCCCAAGTGTCTGTATTTAATCAAAGGAACAAGGAAACAGTAACTGATTGTCCAGCATGGAACCAATTTTCAGATAAGACATATAGATTATTTAAGATGTATAATTGTGAGAAAATTCCTTGCATCAATCTTTGAATCTGACTGGGTTTCTGGACAGGATAACCTAGGTCCTTGATTAAGGATCTCTTAGGTTAAGGGTAGAAGTGGTTTAGTTTCCCAGCCATGCAGGGCTGTGTCCAAACAGTGCAATGAAGTTTTCTTAGAAGACAGAAATTAGACTAGACTCATAATTGAATAGAAAAGAAACTGAGCTAGATCCAAAATTGACTCACAAGATGGAATATACATTCCCAAAATTCAACACAGGCTAGAAAACAGTACAGGACTACGTGGGGCATGGTGAGAAGCTTCTTTTGTCCTCAATAGAAAGTTAAAGAGAGTAAAGTAAGATTGGAGTCAGATTGTGTAGGGTCTTAAACATGTTAGACTGTGGAGTTTGTGTGCTGTTATGTACAGTGGGGAGTTTATAAAGATTTGTAAGTAGGGAAGTGACATGGTCATTGCCCTGGGCATTAGAAAGATTTTCTTGTCAGCTAAATGAAGGATAAATTGGAGAGAGGATAGAGGCACAGAGACAAGTAAAGAGGCCGTTACTTTAGTCTAGGTGAGAGATTGCTGAGGCCCATGAGAGCCTGAGTTTCATGTTTTATAAGCCGCGTTGACAGGTTAGAGGGCATCCAGAATTAGGAGAGAATCTTGGAAGAATGACATTTGATGATTTGTTGAAGGAACTCCTAAGACGGGACATAATCATCATCAGCATTATGTAAAGCATTGTCATTTTGCAGGGTGAAGACCAGGTTTATTCTGCTTGGCCCTAGAGGAATTAAGTAGATTAAGTAGGTATAAGTTACAAGAAGGTGAGTTTTGGCTTATTGTGAAGCAGAACTTCATTGTAGAGATACCCATTGGAGAAATGAGCTACTTCAGGAGGTGTAATGGGTGCTCCATATGAACAAGGTTGGCCTGACCGCCTGTCAAGGAGACTGCTGCAGGAAGGATTTAGGTGAGGGTTAAATTAAGTGGCTTCTAGAGGGGGTGGTCTCTTCCATCTCTAATAGCCTGGATTGTATAAGGGAGGTACCATGGTAATGATTTCAGATTCATTAAAAATAGAATGCCACTCAATGAAGGGGACAGAAGTGACGATTTGTTTTCTTTTTGCATCTTTAAACAAACTTCAGTTGTCTCGCCCAAGATTTAGACTGTGCCAATCACCACTACGCTCTGCCTCTTTGATTCTTACTTATCCTGCACATGCTCAAGTCCTGTAACTAGTCCAACCCACAGCAATATCTCTCCTTTCTCTGAATACTTATAGAATCTATTCTGTACTATTCATTTGGCACTTAGCACTTCGTGTTAAAATGATCTTATCTCTCCTTGTGGGCTATGGTCAGATTTAAAGGTTAGGGAGGATGGAACGGAATGTCATCAGTACTTGGACCAAAGAATATTAGATTTGGACTCACAACACTTGGTTTCAAATGCTGCTTGTTTTATTGCTTATGTGCCTGAGGAAGAAATTGGACTAGATGACCCCTGAGGGACCTTCCATCTGAGAACTGACAAACCCTGCTGTCTGTGACCTTAACTAGATTGTAAACTTCTTATAGACAGGGACAACATTTTAGCCTTTGTTGCCTCCATTATTTGTAGGACAATCCTTAATACTACTACTAGGTGTCAGAAGAATGTCTGTTGCTTTTAATGAAACATTATATGTGTGTTTTTCAGATGTTTGAAGTTTCTGGGAGGTAGACATCCAACACTGGTGCTTCCCCTCGTCCCAGACCTCCTGAGCACACATCCATTCTTTGACACTGCCGAACCTGATATGGATGACCCAGCCTGTATCCTTTGTGCGTAGGGCAGGTACTGCGGACTTGGCAGGAATTCTTGCACAACTCTGCATACCGTGTAAATCAGATAATTTGTCTTTTGTTAGGTTTTTTTCATTTCTTCAGATGAAAAGAACATCCTTCATCTTCATTCCTAGGGGTTATATAGTTTAACAAAAAGTATAATTTATTCTTGATAATAGTGATAATAATGATAGCATTCCTAGTGCTTTACCATTTCCTTACAATTCTGTGAAGCACATAGTGCAAGTGTTAGTCCTTTTTACAGAGGAGGACACTGAATGGGTCCCATATCTAGTAAGTGTTAGAGCTTAGTTAGAGTTGAACTTGGATCTCTTAACATGAGTTTAGTGTTTTTTCCACTCTACTGTGTTGCATCATTGAGGGTGGTAGTAGGGTAAAGTCAAGCATCCACTCACATGTTAAACAAGAGCTGTAGTAATAATATGCCATCAGCAGAGCACTGGAAAAGGGACTAGCCTTGATGCATCCATAATTCCTAACTTGATCTCCCTTGTGGCTACAAGGATGTGTTTATAAGAAAGCTAACTGGGGTAAAGGGTACAGAAAAGTGTTAACTAGCTACGTAGGCCCTGGACCCACCACCATCATTATTCTGCTGCTTAGTATACATATGACCCCTGCAAATCATGTCACTTAACAGAACCCAAGTTTCTTCATGTGTAGAAAGAAGACTTAGACCCACAGCATCAGCGTGAACTTTAAATGCAAGAATTGACTGCCCTTTTACTGTATTTCCATAGCTCAGGGTATTTTAAGTGGTATAGTCATAGTGAGCCGATGACCACTTGGGACTCAACTCTACTTTGGCCACAACTACAGGATGACTTTGGCCTTCCTTCAGGGGTGCCAAAACTTCGGCTTTATAAAACTGCCATCAAGGCAGACTAGACTGGGAGTATTCAGGCAAAGGCTGGATGGTGACTTCTCAGGCAGAGAACTGGACCAGCTGACCTCTGAGGTCCTCATCAGCCTTAGTGTTCTGTAATGCTAACTAGGGGGTGTTTGCAACAGTGCTTGGCATGCAGCACAAGGTGGTGAGAGTAGAGGCCCTGGCTCACCTGGGCTTCTTCCATTTGACTGTCTAATTTGTGGCAAGTTGTTTAACTTCTTTGAGTCTTGGCCTCCTCATCTAGCTTGCACTCCCTGTCTTGTGTGATTGTTTTGAAGAAAGAACTTTTTAAAGCCTTCAGGCAGTATTGAAGTAAGCCTCAGCTTCCTTAACCTTTAAAATGAGAGGGCTGGATGACTTGGACTGAAGGGCCCTTCTAAATACATACCTGTGATCTGGTGGCAGTTGTTACTGTTAATAATATTACTCTGAGGGTAGTTTAATTCATTTGGCATGCTACAGTCAAGAACTAAGAAATCTATGGTCTCGGTCCCATTTTAAGATGTACCATTTGATAACTAACAGGGAGTGCTTCTTTCAGAGTTGTTATGTAAAATAGGTGAGGTTTTTTACCATGCCCTTTTGATAGAATGGCTGCCAAGCTTGTCTTCACTTTTCTTTTATGATGTGAAAGGATTTTTACTTAACCACCTGACTGTGTCAGATATTGCTGTGCTGGTTCTTATCTTCAATGCCGCTGAAACCTGCCCCACCATGCCTGCTCTGTTCTCAGATCATACCTTCAGACACTATGCTTACCTCCGTGACAGTCTTTCTCACCTTGTTCCTGCTTTGAGAGTATGCTAAAAATCTTGGATCCATTTTGGGTTCTTTGGTTGCCTTTTAAGTAAATAGGAGGAAGCAAAATCATACTTAGTCTGAGATGAAAGCCAGTTTATTTTTAAAAAAAAAATACCCTTTACTGCACTGTTGTTTATGACATTATGGAGGGTAAGGAAGAGGTCTGTGTATTGATGGTGTTTTAGGCTCTGATTGTCCTCATCTGACACTGTTCTTTATAGCTTGTTTCACACTCAAAGTTAGGAATAAATCACCCAGATAAAGTGAAAAATCAAATAATGGACCCGTGAAAATGTGATGCTAATTAGCAGTATCTTTTTGTCTGCATGAAATTGATTTCATTATTGTAGGGAGCTCCCCGGACCCAGACTTCTTCTACCTCGGCAGATCAACAGGTCTTCTGCAGGTGTTATCTTAGCTGTCTGGGGCACTGGGAGGTGAGGGGAATCACTTGCCCAGGGTCCCGTGGCCTGTCCAAGGCAGGACATGGACCTTGGTCTTCCTGATTCCAAGGCCAGCTCTCCACCATCATCATGCTGCCTTTTATGATATATTGTTATTTTTAAAAAACATAATAGCAGTATTAAATGAGTTTCCCTAAATCTCTGCTTCCCTATGTTATGGAGGTGACCTTTGGGTGTCAGAGGTTCAGCCAGAAATCACAAACTCTTGCTGTTCTTACCAAGCTGGAAAAGCTTGAAGTTGAGCCTAGTGATGGACTACGTCATCCAGAGACCCAGTGAGCTAAATTCAGAGAAGTCTGATCACTAGGTGGTGTTTTCTTTTGTTTTTGTATTTTTTTTAGGCAGCACTTCATTAAGCCATATCCTAAAACATGGAAGGGCTGTTGGTAGGAGGCACTACCAAGCTTGTAATCCATTCCTGTATTCAGTCCTTTTTTTAAGGCATACGTCAGTTATCGTGGGAACAGGTGATCATAATTTTCAGGGCATTTCTTTAAAGGGCAAACCAGATTCTGGCCTCTTTTTACTTAGCCCTTTTGATTTGGTTGGTAAAAGAGAAGGGTTCCCGGAACTACACAGAAGGAATAGAATGTAGTAGAATGAAGACCAGATTTGGACTCGGCAGACAGACCTGGGTTTGAATACTAGCTCTGCTGTTTGTTCTGTCTTAAGGCAGAAATTGGCAGGCAAATTCACCTCTCTGAGCCAGGTCTGTTACCGTAGAGTGAAAAATTTAAAAACTCAGGTGATCTCGGAAGCGTCTTCTAGCTCAGTCATACGGATGGTGACGTCGCTCCATTATGTTTGTTTGCTTAGTTACCAGGTAGAAAACTGCTGTCCTCACCTGTTTCCCCAAGCATCACACCACATGAAGATCCTTCCCAGCAGTTTCTACAGCAAAGCCTAGAAAGGGTGTATAACCTTCAGCACCTCGACCCTCAGGGCACTCAGGAGCTGCTTCAGTTTACAATCCGGTAAGGTAATTTTCTTGGAAATCTGTGACCTCCTTCCTTTAACTTAGTAATACATATGAGCTTCTTAATTGGACTGTTTCAGTGTCTTATTTTTCATTTACTGTGCAATCCAGCCAAACTAGACTAGTCACCATTTTTGCCAACCCTGTCTTGTACTTTTTAACTCTCTGCTTTCATTCTCACTCTTACCTGTACCTTAAAAGCACTCCTTCTCTTGCCACCTCATTTCTAGAAATCTTTGTTTAAATTCTACTAAGTTTTCAAAGTTCAATTCAAATGGCATGTCCTTTATGAAGGCTTCCCTGCACCCTCATGGCACTTCATTTGACTCTCATTAGTGCTCATTATATTCCATTCATTCTCTATTTCCTGTATATATCTCCCCCCTTTTCCCTTCTCCATCTGTCCCTTTTTTTCCCTTCATTCTCTTTCTCCCTTTCCCTCTCTCTCTCTGTGCCCATCTTTCCTTCTCCCTTTTTGTCTTCCCCTCTCAACATTTGTCCTTCCTCTCCCCCACTTCTGCCTGTATCCTTTTTTGCTTAGAGTAGGCACCACCAGTCTAGCAGAGACACTTGAGTATCTTTGGATGCAATGTAAATCAGATGTTTTAGTTTAGGTTTTTATGTGTCGTAAATTTCTTTCAGATGAAAAATTTCATTCTTAGAGTTGTTGATATTTTAACCAAAATAACATAGTTTATTCTTTTTTTTTTTTTTTTTGATTTTTCAACTTTTATTTAAGAAAAAAAAATCCCCCACCAGGATCCTCCCCCTCCTCTAATGCCACAGTGTCTACCCTAGTTCCAGGCAAGATTGTGCCAAAAAAGCCCAAAATAAAACAGGACAGAAAGGATTTCTTTTCCTGGGTAGGTGATTCTTGGTTTTAATCCAAGCTCCCTTGATCTCCGGAATATCATATTCCAGGCCCTTCGATCCCTTAATGTAGCAGCTGCCAGATCCTGGGTTATCCTAATTGTGTTTCCACAATATTCAAATGGTTTCTTCCTGGCAGCTTGCAATACCTTCTCCTTGATCTGGGGATTCCGGAACCTGGCTATAACATTTCTAGGAGTTTTCTTTTGGGGATCTTTTTCAGGAGGTGATCGGTGAATTCTTTCAAGTTCTATTTTGGTCTGGGGCTCTAGA
>CM053588.1:103341670-103360117 GCA_028646515.1 Pseudochirops corinnae
TCTCTCTCCCATGATCCTTCTTTTCCCGAAAGAAGGAGTCTAGGTTTTGGGAGCTGTTCTTAGTTAACTTCTTCTGCTTATTCTTACTCATGATTCTTCAGACCATGAATTTTTTTTTTTTTTACAATCTCTGTGGGGCTCTGCTTCCAGAAGGGAAAGCTCTGTCCCAAATCGCTGGGGTCCTCCCGGCTGCCGTAGATTTCCGGCTGACTGCTGCCATAGACTTCCGGCTGACTGGATAATGAAGACTCCAGGACCGAGGCCCAAGGCGACGATCCGGATCCAGGCCGCTCAAAGCGAGAGCACTGGTCTGAAAACAATCGCTCAATCCCCCTGCCCTTTGGAGGCCGAGGGCGGGAAGCTACAACGCGGAGGCGGGTGCAAAACCTCCGCCTTTCGCCTTTCCGCTCTTGGAGACCTTTCGGCCGGACGCTTATCTCCCTCCTTCACAATCCCCACTCGTGCAGCCGGTGCCAATCCCCCCCTCCTCGCAGCTGGCGCTAATCCTCTGCTCACCTGAGAGCTATCGAGAGCTTTCTCTGCACCTCCTGCCCGGCCGCCCCCGGGGCACAGCCGGAGCTTCAGGCCAGGCTGGTTTCGGTTGGCAGTGCCGATAGTTCCTCGTAGCCGAGCTGACTCCAGTGGGAAGCATCTGCGTGCGTCCTTGAAGCTCCAGGTTGGTCCAGAGTCCTACTCCATGGGTATCCGGGGGTGGCTATGCGAGAGCTGCGACACATTGCTGCTGCTACGCCGCCATCCTGGCTCCGCCCCCCCAAGGATTTCTTTTCCTTCTTAAATACAACAGTCTATGAAAATGCAGCAGCTTCCAGGATCCATCCCAACACTGTTCCCCAATGTAAGGTCCCACCTCCCAATTGGGAACAAGGGAATGTGATAGATGGGAAGAAGGCCAAGGGGGCACCCCCTCAGCCCAGCCCACAAGGCAGGAAAGCATCCCAAAGTTTCAGTCTTCAGCATCATCAAACTGCCCCGTCTCAAACACCATTTTGGAATAGTGGGGAGTCAGGGGGACAGGGTGGTGCCAGCTCGGGTCATAGATCATGTCTCCTTGCTGGGCCCAAGGTGCCCAGAGACAGAATTCTTGAATGCTGGCATGGTGGATGTCTTCAGCACCATACGGATTCCCTTGATCAGCAATCAGCTCATTGTCCCAATCCTCCTTAACAGGAAGCTCAGCCTTCTGCTCTGTAGGGACAATGTTTTCCATTACATCTTCCAGCTCCCAGTTCAAGTCTTCCTCAGAGTCACCACAATCCTGCATCTCATCCTCTTCAGGAAGGTCACTCTCCCCTTGGGTGGGCATATTCTGGGCCCCACAGGCTAGTTTTGGTCTCCATCTCATGATCCCATCTTCATTTCCTTCCTTCTTTTGATAAATGTGGTCAGACGTAGCCAAGCTGACCGCCGCTGGCCTGGGCAGCTCCTCCCACAGCTCCCGCTCCGGCCGTGGCTCGGATTCGGGTGGTGGCACCTCCTCCTCTTCCCTGGCCCGTGCGCCCCGCGGCGGCGGCGGCTCTCCCTCAGGGGCTGCTGGCCCCTCACCTCCCCAGCCCCCGTAGCCCGCGGCTCCATGCCCACCAGTCCCCGAGGCGCCACAGCCGCTGCCCCCATGTGACGACCTCCCATAGTTTATTCTTAATAATATTGATAATCATGATGTTATTTATAGTTTACAAAGTATTTTTGTTTCAGCAATTCTAGGAGGTAAGAAGTACAAATAAAGATTGAGAAGTCTTGTTATCCCTTTTTCTCCCCTTCTTCCTCTTCCTCCCTGCCTTCTTTACTCCTTTCTGTCTTATTTTCCCTGCCAGATTAGAGGGACAAGAACATGTAAAATTACAGGTATACTTAAAAAAAAAAAGACCGTATCATGTATGTAGTAGACACTTAATAAATATTTTTTTTGGATGAATGAATTTATTAGACTAAATGTTTTGTTCTTATGTTCTAAGTATGAGACCATGTTTTTTTTAAGTTCCTTGCCTTTTTTTCCCCTTATCAGATCTTTTTCTGATTGATAGTTAGTGAAGACATAGAATCCATTAGAAAGAAGCTCTTTTCAATTTGACTCCTTGTCAAGGGAATTTTAATGAAAATGAAAGGAATAGAAATTTTTTAAAATGACATTCAGAAGCCAAGTCTGGTTATCAAAATTTCACAGCTCATGTCAAATTTTGCTTTTAATGGACAATAAAACAGTGCCATCTTTTACCTCTGGTCTAGGGGGATCACTTCTTCTCTTGCTCTCAAGGATTCCTGGTTCCAGCCATTATTTTGTTAATGTTATGGGATTTAAAATTAGATAATTCATTGTGTTCCTTTTTTTTTTTTTTAACTCTTCTTGCTCCACAATTAATCAAATATTTCTCCTGTGCCTGTTATGTCCAAGGCCCTGTGTGAGGAGATACAAGGAAATAATACAGTTCAGTTTTTAACTTCCAAAGCCTTTGCTGGAAAGTATGAGATTGGAGGGATTACTCATATGAAGAATTGTAGAATTAAAAATTGGAGAGTAGAAGGACCTTTGAAATTCATTCATTTAACATTTATTAAATACTATGTGCCAGGTGTTATAATAGGCCTCAGAAAAATACAAAAATAATAGACATAAAGCACATTGTCTAACCAAATATCAGCTGTGAGACCATCTAATCTGACCCTCTCGTTAGCTTTCTTTTTCATAGTTTTGTATTCTAAATAAAACTTATAAAACATGTGAACATGTTAAAACTTATTTTCAGTAAAAATATTTTAGTGAATTAATAATAGCAAAAATCTCTCCATTCTACCCTGTCTTCTTCCATTGCAGCAACAATTCAACAGACATTTATTCAGTGCCTATATGGAGGGACTGTAGGAGATACAAAGTTTAGGTAAAACTCACTGCTCTTGGTGGAGTTTATAGGTCTAATTGGAGAGTATAACATCTCTAGATACTGCTAAACTACGTAAGAGAGGTGCAGACAAGGCACTTTGTGAGGTGTAAGGGGGGAGGAGGGTCAAGGGCTGCCTGAAGTAGATTGCTTTTGAGTGAGGAGAATGAATGGAGTAAGCTGAGGGAGGGGTGAAGAGTACTGGAGTGAAAGCAGGAGCAGATGCTAAATTGATTTCCTCCTGCTACAGAATGTGGATGGACCAGGAACCAGGGAGATGTGAGCTAACTTCCCTGACTTCTGCAACACCAGCCAGCACTGTGGTGATCTAGGAAGCTGTGGTGGAGACCTGGGGCCATTGGGGTGGGCATTGCCCCCACATGGATCGATAGAAGACCCAGGTGTAGGCCCTTGGGGCAAGAGGAATGTGAAAAGTGCAGAGACTTGGATGGGAGCTGCTTCTACCACAGGGAGCCTCCTTGCTGACTTTTTTAACCTTCTTGTGACTTTCGTTTGTTTTTGTTCTCTGAACTGCCTTGAAAAATGCTTCTACCTGAAGGCACTAGAATACAATTTTAGCAAAAGGAGTATTTATTTAAGCCCTTTTGCTCTTCATGGTCCCTTGTACCAGATGCGGGAGAGGGACCTCGACAGAAAGAAAGGAGAGAATGGGTAGCGATTACAAGAAAATTTTAGGAACAATAGAGGGAAGAGGAGCTCCCTTAGGCTCAGTGAAAACATAGCTCAAGAAAGCAGTCAGGTGCAGTGTCCATTTTCATAGCCCCACTGGAATAAAGATGATGGTTCTGTTCAACCTCTGAGGGAGAGACTTGGTGGATGGATAGAGGCCTGGTCAGAATCAAGAAAACCTGTGTTCAAACCTCAACTCTGACATGTACTAGCCTGCTGACCCTTAATTAGCCAAAAATAGAGTGTGATAAAGTTGTAAGAGAGGTCTAGAGGAGGTTCCACAGTTCTCCTGTGAAAAGCCCTAATTAAGCTAAAGCTTTTAAAAAAAATTAAAACCTAACGATGTATTCTTGTGTGTATCATCTCCTTTCATTTTGGTAGCAACAGCTATGTGTTGTAAGCTAGAACCTGATCTGAGGCCTGACCTTAGTGAATGAGCACATGATTCTTTGGTTTGGAAATTTGGCTTATACTGATCTCATTGTGCACCTTACAGTGACTTCAACATAAGAGAAGCAGCAGCACAGTACAGTCAGAAAAGCATTGACTTGGGAATTAGAAAATCTGAGTGTAAGTCCCATCTCTGCCAACAGCTGTATATGCTATCAAACAAGTTGCTTAACCTTCCTCCTCTAAAATAGACAAGGTAATGTTGGTTCTACCTGGCTCACAGGACTGTTGTAAGCCCTTTGTAAACTATACCAATTGGTATTACTCTATGTTGCTCTTCTTTATCAGAGGTCATAAGTTTTAATGATAAAAGTTTGGGCTGCTTAAAGTAAGGTATCTATATTCCAGAGTGATAGATACGTGTTATGAAAATGTGCCTGTTATTAGAGTATGTGTTACTGCAGTAGAACTGTATCCTTTTTATAGAGTCCTAGAACCCCAGAGGTAGAGAGGACTGAAGAAATTCTATAGGCCAGCATAATTTCCCTTGATGACCATTTTAAGTGTCGCTATATTCAGACCACTGTTCTGGGTGCTGAGGAGGATAAAACATGTAGGTAACAGATGGTCCCTATTCCCATGGACCTTAGATACTGGCAGGGAGTTCATTTCAACAAACATTTATTAAGCATCTTCTGTGTTCTAGGCATTTTGTTGCTTGTTAGGGATACAAAGACAGAATGAAACAGTCTCTACTCTCAAAGAGTTTACTTTCTATTGACGGCAGAGAGGGAACAACACTTAGATATACATATACAAAATATGTGTATGAAGTCATTTCCAAAAGGAGCCCATGGGTCTAATAAGAAGGTCAGTTTGTTGCTTATAGAACAGAGGTTCTGGAGGGCATAACGAAAGGGTAGGAAGGGGGAGAGATGCTCAAAGGATGAACCTGGCATGGATCAGGGTGAGAGAGCAGGGAATGACGGTCAGAGCTTCAGCTTTGGCAGTCTGTTGTTCAGAATAAGAGGTAGCCTTGGGCAGTGAATTGTCACTTCTTTCACAATAGCAAAAGTATAACATCTAACAGTCCGTATGTAGATAGTTAAGAAATGAGTAAGTTATAAAGGCCAAAAATACCAACATTTATTCATCTAAATTTCTTTGTACTAGATGGTGAGTAAATATGTGTGTGTATACATATATATGTATACACACATACACATATACATACACACATACACATATACATATACACATACACATATACATACACACATACACATATGCATACACACATACACATATACATACACACATGCATATTTTCAAAAAACCCTATCTTCCAGGAACTTAGAATTAAATTAGGAAAGACATGCATATAAATATGCTAAAAGGGAGAGTGAGGTAAGTGCAAAGGTGAGGTCTAGTCAAAGTGCTGTGATATGTCTGAGGAGGAACCTGGAGGTAATGGTCAAGAAGCCTTTATGGGGTAGGCAGCACCTAAAATGGGCCTTCATAATAAGCTACAGTCCATTGCATACAGGAATTGGATGAACAAAGACACGGGCAGGAGAGGGCAGGATGGAAATAGAGAGCCACACATAAAATTAAATATAGAGTATGTGAAAGAACACAGTGTGAGGTAAGACTGGAAAGGTATATTGGAGCAAGGTTGTGGAGGGATGTGAATACCACAGCCAGGAGTTCACACTTTTTTCAGTAGGCGATAGGGAACAACACTGAAGATTTTTGATTATAGAAGCAGCTGGGGGGCATTGTGGATAGAGCTGTGGTCCTGGAGACAGGAAGACCCAGGTTCAAATTTGACCTCAGATGTTTATTAGCTGTGTGAACCAGAGCAAGTCACTCTTTCCTCACAATAGCACCTACCTCCTAAGGTGGTTGTGAGGATCAGATGAGGTGATATTTGTAAAGGGTTGTGCAAACCAAAAAGCATTCTATAAATGGTAGCTGTTACTATATAGGAGTGACATGATCAGGGCAGCACATTAAGAAAATGACTTAGCCAGTGTTCTACAGGAATGGATTAGAAAGGAGATAGACTTGGGAATGACAAGGACTGTTTAAGAGACTCTGACAGGGGCAGCTAGGTGGCAAAGTGGATAGAGCACCAGCCCTGTAGTCAGAAGGACCCGAGATCAAATGTGGACTCATACACTTGATATTTACTAGCTGTGTTAACCCCAGTTACCTTGCCAAAAAAAAGAGAATTTTAAAGGAGTCTCGATAAAAAGAGATGAAGACCCGAACCAAATACTCAAAAGGTGATGTCATGTGGTGTCTTCAGTTTCTGTGGCTTTTTCCCTTTCTGAGATTCTATGAATGGAGTTTCTGTATATGTGCAGTTCTTCTGGGGCAGAGTGTGAAACAGATGGTATGCTTAGTTTGCTTAGAAGTGATGATAATTTGTATAAAGTGCATCTTGTGTTTTTCTCTTAGGAATGTTTTACATATCAGCTTCTGTCTATGTGTGGTATGGTTGTGTTCTTTGAAACAATATGCCTGCCACCCATCTTTGGAAGTCTCACTAGAGCTGTGCACATTTTCTAATCTGGGAACTATTTCAGAAAATAGTGAGGTGGAAAGGAAATGTTTGTAATCTGTAATCATCTGGGCACAGAGTTGAAAATAGCTTTTGAAAAATCACCAAAACTCTGTTCTTATTTTGATCTTTCTAACATACCTTGTTACTATGTAAACCTGTAAGTGGAATTAATAGTAAATTCAGTGTTTAGAGATTCTCAGGGACAGAAAGAGAAATATTTGCCATAAATAACATTTGGTTTAAGTATTTAATCAGCATTTAATTTTTATGACTGGCTTTATCCATGAATTTTAACAGAAACAAGGATGATTTTTAAAAATTAATGTATTTAATCTGTTATATTGTTTGTGCAACTCATCAGACACAGCAAATGTGTTCTTAAATGTTTGAAAAATATTTACACCTTTCATATGGACTCAGTTCTGCTGAAATGCCTCTTATTTGGAGAAGGGATGCTAATGGGAAGGACTATTTCCTCTACCAGATTTCACTGTATTTTCTTGTGGTTCCTTTTGTCTGTTTTGAAATCAATATTATTTTGTTTTTCCATTTTGACTCTTGTTCTCATAGATACCTGATCAGTAAATGAATAAACATTCATTGTCCTGAGCCAAATACCAATTGATTAATTGTCAGGTTCATGGAGAGTGGTACAGGATCATTGCCTTCAGAAAACTTCTGGGGAAAAAAAAGAAAGAAAAAGAAAACTTCTGATACAATTATAGAAACAAAAGAGCAGCTAAATTATAGACCATACTATGTTCTGGGGAGTGCTGTGAGTACAGTTGATGTAAGATTTGCCTTTTGTACTTTTAATTTATTTTTTAATTAATAAAAATATATATACTTAGCCTCCCATCCCCCAAAATTGGGTGGGGGGAGAAGCAAAACAAAATCTTTGTAGCAAATATGTGTATTAAAGTAAAGCAAATTCCAACATTGACCATGACCAAAAAATATGCTTCAGTGGACCTGCCGGGTCTGTGACCTGCATCATTAACATAAGTAAAACTGGTCATTATCTCTTCTGTGATCCATATTGTCTCTTGTTTGATCAGGAAGTCTTCCCCATCCATAGTTCTAAAAGGCAGCTTTTTTCTTGCTCTTCTAATTTGTTTGTGTCACTTACATCTGAGTCATAAAGAACTTGCTGTAAGATGGAAGGTGTTGGTCCGCATCTAGTTTCTGCCAGCCTTCTTCCCAGGTTACCCAGCAGTTTTTGTTGAAGAGTGAGTTCTTACTTCAAAAGCTGGGCTCTTTGAATTATTCAGATATCAGGCTACTGTTTTTGTTTGATTAATTTTATTTTGTTTAATTAATCTGATCTATCGGTCAGCCTCTCCATTTCAAACCCATACCAAGTTGTTTTGACGATTATTGCTTTGGTGTAAAGTTTGAGACCTAGTACTGCCAAACCTCCTTCCCACTTGTTTTCACTTTTTCCCTTGATATTCTTGACCTTTTGTTTTTTCAGATCAATTTTGATATTTTTCCTTGATCTCTAACAAGCTCTGTAAACTAAATAAGTCTTTGGTGGTTTCATTTGCATGGCACTGAATGTTAATTTTTTTCATTTTTATTATATTGACATGGCCTACCCATTAACAGTTAATATTTTTTTATTTTTTTAGGTTTGTCTTTTTTACTGTAAAGTTATTTTGTAGTTACAGTCACATAGCTGTTCTCTGTGTCTTGGCAGGTAGACTCCCAAGTGTTTTATATATTCTGCAATTATTTTAAATGGAATTTCCCCATTCTAGCTCTTTGTCTTGCTGGATCTTGTTGGTAACATACAGAAATACTAATGATTTTATGTCCTGTAACTTTGCTGAAGTTATTAGTTGTTCTACTTATTTTTTTAGTTGACTCTAGTGTTCTCTAAATCATATCATTTGTAAAAAGTTATAATTTTGTTTCTTTTTTGCCTATGCTTATTCCCCCAATTTCTTTTTTCTTTTCTTGTCACCGTAGCTGGCATTTCTAGGACCATATGAAATAGTAGTCATGATAATGGACATCCAAAGCTTTACCCTGATGTTATTAGAAAGACCTCTAGTTTATTTCCATTGCTTATAATGCTAGCTCTTGGTTTTAGATAGATAATAATTATTATATTATACTTCCATTATTCTTATGTTTTCTACTGCTTTTTTAAAAAATAGGTTTCATATCTGTGATTATAATATTAAGTTACTTTTACTGTTATACTCATATTATACTTTTAAACTGCTTAATAGGAATAAGGACTTGATCCAGGAACTCACTGATACAGAGATCACCAGAATGAGGAACCCTTGCTATAGCTTACAATCTTAGAGCTGCTTGGAACTCCGAGGCTTACTGAGCAAGGCTTTGTCAGTCAGGACTCGAACCTGGGGCTTCTTGGCTGCAAATTCAGCTCTTATCAGACTACTTCATTCCCATTCTAATTGAGAAGTATCGTGGGATTGAGAAAAGGACAGGCCCTGGAAGTAGGGAAACCTCTGTTTGAATTCTGGCTCCAACCCATGCTTTTGTGACCTTGTACAGGTCACCTGGCCTTTTTGGGCCTACACCTCCTCACCTACAAGTCTGGGAGAAAACTAGTTCTGCTACTCACTTTACAGGATTTCTGTAAGGAAAGTTCTTGGTAAATCTTAAAGTGCTATCAGTGAGTAGTAGCTGTTGTTATTGTACAAATTTAATCCTCCTAGTAGTTTTGTGAGGTAAGTAGAGTAGGTATTATCATCTCCACTTCAATAGATAGACTGAAATTTAGATAGGAAGTCATATAGGTAGAATGGCAGTGGTCTGCCTCCCAGAAAGTTGAGCACAGCTTCCAGTTGGGTTCTGTGTGCATGCACATGCCTGTGTGTACACATGCTATATGTGTTTTCTTTTGCAGAGCTCTCACTGTCGGGTTTAGTCTACGTTGGACCATTATGGTACATAGTAAAGCCAGGTCTTGAACCCCCAACTTCATCTAACTCCCAAGCCCAGGCTTCCTTTCTCTGTATCATATTGCTTTTCTATGTGAACCTCTTATATTCCACCAAGACCAGTTCTGCCTCCTTTCATCTCGACCTTCCTCCCACCCTTTCCTATTTTTGTGAACTTTGCTAGCTAGCATTTCCCTCGGTTGAATGGAAATGTGCTGCTTGTTATTT
The DNA here is from genome assembly GCA_028646515.1 of Pseudochirops corinnae. NCBI lineage: Eukaryota > Metazoa > Chordata > Mammalia > Diprotodontia > Pseudocheiridae > Pseudochirops > Pseudochirops corinnae. The sequence goes on from CM053588.1 coordinate 103,351,360, forward strand.
TGTTCAAATTAAAGGTGATTGCATTCATTGTAGAGACTGTGACATCAGTAGGTTTCCCAGCAGTCTGCGGAGTCATGTACCATAATGAATGACTAGCTGCAGGGCCTGTTGTGCTAGCCAGCCAACAGAGTAGGATGAATTTGGCCGGTGCCCAAGTCAAGTCAGCTGCACAGCTGGTTTGGCATCTCTCACATGGTAAAAAATCTACCCGGAGAGCAAAGGAGAGCTAGGTCAAGGAAATACACACAAAGAGCAGGGACTCACTCCACTGTGAGCTAGTTAGGATTGTTTAAGTAAAATCTAGATGGCCACTTGTAGGGAGTATTGTCTGAAGGCAGCCAAAACATCTGATCCAGGAATCAGGCTGGTCCTAGATAATAAGTTAATTCCAGGTTTTTACTATGGCCAGTCCAAGTGACTGGTCCTGGTTTTTTCCTAGAGAAGTGGCTATAAATCAGAGCCTTTCTGATATCCTATGATCCACGGAGGTACCCTGTTCTGGGATAACTGCCAGAAGATGTTAGCTGCCTTTTTCGATTTTTATACATTTTTAGATACTATTCTTTGGGTATTGGAGTCAAAGACCTGGTTATCTTCAAGGCCTAAAAAGTGACATCACTGTCTGACATCTTGAAACAGAACAGAGTATTAAGAAAACTAAGTAACCTATAATTACCTTCTTTGTGTCAATACTCTATAAAAACCTTGCTCATGGTATCAATAAATGGATTGCTTGACAGTCATGCCTGGACCATGATTTCTTGTGCTTCTACTGGCTAGTGTGTCAGTTTAGAGCTGACTTAAGAAACCACTCAAGTTATCTCTTTTTTTTTTTTGGAGGGCAATTGGGATTAAGTGATTTGCCCAAGGTTGCACGGCTAGTTTTTGTGTTAAGTGTCCGAGGGCAGATTTGAACTCGGGTCCTCCTGAGCTATTCACTGTGCCACCTAGCCACCCCTCAAGTTATCTCTACAGTTGTCAAAGGGGATTCTTTCTTCAGAGAGGGGTTAGGCTAATTCCTGGCTTTCCCAAAAGCAGTGTTTTGGGCAGCTAGGTGGCGCAATGGATAGAGTGCCAGGCCTGGAGTCAAGAAGATTCATCTTGGTGAATTCAAATCTGGCCTCAGACACTTAGTAGCTGTGTGACCTTGGACAAGTCACTTAACCCTGCTTGCCTTAGTTTCTTCATCTGTAAAATGAGTTGGAGAAGGAAATAGCAAACCACTCCAGTGTCTTTGCCAAGAAAACCCCATACTGGACATGACTGAACAACAGCTGTTGTCTGGTGGCCAGCTGTCCTACGTATTCACCTGCTGCAGCTTTAGCATAGGTCATTTTGCCTCTCAGGAGTTCAGTTTTCTCCACTGTAAAAATGAGTAAATTGGACTACATCCCTATTAGATTCCTTTCAACTCCAGATTCTGTGATCTGTGAATCAGGAAAACTGGGTTATAGATCTGACTGTGCTACTAACTACCAATATAGCCTTGAGCATGAAACTCCTAGATTCCGTTTTCTGAGCCCCACTTTTCTGTCTATAAAAGAAGAGTGTCACAGTAGATGGTTTCTAAGGCTCCTTTTCATCTTCAACATGACGTTTGAGGGGCCTTCTAATTTGCACCTTGTGTTTTAAGGTTTTGGGTCTCATGAGGTGACTTTTATTTCTGTAGTTTTCTCCATCTACATTTGCTTCTGTTTCTATCTTGCAGTGACCTGCAGAGACTTGGAGAACTTCAGTCTGACCTGGCAGGAGTAGCAGACTTTTCCGCCACTTATCTTCAGTGTCAGCTGCTTCTCATCAAGGTTGGGCCCAGTCTTGGGGTTGTGGCAGTTACGATTTAGTGACATTTTAAAGCCCTGGGGCAAGTCTTAGAAACCACATAGTGTGGTGAGAACCATGCTGGCCTTTGGAATAAGAGAGGTTCTGACGCAGTGACTAGCTTTGTGATCAGGGAAACATACTGAACCCCTCTGAGCCTCAGTATTTTAATTTATAAAAGGGGATAATAATGGCCAATACTGCCTGTCTCATGGAGTTTCAAGGAAAAGTCATTATGAGTTTTGAAGCCCCATAGAAATGTGAGAATTAGCAATTGTTTGTTGTTAATATTTACAAGGAGAAACTTGTCCTCTTACGGATACCACATATTTACCAGTATAATTTTATTTGCCCTTTAATTAAAGAAATAATAACTTCCAGGAAATAGATTATTTTTCTGATCCTTTGGAGTGGTTGCTAAAGACCTACAGTTTTGTGAATGTGGGACGTTAGCACACCAGGCAGCCAGGGAGATGTGTTTATGTATTTAAGATGTCTTGCCAAGGGGTGTGTTTATATCAGGATCCCGAGTAAAACATTCTTTTGATGGTACTGTAAAAGTTGAATGACAAAAGACTTGCTTAAATTTTCTTGGTATTCTTTGTGGAGGCACCAGTCATTTTATTAAAGTTTAAAAAAACAACCCTAATTTTCTTTGCTCCTCAGAGCAAACCCTTATTGACATTTCATCTTGGCTAGCCAATAAATCTTCATGTACAGTATAGTGATCCAAAGAGCTATTCTAGGTCAGCAGAGTTAGACCAGTTAGCTAGCTGAATGCTTGGTATCTTCAATAGTTTTCTGCACAATAAACCAGTGCATAGGGTTTAGCAGACACCTTAAGAGACTATTTTCAGTTGATAAGTCTCTGCAGCAATCATAGCCCACTTTTAGCTTGAATCTTATTAATGATGTTTTGGCTAAGGTCAAAATAAACGAGAGTGTGCAAGAGAGACCAAGACATTTGTCAGAGGCTATTTTTTAATTAGCATCTGGTCTACTATAAAAAAACTCTGGGTTTGAATCCCATCGCTGCCATTTAATTCATTTTCTTATTTCTCTCAGCCTTAGTTTTCTTATTTGTAAAATATAGATAGCTCTGCCTAACATTGATAATAGGTTTTATTTACGTAGCTCTTCCTGGCCACAAAATGCATGGTGTCACTAACATTATTAGCCTAAGAGTCAGGAGACTTTGAACTAGTACTTCTGCTACTATTTTTACTATTTATCCCTGGAAATATCACTTCTTTGAACTTGTTTCCACCTCTGTAAGACAGAAGGTAGTTGGATTTGATGATAGTACAGGTCCTTCCAGCTCTATCATTTGATGCTTTAACATTCTGTATTCTAAAGTCACTTCTAGCACTGTTACTCTGTATCGTAAAGGCCCTTTCAGTTCTGACATTCTCCACTTGAAAAACCCTTAGCTCCAGAACTCTGTGAATCAAATTTAAATGGCAATGAAAAACAATAGCCAGCAGCTTATCCAGCCACCTTCTCTGCATGTTCCCTAATGAAAGTCAGCCTGTCTTGTCTCCTCATTCCCAGAAAAAGGGAGAGGCCCTTTGGGGCAACAAACGTTATTTTAAATACCTACTATGCACAGTTTTCTGTGTTAAATATTGGCCTTAATAATAAATTTGGTTTGAGACCCTAGTGTGGAAGATTTTTATTTTTGTTTTTAAACTTAAGATCAAAAATGGATGATAAAATTTAAAGCCATAAAGGACTTTTAAAGATCTTCTAATCCAGTTCCCTCATTTTTGAGTTAAGGAAATACCCAGAGTAGTCAAATAACTTGCAGAAAGTCACTCAGGTAGTAAGTTTTGGAGTTAGGTTTCTGGTCTGGAGCCTTTGTCATTACACCCCAGCTAGGACCCTGATAGGCCTAGAGACTGAAGTCTCTCTTCTCAATCACTGCCAGCCTCTTGCCTCTTGGCATCCTGCGCATCCTTCAAGACCTAGTTCAAGTATTGTCTCTCCTATAAATAAGGCCTTTCTCTTAGCCCTTGCACCTCACCTCTGAGAGTTCTGTACTTTTTTAAATACACTTACATTCTAGTTTGTACATACGTGTTATCCTTCTATTCAAATCTAAACTCCTTGAGGATAGGGACTATGTATTTTACTTCTGTCTTCCCTAGCATCTAGTACCTAATTAATAAGTGTAATGATTTATTAATTTAAAATTCATTAATTTAAAAAGTATTTATCCCCATCATCTACTATTCCCCACTACCTAATCTTCTGGGGGCTTTTCATTAGTCAGATAAGATACACTCCCTGCCCTAAATTGACTCTTTCAGTATTTCTGAACCTTGTGAAACTGCACAGTTAATCAAGTAAACATTTATTAAGCACCAGCTTTGTGACAGGCACTGTGCTGAGCAGCATGACATCGTTGTAGATGTTACTTAATTGAGGGGCTGCTGCTGCATGGCTCCTTTCTTTGCAGGCTTTGCAGGAAAAGCTGTGGAACATGGCTGCCCCGCTCTACCTGAAGCAGAGTGACATGGCCTCAGCTGCCGCTAAGCAGGTGAGTGTGAAACCATAGCCCTTCAGACGCAGCCTGGCCGTCTGGGTCAGATATGCAGACTACCCCACCTTTTAGTGAAAGAATTGAGATAACATGTATAAAGTTCTCAGAATGCTGTCATTTCTTATCCACAGCCTGTTAGGCATCAAGGGATGTATGGAATAGAATGCAAGATTTGGAGGTACTAGAAAGACCTGAGTTCAAATCCTGCCTCAGATACCTTACTAGCTCTGTAACTCCTGGGCAAGTCACTTAACCTCTGACAGTTTCCTCATCTATAAAATAAAGATAATAATACACTTTCTTCATGGGATTGTTTGAAGTTTAAATGAGATAACATACATAAAATGCTCTGTAAAACTTAAAAGATATCTGTATATATATTGTTAATATATTAGTTGTATAATAATATTTAATAGATGTATGTATTAGCTAGCATTTATATAGAATTTACTGTGTGCCAGAACTATTCTTAGTGTTTTACAAATATTTTTTCTTTTGATCCTTACAACAACCTGGGGAAGGAGGTGCTATTATTATCCCCATTTTACATTTGAGGAAACTAAGGTACATAGGCTAGTACTTGCCCAATTTCATTCAGCCATTAAGGCCAGATTTGAACTCGGTTGTGCATGACTTCAGGCCCTGCACTATATCCACTGCTGTGTGTGTGTGTGTGTGAGAGAGAGAGAGAGAGAGAGAGAGAGAGAGAGAGAGTGTGTGTGTGTGTGTGTGTGTGTGTGTGTGTGTGTGTGTGTGTGACACACACACACATTTATGTCAAAGGTACGGTTTTTCCAGTAGCAGTTTATGGCTATGAAAGTTGGATTGTAAGGAGAGCTAAACACTGCAGAATCAACACTTGAATTGTGGTGCTGGAGAAGACATTTGGAAATCCCTTGGACAGCAAGGAGATCAAATCAGTCATTACTTTAAAACTTTAATTTAGGCTATTCATTGAAAGGTCAAATACTGAAGCTGAGGCTCAGATACTTTGGCCACATAATGAGAAGACAGTTCTCATTGGAAGAGACTGTAATGTTGGGAAGGATCAAAGGCAAAAGGAGATGGGGATGGAAAAGGATGAGATGGATAGATATGAGCTTGGACAGACTTTGAGACATAGTGGAGGGTAGAAAAGCTTAGCATGCTATGGTCCATGGGGTCGTGAGGAGTCAGACACAATTGAACACATCCATACACATTTAATACACTTACGTAATTAGCCCTTATTGTTTATTTACTGTTTCTCTGAATCATTCAAAGGTAAGGATATTTGGACATTACCTTGATATTTTATAATATGCATAGAAGCAGTATTTACATTTTAAACTGCAGTGATAACAGCAAAGAACTCTAATTTCTTTAGTGCTTTAATATTTGTGAAGCGCTGTCTCCATTTTGCCATACTTCGTTTCTCTAAAGCACCCCTACTAAAGAATCTTCAGTGTCCTAATTATGTGTGGGATCATTATTGTCATTAATGTTTCTAGATCATGGAAGAAACCTACAAGATGGAATTCATGTACAGTGGAGTGGAAAGCAGACAAGTGGTGATCATTCACCACATGAGGTTACAGGCCAAGGCATTGCAACTTATAGTAACTGCCCGGACCACTAGAGGGTGAGTGATCCCTTGCACATAGGAGGAACTGAATTTTTGCATCAATAAATGAAGTTCTCTTTAAGTGTAATATACAAGAATGTACTGAAGTCAGTCTGGAAACCTCAGTTCTGGATTTGACCACTACCAATTTGCTGGTAAATTCAGAAAGTCACTTTGCCCTCTCTGGGCCTTATCCTCCCATTCTTCCCATTAAACTGAGAAGGCTGGATTAAGTGGTACCCATATGAGTCCATTGGATCAAAGAATTCTACATTTAGAGGTCGAAGGGAGTCCAACCCTTCTCATTTGCATATGAGGAATCTGAGGTCCAGAAAAGTTACATGATTTGCCCAGAGCCATGTAACTAGTGTCGGGGTTTGAACTTAGGTTTCCTTGACTCCAGTTCCAGTGCTCTGACACTCTAGCATTCTGTTGCTATAAAATTTAAGTATGTAAGCAAGGGCTTAAAAATAATCAGTCTGAATGGAGGCAGACTGCCTTACTCCCACATACTCTCGCAGAAAACTAAAATTTAGCCCAGATTGAATGATAATTAAGAAATCCAGTGTCGAGGGGAGAAAATGGGTTTTTCATAAGGATTGCATGAATACCTAGAAAAATTGAAGCAGAAGATTTAAAATTAAATAATCTTTTAGAGCAGTGGTTCTCAACCTTCCTAATGCCGCAACCCTTTAATACTTGTATGTGAGCGTGTCTGCATGTGGGCAGACCCACGTGGAGACGGATAGAGGAGCAGTGTCTGAGTTCCTAAGACCATTGGAAATATGTGTTTTCCGATGGTCTTAGGCAACCCCATTTGACCCCCAAAGGGGTTGTGACCCACAGGTTGAGAACCGCTATTTTAGAGGAAAGAATTAGAAGAGTAAGTAACTTGGAAGCAAAAACTGTAATGCTTACCCTCAAAATGGACTCCCTGAAAAGTAGAATAGACCAAAAAGAAAGCAGTTGGTTCTATCAGACAGTAAATCATATTAGAGAACAAAATCCAAAGATTGAAAAAGTAAAAGAAAGTTAAAATATCTGGCATAAAAAACAGCTGGCCTCAAAAACAGGTCAAGGAGAGAGAATTTAAGAATCACTGGACTCTCTAAAAACCATGATTTAAAAGAAAATAAAAGCCTGTATATTATATTTCAAAAATCATAAGTGAAAGCTGCCCAGGTCTATTAGAACCAGAGGACAAAGAGAAGATAGAAAAAATCTGCCACTTACCTCCTGAGAGAAACTCTAAAAGGAAAAATCCCAGGAATGTCATAGCTCAAATCCAGAGCTTCTACTTCAAAGAAAAACTGCTGCAAGCATGCAGAAAGAAGCCGTTCAGATACAAAGGACAAAGGATCACATAAGACCTGCCAACTTCTCCTCTAAATAAGAGGTCTTGGAATACAGCAGTGCAGAAGGCAAAAGACAGAGGTGTCCAGCCACAAATAGCTTACCCTGCAGAGCTCAGTGTATCGTCCTACAGGGGGAGGGGGGAAGGGACTGCTGCCCAGTAGACATCTTCACCTCTGCGTGGTCAAAACTGAACTCATTCTCTTTACCCCTAAACCTCTGACTTTCCTGTTTCTGTCAAGGACAGCACTGTCTTTCCACTCTCTCAGGTTTACAGCCTGGGTGTTATCCTCAGCTTCATGCTGTTCTCCCCCCTCCCCCCCACCTTCTCCCCATCCCATCTGTTGCCAAGGCCTGTTGATTTTACCTTTGCAACATCTCTTGAGTGTACCTGTGACACTGCCACCACCTTGGGGCATCACTAAATGCCCAGACTATTCCTACAGCCTGCTGCTGGGTCTGCCTGTGACTTATCTCTCCCCACTCCAATTCATCCTCCATTCAGCCATGAGCCATGATTTTCCTAAAGCAAAGTCTGACTATGTCACCCCCCCCCCTCTGCTCAGTAAACTCCATTGGTCCCCTATTTCCTCCAGAATCAAATAGAAAATCCTCCATTTGGTGATCAAAGCCCTTCATAACCTGACCCATTCCTAGCTTTCCAGTCTTTTTGCACCTTACTACTTGCCAGGAACTTTTCAGTCCAATGCCACTGGCCTCCTTGCTGTTCCATGAATAGGACACTCCATCTCTTAACTCTGGGCATTTTCTCTGAACATTGCTCCATGCCTAGAATGTTCTTCCTCCTCTACTTTGACTACTGACTTCCATAGCGTCCTTTTAAGTCCTGACTAAAATTCCACCTTGTGTGGCCTAGCCATACCAGATTTTAATCTGTACTATAAAGCAACAGTCATCAAAACTACTTGGTACTGGCTGAGGAATAGAGTAGTGGACCAGTGGAATAGATTGGGTACATGAGACTCAGCAGCCAATGACTATAATAATGCACTGTTTGATAAATCCAAAGACCCCAGTTTTGGGGATAAAAATGCACTATTTGACAAAAACTGCTGGGAAAATTGGAAAATAGTATGGCAGAAATTGGGCATAGCCCAGTATCTAACACTGTACACCAAAATAAAGTCGAAATGGGTGCATGATCTAGGTATAAAGGCTGATACTGTAAGCAGTCAGGGAGAGCAAGGGATAGTTTACCTGTCAGATCTATGGAGTGGAGACGACTTCATGATGAAACAAGAGTTAGAGAGCATTACAAAATGCAAAATAGATAATTTTGGTTATATTAAATTGAAAGGCTTCTGTACAAACAAAGCCAATGTTACCAAGATTAAAAGGGAAGTGGAAAATTGGGAAAGAGTTTTTACAACCAGTGTCTCTGATAAAGACCTCATTTCTAAAATATACAAAGAATTGAGTCA
>CM053588.1:103360617-103403931 GCA_028646515.1 Pseudochirops corinnae
CCAACAATGCATTAGTATTCCAATTTTTCCACATCCTCTCCAGCATTTATCATTTTGCTGTTTTGTCACCTTAGCCAGTCTGGAAAGTGAGATGTGGTACCTCAGAGTTGTTTTGATTTGCATTTCTGTAATCACTAGTGATTTAGGTAGCATTTTAAGAGCCATCCTTGGGATCAGGGAGGCCAGAAATCAAGTTCCACCTCCACCCCTATTGGCTGTGTGACCGTGGGAGTGTCACTTCTTAGTGCTCCAAGCAACTCTCCAAGACTAGATACTGGTCTTCATAGGTAGAGGAAATTTCTCCACTGGGAATTCCCTGTGCCAATTACATTGCAGGTCTAGTCCTGAATATCAAATTTAACACTAACATACATTATCTCTTTAATGCCCTAACATACATTATCTCTTTAATGCCCTACCACTATCAAGTGAAATTGGCAACATAAAAATTCTTACATTCATCTTGCAGATGAGACAACTGAGACTCCAAGAAATTGTGACTGATAATATCAAGTAACTTTGGACAGACTGGTCAAGGGTAGAGCCAGGATTCAAAACCTAGTCTTTTTATTCCAAATTTGATACCCTTTATACGATAATACAGCGTTAACCTGTCTGACACAGTTCCCAGAACTAATTCTTCTTCCCCATTTTGCTAAATGCAACTTCTAATGAAGCCATCCTGTGCTGGCATACTTCATCAGACATACATGTATTTTAATTCAAAAATTCCTGAAGTTCATTGATTTGGATCAGGTAAAGAATTAATGCCTACTTTCATATGTAAATCTCTAAGTTTGAAATTTTCTTGACAATTTTAAAGTAGTTTTTAGAGTGATTCCCAGAATAAACACTGGGTTTAGGTGATCCAGAACATAAAATGGTATGATATAGTAGGAAAAGCACAGAGAATTAATCAAAAGACATGGCTTATTCCTAGCTGATCACTTTAGTTACCTTTCTGAGGCATGGTTTCATTCCCTATGAAGTAGGTACCATAATAACATTTGCACCACCTTTCTTACAAGATTACTGTGAGGATCAAAGAAGGAGGTGGTCCGGGGCTCTGGTTAGCTCTGTTGTTATGTAGATAGAAGTAGTTACTATCCCAGCCTTAAAAAGGTGTGGGTGGTTCTAGGAATATCATGAACCGAAGCTGCATGGTCAGTCACTTCCATATGTTTCTTCCCAATCAGATGTTTCATCACCGAGTTGCCTCACTTGCAGGACAGCTTTGTGGACAAACTTCTAGACCTCATGCCACGGCTGATGACTTCCAAGCCTTCAGAGGTAGTAAAAATCCTGCAGGCCACTCTTCGACAGAGTACTTTCCTTCACCTTCCTCTGCCAGAACAGGTCAGTTTCCATGTGCATGGTCAGCAATTCAGTGGATATTCGCTGAGTGTCTGTTATGTGTAAGGCTTGTACTTGAGGGGAGGAAGACAGAACCAGCCACCCAGATGTGGTCTCTCCCCAGCCTATACAAGGGAAAGAAGACATGGACATGAATAACTACAGCACAGACTATAAGATATGCCTTTAAAAGAGGTACAAACAGAAAGCCCTGAGATTTCAGAGATCAATTCACTGTGGGCTGGAGGAATTAGGAAAGACTTCATTGAGGATGTGGCGGTAGATCTGGGCTTGAAGGATTAAGTACACACTGGATAAGTGGACCTGGGGGTGGTGCAGAGGAGTTGGAGAGAGAGCATGGCTCTCAATGGGGATGTCTGCCCAGAGCATGGTGCACGTAGTGCAGTGTAGTGGGACCTCTGTCTGGCTGCTGCCAGCTCTCTGAATCCTCAGCTCACAGCTTTGGATCGGGTCCTGTAGGTCGTGGGGAGGAGCAGGAGGGTCATGGGCTAAGAGTGGGGCTTTAGGAGGACATATCTGGTACTATGAGCAGTGAGGTTTGGGGAATGAGAGACTAAAATCAGGGGGTGAATGTACACAGATGAAACATTTGGTAGTAATAGGAACCAGTGAGCCCAGGAAATCTGAACATTTCAGTACTACCCTTATTCATCAACTACGTGGGAGAGTAGGAAAAGTGCTGGACTGAAAGTCACAAGAACTGAGTTCAAATGCCAACTTTGGCATGTAGTACCTATGACTTTAAGCCAGTCATTTCCTTACTCTGGGCCACAGTTTCCTTAATTGTAAAGTGGAAGGAAAATATGACTCCGACACTACCTGGCTGCCAGAGCTTATTAAGACTTCAAGTTCTTTAAAAAGATGGAGTGTTATTATTATTATTTTGAGTTAGGCTTGGCCCTTGAACAATTATAATGGTTGGAATGGGGTATTTCATTAAACTAGATATACAGGCCCTTGGATATAAAGCTCATTGTGAATATTTTCCTTGTTTGTCCTTGTGCTATCTTTTACTTCCCGAGGTCATTCTGTCCCCTCCATCACCATGTGCTTCTCTGCCCTGCAGATCCACAGAGCATCAGCCACGATTATTGAGCCAGCTGGTGAGTCAGACAACCCTCTGAGGTTTACCTCTGGGCTGGTGGTGGCACTGGATGTTGATGCAACTCTAGAGCACGTGCAGGATCCTCAGACGATTGTCAAAGTGCAGGTGTGTCCATGTGAAGTGTTTATGAGACCAAGGTCAAAAAATGATGTGGATGTGTTTGGGCTAACTCAGAGGTAGTCAGAATGCTGCTTGGGAGTCATAATAATTTAGTCATGTAACGAGTCCGTAGATAAAAATACAAATATGGTTGAAAATCCACTATTACCTGTCTGAAAACTATAGTTTGTAGAACAAATTTTGTTTATTCATAATTCTTTAGAAATTGTTTGGTTAGGGGTGGCTAGGTGGCACAGTAAGTAACACACTGCCCCTGGAGTCAGGAAGACCTGAATTCAAATCCAGCCTCAGACACTTGACACTTACTAACTGTGTGACCTTGGGCAAGTCACTTAGCCTAATTGCCTTGCCTTCTCCCCTCCAAAAAAGAGAAGAAATTGTTTAGTTAGGCATATTCCACGTTAGGAAACGAATTCTGGGATGATTTTGAGTCTCTGCAATTAATATTTTATCAGATTTTTTTTAAAACCACAACCCTATTCAGTTCAGGAAGTTTTTATTGAACATCTGCTGTATGCCAACCACTGTAGATGCCAAGACAAAAATGGAATGGTCCCTTTCCTCAGAGAGCTTATATGTTACAGTAGGAAATAGTATGTACACAGAGAAGTAAATATAAAATATCTATGGTCTAAGTACACCATCATTTCAGGGAGAGGGAAAGCACTCACAGCTTTCCAACAAGCATATACAGTTTTCTCCACATGAGTATCTCAGTTAACTACACGTGACTCTGGGGACTGAAGTGTGCCATGAGGGACACATGGTGAGAAGAAAGTCTGGGCAGCTGGACACAGGTCCGACCTTGGTAATTTTCATACAGAATTTTTGGAGATGATTCTAAATGATTGTTTATATATTTGATAAAGTGATAGGAAAGATGTGGCAGATAAACTAGAAGTGTGGGTGTGGTCAGCGGGCATCCTGGGGCGGGGGAAAGCCTTTGTAGCACAGTTCTTACGTTTGCCACTTGAATTGTGCTTCTCCTTCCTTTCGAGGATGGCCAAGGACTAAGCGGGTCACGAATGCAGAGGTGTGTACGTGGAAGCCAAAGAGTTACTACTCTGGAGCTCTTTGGAAATTCACAAATGAACATATTAAGGGGGGAAAAAACCTCTCACAGTGGGTGCTTCCAAGTCATATAAGTTTTAAAAAAATGTGTTCTGCTGAAAAAAAAGAAACACTTTTGTCACGAAGAAAAATACATTTGCTGATTTTCCTTTTTTTTAAAGAATGTTTTTATTTTACTTTTTCTCAATTATATATAAAAATAATTTTTAACATCCTTGTTTTATAATGTTTGAGTTCTAAATTTCCTTCTTCCTATCCTTCTTTCCACTCTTTTTCAGAAGGCAAGCTCTTTGATATAGATTTTACATGTGCAGTCATGCAAAACATTTCCATATTAGCTGCGTGCTAAATACAACACACACACACACACACGAAAAATAAAATAAATAAAAAAGTCTGCTTTGATCTGCATTCAAGCTCTATCAGTTCTTTCTCTGGAGGTGGATAGCATTTTTTCATCATGAGTCCTTTGAAGTTGTCTTGGATCATTGTATTGCTGGGAATAGGCTAAGTCATTCACAGTTGATTATTGTACAGTAATGCTGTTACTATAAACAGTGTTCTGATTCTGCTCACTTCACTTTGCATCAGTTCATATAAGTCTTCCCAGGTTTTTCTGAGAACATCCTGCTCCTCATTTCTTATAGCACAGTAGTATTCCATCACTTAGGGATTTCTGCATACAAAAGTAGGCATTAATTCCTTAACTGAACCAAATCAAGTTGTGTACCACAACTTGTTCAATCATTCCCCAGTTGCTGCCTTCTCAGTAAGAGAAATAGTTATTAGAGACAAATGCTGATGCAGCACAGCAGAGTGGGATGAGCACTGGCATTGGAGGCAGGAGGTCTGAGTTGGAATCCTGCCTCAGATACTTAATAGTTGTGACCATGCAAGTAACCTTCTCAGAGCTTCAGTTTATTTACTTCTCTGTAAAATGGGGTCCATTACACTCCCTACCAAATAAAGTTGTTGTGAAGAAAGCACTTTTCAAATCTTTAAGCATTATACTGATGTAAATTGTTGCTCTTGAATGGTGATGATGGTGACAATGATATCCTCAAAGACTTTGCCCCATAGCAATAGCCTTGATTTCTTTTTAGACTCTTCATGAAGTACATGAAATGATAGAAAAGAAGAGATGGTTTTCATTGCCATTACAATGGGAAGCTGAAGTTTAACTGGTTTGACCTTTAAAGCTAGAATTACAGTTGAAATATCCTTCCAGAACTGAGCCAAAACAGGATTGTGGGAAGACAATCAGAAGACCTTGTTCATAATACGTTTGTGACCTGAGCCAAGTCATTCAACCCATCTGAGCCAAAATATCCTCTTTGTAAAATGGGGCTAATTATGCTTGCGTTCCCTTCCTTCCTGTTGAGAAGAAGGCAGTGTGAAGGCTGTGAGATGCTATAGAAATAATCTGAGTTATAGTCCTCACCGGTTCAGTTGTCAAATGCCTAGAATTAGGTAATGAAGATAGCCTGTAGCCAGTCAATTCAGCATGTATTTACATGTCTCCTACAGGCTTTCTCTGCATTTTTAAAAACTCTGCCAGCATAGCACTGGCAAGTCCTTCAAAGACAGAAATTCTCCCAGGACAGGCTCAGTGACAAGACTGGGATGGCCCCAATAGCTCGTGACATTGGCCACCGTGGCTGTAGGTGTTGTAGTCTGAACAGAACTCATACTAATGCAGTCACAGGGATAGTATGTGCTGAGTGTTCTGGGAGTACCAGAAAGTGAAAAACATATTGCCCGTCTTCATTTCACTTACCTGGAGAAGTGCACAGAGGCTAAATTCTGACTTGGACCCCTTTTTATTTTGTATACCTTGGACAAATCACTGAGCCTCCTTTGACCTCATTTTTTCGGTCTCTAAAATGAGGGGTTTGGAACTAAATTCTATGATTCTGAGTCATTTAAACTCCTGCGAGCTTTAGTTTCTTCATCAGTAAAATGGGAGTGATAATCCCTGTTCTGTCTGATTCCTTGATAAGGGCTATAGTAAGGATCTAATGAGATAATGGATATGCAAATGCTTTGTCCTTGGAAGGCCCAATACAAATGTAAGTTGTTAGAATTCTTACACTGGGAAAGGTCCTATAGAGTGGTTTAGTTTTTTTACCTTGCCATGGATTTGTAGCATAAGAATTTCTTTTGGCCCTGGCGGGATTTCATTGGTGTGGAAAACTCCTAGCCATGCAGACTGGCAACTCCCCTGCAAATTCAAGTCTTAAAAGAGTTCCCTGGAGCCCTGAAAGATAAAGGGACTCGGTCAGGAGACACACAGCCAGGTAGGGGTCAGAGGTGAGACTTAAGTCTGGGCCTTCCTGACTCTATGGCCAGACCTCTGTCTCCTGGGCCATGCTGCTTCTCATCCTCACCATAACAAAAATAATCACATTGCATATTTATGTAGAAGTGTAAGGTTTGCAGAGAACCTTCCTCACAGCAGCACTGAGAGGGTTTATGCAAGTATTTTATACCCATTTTACAAGTGAGAAACCTGAAGTGCTGTAGAGAAGTTAGCTGGCTTGCCCAGGGTCATACAGTGAGTTAGTTGCAAAGCTGGAATAGGTGTCTTGACTCCACATCCAGTTTCTTCCTCTTCTCCCTCTGTCTCATCTCACTTGTTTAGTCCCACGCCATTTCCTCTGTACTGTTCAAACCGCCTCTAATGAATCAAAAGATAAGTCGTGTTTGTCTGGTTCTTTCTGGATGCTACAGAGTGATGGATACAGAAGGAGTAGCTTTACAGATAAAATTGACAGAAATACAGGCAGCTTCCTTGATTCAAACTCTGTGTCTTTTCTCTATTTTGTTTAAATGTCACCATTAGATGGGTGAAACTAATTGTCTTACGATGACTTCCACTTAAATGCTTTTTCAGTGTCTCCTCTTGGCATAGAGGTGACCTTGGTCTCTCAAAGGCCACCTCAGTGGAGCACAGTTTTGAGTGTTCTTACCAAGCTGAAAGAATTTGAGTAAAGGCCTGGTCGTCACTGTGTATGTCCATCATCTCAGGGACTAGCCTGGTGAAAAGTGGAAACCTCATTACCAAAGAGTTAGATACCAGGAGATTAATTTTTTTTGATCACTATAACTCATGAAACTTTATCCTAAGGCACCCGCATGGATGGATGGTGTCATTAATCCTTGAAGATGAAACTAGAATGTCCTTCACAGGTACATTCTGTGGCAAAAGTGGTGCTTACTTCCTTACATTCCTGATTTGTTTTTCTTCTTAGGTATTATATCCTGATGGTCAGGCCCAGATAATCCATCCCAAACCTTCAGACTTCCGAAATCCTGGACCTGGAAGACACAGGCTGATAACTCAGGTTTACCTCTCCCATGGTGCCTGGACAGGTAAGGAGCAATGAATCTGGCTTCCCAGGCACTCCTGGGTCCCTCAACTCTCCAGTGAGGAGACAGCGTACAAAGGAAACACTGTACTTCCAGAATAAGAAAATCTGCCGATGGAGCGAATTCTTCCTCTTTCCTGCCTCTCCCAGGGATTTGCCTTTATGCACAGTAGAAAAGTTTAGGGTTGACTCTCCCAGTCTCAGAACTGGAAGTGACATCAGACTCCCTCAGAGTCCAGCCTCCCCCAGAGGCAGGGATGCCTTCCTGACAAATGGCCATCCAGGCAGTGCTGGAATACTAGTAACAAGGAATGCTTTACTTCCCAAGGTAACCCACTCAGTTTTTGAGAACTCTGGCTGTTTCAAAGTCCTTCCTTCTCTTAAGTCAAAACATAAGATTGTAGAAGGAGCCTTAGATAAGGATGAAGTCCAGCCCCCTCACTTTAGAGATAAACTGAGGTCCTGAGAAAAGAAGAGCTTTGCCCAGAGTAATACCTAGTAAATGACTGAGTACGGACTCCAGTGTGGGTCTCATAAGTACAAACCCAATGGTATGTGATACACAAGCCCCCCATGCCCTCCCACTCCATAGCATCCACCCCAACCGCCCCAACCCTGCCATGCTGGTGAGCCTTCCTCTCTTCTGTGGAGTCAGCGGGAGAACTCTTGGGCTCTCCTTCTCAGAATTGTCTGTTAGAAAGAGGTTAGGCGATATGTTCCTTCTTATTTTCTCTTCTCCAGGCTCAGCATTCTCTGCTAGAGACTAAAATTCATGTTCCCAAAATAACCAGTGGGTATTTGTAACTGTTCTCTTACACAGATCTACCACCATAAGAGATCATTTTGTTTGTCAAAATGGAAGGAAAGTCTAACAGTAGAAAGGGCCTCCTGTATTGGAAATAACAGTAGTAAATATTAATGCTGTATGATTTATCTGCAGAGAGGCATCATGGCATGGTGGGTAGAGAAATCCTGGATTCAAGCCTGCCCTCTTGTACTTCCTGGCTCTGTGACCCTGGGCAAGTCACTTCACTTCTTGGTGCTCTAGATTCTTGGTTATAGAGAAGGTTGCTAGAGGGGATTGACTCACTTGGGCCTGCCCTCTACCAATGCACTCACAGTCCTTTATACTTCAGCAGCACAGAAGCGCTGCACTGCTACCCCAGAGTAGCAGTTTTCTTCATTTTCTCATTTGAGCCTTAAAACAACCTTTCAGAATAAGATATTGAGAATAAAAGAGCGGTCCTCTTGCTTATCCCATACTCTTCCTGTCTCCCTGTACCTACCCTGGGAGGCCCCTTTTGCCCCCTGTCCCCATGGCCTTTGGAGATCATCTGCCTCCTAGCTATGGTGACCAGCCTGTCACTGGCTCCACAGGGATGGCGTCCCTCAGGATTGGGAAGTGAACCACAATGGAAAGGGTTTTAGGGCAGGGACGCTGAGAGTTCCCTGAAAAAAGAAACTAGAGGAGATTTTGTTGGGGAAGGTCGCTTTGGTGAGTGGAGTAGGTGGTGATTGCAATTTTCATGAAGATCAGAGCCCATTTTTTCCTTTAATCTGCCCTGAGTTGATGACTCAGCTGTTGTATTTGGCAAGGATGCGTGAATTGTTCTGTAAGGGATCTGTACATTTCTCAAGTAAGGGATTCAGAGAGCATTGATGAGTTATTACTCTCCCAGGAGGCTTTGCAAGGCCTAGGTGTTTTGCTTTCCCACCCCACCACTCCTGTGGGTGTGCAGGCACACATACACGTGTAGGCATACTAAAGATTGATAAACATGCAGGAGAGTAAGACATGCAGAGCCTCAGGGTCATCAGTATGCTGAGGATGCGTGGCCCACAAATTCTATTTTCCTCAGTGCCAGATTGACTCTCTTCCCTATTCCCGAAGCCTCCCTGAGGTGTAGGAAGCCTGGTTGAAAAGCAGCCAGCTCCTGCTTAATGCTGCAGAGACAGAAGCTCTTCTGGAGGCTGAGGAAAAGAAGCAGGGGGACTGATGCTTTTGTGGGGCTCAGTCTGGCCTCCCCAGTTTGGGGCTTTCAAACTATTGCCTTCTTCCCAGTAGCTTGTATTTGACACAACCGCTACTTTTCAAGTAGCCTGTAATTGTTGAAGATATTTTCAGCAGAAGAGACACTTAGAGCATATAGAGTGGTATATTGTGTACTGGAAAGTCAGGATGCCTGGGTTCTGGTCCCAGTTTTTCCACTGATCTTGACAAAGTCACTCCCTTATGTCTTCTTTCTTGACCTTTAAATTGAGAGGACCAGCCTTGAAGCTCTACAAGGACTGCTGAACACTAAAATTCTACAGATTTAACAATTAAATCTAGGACCTATTGGTCATACTACACAGGAATGATGTAGATGCCTTTGGAAAATACTCACAAAGCAGGGATGCATGAAAAACCATCTGAGTGTGACTTGTATCTCTCGCTTAAGGAAAAAAGGTCCTTTTTTTTTTTAAGAGTTTTGGGTTGTTTTTTTAGCTAATTCTTTGTTTCCTTTATCAGCTAACATGTCTCCCAACTGTTGTAGCGCACAAACCTAAACTTAAGATGGGCCACATTGCCATCCATAAGATTAACCTCTAGATTTGGCCTGTCAAGCTTTCAGGATCTAAGATCTATACCAGAGTCTCAGAAATTCTCACCGCTTCCACTTAAAGGAGAGGTTCTTAACCTTGGGGGTCTGTGAACTTGCTTTTTTGTAAAATAGTTTGATGACTGCTTCCATATAATGAAGTATTTTGTATGTATTTGAAAACATTCAGAAAAGAGTCCCATAGGCTTTGCCAGCCTTTGAGGGGACCATGGCATAAAGCAAGCTAAGCACCCCAGGTCCCCGATTCCAAGGGAGCATAGCCGGAGAGAAGAGTCTAGGGACCTGGACTTAAATCCCAGCATTGACTGGAATTTCAATCACTTAGGTTTTCTGAAGCCTCAAAGATCTTCATGTGTAAAAATTGGGATAGTGATGTTTACACTGCTTTCCTCCTAGAGCTGCAGTAAAGTGCTTGCCACACATATTCATCTGCTTGTCGTCTCCCCTTAGACTGTGGGCTCCTGGAGGGCTCCTCTTTTTGTATCCCTAGTTATTTAGCACTACACCTAGAATGTAGTAAGCACTTACATGTTTATTGACTAATTCAGAAATGGGGCAGCTAGATTGCTCAGTGAATAAGAGTGCTTGGTCTACAGTCAGCAAGGCTCATCTCCCAGAGTTAAAATCTGGCCTCAGATACTTACTAGCTCTGTGACCCTGGCCAGATCACTTAAGCTGTTTGCCTCAGTTTCCTCATCTGTAAAATGAGCTGGAGAGGGAAGTAGCCAACCATTCCAAGATCTTTGGCAAGAAAACCCTAAACAGGGTCAGGAGGAGTCAGACATGACTGAAACAACTGAAAAACAACAAAGTCCTGACCCACAAGGAGTCACACATAACTGAACAGCACAGAAAAGTTCATTCTCACAATTGATTTGCCTTGATATTTCATTTAAATTTACCAGAGTTGCCCAATTAAGTATCTTATTGTGTGGAGGGCCTTAAATTCACAAGGGCTGTCTCTCTTTCTCTCTCTCCTCTTTCAGAGCCGTGTCAGATTGAAGTGAGGCTGCTGTTGGCCTATGATTCTTCCACCCGAATCTCCAGACCTGCTTGTTTGGACAGCGCAGAAGCCTTGCCATTGGTAGAGAACAGTATTGAAGGGACCATCCCGTTTAGCAAACCTGTCAAGGTTTATATCATGCCTAAACCAGCTAGACGCTGAAATCCACCCACTGAGGTCTTCCTGAGTAAAGCAGTATCCCAGGGCCACCAGGAGATTGACTGGTCACTGTCCTTCACCTCTCTGGGGCAGAATACACCTCAGAGCCCATGGGAGGAGAGGGGGCACCTCTGTTTCACTCTGTCACTAACAGCCGCCCATGTTAGTACACCTCACTAATTCAGGCTTCTGTTGCTGTATGCTCAGGACAGGGTGACTCTGGGGCCACCTCGCAACAGTGAATAGACAGGGATGCCTTGGGACTCACAGGCTTAAGCAGCCGCAGAAGTTCCTTTATACTAAGGCTGGATGGCCATAGTTTTCCTCAAGGACTGGTGCACAAAGACTTATTTTGCCCAGTTCAAAGCACAGGGTAAATAATTTTACATTAAAACAACCAAAAAATTTCAAGTCTACTTTTTTTTTTTTAACAATAAATGTTGAGAAAATGTTGAATCTGTTTTTGTCTTAAAAGCACAGTTCCATGTAGGGATTTGCATTCATGTTAGAAAATGTTTGCTTTCCTCAGATGTTCAGCACAAAACCCAGGGTTTTTTTTTTATCTACCCTCTAGTCAACTCCCTCAACAAGAATTGGTTAGTTCTGCCATCTTGCTTCTTAAAAGTTCTGTTTCTTCACCTGAGTTCAATACAAACTAGTTTCCAGGAACTGGGAATTTTTGCCATGCAGAGCTTTCTGGGTGAGCATCTGCATCAAGCCTCTGGAGGAACGTCTAGCCCTGTTAGTAGACAGCTGTTAAAGAACAGATCATATTCATGCCTTTGGGTCCAGTCAGAGCAGTCAAGAATTGACCGTATGCAAGGCATTGTTTAAAGTGCTTTCAGTATCTGTTCAGTAATGCAAAGTTATTGCAACTATAGGAGTGTTTGTGCCTATGTGTTATTGGGACCTGTGATTTTATTGGGTGAAGTATGTTATGAAAATTAACCAAAGAATATTGGAATCACATTTATTAAGCCCTGCTATGTCCTGACTCTGCTAGGCACTGGGGAATTTGGATTTCTTTCCAAGATTTTGTGCCTGACAAAACATACCAGATACACCAGTAGCTTTAGAATTAGGAAAGGTTTCATGCAGAAGCTTGTTCTTGAGTCTTGAAGGAAACAAGGGATGCCAAGCTGGAGGTGAGGGCATGCATTCTGGTTGGGGGATCAGCCAAAGGCATGAAGTCAGGAAATGGGGTGCTGTGTATGAGGAACAGCAAGAAGGCCTTGCTGACTGTCATCATAGGAGCACAGGAGATGAACTGTGGGAATCATCTAGGGTTGGGATTTGGCACTAGGACAACGAATGAATGAAAAAGCATTTAAGTCATTACACTGTGCAAATACTGGAGGTACAGGGATGGCAAACTGCCATCCAAGAGGTTACATTTTACCATTTAAGAGACATACATTGGAAGGCTCTAGTACAGGGAGAATGTCAGGCCTGGAAGACCTTAAGGTCCATGGGGGTGGTTGCCCCAAACAACGGAGCCTGCAGGAAATCTGTCCACTTCTATTGGGAGGGTGAGGGGAGGGCCTAAGATTCAGAGTGAAATGGAGATTCCAAGTTCCCTCCCTCAAAGCTGGGATGGAGAAGAGGTCCGTGTCCATCCGGAAGGGGAGTATCCACACGAAGGGGTAGGATCTGCAAGTACGGGATTCCAGAGAAGAAGATGGTGTGGAGCTAAACCAGTTAAATAAGGGGATGAGGTGGCAAAGAGTGGGACATGAAGCTGGAGGAGGTGTGACAGCATGGTGAAGTACTGAAGGATGGAGAGCTTGGAGGTTATCGAGACCGAACAACGGGTTTAGAAGGAGTAAGGCGCTCAAACTGCTGGGGATTCATGTACAAAAGCAGCCATAGGCTCTGCCCTCATGGAGATGGCACCTAGAAGAGAGTCCAGAGAGGGGCACTTGGGTTTTAAAAGTTACAGGACTGGTGAGCAATGTCTCAGGGAAGTAGGTTGTTGCACCTGTGCCAGGAGCAGCAGCAGAATTCATTTGACCTGACTCCAGAATTGTAGAGGTGAGTGGGAATTGGGGGTTGGTGAGATGTGCACGGATTAAGGCGTAAAATGGAATCATGGATGGAGCCTGCCCGTCAGGGCATGCGTTCTAGGGATGATGGAGATTATGATCAGACAAAGGAATTCCAGCATTCTTGATCATGAAAGTGGGACATTTGTGAGTGATGGCAAAAACAATGTATGGCCACCCCTGTGTGCAGCTGAGTTGGAGCAGAGAAGTTAGGATTGGGGGCCTGTAGATGATAGTTGCCAGGTAGATGGAGAACAAGCCTCTGTGAAGTGGTAGACGCACAGCTAAGTGCTTTATAGTTACCTCGTTTGATCCTCATGACAACCCTTGGAGGTAGGTGCTATTTTTCCCAATTTTATTGTTGAGGGAACTGAGGCAGGTAGGGTGTCTGAGAATTTGAAGTGGGGTCTTCCTAACTCCAGGCCACCTCCAGAGAGAAAGGAAAGAGGGAGGAAATTAGCTAAGTTCTTACTCTGTCCAACACTGTGCTAAGCACCAGAATCTAGCCTTTGAGGAGGATGGTCTGGGACCAGGGGATGTAAGTTTACACAGCCGGCATCTTTATCACAGCCGGAAATTTCCCTACATAAATCATTTCTGACCATAACTTTCTGTCCTTCAACCTCTTTCCTCTGCCTCAGGCTCCTAAACTGATTGTTCATCCTTTTCTCTGCCCTGACCTCCAGTCCCTCTGCCCATCCCTCTTCTAATCCAATCCACCACCACCACCACCACCACCCCGGGCTCACTCCCCTCCCTCTGGTTTAGCGATTCAGCCATACACTCCTTTAGATCCCATCTTATCTCCTATCAATCACCAATTCCTCCATAATCCTCAAATCCTGGGTTATCAGTCCCCTCCCCCCACCCCTCCATCTACTTTCTTTGCTCTTCACTCTAGTGCTTCTGGAGAAAGTCCACAGGATTGATTAGGTTTACTAAGGATTTGTGTTATGTAATCTCACCTGGGCCCTGCTTCACTTCAATTCTAGGATAACTATCCCTAGTACCTATTTCAAACCTCTTAAATCACCACCTCCTTTCTCCCTCTCAACAGAGGACTTTGCCTCCTCTAGTACTTTTTTAAAAATCCCATACACTCTCTCCCCCACACTTGGAAACCTCTCTTCATCATTTCCCATTCTCTCCTTTGCTCTAATTGGATGAACAAGTAGCCTTGCTGAAGCCAGCCTCTCCACTCACATTCATCCCATGCCCTTAATCATTCACTCTTATCTTTAGTCTCCTTAGCCACAGGCTCCATTCCCTATCTTATTATTTTATATTATATATTCTTATAAATCTTCATTTGACCATGCAGTCCTTTCAAGCTAGCATCCTTCATCATGTTCCTTGGAGCTAAACTCATCCAAAAAGTTACACTCTGACTCTGTTTCCTCACCTTCAGTACTTTGCAGTCTGGTTTCCTAACCCACTGTTGAACTGAAACCTCTCTAAGTTTACCCAAGATTCCAGTCCAGTGGCTTTTATTCAGCCCTTATCCTTGATGTCTCCATAATTTCTGCCATTGTTGAAACCCTCACATGCCACCTCCATTGGTTCTCTTTTAGTTTTCCTACTTGTCTGACAGTCTCCTTTAAAGGTTCATCATTTTGCTCCTACCCATAAAGCTTGGATGTGGCCAAGGCCTTCTCTCTACACTTTCTCTTTTGGTGATCCCTTCAGCTCCTGTACTTCCAATAATGACCTCTGAGATGACTCCCAGATCTATGTAGCCAGACTTCAGCTCTGCTGTATCATCAGCTGTCTATTAGAAACCTCTGCCTGGATATCCTATAGGTTTCCAAAATGCCACATGTCCAAAATAATATTTATCTCCAAAGCATTCCCTTCTCTTCCCCTTTCAAATGTCTTATTTCTGTTGAGGTGCTGCCTTCTCTTCAATTAGACGACTGCCATCCTAGTTCAAGCCCTCAATTCTCATCTAGATTATTGCAGTTAGCCTCCTCATGTATCTCTGCTTCCACTCTCTCCTCTAACCCATCCTCCACATAATTGTCAAATAGATAATCCTAAAATGCAGCAATGACCACATCATTCCCTTGATCAGAAATCTTCAGTGGTTTCCTATTGCCTCGAGGATGAAATACAAAATGATCCATATGACCTTGATCTCACGATGTGGCTCTCCCTTTTGGAATTTTATTTCATATCATTCCCCTTCACAAAACTTGCAGTCAGACTGCCCTGCTAGCTGTCCCCTCTACACAAAAATCCATCTGCCACCTCTATGCCTTTGCCCCATGCCTGGGTCCTCTAGCTTCCTTCAAAGCACTGCTGAGTTGCTACTGTATTTGGAGACCTTCCCTCATTCCCCCCACTCATTAGTGTTGTCTTCTTGAAACTTTGTGAATACTTCCTATTTTGCCTTTTGTACATATATTCTTCCAATTGAGCATGAGCTTTTTTTTTTCTTTTTTTTTTTTTTAGGCAGTCAAGAGTAACTGACTTGCCCAGGATCACATAGTGCCTGAGGCTAGATTTGAACTCAGCTTCTCCTGACTCCAGGACTAGTGCTGTATCCACTGTGCCACCTAGCTGCCCTGAACATAAGCTTTTTGAGGAACTTTGGTTTTTGTATTTGTACTCCTGCTGTACAGCACACTCCCTTGCACATAGTAAATACGTAATAAATAGTTATTGAATTTAGAAGAGATTATTCCTGTTAAGGGATGGGTTGGAGTAGATAACCTCAAAGTACCCTTCCAATTCTGAGGTTTTGTGGTCCGCTAGAGCTTCAATTCCCTCCCACCCCTTCACCCCTGTCTTTGAGTGTAGATAATTAAGGTACAGAAAAATAGTGACTTGCCAGGATTACAACCCAGGTCTTATGGTCTATTTTTCCTTTTCTGGTTCCATCCTAAAAAGGATGCTGATTTTGTAACAAAAAAACCTTAAAAGTTAGAGTGGAGGTCTGAAACTGCATGCTATAAATGAGCTCTAAAGGAGGCTAGGACTAAACAGTCTAATATACAGCATGCCATTCCTCTGGCTCCTGTAGGCTACTTTGGGATAGGAGGATAAAAAACTTTCATTGAACAAGCATTTATTAAGTGCCTACTATGTGCCAGGCAATACACTAGACACAAAAAAATCTCTTCCCTCAAGGAACTTACATTCTACTGGGAGGATACACCATGTATATAGATAAAAAAGTCTACAAAATGTGTACATACAAGTGTGTACAAATATGAAATTGATGCAAAGTAATTGAAGGGTGGCAAAAAGACAACAGAATCAAGGAAGACCTCTAGAAAGGGAACTCACCTGAATAAGGCTTGAACAGAGCTAGGAATTTGAGGAGAGAGAAGAGAGGCAAGAAAACATTCCAGGCTGTCCAGATGCACAGTCTGTGGAAAGGTATGGAAGTGTTCTGTATGAGGAAATATAGTTTAGTTTGGCTGGATTGTGATTGAGGTGGAGTCATGCAGAATCAGTCTGAAAAGATAGCTCAAACCAGCCTGTTGTGAAGGGCTTTTAATGTCAACTAAAGGAGTTTGTAGAGTTTGTATTTTATGCTAAAGCCTTTGCTACCTCCTGAGAATAAGTTGTATGTATGACCTTGGGCAGATCACAGGATCATACATATTCAGGGTTGTTGTAAGAGATCTTACAGGTCATTGAGTCCAGTCCTTATAAGCATATGAAGGCCTAGAAATGTGAAATAATCTTGCCAGGTAACACATGTAGTAAGTATCAGAAGTAGGATAGAAACCCAGGTCTCGCACACTATAGGATTTGTTTGTTCCCCCCCATCCCCCACCATACCACACTGTTCTTTGTCTCCCTTACCCTCAATTGGAAATGCTATAAAATGAGTGTCAAACTAGATGGTTTCTGAGGTTCCAGTTCTGACAATCTATAATTTCTACTGTATGAGCCTCCTTTGTTACACGCAAAGGCCCCTCCACTGGGAGGTCAGAATCCCCATCTCTCTTTGCTAGAGTTTGGGATTCACAAAAATTGTCTTAGAACTACTAATATATTGGACCACAAGAAAGAATGCATCTGCCAGAACAGATTCTGGCTGTGATCATCTCTTGGATTGGGAAAAATTCAATGTCAGGATTTTGAATTTCCAACCTGTGCTAGAAGAGACCAAATGAGACCATCTAATAGAGTCATAGGATTGTGGGGAGCCAAGAGAATGAGGGCTGACCTGGTGGTCACAGGACCTAAGTTTGACACCAGCTTTGCCACTACCTAAATGGTCTTGGGTAAATCACTACACTTCTGTCTCATTCTCCTCCTCTGTAAAACAAAGGGATTACACAATCACTAAGTTTCCTTTCAGTGTTAGATTTTCAACCCTAAGATCTAGTCTAATATTTTCACTTTATAGATGGGAAACTGAGGTCCTTACTTACAAGCAAAAATTAGCAGAACCTTGATTTGAACCTATGGCACAGCACTTAAAAAAATTTTTTTTTTTTGCTTTTCGTTGGAGGGGAGAAGGCAGGGCAGTTGGGGTTAAGTGATTTGCCCAAGGTCACACGGCTAGTAAGTGTTAAGTGTCTTAGAGCCCGGATTTGAACTCTGGTCCTCCTGACTTCAGAGCCGGTGCTCTATTCACAGCAAGACCTACCCCCCCCCGTCCTCCCCCCAGCACATTCTGTACCAGAAAAGAGAAGTGATTTGCCCAGAGTTATACAGTGATTTCTTGCTCACAGGTCCTCCCTCTCCCTCCCAGACTAATGCTGTTCTCATCGTAGACCTAATTAATGAATAAAAGGAGTACAATGAAGACAGATACAAGGATGATGAAAAAGATGGAAGATGTAGGAATCTATAAAGCTGTGACATTATGCCTAGTCTGTGTAGTTTTCACAAATTCATTTACACAGGGAACCACCAGGTGTCCCTGTGAGGCAAGGTTTGGCTATGTAAGAGTCCTCAAAAGGAAAAAAAGTGGGGCAGGAGAGGGGAGCATATGCTGTTTTTGAAATACACTTTTCTCCTTCCACTAATGACCTCAGAGGAATGACTTTCCTTTGTTCTGCACTCTGTTCCACTGTCTTCATGTCTGAAGCTGAAGTTTTCTCCTGAGGCACCCTTATTCTAAGTCATGCCTGGCTTTGGTTACAACAAATATTTATTTTAGCCTTGGTGAAGTAATCTTGGTTCCAGTGGAACCTGTATGTATTTTGTTGTTCAGTCATTTCAGTCATATCTGATTCTTCATGACCCCATTTGGGTTTTTCTTAGCAAAGAAATTGGAGTGGTTTGTCAGATGGAGAAATTGAGGCAGAGTTAAGTGACTTGCTCAGGGTTACACAGCTAGTAAGTGCCTGAGGCCACATTTGAACTCAGGTCTTCCTGATTCCAGGCCTAGCACTCTATCCACTGCATCATATAGCTGTTCTCTTTCCCAACAGAACACTCCTTTACTTTCTCCTTTGTCACTACAAAAAGAGCTACTATAAATATTTTTGTACATATATTGTCCTGCTTTCTTTGATTTCTCTGGGGTATAGATCTAGAGGTAGGATAGACGGCTAAAAGGGTATGCTTAGTTCAATAACTTTCTGGGCATAGTTCCAAATTGTAGCTGGACACATTTACAACTCCCCATGAAGAGGTTACCCATAAAGAGGATTAGGATTGCTCAAGACCCCAAAATACCAACACACTGAGTCCTGCTGAATGAATTCGATTCAAGTCTTCTCAGCCAAAGAAGAGTAAAGTTTATTGAAAGTTCACCATATGGGGTAGATTCTTAAGGAGCCTAGGTATCTGTAAGGCTTGCATTGGGTAAGCAGGACAGAGTAAGTCTGTGCTCAGGCATTCCATGGCGCTCTCACACATGGAGGAAAGAAGGGGTCTTATATACAGAGGAATCTAGGGGTGGTCTAGAGGAGGAGTTTGGGGAGGGTCTTCAGGAGGAGTCGATGAGGTCAGACTCCAGTAATGAGTTTGGGGAGGGTCTTCTGGAGGAGTTAATAAGGTCAATGTAAGGGTGAATTGATATTTTGATAGGCTCAAGGGTGGGAAGTAGATGAACAATGGAGGGCCAGGCTAGTAACAGAGGTTTGGGCCCAGCCACAATTAAATACTTATGGCCTCTGCAAGTGCCTGACCAAGTGGGAAGATTTAATCAGACTTCAAGGGGTTTCCCAGAGCCTGCACCTCAAAGATTCAAGGAGACCTCAAGGGGTTTCCCGGAGCCTGCACCTCACACCCACACTAATAAACTAACCACACCCCTTCCAGCATTTATCATTTTCCTTTTTCGTCATTGTTGCAAATTTGATATGTGGAACCTTAAAGTTGCTTTAATTTGCGCTTTTCTAAATACTGATGATTTGAAAAAGGAAAAGAAGGTTAAGGAAAATTTTCTTACATAATCACAGTGCGCAAGTAGACATCTGTACAAACACGGAGGAGGTTGTGGGGAGAAGCAGTTGAATATCACTTTCATCTGAACTGGTCAAAGGAAGGAAGTCTACACATATACCCACATACATATGCGTTCGTTGGATATTTAAATTCATTTCATTCAATAGGAAAATAAGAGGGGAAAAGAGAAGGGGGGAGGGAGAATTGGAGGGAAGGTTAAAGGAGAAATTATTCCCAAACCAAAAAATTTTTTACTATGGGTGTGCAGAAATGTTTATGGCTCTCTTTTGGGTGGCAAAGAATGAGAATCTGAAGAGTTGCCAAAATAAATCAGAGAATGGCTAAATAAGTTACAAATAGTCAATAGTCAATAAACATTTATTAAGGGTCTACTCTACGGCATGCCAGGCACTGGGCTAAGCTCTGGGAGTACCAATACAAATAAAAACAGAGACCGTCTCTGGCCTCAAGAAGCTTCCTATTTAAGGGGGGGAAGACAATACACATAAGGAAGCTGAAAAGCAGGCATGGGGGGAGGGCGTCCAAAGAAGTCTACAGGAAAGTGTCAGTGGTGTGATGGAGGATGAGTATTAAACTGTAGTGAGCCACAGAAAATAGGCACAGACCATCGTCTGACCACACGCCAAAGTCAAGTCCAAATGCGTGCACGATCTAGGTATAAAGGCTGATACTGTAAGCAGTCTGGGAGAGCAAGGAGTAGTTTACCTGTCAGATTTGTGGAGAAGGGAAGACTTCATGACCAAAGAAGAGTTGCAGAACATTATAAAATGCAAAATGGGTAATCCTGATTACATCAAATTGAAAAGTTTCTGTACAAACAAAGCCAATGTAACCAAGATTATGAGGGAAGTGGGAAATTGGGAAAAAATTTTTACAACCAGTGTCTCTGATAAAGGTCTCATTTCTAAAATATACAGGGAATTGAGTCAAATCTATAAGAATACAAGTCATTCTCCAGCTGATAAATGGTTAAAGGATATGAACAGCAATTTTCAGAGGTAGAAATTAAAGATATCTATAAGCATATGAAAAAATGCTCTAAATCACCATTGATTCAAGAAATGCAAATCAAAAGAACATTGAGGTACCACATCTCACCAGTGAGATTGGCTAAGATGACAAAACAGGAAAATGACAAATGCTGGAGAGGATGTGGAAAAATTGGAACACTAATCCATTGTTGGTGGAGTTGTAAACTGATTCAACCATTCTGGAGAGCAATCTGGAACTATGCCTAAAGGGCTATAAATAATTGCATACCCTTGGACCCAGTAATATCACTTCTGGGGTTGCATCCCAAAGAAATCATAGAAGTGGAAGGAAGACCCATATGTACAAAAATATTTATTGTAGCTCTCTTTGTGGTGGCAAAACACTGGAAATTAAGAGGATGCCCATCAATTGGGGAATGGCTAAATAAGTTGTGGTATATGAATGTAATGGAATACTATTGTGCTATAAGAAATGGAGAGGAGATGGACTTCATATTTACCTGGAGAGGTTTATACAAACTGATGCTAAGTGAGAAGAGCAGAACCAGGAAAAATTTATACACAATCACAGACACATCGTATGTGTGGCAACCAACTCTGAAGAACTGGACTCTTCTCAGCAACGTACAGTTATAAGACAACTCTAAAAGTCTTAGGATGGAAGAAGATGTCTACATTCAGAGAAAGATCTAGTAAGAACAGAGTTTAAATGGAGACTGAAGCAATCTACATGCTCTCTTTCTTTTCCAGGTTTGGATTTGTTTCTTCTTTCCCATTGTTCCCTCCATTGGTTACAACCCTTCCATACAACCAAACTAATGTCCAGTGTGAAAGTATTTACAGATCCTATACTTGATTGCATGCCACCGTGGGCAGGGGCGGGAGGGGAGAAAATTTGAAACTCAAGGGATTGTGGAACTGAATCTTGTAAACTGAAGGTAAATAAACCAATCAATTTTTTAAAAAATTGTGATGAGCCCCTCCTTAAATAGAAGCCCTGGAACCCATGGACCTGCCATACAGTCAAAGGGGTAGAAGGTACTGATGAGATTTGAGTATCAGGCAGATTTAATCTAGCAGGATAATGAGATAACCCAATGATGAGTTTCCTGGGGAAGGAAGGCATGCTGGAGAGATCTAAAGAAATCCAAAAGCATTGAGACTGGTTGGGGATGTCATGGAAAAAGTACTATTATGTTATAAGAAATGATAACAAAGATGGCTTCAGAGAAACCTGGAATGATTTATATGAACTGATGCAGAATGAAGTACAAAGAATGAGGAGAACAATTTATATAATAACAACAATATGGTAAAGAGAATCAACTGGGACAGAATCAGAAACTCTGATTACCATTATGACCAACCACAATTCCAGAAGACTAATGATGAAAGGTGCTACCCACCTCCTTATAGAGAGTTGAAGGACTGAGAGTGAAGAATGACTTTTTTTTTTGGATGGGACCAGTTTAGAAATTTGTTTTGCCTGACTATACACATTTATAACAGGGATTTTGATTTCTTTTGTTCTCAGTTGGAGGTGGGGAGGGGTTAGAGTGGGAGAGAAAACAGATGTTTGCTAATTGAGAAAAATATAATTAACTTTAAAAATATTTATTGGTGATTTAATCAATACAAATTTATTAAGTACCTACTATGTGCCAGGCACTGTGCTGAGTCAGAAAGATAAAAATACAAAAAAAAGAAAAGAAAAAGAATCCTTGCCCCCCAAGGAGCTTTACAATCTAATAGAAAGACTGTTGCCTATCTAAAAGAAAGCTGAAAAGTGGGTGGGGGAAGGTAATTCTAGAAGAGTCATGTTGGAGAAATCAAAGAAGTTCAAAATGAGTACTGCCATAGGAGTGAAAGAAATCCAAAATGAGTGTAGCAGGATGGAAAATGAGATGTCTAAAGAGATGTCTGTCCTCTCCCCTCTCCTTAAATGGAGAAGTTTTATTGCTCTACCCCTCCAATCAGAGGAGCAGAGAGTACTGATTTGGAACATTTTTTTCATATGACTATTGATAGTTTGGATTTCTTCCTTTGAAAACTACCTGTCCATATTCTTTGATGAGTTTTCTATAGGGGAATGGCTCTTAGTCAGATATCTAAATATATTCCTTATATATCTTTGTTATAAGACCAATTGAGAGGAACTTGTTGCAAAGACTTTTCTCCCAGTTACATGTTTGTTTGCTTTCTAATATTTAGTGCATTATATTTCAGTGTGCAAAACCTTTCATTATATATAATCAAAATTGTCCATTTTTTCTTGTGTTATCTTCTATCCCTTTTTTCGTTGAGAATTCTTCCCTGTCCATAGATCTAAAAGGTAATTTCTTCCTCCTCTGATTTGTTTATGATGTGACCCTTTATATCTAGGTCATTTTATAGCTTTTCTTGGTGTATGTGAGAAGTTGCTCTCAAACCAATTTCTGCCAGACTGTTCAGTTTTCCTTGTATTTTTTTTTTGTCAATAGTGCGTGTTTCCCCCAAGTAACTGGGGTCTTTGGGTTTATTAAACTCTATGCTACTGTTTGTTTGCTTCTGTATGTTATATGACTAATCTGTTCCTGGATTAGCTTCTCTTTTTTAAACCAGTACTAAATTGGTTTAATGTTCACTGCTTTGTGGTACAGCGTGAGATCTGGTACTGATTTCTTTCTTTCCACTTTTTTTCATCATCTTTGAGATTCTTTATCTTTTGTTCTTCTATATTAATTTAATCTTTTTTTCTACCACTATAAAAGTTTCTTTTGGGAGTTGGGTTGGTAGAGCACTGAACGGGTAAACTAATTTAGATAATATTGTCATTTTATTAAATTGTCTTGACCTTCCCATAATCATCTGGTGTCTGTCCAATTATTTAGATCTTTCCTTATTTCTGCATCTTGGAAGAAACGCTTTCAAGTATTGTACAGCTTCTGTAGTTATTTTGAATCAAATTTCTTTTTCTAGCTCTACGTGCTGGGTTTTGTTGATCATATATGAGAATGCTGATGATTTGATGTGGATTTATCTTATATCTTGCAGCTTTTCTGTGATTATTCGTTATTTCAATTACATTTTAGTTGATCCCATAGCATTCTCAAAGTACACTGTGTTATCGTCTGCAAATGGCAATACTTTCACTTTCTTTTTGCTCATTCCTTGAATTTTATTTCCTATCTTATAGCTATAGCTAGAATTTCTAGCAACATGTCAAATAGTAGTTATGATAATGGGAATCCTTGCTGTACCACTGATCTAATTGGAAGGGTTCCTAATTATTTTCCATTACATATAATGTTTGTACTTGGAGTAACCTTGTACTCTAGACCCATCTCTCTCTTTTAAAAAATATTAAGACATTTTTATTTAAAGTTTCGAGTTCCAAATTCTATCCCTCCTTCCCTCCCATCCCCCCTCCATGAGACAGTAAGCAATCAGATATAGGTTATACATGTGCAATTATGTAAAACATTTACGTATTAGTCATTTTGTACAAGAAGACTGAAATAAAAGAAAAAGAATGAAAGAAAGAAAGTGAAAAATAGCATGCTTCAGTCTATAATTGAACAATATCAGTTCTTTTTTTTGGAGGTGGATAGTATGCTTCATCATTAGTCCTTAGGTACTGTCTTGGATCATTTTATTGCTGAGATTAGTAGTCATTCACAGTTCTTCATCATACAATATTGTTGTTACTGTATACAATATTCTCCTCGTTCTGTTCACTTCACTATACTTCAGTTTATATAAGTCTTTCAAGGTTTTTCTGTAATCATCCTGCTTGTCGTTTCTTACAACAAAAAAATATTCCATATCATATACCACAGCTTTTTTAGCCATTCCTCAATTGATGGGCATCCCTTTGATTTCTAAATCTTAGCAACCACAAAAAGAGCTTCTATAAATGTTTTGGTTTTTTTGTACAAACAGGTCCTTTTCCCTTTTTTGGGATATCTTTGGGATATAGACCTAGCAGTGGTATTGCTGGATCAAAGGGTATGCACGGTTTTATAGCCCTTTGGCTATAGTTCCAAATTGCTGTCCAGAATGATTGGAGCAGTTCACCACTCCAACAGTGCATTAGTGTCCCAGTTTTCCCACATCTCCTCCAACATCCAACGTTTTCCTTTATTTGTCATATTAGCCACTCTGATAGGTGTGAGGTGGTACCTCTGAATTGTTTTAATTTGCATTTCTTTAATCAAAAGTGATGTAGAGCACTTCTTCATATGCCTATAGGTAGCTTTAATTTCTTCATCTGACAACTATCTGTTCATATCCTTTGACCATTTGTAAATGACCCATCTCTTTTTCCTGAAGCTAATCTCATGATCTTCAGCTTCTATACTTCCATAGCTATTTCCTCTTCATGACTGCATGTAGCCTGTGCATGGCCATTATCTTCCTCACAACTATAGCAGAAGGGAGTTCTCCCTTTCTCATTTTCTCTTTCATGGTGATAACCCATTTGTCAGGTTAGCTTTGTTTCTTATCAGGCTTTTTTCATTAGCTCTTATGCTTTCATTGGTTGTTTTTAATTTTTCATATGACCAATATAATTGTTTTGTTATAGCATCAATTAGGGATGCCCTCATGTCACTCCAGCTAGCGGAGTCTACTATTAGCCCCCTAGCTACTTGACCCAATCTGCTTATAGCTAATCAGAAAAAAAAAATCATTCCATATTCGTGTCACTAGGCATCTGGTTATGTGTGCTAAAAACTAAGATGGTAATTCCCCTTTGTGCTGAACGATACTGCCAAACTTTGAAAATACCATGTCTGTTGCTATTTCAGAACCATAGAATGTCTCAAGATATTTTAGACATTCTAGATACAGGATTCTATAACCTTATATCCTGCGGATATTCAAATGCTGGTCCTTTGGGGTTTTTCATCAAGAAATTCATCCTATCCCTGTCTGATGCTTGCTAACCCTTTAGCAGTTCCACTGCATGTTTAGCTCAGATGAGGATACAGTCTTCCTCAGAAGAACTTTCTCCACTGTGGAGAAAGTTCCTAAGATGGACCTCTTTTTTTTTTTTTTTTTCCTATTGGTAGGTATCACAGCACCTTGTCCTAAGCTTGCTCACAGGTAATGATTCTCTGTGGAACTCAGGAGACTTAGACCTCACCTGATATATTGACGAGCTCTCTCCATTATGGTGGACTTAGTTTTGAGTCTTTTCACAGATGTTGTGATGCTACCATTATGGTGGCCCTAACTTTGAGCCTTCTCACAGATGTTGTGATGCTATCTGACTTAAGTGAGCTACCTAATGGTTGGATCAGTTCACAACTCCACCAACAGTGCATCAGTATCCCAGTTTTCCCACATCTCCTCCAACATCCAACATTTTCCTTCTTTGTTGTTGTATTAGCCACTTTGATAGGTGTGAGGTAGTACCTCAAGAGTTGTTTTAATTTGCATTTCTCTAATCAAAAGTGATATAGAGCACTTCTTCATATGCCTATAGATAGCTTTGATTTCTTCATCTGACAACTACCTGTTCACATCCTTTAACCCTAGTGCATTATTAACAATTACTTGTTTGAAAGTGGCATGAAAGATTCCCTCAAGGACACCTAGAACCATCTGGGAGCAAGCAAAATTTTCATCTTTGGGCATGAAAAATATGGAACTGTCATCATTTACAAATCAAGAATCTGAATCTGATAGCAAGAATTTTGCTTTGTTTGTATAGGTGAAAACCTAAATGTGATTCCAAACTTGCACCTCAACTGCTATATTATGTCATAATCTTTACCAATGATATTGTTCCTTTTCTACAAGATTCTTTCATTTTAGAGGGAGGATTCTGAACCAATTTCTGGCTACTCTTATTTTAATTTAGTCAGGTATTTTTAAGTGGTCAAAGGAGTCCAGTTATTCACCAAGCACATCCTTAGTGAATTCTTTTAACCTCACCTCAGTATGGACCATTCTACAGTCAATTCTGTGGCTAGGTGGACCCCAGGCTCTGGAGTCAGGAGGACCTTAGTTCGAATCTGGTCTCAGACACTCATTAGCTGTGAGATCCTGGACAAGTCACTTAAACCTGTTTGTCTCAGTTTCTTCATTTATAAAACGAGCTAGAGAAGGAAATGGCAAACCATTGCAGTATCTTTACTAAGAAAATCCCAAATAGCGTCATGAAGAGTCAGGCATGACTGAAAATGAAATTCTTCCTTTTCCCTTCAAGACTTTTATAATATTCTCAGTTGCACCCACAGGATTTACTCCAAATGTCAGTAATTTCTTTTGAATGTTAACATTCATAAAATGCCAGTATTCTCTAAGTATCCATTTATATTTTTACAATATTGATTCAAAATGCTTATATTTAGCCAATTACCAAATGATAATTTCACTAAATGACCAAAAATATTGTCAAACTTCTAGATTATAGACATTCAGCAGGACACAAATAAGTAGCAATAATAATAATACCAACTATTGGCAATATATCAGTTATCAGCAGATTATCAGCAAGGCAAATATGAAAATAAAAACTATAAAAAGATATTCAATTTGCACAGCAATAAGAAGTTATATAATAATTAGCATTCATTTTGGCCCCCACCAAGTAATAAGCATTAATATTCAATTGCAACATATCAGGGCAGTAGATTTAGTACGATGGAAACTAGGTACAGAAAAGGGGGGTGAGGGGAGGGAAGCCACTGAAAAATAAATTGGAAAACAACCAAATCCAAAATATATTCAAAATGAAAAATAATTCATCTGATAACTTTAGTGAGATAGAAAAGACAAGAAAACCTCACAAAAGGAAATAAAAGTTATTTCAAAGAAAATTTCATATCAAAATTGAGAAAAATAGAAAATAATTCATCAAATTTAAAATTAAATCAAAGAATTCAGTAATCAACAATCTTCCCCCAAGAGCAGCAACTGTTGGGCTAAATTCAACCTCAAACTCAAGCTTTAAAAGAAAATGAATTATCATAAAAATATCTTTAAAATTCAGAAAGTAAAAACGAAAATTATAGTAGAAGAAATGTGGCAAAAACATTCTACACAAGAGAAACAAGAAGAAAAATTAAAATACCAATTCTCAAAACACTAAATTAAAAATATACATATATCCTAGATATAATTCCCGTCTATAATGAACAGGTATCTCTGTGAGGCAAAGTTTGTTGTTGTATGAGTTGTTGGATGGAAGAAGAGGAGGAAGCTGTATGTATACAAACAAAGTTGTATGAGGCAACTAGTGGTACAGTGGAAGGAGTGCTGGACCTAGAGTCAGGAAACCTGAGTACAGATCCAACGTCAGGTACTTAGTAGCTATATTACCCTGGGTAAGTCACTTAACCCTGTTTGCCTCAGTTTCCTCAACTGTAAAATGGGGTTACTAATAACACCTACTTGTCAGGGTTGTTGTGAGGATCAAATGACCCTCATTAGTTTAAAAATAAAGTGCTTAGCACAATGCCTGGTATATAGTAGGTGTTATATAAATGCTTATTCCCTCCCTTCTCTTCCCTGTATCAGACAAACCAAAATTTTTAAAAGGGCACTTGTTCTTAGTCTCTCCTCCCACTGTATAGAAGGAGAGGCTGGATAGATTCCTTCTGGACTCCTTATTCTTCTCTACTACACACCCTTTTATGTCAAAGGATGAGGTTTTTCCCTGAGGCACTCATGTTTTAAGCTACATTTGGCTCTGATTATGACACTGACTTATTTTAGCTCAGGGGTGAAACAATTCCAGTTCACATAGGTCATCTTTCTCCGCTATTAGGGAAGTAATAAAATTATCAATATCACAACCTTTTCTCATGATCAAGTTGCCCTTCTTGTTCCTCCTGCCCCTCTAGCCAGGAACCCCTAGCATTCTGGCCAGAGGTCAAATTCTCTGATGTGCATGTGTGTGTCTGTGTGTATAAATCAAGCTAATCCTTCATCACAGTTTTCCCTGCATCCAACTAATATATAGACATGCATCATAAAGCTATTAAGATGGATCATAATTTTATGTCAAGGGTAGGATGCTTTTATAGGCATGAATTAAATCGAATTATAAATGTACTCAAATAATAGACACTCTGGGTAAATGCCTGCCATCTGTAACCAGCAGTAGAGGCAAAGGGTAATCGAAGCACTTTACCAGTTATCTCAGTCTCACGAACCTCTCAGGCAGAGATTTTTCTGGGCAGAGATGGTTCGACTTCCAAAACTTTGGTCTTATTCCCCATTCAAGATACCTGTGATCTGCCTGTCTGAATTGCTTGCTTCCTCCTCTTCTTCTATCAGTTTTTTTTTATCCATCTCTCTCCAAAACTGAAAGCAAAACCACCTTTTTATTCAGTTCAGATTTAAAAGCCCCAGCATGGAGGACACTCACATGGCCTCAGAGCTCATGATATCCTCGGTTTCTCCATGACAGGAAGAGAATATTGCCCAGGATTACAGAATCCCAGGATTTACAGTCACACTCTGGACGATGAGTCTACCTCAGAGTTCTGTTACAAATGTACATTTGCATTTTGCATATTTTCATTTCCCTTTGCAAATGTTAGAGAGGCAATGTAGTGTTTGGGCTTGGCAAGAACCGGGTGTGAGTCTCACCATATGACCTTGGGCAAATCATTTAACTCTAATGAACCTAAATTTCTTCACCTGTGAAATGAGGATAGTAAATGACCTACTTGTATGAATGTGAATCATGGAATGAATGACACATGGTGAATGTAAAGCTGTAGCACATTATTAACAATTACTTGTTTGAAAGTGGCACAAAAGATACCCTCAGGGACACCTATAACCAAGGTGAACTGGTCATGGAACTAGAATGGGATGGAACAGCAGGATAGCTTAGTTCTGTACAAGTACACATGAGACTTAAAAAGAAAGAATTAGGGGGGAGACATTAAAGATGTTCGGTTAATTTCCCTATTCTCCCCTGGAGGATTCATAGAAAGATAGACAAGAATCTCATAGGAAGAAAAGCTGCGGAGGAGTTGCAATCGGCATAAATGAAGATTGCGTTAGTTTTTTGCTTCACATTCATACAGTGATGTTGTGTGTGTATCTATGTATCTTTGAAATATATGTATGATATATATTTGAGATATACCTGAGACATTTAGATACATATGTTTGTATCTATCTTTATCTTTGAAAGCATTTGTGTTAGAGAGATAATCTTTTGCAATTGTGATCAGTTTGGAATCACTGATAGTTTTTCCACTTCCCAAATGCAATCCAGACTCATTTCCTCCATGTGTTTAATGTGTGGGAAATTCATAAACTAATTCAATTCCCAGAATGGCAGAATCACAGAGCTGGACAGGAACTAGGAGATCATCTAGTACAGTTAATATCTAGTACTGTATTGGTAAATATTTAACACTGGAATCTCAAGGTGCAGGTGGGAGGAAATGTACACATAACACACTTCTAAGGTTTATCCCCATTATTAACATTTTCTCCATCACTTTAAAAAATTTAGGTAATCCTGTCCTGACCCAGGTAACTAGGGCTTTCTCCAGTGTGTGCCAGGCTGACTCAATGAACACCCATTTACATTTCTAGCTCATGAAGGTTTACAGAGCTCTTTGCGAGGTCCCATGTAGACAAATGTACCTGTAATGGCCCTTTCTGTGGTGGCAAAGACCTGGAAACAGGGAAGGCCCATTATCTGGGGAATAGCTGGCCAGCCTGTGACAAAGGTCTGATGCCTAAGAAGAAATCAGGAAGGTGGGAAGACTTAGAGCAGTGGTTCTCAACCTGTGTCGTGACCCCTTTGGGGGTTGAACGACCCTTTCACAGGGGTCACAGGGGTCACCTAAGACCATCGAAAAACACATATTTCTGATGACCTTAGGAACGGAGACACTGCTCCTCTATTTGTCTCCAGGCAGGTCCGCCTACATGCAGATACGCCCACATATTAAAGGGTCCTGGCATTAGGAAGGTTGAGAACCACTGGTCTATGCTGTCAAACAAGGCTGCTGTGTTTTGCTTAACTGCACTTTGTTAAAAAAGAGAGTTCCCTTAGGGAGACAGTTATGAAGGAAGGATGATTTTTTTCAAAAGGCATCAATGAAACATTTCAAAAAACAAAGTAAATAAAAGTTGAAAACCAAAAAAAAATTTAGGTAATCAACAAAACACTAAATTAAGCCCTACCACATAGCATTTATTTATTTCTGAAGTATAAATGCTTGGTAAAAATTTAACAGTCCAAGAGCTAGTTCCAGCACATCCCTGACTATGTCCTCATAAGAATCCTTCCTACATCCAGTCAAGCTAACAAGCTTTATCAAGCACTTACTATGTACTAAGCTCTAGGAATACAAACACAAGCAAAAAGAAAGTCAGCCCTCAAAGAGCTTACATCCTAATAAAGTAAGACATCACCTAAAAGGAAGCTGAAAAGCTTGGGGGTCAGGAAAAGGAAAGGAGAAGGTACCTGTGAGAAGGCACAGGGGAGAAAAAGGTTCAAAGAGCAAGGACTGGATCCCAGAGAGGAATGAAGGGTGAATGTGACTTTCCTTAAAATGGAGGTTATGGGTGGAACTGACCAATCAGAGGAAGGAGCCATAGGGGAGGAGCCATCTTCCAGGGGAGAACTTTGCTGGGTCATGATGGAGAAAGAAGCCTGGAGAATCATAAATGGAACCCAGAGAAGAATGAAGGAGTAACTACATCTGATATATGGTCTTTGCTCTAAGACATCCATTGAAGGGATACCAACCCCATCATTACCTTCAGTGAAGCAAGCTCCATTTTTTGATAGCTCTTATTGTTAAGAAGTTTTTCTTTGTATTCATCCCAACTTTTCCTCTTTGGGTCTTCTTTCATTGCTAGTTCTGCTTCGGATACCAAGAACAATTCCAATCCACTTTCCACATACTTAAAACCAACTCTCATATTTGCCATAATTTTGCTCTTCTCCATGCAGAACATTCCAAGTTGAACAACAATTTGATTTTCCAGCATGGAGAGTGTAGCTCCAATGCAATACTTATAGTGCCCATGATAATGATCAAGACCATGACTATAAATATTACATGATGTTCGATTGCAGAATATACCAGATTCTCCAGGTAGAGAACAGAACTGGAACATTTATTTAAACACCAGAAAACCAAATCCCCAAACCAGTAAGCCAATTCCATCATAGTACCAAAGACATTCAGAAGCCATAACAACACTGAGAGCCACAGCATCCTTCAGCCTTCCCACAAACCAATACAAGATCAATATTTACTCACAAATCTCCGTCTCCTTCATGAGCGTCCTCTCTCTCCCCTACCATTTGGCTAGCTTTGACCAGCTTCCTATGGGCTCTGCTTCCCTTCAGCAAACTCCTCCCACCACAGGCTCCATGTGACTACATTCAGCCTATCAGGGGGCAGAATTTACTTTCAAAGCAGGGTAAGTCTTCAAACTCCCCCCTAGGTCTGTTAAGGGGCAGGGAAGATCTTCAAATTCCCATTCTCATTACAGAGGGTCAAAATGATTATCAGAATCTGATGGAGCCATCCCAGAGACCTAGAATAGCAATGTGGTAGAAACTGCTGGGCCTAATTCCAGTCCAGCACCTGCACTTCTCAATATGAGGATAAAACTTTGCAGAGATGTAGCCTGGCAACTGCTTCTGCATGGACTGCAGCTCCTGACTTCTCAGTAGCTATAGTTACTCAAAATGGGAATGGGGGTGGGGGAGGTTAATTTTCTGATTACTGAAATCCTTGCCATTTCCCAATAGTTCAACATCAGACATAGATATGGTTATATCAGTGGAAGCAACATTAAAGAAGAAATATCAACAAATAGTTATCAAACACTATGTGTTGGGCACCATGTTAAGTGCTAGGGACAAAAAGAAAAGTAAAAATTTCCTTCCCTAATGGAGAGAGACAGAGAGAATGTATACACATACATATATGTGTGCATATGTATATATATACACACACACGTATATATATAGACATGTGTGTGTGCATGTACATCTTTCCTAGGGTGGAAGGGCAGGGCAACGAACAGGCCTGATCCCATTACTTATTGGCATTGGAGCTGTAACTTACTCTGTTTCTGATCTGGGCTGGTTTGCCTCTCTTTAGTCAATATGGTGGTTCCCTACCCTCAAAAGGACTCACCAACATATTTCAGACATCTGATTGGTAAAACCCAATGAAGCTCCTAACTCCTGAGCTAAAGAGAGCCTCCAGCCTAAGCCTTCCTTTTACCTCCTTGCCTGGCACATTTAATGAGGGAGTTAATATATAAATAGCTATACAGGAGATCACACACACACACACCCCACAAGAATCTGTAGATAAGAGAATATCCAGGAGAAGGTGCTCAATAATGTCCAATGCTAGAGGTCTGAGTAAAGGCTGTTAGATTTAGCAATTAAGAGATTACTGATAACTTCGAAGGGGTAGCTTCAGTTCAACAACGAGGGTGCAAGCCATATTACTGTGATGACAGGTGAATCCAGTTTGGGAAATATATAGTATGTTAATATGCCTGGACTATAGAGTATGTGAGGAGTGACATGAAGGCTAGAAAAGTAGTTTTTAAGTCAGGTTAAGTCAGCTATCTCCTAGGCAATGAGGATCCACTATAAACCTCTGAGTGGGAGTCAGGCCTAGACATGAAGAAGATTATTTT
Source organism: Pseudochirops corinnae (assembly GCA_028646515.1). Classification (NCBI taxonomy): domain Eukaryota; kingdom Metazoa; phylum Chordata; class Mammalia; order Diprotodontia; family Pseudocheiridae; genus Pseudochirops; species Pseudochirops corinnae. Next base: position 103,393,472 of record CM053588.1, read on the forward strand.
GGCAGGTGTGGGAAAGATGAACTGGAATGGGGAGAGAATATAGGTAAAGAGATAAACTAGGGGGTTATTCTTATAGTTCAGGTGAAAGGTGATATGAGCCTGAACTGGCAATGTGGAAAGAAAAGAAGATATATGAAACTTGATGTTGAAGAGAAAGACTTCAATGGGGTGAGAAGGTGAGAATGAGGAAATACAACATTTCTATTCTTGGTGATTGATAAGATTAGGGAAGGTGGGAAGAAATTCTGATTTAGTTTCGAAGGTCAAGCCTGAGGTCCCAACAGGATAACAAGTGGGAGTTGTAAAGGGAAGAGAACAGGGCTGACATATAAGTAAGAGTCACCCTGAGGCCATTTAGTTCACATAGACACTCTTCAATACAGACACAGCCCCTGAAAGTGTTGCTGGATTGGGGGACAAGGTAATAATTGAAGTGAATTATAACAATGTGATTGACTATAACACCCATAAGTCATTAAGGAAGTATTGTCCTATATAGGAGATTGTCTTTAGTAAGGCTGGTGTTAAATGAAGCCATTAGAATGGAAAAATCATCAACCAGAAAGGGTGCTGAAAGATAAGAGTGGCTAGGACAAAGTTTTGGAGGATGCTATGCATAGAATGTAGGAGGACCATGATGGTCAGATAGGTAGGAAAAAACAGTCTTATGGTGATTATGGGAATAGAGACTGTACAAGAGTCATAAGTGTCAAATGGTACAGAAAAGCCAAGAGCTCAAGGACTGACAAAAATATCATCAAACCTTGCTAGTAATCTCCTCTTGTGAGATTTTACCTCTGTCCCTCATCCTACAGGCCCTTACTTAGCCTGGGTCAGACTTAGTGACTTTCCTTTCCCAACCAGCTGCACACTTTTGGACTTCTCCCTTGTGCCCCAGGAACCTCACCATCCTGCAAGAGCACATCAGCCCTGCCTTTGGGCCACTCCCTCCCTCATGTCCAGGCTAGCCACCTCTGCATTTCCCACTGGGTTGCATGCACTCTTTAAGACTTCTCCATTATGCCCCTTCACCAGATACCTTCCCTTCCTACCCCTTTTTTCTTTTGTGTGCTCTTTTCCCATTGGACTGTAAGCTCTTTGTGGGCAAGGAATGTCTTTTTCCTATTTGTATTTGTAGCATTTAGCACAATGCTTGGCATGTAGCTGGTGTTTAATGACCAACTGGGGTGAAAGAAAAGGGTAAAAGTGGTAAGTCACATTCACAAATCATTGTTTTATTTTTCTCTCAACTTGGAAGGTGTCATCAGCAGGTAGAATGGAAGACACCTCCCACTTTGACTCCCTGAGCAGCTAGGGCATTGTATTCCTTCACAGCCTCTTCTGTCTGGAGGACCAGTACATTTATCCCTTGTCTCTTGAGGTAGTCCACAGTGGATTCTGGCACCTAGGAAAGAGATAAATAGATAATAAAGTTTGAGTTTAAAGACCCAGCTACTGCGAATGGCCCCTTTCTCATGACCATTACGAAACATAAGGGCACTACTCAATAACACTGATGATAGTAACATCTCATTCATGGGGACATCACTAATCTAGCAACTTTGACTATTTGGAATACAGCTGAAAACCCAGAAGGATCATAAAGGGTGACTGAACAGCTAAAATAGGTGTCATAAAGTCTATGCATTGAAACTCTCTTCCTAAGAGGCCCCTGCTCCAGTTGATATATTTATTCTTATTTTAAAATGAATTCTAATCTCAGTTAATCTGAGTTGTTAATCTCAGTTTCCAGTCTGCAACAGATTAGAAGCTGTAAATCAGAAAGGCAGGATCAGGCTGCACAAAAACAGCCTGAAACCAACAAAAACTGACAGCTGACAACATGCCAGGGAGGGAAGAGCCAGAAAAGCTAAATTATATAAATAGTAGACACAGGAAAAAACCCAAAAGCGAAAGAAAAACTAAAAATCCCTCAAATATCTAAATGTATGAGGCCCCGTAATGCAGCAGCAGTTTTAGCTGTTAGAGTAGCAATGGAAAGTCGAGTTGGAAAAAGACTGATGTTAACAATAATGATCCCAAGTCATCAGCAAAGGTTTTGGTTCTATTCAGTTTACTATATTTAATAAAACAGGGAACTGTGTTAGTCATAAGAAAAGCTTCCATCCAGTGCTTCTATACACCTGTGCCTTTAATGGAGGCAGAAGTTCCTCCACAGGTGTGTATCACAAACCTTAAACATTTTTGCAGATGGTCTTATAAATTACTGTGGCCAAAATACAATTCTCCCTTTAGGGGCCAACTGTATGTGTTTGGTTCGACTGGTCTCCTGACAATAGGCGAGTGATATTTTATCTCCTGGCCTTTCAGGTTGGCAGGATCTGCCAGAGGGTAGGCTCCACTGGTTTAGCCTCTGGCTGTGAAGAACATGTTGGAGAACATTGAAAATAGTAATAATTTAAAAATTAAAAGCCTGGTACTTAAAGCAGCTAAACTTCAGTTTTCCAGAAATTTCACTTGTGTGAGAAAATAAACTCCGATCTTGTATTCAGATCTCATTCAGCCAATGTATAAAAGAATGAGTCACAATCTAGAGTTTTTTATTTGTCTTTTGCCTGTGGCTTACACTGGGTGAGTCACTAGATATATTTATGGCATAAAAGATGAACGGCATAGCACGATGAAAAGAGCACTGATGTGTAGAAGGCTGGTTATCAATCTAAAACTTCCCAGTTATATGACTATGGACATGTCACTTAACTTCCCTAGGCCTCGATTTTCCCATCAGTAAAATGGAGAAAACACTTACCAACTACTCTTTTAATGAGGAAAAAGGACTACAGAAATGGAAGCCATTTCCTATTGTTGGACAACTGGGATAATAGTTGCCTCTATGTTCCGAAGATTTAAAAGAGAAACTTTACAGATGTGAATTTTGTCCAATGTTTTCTCCCCTCCTTCTTCTCCCCTTCCTGGCTATGCCTTTCTGGGGAAGGTTTCAAGTGGAGCATTACAACCTGTACAAAAAGCACCATGAAAGTGCTTATAGCCAAGTAATGACAAGTATGGTTCACGAATACCAGGACTATACCCTTCCTGGAAAAAAAGAAACCAAAGACCCAGAGATGTAATAGTACAACGGAAGGGAGAGGATACAGGCACTGGGCCTATCTCTGCTACCCTGTGCACCTAAAACAGGTCCCATATTGGTTTGGGAGCCCTGAGATAGAGAATTCACAAAGCTACAGACTCCACAGTAACAGAAAATGGGAAAAAGTAGGGTCTCGGAGATCACTTCCATGAGGCATGTCATTGTGTCCAATACACACCTTCAATGCTTTGCTCATTCCACGGCCAATTACAAGGGTGTGGACCCCCTTCTTGGCTACTTCCTCCACATCTGCAGGCTGCACACCTGGGGAATGCTGGATATGGAAACAAAAAGTTTACTATGTGCCTGGGATACTGGTTTCTTTATCCTTCCTTTGCAAATGGGAGTTCTTGTGGCATGTTATAAGAATCTCCGTGTCTAAAGGACTTTAAAAGTAGATCAGTTTTCACCTGACAGGGACAACGCAGTTCTGCCTAAAGATAGGCAGATGAGGAAGAGAACTTCTTAAACTACCCCACGATCCTATGAAATACTTGTCTTCCTTTATATCATGTAAATTACATTTTGTCCTTCAGGGTAGAGAATTTTAAATCACGGTAAGAATAATGGTAAAATTTAAACATAAGGAAAAATAATTCAAATACTCAGAGGCTGATGGACTCTGAACTACCAGGGAAAGGGAATGTAACTGAATATGACTGCACCTTAAGATAAATTGTATTAAATTTCACAGTTGTAAGGGATCTTAAAGAACCCTTACCTGATACATGAATACCTTCTACAAGTCTCAAGAAGTGGTCTTTCAGCCTCTTCCTGAATACTAGAAATGATGAAAAACCCACTTCTCCATTAGGAAACTCATCATGCTATGTCTGGACAATTCTAATTGTTATAAAATTCTTTTAGCTCACTGAGCTAAATAATGCCTCCCTGCACCTTTGCATTCTTCCAAGTTTTAGATTCTGGAGTAACATGGAACAAGTCTAAACCCTCTAGGCCTCATTTAATGTTAAAAAAGATTATTTTTATTCATTTAACATTCTTAACTACTCCTTTCTCTAGGAAGCTTTCTCCTTCCTGGGTTTTTGTGACATTCATCTCCCATCTCTCTGACTGCTTCTTTTCAAGATCCTTGCTGGAGCATCACCCATGTCCTGCTTCCTTCTCCATGGGCATGTCTTAAGGTTCTGTCATGGTCTTATTTTTTCTTCCATGTTGTGTCTTGGAGATTACATAAGATCCCATGAACTTAATAGTATACTCTGTACAGATAACTCTGAGTGGGGTACACTCTCTGCACCCTCTGTGAAAACTCCTCAGAATGAGAAGGGAGAGAAACTATCTGGAAACCAGAGACAGACTTTTGTAAGACTGGACAGACCTGAGTCCTGGCTTTACACAACTTAGGACCCTTCCCCCTTTCCCTTGCTGTCATCAGCATTAGGCCCTTTTTCAGGAGTTTTTGACCTCCACCCTTGCTTGTGACCTTTTCCCCTCCCCTGCTTTGGCGTTTACCAAATAAGGCCATGGACGATACCTTGGCTTCCTTTCCCACCTCCCTGCCAATAGGAGATAGTGGCGGGCTTCTTTGTTATCCGCCATTGGGTTAGATTTTGTGCCAAGACTGAGAGCCTGCCTTCTTGCCAATGGGAGAAAGGACAGCCAGGGGGAGGGGGCTTGACCACCTTAGGGTATAAATTCTTGTTCTGTCTTTTGTAATGCCTCCTCTCCTTGATCCCCGCCATGGAGAGGACTGCCTTCTTCCTGTGGAGGGAGGAGAATAAAACTTCCTGTTCCTTCCTCGAGATGCCTCTGACTTTTGATTTTTCTTGGGTAGGGGATTTTTGGGGTTCCTGTACCCCACATAGATTTAAAAATCTATATATACCCCAATATTTCTCCCACGCTCTGATCAGGAACTGCCAGATGGATATCACCACCTGGACACCCCACAGTTATCTCAAACTCGGGTCTAAAACAAAATTCTTCCTTCTCCACTAAATCCCCTTTCCCTCTAACTCTCTCTTTCTGTTGAGGGCGCCACCAATGTTCCAGTGAGGTTCACAACCCTAGAGTCATCCCCAGCTCTTCTCTCATACTCTCCATAATCAATGGAGGTTAGTAACTCCTCAGTACTTCTCATCTTCATCTCCGTATCTTTACTCATATAGTCAGCCCTCCTCATGTCCCTCTCCAAACTGGTATTCCTAAAGCACTGGTGGCTCCTTACTGCCCTTAGAATAACGTACAAACACCCGTATTTGGCATTTAGAACTTGTTCAAAATCTTATTCTAATCCATCTTCACAGGTTTACTTCACATTCTTTCTCTTCACAATCCATACTCTAGCTAACTTGACCTTCTTGCTGGTCCTACAGACAACATTCTATCTCTGGCCACATGCCTCTGCATAGGCTGACTCCCCTCCTGTAATTATTCTCTTACTCACTTCTACCTATTGGAACCCCTGGCCATTAAAGAAAAATTTGTTTTCAAGAAAATACAAACCTACTTTATCTTACTCCTACCATCCCTCTCTACTGGAAAGAAAAAAAGGAAAAAAAAAAACCCTTGTAACACATACACATATGCAAGCAAAATAAATCCTTGCACTATGTAAAAAAAATTTTGTCTCATTCTGCACCCTGGGTGCATGACCTCTCTGTCAGGAGGTGGACAGCAGGCTTCATCACGGTGGTTGGTCACTGCATTCATCAGTGTTCTTAAGTCTTTCAAAGTGGTTAGTCTTTATAATGCTATTTGTATCGGGCAAACTGTTTCCTCGGTCCTGCTCATCTCCTTCTCCATCAGTTCATATAAGTTTCTGCAAGGTTCTCTAAAACTATCCCCTTCATCATTTCTTAACAACAGTATTCCATTCACGTACAACAAATTGTGTTATGATGTAATTTATGTAGTCGGTCATTCCCCAAGTGATAGGTACCCCTTAGTTTCTAGTTCTTTTTATCCATACAGAGCTACTATAAATACTTTGGTCCTTTTGTTCTTTCCATCTCTTTTCAAGGTTCAACTCCAGCTCATCTCCTATACTTTTTCTTACACCCTCTGCTCTTAGTGTCTCCTCCCTAAAGTTACTTCACCTACATTGGCTATTTACTTACCTGTGTACATGTTGCTTGCTTCTCCCCTACCCCCTAGGAACACGGAAGCCTCTTGAGGAAAGGGACTGGTTTTTTGTTTGTTTGTTTCTTAAATGCCTAACACAGTTCTTGGCACACAGTAAATGCTCAACAAGTGCTTAAATTGAAATGAAGTTAAATTAGAAACATTCATCTAATAAGGTGCTCAAAATAATTAATAACCAGAAAAATGCAAATTAAAACAATGCTAGGATTTCACAACCTTGTGTATAGTAAATTGGCAAAAGAGAAAAGGCACACTAATTCATTGTTGGTGGAGTTGTGACTTGTTCCAATCGTTATAGAATTGTGCAATAATGGGAAAAAACTGTTATCTCAATACTCAGCCAATTCAGTACTAGGTTTAAACTTCAAGGAAGTTGTTGACAAGAAGACAATACCTGCCTCTGTGAAAATACTTACAGTAACACAATTTGTAATGGCAAATATCCCCCCCTGCAAAAAAAAAAAGAAAAAAAACAAAGGATACAAACTATGTGTCCATGGATTTGGGGGGGGTCTAAACAAACTATAGTATATGAATGTAACGGAAGATCACTTTGACATGAAAAATGACAAACTGAATTAATTCAAAGAAATATGGGAAAACTTGTATGAAGTGATACAGAGTGTACAAAGCAGGACCAAAAGGACGACATATAAAATTACGACAACTATGTAAATAAAGACAACTTTAAATGGCAAAAAACAACAGAAATGATGGTCAATGCTGGCACTAAAGAGGCATCGGTTCATCTTTTTAATAAACTATTAAAGGAAAGGCTGAATGTACAACCAGTGTCAATCGCTCCTGATTGCTGGTTTATTTGTTTTCAGATAATGTACTCTGTGGAGGATTCAACTGAGAGTATGCCGAGGGATTTTATGGTGTATGGAAGTAAGAATTTTGGGTTTAAAAAAAATTCCCATTTCCTTTAGGATTCTGTACTTTATCAGAAACTGGTTCACTTTCTTTTGTCTTGTAATATTTGTTAAGAGATTTTGAATTATGTTTCAAGATTTACTACTCAACCTTTCTGACTTACCTACTTGTGTACTGGCCTTTCATTCAAGGTTTTTCTATTGAAATTTTTGTTCTTTCAGCCTTTTTTGTATTTCCTTGACCTTCATTTTCTGCCTCCTCCCTTACTGGTAGGTATAGCCAGGAGAACTGGGCTGCATGGCTGCCTTATTCTGTTTCCTGTTTCTGTGCTTCTGAATGGCAGTCCCCCATGCCTGGAGTGCTCACCTTCACCACTTAATTTCCCTGGCTTCCTTCAAGAGTCAGATTAAATCCTGCCTTCTGCAAGAGGCCTTTTCCAGTCCCCTCAGCAGCTAGTGGTTTCCCCTTTGAGACCACCTTCCATTCACTCTGTATCTTTCTTGTATATGCTCAGTTATTTATATGCTGTCTTTCCCATTGGAAAGTGAGCTCTTTGAGGATAGGTTCTGCTTTTTGTCTTTCTTCACATCCTCAGTTTAATACTTTATATATCTCCTCCTCTCTGGAGGAGATAGAATTCACCTGCCTGGGTCCCTGCCTTGAGTACCCACGTAGGGAGGATGGGGGGCAGGCAAGGGCTGACCCAAGCTGGGTTTCACTTTCCTTTCTTTTTTCAGGATATACATAGCTTTATTAATGAAGTCATAGAATATCAGAGCTGGAAGGAACTTCTAAGATTATCTAGGCCACTGCCTTTATTTTATAGATGAAGAAGCTGAGATTCAGGGGAATGAAGTGCCTTGTTCAAGGTTATAATGATGTCAGAACATTATAGAGTTGCTTCTGACTGTGCCTTCTGTGAGTTCTGCAGCCTACAAGTTCCATATTCTATCACTGTGCCACCTATCTCTCAAAGAACTACAGAAATGTAAAATATTATTATTATTAAAAAAATCAGAAATCTCAAAAGCATCATCATTTTCCCCAGTAATATTTTCCACTAAGGATCAAAACCACTGTCACAGATCACTGAACATGCAGAATGTCATAGCAATCAATTCCTCAACACTCCTTTGGTAAGTTCCTATTATGTGCCCAGAACGTATGAGATTACAAAGGCAAAAATGAAATAGTTCCTGTCCTCAAGAAGCATACATTCTTTTGAGAAAACAACATATACACATATAGGTAAATATAAAACATATGTGAAGTAAATATAAGGTAATTTGGGGCTTGGGGAGGCACTAGAAGGAAGATGAGGAGACCAGTGTTTGCAGTGGGAGTGTCAGGAAAGGTCTCATGTAGGAGATGCTTTAGCTGAATTCTAAGGGAATCTAGAAATTCTAAGAGGTATGTAAGGATACATTCCATGTATAAGGGACATTCATTCTGAAATGTCTGACAGGGAGCTGGTGATATAGGATTCGAGTCAAAGAGAGAGAATAGAGCCAGACATACAGATTTGTAGTCATACAAATGAAGATCACCGAATCCAAGAAAGTTGATAAGATCACTTTGAAGGTGTAGAGAGAAATGAGAAGACAGACCAGGACTAAACCTTGGAGGATGCCTACAGTATAGAGGGACACACACATGATAGCTGACAAAAGATACTTAGGAGTAGGCAGGCAAGGAAAGAAAATGAGGGGGAACAGTGTCACAACAATGCCAAGAGGAGAGAGGGCCCTGAAGGAGAGAATATAAAGTGTCAAATGCTGTAAGACAGGCAAAGGAGGATCAGCAATGAGAAAAGCTCACTGGAGCTGGCAATTTAGAGCCCACTGATAATTTTAGAGAGATCAGTTTGAGTTGAAAACCGTATTACAAAGGGTTGAGAAATGCATGAGAAGAAAGGAGTGAAGGCAATGAGCAAGGATAGTTTTTCTAGGAGTTTAGCTGCTAAAAGGAAAGGAAATATCTTACATTAGGTTAAGAGGATGGCAATGTCAAAAGATAGATTTTTGGGGGAATGGGGAAGATCTAAACGTGTTTGTAGGCAGTTGAGGAGGAACAAGTAGACAGTGAGAGAAAGAAGAACAGAGAGCAGAGGGGATGATAACAGCAGGAGTGCGGCATTTGGAGCTAGGACAACCTGGGTTCAAATCCTGCCTCTAACACTAGTTGTGTGACCACAGTCAAGTCATCCAGTACCTCTTAGCCTGAGTATCTTCTCCTGCAAAATGGATATAACAATACCTGCAGATAAAAGAATTAAATGACAATGTATATAAAGTACTTTGCAAACTTGTAACAAATGTTTTACAAATACCCCTTACTGTTAATACGTAGAAATGGGATGGCTATTTAGGAAGGCTATAAAGAGCCCATCTTTGCAGACCTTTACAAAACAGCTTAAATCACCTGACACAAGTGACTAAGCAATCCCCTATAGAGGACCACAATCGAGATCCTGGTCCATTAATATGGGGCCTCAGAGGCAGATGGGTAGCTCAGTGGATGAAGTGCTGGGCCTGGAGTCAGGAAGACCTCAGTTCAAATCTAGCCTTAGATACCTACTAAGTATGTGACCCTGGCCAAGTCACTTAAACTCTGTTCACCTTACTATAATGGAAAAGGAAATGACAAATCATTTCATTATCTTTGCCAAGAAAACCACCACACGGGGTCACAAATAATTGGATATGGCTGAACAACAAAAGACAGGCTACATGCAGGCTACTTGAAACAGGGTTATAATTTGCCTGATACTTTTGTTTTTACAAGAATTTACTTCCCCCTAACAAACCCAACAAGTAGGTAACAACAGCAAACAAAAACACCCAAACTTTATAAACTATTATACAAAGTAACATAGAAAGTGGTTACAAATGGTTGTTTATGGAACTCTCTCTTTGATGCTAAAGATGCCAAAAGAAATAAAGGCTATGGGAGCTGGGGAGGGACCCAGCAGCCTCGAAAACCCCAGCGATTTGGGACAGAGCTGTTCCCTCTAGAAGCAGAGTTCCACAGAACTAAAAAAAGAACAAAACCCATTGAATGGCGACCATGAATAAGCATAGGAAGCAAAGTAAGAACAGCAACCAAACCCTAGATTCCTTCTTTGGGGCAAAGAAGGAACAAAGCAGGGAAAGGGAGGAAGACAACGCAGTCAGAACTCCCGCACCAAAAGCTTCCAAGAAACATGAAGACTGCCTAAAAGCTAGAGATCAGCTGAAGAAAGATTTTGAAAACCAAATGAGAGAAGTGGAAGAAAAATTGGGAAGAGAAATAAGAATGTTGCAAGAAAATCATGAAAAGAGAGTCAACAACCTGAATGAAGAAATTAACACCTTAAAAAACAGAT
>CM053588.1:103404431-103439906 GCA_028646515.1 Pseudochirops corinnae
GAAATTAACACCTTAAAAAACAGATTAACTCAAATGACAAAAGAGGCCCAAAAAGCCAATGAGGAGAAGAATGCCTTAAAAAGTCGACTTTGCCAGATGGAAAAAGAATCTCAAAAGCATTCTGAAGAAATAACGGCTATGCATATTAATTTTAATAAAGGTTAATCCAAAACTGATGTTGGATATTGATTTTTTTGACAGGTTGAGTCATTATATGTTGTTCTTTTATTTAAAAAAAACTCACTTTTCATAGAAATCTTTGCGTATTTCTTTATATTCATATTTGTCCTTCTTATGACCTTATGGAATTTTTTTTTGAGGCAATCAAGGTTAAGTGACTTGCCCAGGGTCACACAGCTAATAAGTGTTTGAGGCCTGCCTGACAGAATTTTAACAAAAATATTTTTACTTAATTAGCTATGATGCCTTTCATTAAGGGTGATACAGAGCTAATCCTGAGTTCCTGAAGATTATATCAATAGAGTACAAGATCTAGCAGATCAAACTGGAAAAAACTTTGAATATTGGTCCACCATAATAGATTGTTTTTCTGTTGTCCAAGGACAAATTTAGCTTAAGAGGCTGGGTACTAGGTGGTATTTTTTCTTCACTACAACAACTCATATAACTGTCTATGACTGAAGGTTTGTGACCTCTATCAGTGAAGGTTGTACTCTGATCAATGATGTCCTCTTCCCTTCCCATCCCCCGACAGATCTTTTAATGTAATGAAAAAACTAGCACATGTAACATTAGTAGAACCAGTAAGGCTTAACTATCTGCCTGCTGATACCATTACATGACCCCCAGACAGATGGAATTCTGATCATGTGGCCCACTACTAAAAATTCAAGACACCGCTACTTCCAATCAAGTAGACCAGTGGTTCTCAACTTTCCTAATTCCATGACCCTTTAATACTCATATGTGGGCATATCTGCATGTGGGCAGACCCACCTGCAGACAGATAGAGGAACAGTGTCTTAGGTGACCCCCAAAAAGGTCGTGACCCACAGGTTGAGAACCACTGAAGTAGACTGTTAGCTGCTTGGGTAAATAACTCTGTAAAGACAAGGGATAGGCAGCCATGGACCCAGGACAACAGCAGAGATCAATCAGCTATCTCAGTAAGTGAAAATGTAAGAACAGGAAGAACACAGGTCAGCAGTCTGGGATTTGTTCAGTGAACATACCCAGCCTTTACAGCCTCAGGGAGCTGACTAAAAGCATCTTTTAAAAGGCAGCATCAGAGTTTGAGTAATACAGATCTCTGAGATAGGTTTAATTGTTCTAAGAGGGCCAGAACACACTGTATTATTATCAGTTGGATGTTTATCACGGAGGTAGAGCTCCCCAAGATTTTTCCCAATAAGATTGAGACCTCAAAGTGTTGGTTCTTTCTGAGAGAGTGGAGATGCCTTGGAGACATTCCAGTGGTCTTTTGTCTACCAGTGGACAGATAACTGGAATAAGTAGATGACATACCTGGGGCTTAATGAAATAATTTGGTTTTGATTGGGTACAAGTCTAGGCTGGATTGACTCAGCTTGGGCCTATGAAAAGCACTCTCTATCATACTTAGGATTCATTAGCAAGGTAAGGATGCAATTAGCTGGCTGTAAGCTGCTTGAGAGCAGGATCTATCTTATACTTACCTCTTTAAATCCCCTACAGTGCTTTCCACTGAGCCTACTGAGGAGGCTCAATAAATTTTTATTGAAATTGTTGTTGGCAATGACGATAACCACTTTAGTCTCATTTTCTATGATTTTATGAAGGTAGGCAATTCACTGTTCACTTCAAAGAAAGCCTCTTTACCACAATTGATAAATGGTCAAAGGGTATGAATAGGTAATTTTCAGATGAAGAAATTAAAGCTATCTATAGTCATGTGAAAAAATGCTCTATATCACTACTGATTAGAGAAATGCAAATTAAAACAAGTCTGAGGTACTCCTTCACATCTATCAGACTGGCTTATATGACAAAAAAGGAAAATGATAAATGTTGGATACGATGTGGGAAAATTAGAATATTAAAGCATTGTTGGTAGAATTGTGAACTGATTCAACCATTCTGGAGAGCAACTTGAAACTATACCCAAACGGCAATCAAACTGTGCATACCCTTTAAACCAACAATAAAACTATTAGGTCTATATCCCAAAGAAATCACAAAAAACAGAAAAGGCTCCACATGTACAAAAATATTTATAGCAGCTCTTTAAGTGGTGGCAAAGAACTGGAAATTGAGGGGATGCCCATCAATTGGGGAATGGCTGAACAAAGTATGGTATATGAATGTAATGTAATGTATTATTATTGTTCTATAAGAAATGATGAGCAGGTAGATTTCAGAAAAACCTGGGCAGACTGACACAAACTGATACTGAGTGAACAGGACCACCAGAACATTGTACACAGTAACAGCAACATTGTGTGATGATCAACTATACTAGACTTAGCTCTTCTCAGCAATATAATGATTCAAGACAATTCTAAAAGACTCAATATGGAAAATACTATCCACATCCAGAGAAAGAGCTATGGAGTCTGAATGTAGATTGCAGCATACTATTTTCTTTTTTTTTTTTTTGGTTTTTGTTTTTTTCTTTCTTGTGGTTTTTCCCTTTTGTTCAGATTCTTCTTTCACAACATGACTAATGTGGAAATATATTTAATATGACTGTACATGTATAACCTATATCAAATTGCTTACTCTCTTAGGAAGGGGGGAGAGAAGGAAGGGAGAAAAATTTGGAACTCAAAAATCTTACAAAAACCATCTTTAAATGAAATTGGAAAAAATAATATACTATTAAATGAAAAAAAAAAAGGAATCAACACCAAAACAAAAACAAACAAAAAACCCCAATAAAGAACAAACAAAAACAACAAAGAAAAGCCCCTTTAGCATTCTTTAGTTTCTCCTCATGGAAACAGGAGTCTTCATTTTAGCCATCTCCTGCAAAGTGCATCTTAAAGATTATGACAGGGGTGGCTAGGTGGTGCAGTGAATAGAGCACTGGTCCTAGAGTCAAGGACTTGAGTTCATATCCAGCCTCAGACACTTAATACTTACTAGCCGTGTGACCTTGGGCAAGTCACTTAACCCCAATTGTCCTGCCCTCCTCCTCCAAAAAGCATTAAAAAAAAAAGATTATGAAACTAAGAAAATTTCTCCAGAGGATCATGAACAAAAACCAATTTTTACTCCTTTTGATGATGGCCTGTATCTGACTTTAAAACATGTCACAATATTTTTGAAAAGCCTTTGAGAAAATTCCAATGAACTTTGTTTTATTCTCCTGGGATGGCAACTTCTACTGTGATGTCAGCTTTGACTTGATTTATAAGAAAAACTGGAATTGATTTACCTTTTTACCAATAAGTTCAACAGACTTCACATTTTCATCAATTTATTTTGGTTAATTGTTCATTCCTCTTCAATCCTTTCTCATTTCAAGATCTTTATGATATTCTCTCTTTATGATTATTATATACTTATAGTAAAGAATACAGTGAATACAAACTAAGGCAGCTACTGTCTATCCTTAAAGAGAGAATTAAGTATACCTTAATAATAACATTGGTACAGACAGTAACCTGTCCCTCTATCCAATGTCATCTCTATAACTCTTATTTTGTTTTTACTTTAACAAGATAATAGCTTTTCCCTAAATGATTATTTACAATTATGAAAAAGAAAGTTTTTAAACCTATTTTCTCTCTCTCTCTCTCTATATATATATTTTTTCTTTTTTGGAGGGGGGGAGGGAAGGGCAATTGGGATTAAGTGACTTGCCCGAGGTCACAGGGCTAGTAAGTGTTAAGTGTCTGAGGATGGATTTGTACTTAGCTGGTCCTCTATTCACTGTGTCATCTACTTGCCCCTATTTTGTCTTTTTAAAATTCAATTTTATTTTCAATTCCAAATTCTATTCCTCCCTTTACCCTTTCCTCCACCCACTGAGACAGCAAGAAATATGATACTTATTATACAGGTAATGTCATGCAAATCATATTTTCATAGCTCACTCTTCCTCCCAAAAAAACAAGAAAAAAATAGGCTCAATCTGTACTTTAAGTCTATCAGTCCTCTATCTAGATGTGGATAGCATTTTTTCATCATGAGTTCTTTGGAATTGTGGTCAATCATTGTACTCATCAGAGTTACTAAGTTGTTCACAGTTGATTCTCTTTATAATATTGCTGTTATTGTGGAAAATATTCTCCTCGTTCTGCTCATTCATATAAGTTCATATACATCTTCTCAAATTTTACTGAGATTGTAGCCTTCAAAATTTCTTACAGCACAATAGAATTCCATGACATTTGTATACCATCACTTATTCAGCCATTCCTTAATTTATAGGCATCCCCTCAGTTTCCAGTTTTTGCCACAAAAAGGACTGCTATAAATACTTTTGTACATATGGGTCCTTTTTTTTCCTTCACTTTGATCACCTTAGGATATAAACCTAGTAGTGGTATTGCTTCATCAAATGGTATGCACAGTTTTACAGCTTTTAGGGCATAGTTCCAATTTGCTGTTCAAAATGACTGAACTAGCTAATAACAGTTCTACCAACAGTGTAAGAGTGTACCTATTTTCTCATATTGCTCTCAGCATTTGTCATTTTCCTCTACATTCATGTTAGACAATCTGATAGGTATGAGGTGGTACCTCAGAGTTGTTTTAATTTGTATTTCTCTAATTATTAGTGGTTTAGAGCATTTTTTCCATATGACTATTGATAGTTTTGACTTCTTCTTCTGAAAAACTGCCTGTTCATATCCCTTGATCATTTATCATTTGGGGAATGGCTCTTGTTCTTATAAATTTGGTTCAATTTCCTATATATTTGAGAAATGACACCTTTATCAGAGAAACTTGCTGCAAAATTTCCCCTCAGTTTCTTGCTTTTCTTTTACTTTTGTCTGCATTGGTTTTGTTTATGCAAAAACTCTTTAATTTTATGTAATCAAAATCATCCATTTTACTTCCCATGGACTTTTCTACCTCTTGTTTGGTCATGAATTCTTCTGCCACCCTTAAATCCATACCTGCCTAATTTCATACCTAGCTAATTTCTTTTATGTTCCACTAATTTGTTTACGATGTCTAAATCCCATACCCATTTTGAGCTTATCTTAGTATATGGCATGAGATGTCAGTCTATGATTAGTTTCTGCCCAACTACTTTTCAGTTTTTCCAACAGTTTTTGTCAAATAGTGAGTTTGTGGACAGCAGCTGGGATCTTTGGTTTTATCAAACACTAGTTTACTGTGCTCATTTGCTTAAAAGAAAGCTTTTATAAAGCAATTTATAATTACTCATGGTTATATAAATAACATTCATAATTAAAATGAATGAGTGAGTATTGCATACCTTTTGGTACAGATTTTTACCCAAGTCTCCCCACCAATAAAAGTTTTAGAAATACCAATTTCAAGTCTCAGTTTTGGTGGCCTAAGCCTATACTTCAGGAATATTGATGAAGGTATCCTACCTTACCCCAAAACTACTGATGAAATTACAGAATCATACAATTTTGAGAGCTGGAAGTATCCTAGGCAACTCCCTAGTCCAACCCATACATGAAAGGAATTCCCATGATCACATACTCAACAAATGGTCAAACAGCCTTTGCTTGAAAACCTCCAAGGAAGGTCAGCCATGTGCCAGATGTGCTAAGTACTGGGGAAATAAAGAAAGGCAAAAAACAGTCCCTGCTCTTAAGAAGTTCACAGACTAACCATGAGGCAGGGGAACAACGTGCAAATAACTATGTGTAAACAAGATAGAGTCTTTGATAATGTTGATCACTCTCTCCTCCTAGATCAATGGTTCTCAACCTTCCTAATGCTGCGACCCTTTAATACGCATATGTGGGTGTATCTGCATGTGGGTGGACCTGACACAGACTGACAGAGGAGCTGTGTCTCAGTTCCTAAGACCATTGGAAATATGTGTTTTCTGATGGTCTTAGGCGAACCCTGTGAAAGGGTCGTTTGACCCCCAAAGGGGTCGCGACCCACAGGTTGAGAACCACTGTCCTAGATATATAATTCCCTCTGTTTTCAGGATACCATTATCTCCTGGTTTTCCCCTTACTTATCTGACCACTTCTCTGTCTTCTTTGCTGGACCCTCTTCCACACCAGGGCTTCTCACCATAGGCACCCCTTTGGGTTCTGTCATAGGCCCTCTTTTCTTTTCCCTTTATACCACTCCACTTGGTGATCTCATCTGCTCCCATGGATTTAAATACTATCTCTATGCTGATGATTCTCAAATCTACCTTTCTTGCCCCAATATCTTTGCTGACCTCCAATCTTGCATTTCTAATTGCTTTTCAGACATCTTAAACTGGATGTTCAGTAGATATCTTAATCTCATTATGTACAAAACAGAACTTATTATTTCTTCCCCTAAACTGTCCCTACCTCTGACCTTCCCTCTTACTGTAGAGGGCAATACCATCCTTCCAATTCCTCAGACTCACAACCTAGCAGTCATCCTGGATTCCTCTCTCTCTCTCTCTCTCTCTTTCTCTCTCTCTCTCTCTCTCTCTCTCTCTCTCTCTCTCTCTATATATATATATATATATATATATATATATATATATATTCTATCACTATATCCAAGCTGTTACCAAGGCCTGTCAATTTTACCTTTGCAACAACTCTCAAATAAGTCCTCTTCTCTCCTCTGACACTACTACCACACTAGTGCAGGCCTTACTACCTCATACCTTGATTACTACAAGTAGCCTGTAGGTGGGTCTGCCTACCTCAAGTCTCTCCTCACTCTAACCCATTCATCCATGGATGATTCCATAGTCACTTAAGTGATTTTCCAAAAGCACTGATCTGATCAAGGCCTACTTCCTCCACTCCTTTAGCCTTCCTATTGCCTCTCCTAATGCAAATACAAAACACTCCATCTGACATTCAAAGCCCTTCATAATCTAGCCCCTTCCTACTTTTCCAGGCTTCTTACACCTTTACTCCCCAATATATACTTTTTGATCCAGTGACACTGGCCTCCTGGTTATTTCAAAAACAAGATCTCTTGCCTTAGGGGCATTTTCCTCAGGCCTGGAAAGCTCTCCCTTCTCGGCTCTGACTACTTACTTCCTGGACTGCCTTTAAGCCCCAATCAAAACCTCACCTTCTACAGGATGCCTTTCTAACCCCTTTTAAGTCTAGTGCTTTCCCTTTTAAAATTATTTCCTATTTATTCTGTTTTTAGCTTGTTTTGCATATATTTGTTTGCATGTTGTTTCTCCCAGTAGACTGAACTCCTTGAGGACAGGGACTTTCTTCTGCCTCTTTTTGTGTTCTTAGCACCTAGTACACAGGAAGTCACCTAATAAGTATTGACTGACTGACTGAATGAATGAATAGCAGGAAGTTGTCTCAGGGGAAAAGGTTCTTGTAGAACATGGAACTTTAGCTGAGACTTGAAGGAATTCTAGGAAGCTAAGAGGTGGAGGTGAGGAGACAGAGTGTTCTAGGTGTGGGGGGCAGCCAGCTCTCGAGGCGACCCATTTCACTTTTGGACAGCACTAAACGCGAGGAAGTTTTTCCTGAACATGAAGGCAAAATTTCCTCTTTGTAACTTCTACCCTTTGCTCTTGGTTTTGTCCTCTGGGGCCATAGAGAGAAAGCCAGCTCTTTAAGTACTTGAAGATAGCTATTTGCGTCTCCACTGAATCTTATGTTTTCAGGCCAAACTTGTCCAATTTCCTCAACTGATTCTCATATGACAGAGGCAAGTTTGCCTTCTCTGCACATTCTCCAGCCTATTAAAGTCCTTAAATTGTGACGCTCAGATCTGAACACAACATCCCAGAAGAGGTCTGAGCATGAAAGAGTACAATGGTTCTATCACCTCCCCATGCCTAAAAGCTAAGTCTTCTTAATGAAGCCCAAGATCACAGTATCTTTTTTGCTGTCACACCACAATGCTGACTCATTCAGCCTTCAGATCAATAAAACCTTCATTTTTTTCTCTATAACTGTGAAGTTGACTTTTTTGTACAGAAGTGTAAAACTTTACACTCATCTCTACTGAATTTCATCCTATTAGATTTAGCCAATGCACAGCTGGTCAGGATAGTTTTGGATATTGACACTATAATCCAATCAGCTGTTAGATGTCTCTCCCAGCTTTGTGTCACCTACAAATGAGAGGATGAGAAGAGTACACACCATTTATGCCTTTGTTCAAATCACTGATTTTTTGAGTCCAGCAAGTTCTATTCAACAAGTTCTGAATACTCTTAATTGTATTATTGTGTCTAGTCTGTATCTCTTCAAATCATCCATTATAATAGTATAGCTGACATACCTGAGTTACTACTTTCAAATATCTGAAAATGTGTTGTGATAGAAGAGAGATTAGACTCATTCTATGTGATTACAGAGTGCAGAACCGACACTTGTCATTGTAAGTGAAGGGAAGACTACTTTTAGCTTTCTGGAAGAGCTTCTTGACAATCAGAGCCACCCAACAAAGGTACAAGGTGCCTTAGAAAGAAGTAAACTTGCTGAAAGTGTTCAAGCAGAGGCTGGATGTTCATTTCAATCAACAAACTTTTGATAAGCCTTACTTTGTGGCAGCTACTGGGGATACGAATATAATAAATGAAATAATCCTTATCTTGAAAGGAAGTTATATTCTATGGGGGAGAATAAAAGGAGAAGTATGTATGCAAACAATATAAGTAGAACAAATACAAAGCAGTCAAATACGGAAGAGTTGAGAGGATCAGGAAAGGCTCCCTGGAGAAGGCAGAAGAGGGCTGCCATGAGACAGAAGTAAGAACAGAACACATTTTGAATAGGGGGAGGGGAGGAGCCAGTACAAAGGTACTGGGCCAAGAGATGGAGTGTGTGTGTGTGTGTGTGTGTGTGTGTGTGTGTGTAAAAGAGAAGGCCACTTTGGCCTTTGTATCCATCCATCAGGGATGCTGTAAAGGAAAGCTCGTGTGGGAGATGGCAGGATGAATTAGATCATCTCTGGAGTCTGTTCCAAGTCTGAGATCCTATGGTCTAGTACTCTCTGGACTGACAGAGACAAAATGTCATGTAGATAGTGTTGTTGAGTCTAGAAACATAAACCTTAACTGAGGAAGAGATGATGCAAAACGACTGGCCTCAGGCCTGCATAGTTTGATTTGTTGGATACTGAAAAGGTTCCACCTCTCCCTCCCCAATCCCCAGTATCTGAAATTTTACCACTAGAAATACATTCATTGGTGCAAAAGCAATGAACTCCAAGTTTTTTTAATATATGAATAAAATATCTCAGTATAAATTTAAAAAAATATAACATTTCCTAGTGTGAATTTAAAAAATATATGTGAATAACATATACTAGTGTGAATTAGTTTATCAGCTGGCTTCTAATACAGCAAACTAAGATCAGGACACTGAGTCCCTTAAGTTTAATTCAACAAGCATCAGGTGCCTTCTATGTATAAGACACTGTACTAGGTGTTAGGGATAAAGACAAACAAAACCATTTCCTCACTATAAGGACCTTACCTTCTGCTGGGTAACATTCCGTGTAAACAGATGAACAAATGCAAGATCATTGGATAAGGGAGACAGTATTAACAGCTAGGGGATCAGGAAAGACCTTCTGGATGAAGTAGCTTCTAAGCTGAGTCTTGAAGAACACTAAGGATTTAAAAATATGTAGCTAAGGAGGCCTTTTGGCTGTCCTCCCTCCCCGCAAAAAACAAGCCATCTCTCAGTTCAAGGCATTTTCTCTGACTGTTCCCCAGGCTTGGAATGTTCTACCTCCTCCACTTCAACCACTGACCTGCCTGGCTTCCTTTAAGTCTTCACTAAAATCCTACCTTCTACATGAAGCCTTCCTCAACCCTCTTAATTCCAAATGCCTTCATTCTGTTGATGACCTTCTATTTATTTTGTCTATAGCTTGTCTGTAAGCATGTTGTTTCTCCCATTATAAATTCCTTGAGGGTAGGGGCTGTCTTTTGCCTCTTTTTATATCCCCAGAACTTAGCACAGCATTTGGCACTTAATAAATGCTTATTGACAGAGGGAGTGCTATGATCACAAGGGACAGTCAATAAAAAAGTAGAGAGGCAAAAGATGGAATATCAAGTTAGAGGAACGGGAAGTGCGCCAGTCAATCTGGAATAGTTTGTAAAGGGGAGAAATATGAAATGTTTGGAAAGGAGCCCTGGAGCCAGGCTGTATAGGACTTTATGTACCCAACCAAGCAGTTTGTATTTTTATTGTAGAAGAAACAGGAAGGCACTAGGGATTCTTGAAAAGATGAGAAACCTTTGTTTACTCATGCATGGGGGGTGGGGGTGGGAGGGAGGGAACTTAATCTGTGATTTCACTGGCATAATTGGAAATTCCTTCTACAAAAAAGACTGGCACTAGTTCTTCAGAATTCTAGTTTGAAAGTTGCCTGGGGTACTAAGAGGTTACCCAACCAGCATCCATCAGAGGCAGTTCATGAATCTAAGTCTTCCTGACTATAAGGACAGATCTCTCCACTAGTGCTACCACACTACTTCTCCTGGGCAGCTAAGTGCCACAATGTACAGAGTGTGGGGCCTGCTGTTAGGAAGACCTGAGTTCAAATCCAGTCTCAGACACTTATTAGCTATGGTGATCCTGAGTAAGTCACTTAACCCTATTTGCCTCAGTTTCCTCATCTGAAAAACGATTTGGAAAAGGAAATGGCAAACCAGTCCAGTATGTTTACCAAGAAAACCTCACATGGGGTCACAAAGAGTCCAACACAACTGAAGCGACTGAACAACAGCAAGCTACTTCTCCTATACTATGGGAAGATTATTTTGACAGCTGAGTAGATGATGGGGAAGTTGGAATCAGTAAGGCTACTGAAATGTTCAGGTGATGGCGATGAAAACCTGAATTAGGGTAGTGAGGGAATAAGAACTTAAAAAATATTTTACTGATGCTTATTTTTTTAAACATTTTGGTCACTTGCCAATACCCAGCCTCTTGCTTCAAAAGAATCTTTGCTTGTAACAAAGAAGTAATCAAAAGAAACCAGCACATTTATCATGTCTGAGAGTATGTTTTTCAGTCTGCACTTTGTAGTTGCTTAAAGATATTTAAAATCTTCCTTTTTAGTAAAACTGAAAATATTAAGAAATAACATTTTTCTCTTAAAAACCCCTTCCAATATGCTAGGAAAAGCCCCTTGGAAAAGTGAGTGATAGGCTAAAGAAAGAAATTCTTTCCTTAAGGAAAAGGCTTAAGGGTAATAAAAAAGAATATCCCTAGTCTAGTTCTCTCATTGTGTCTCGACCCATCAGAAGTGAAGGGTGATAGGCCCCACCCTATTAAGATATCTATGGAAGGGAAGAGGTCCCTTAAGTCCTAGAAATGAGGTGAGTAGTTTAGAAAGGAATGGGATAGTGACTTGGTTACTCAACAAATCTGGAATGTTAATCCAAATTGCATTTTTTTAAAAAAGGGATCTTTTCCTTGTAGAAGATTCCCATAAATGTTATATAAATGCCACAGTATTAGCACAAATATTTTTTCTTTGACATAGTCTATCACATCTCTGTTTAGAAAAGTATAACCCTCTGGAGGCAAGACTGGTCAGTGCATTCACTAATCTGTTTTCTGCTGTCTCTTAGTGCTATTTTTCTTTATTGCACTGTTATTGTATATATCATTCTCTCAGCTCTCCTTATTTCACTCTGAACCAGTTCATACTAGACTCCCCAAGTTTCTTTAATCTTCACATGGGAACAAAAATTGGATAAAGAAGACAGGAGAGAAAATTTCAGAGCCTAGAGTACCACTTAAGAGGCAGGTGGGTGGCACAGTGAACAGAGCGCTTGGCCTGAAGCCAGGAACATTTGAGTTCAAATACGACCTTAAACACTTACTAAGTTGCTTAACTGCTGTTTACCTCAGTTTCCTCCACTGCAAAATGGAGATAACAACACTTACCTCACAAGGTTATTTTATTATGAGGATCAAATGAGATAAGATTTGCAAAAAGTGCATAATGCAGAGTCTGATACCAAGTAGGTTCTACATAAATGCTTGTTCCCTTCCCTCCCTTCTTACTTAGGGATAGCAAACATGAACATTTTTCTGCGGTGAATGATGCTTGAGAGACACTGAAGACTGGGGAAAAAGGGATGGTAGAAGAATGTTTTCCCTAGTTTGTCTAAGGCTATCCTTAATGCAGGCATACTGTATGGGGTCAAAAGAGGGGGGAGAAAGTCTTAGACTGACTGCCTATCCTTCATTGACATACTTTATCTCTTCCTGGTTTTCTTTACTTCACCAATAAAATCAATTTTATTTTCTAAACTAATACTCTTACATATCATCTGAAGCAGCACTTCTTAAACTGTGGTTTGTGACCCCACATCTGATTGTGTACCTGAATGTGGGGGCCTGGAAAAATCTGGCAACAGTAAAAGGTTTCTGAAGGCTCAACAGCCAAAAATTAATTCAAACTCAAACACTCATTATTGAATCCAAGGTGTTTCTGGCAGCACATGCACATGTTGTATCATGCAACTTCACTGCAGCCTTAGTTCTGAACACATGGCGTGGACTTTGGATTGCACATGCTGTCATGCCACACAGCACCAATGAACACTGCCAAAAACACCTCGGTCCAGATTTGAGGCTATCGTATGTTATGAAATGTAGTGTTTTTACTGTACATACAAAATTATTAAATGTATTTTTGCTTGGGATTAGGACAGAATTTCCCACAATTTCAGAAATGGCCCTAAACATACTTCTGCCATTTTGTACTAAGTATTTATGCAAAGTGGTGTTCTCAGCATTGATGATTATAAAATCAAAATATAAGTCAACTCTGAAAAATGCTGAAGATGCTCTATGTCCTACAGTACCAAATGTTCCACCAAGATTTAATTCTTTATGTAAAAATAAACAAGCACATGCATCTTATTAGAATTCAAATTTGCTTTGGTCTTTAATAAATAGTAAAATTATGTGTATACCAAAGAATCATTTTAAAATAAATTTCTTTATGATTTATTATCAGGAAATGTCTGATTTGTATACCTATCTTATATACCTATATACCCATGGCTGCATAAAAATTTCTTGGGTGAAAAGGGGCCATGAATGGAAAAAGTTTAAGCCCTCATCAAAAGGAATGTTACTATTAGCCTCATTACCTTTCTGAATTGACATTACCTTCTTTACCCAAGGTTATCATCATTCTTCCACCCTTACTGCTCCACCCTCCTTCCCTAGGTTGAAGAGCCCAACTCCTACCCTGATGGTGAACTCCTGGTAGATCTCTGGAGAATTGCAGACAAAAAGATCCATCAGGTTTATCCTCCTATAGTAAGTCATACTGTCATGGGGGTATTTAAAATCTGGTCGCTATAATGATTAGAAATTGTGGGGAAGAGGCTTGCAGACTGTGTTAACCTTTTTCCATTTCTGAAGTAAAAGCAGGTAAAAGTAGATCACTTGGCTGGTGGAGAGAGGAGAGAGGAGAAAAGGACAAGAGAGGAGAAGAGAGGAGAAGAGAGGGAAGAGTGTGACTCTGATGTTTCTGGGTTGTTTTTCCTGTGTGTCTGTGTTCCTCTGCGTTTTGTGTGTTCCTGGGGACATCTTGTATGCTCAGGCATACTATTAGCTGCCTGAGGTCTGAAGTGAAGAGAAATTAGGCTTTGGGCAGTGATCATACTATATCATAAGGTCAGCAAAACTTCCGCTTTAATAGCATCTTTTGAATTCATTTCTTTGTATTCCCAGTGCCAAGCACAAAATGGGCACTGAGTAGATATTTAATAAATTAATTCAAAATATTTTGATTAATGCTTGTTGATTGTTCGAATCCTCTATGTTCTCTTGGCTATACCTGGGTTGGAGATTTTGGGACCCTGACATTTGTCTCTATTGCCCATTTGCTGTGTGACCTTGGGCTTATACTTTACCTCCTTAGGCCTTAGTTTCCTCTAACGTAAAATGAGGTAGTTTGCCTATATTATTTATAATGTCTATTCTAATTTTAATATACTAGTATTCTATGACTCTGACCAGATAAGCTGTCCTGTTCATAAGCAAAACACTGGACCCAGAGTCATGTTCTCTTTTTGCTAGGATGAAGAGATATTTAACTGGTAGGTAAAGAACAAGAGATGATGAAGTATAGGCTACATGGGCCAGATCTGAGAAATCAGATCAGAAGGCTAGGGTTCAGGAAGGCTGAGGTCCAGGGAAAAGTAGGGTTAGATGGAGACTGAAGCAAAATTCGTTATTGTTCTCTTTCATGTCTGGTTTTGCTTTTTTTTTTTTTTCTTTTCCCAGTGATCACTCATTGGTTACAACCCTTCTATATGACCAAACTATTGTACAATGTGAAAGTATTTGCAGATCCTATACATGATTGCAGCCCACCATGGGGGGGGGGGGAAGGGAGGGGAGAAAATATGAAATTCAAGTGATTGTGGAACTGAATCTTGTAAATTAAAAGTAAATGAGTAATTAAAAAAAATTAAAAAAAAAAAAAAGAAAAGTAGGGTTAGAACCCTTAAAAACTATTAAGTAGAGCAAGGAGACTGTATGTCAGTCACTTCATCAGTGGCCTGGATGGGACTGTAGGCTTTTTATAATTCTGTTCTCCCTTGCTTATTTAAAGGGCCTGCAGCTTTTGCTGTTAATGGAAGGTTTTAAGTTTGTTGGATGGCTCACGTCCTCACGGGGGGTATATCCTCAGGGTGTCAAGGGGATGCAAGAGCCCTAATGGATTCTTAGGCCCCCCCAAGAGTTAGGGGTTTTCAGGCTCTTTTCAAAACCATGTTGTTTCTGCAGGGCCGACCCATTTCTGAACTCCCTGATGACAGCGTAAAAGCCTACACTACTATGCACACTTAGACAAAATCAATTGATATCTCTCTCCCCCCATTGGGCTTGCAGAGTCCTTTACTCAAATCTGTTCTATAAACAGAAAAACAAGCCATTAGTATGTATCTGAATGAAAAATCACATGTTAGAAAAAAGATTTAAAGGTACAGAAGGCAGGGGATATATGAGTATAATTAGAACTAATTGCAATGCTGAAGAGGACTTGCTGCCTACAAAAGACAATCTGTCTTAGAACAAACAAGCAGTTTCATTTCTCAGTTCAAAAGTGTTGTCTTTTTTCCTTTCCTCTTCTGTAGAAGAGAAGACTAAGTGGGGACCCAATCAATCTTCTCAAGCATCTGAAGGGCTATCACGAGAGGAGAGAGTAAACTCATTCTATGTGGTCCCAGGGGACAGGTCTAGGACCAAGGAGGGGAAATAATATGGAAGCTTCTTGTTGTTTGTCCCTCATTCTGGAAGAGGAGTGTGACATCAGGAAGGTGATGCCTTGACTTGCAAATGAATCTGATTTAGGTGAGGGAGGTCTCCGCAAAGTCATCAGCCTCACTTTTTCTTCCAGAGTCATCTGGGTTCAGCAGCAAGATGTAGATTAGGACAACTGAAGACAGCCCCCCCAATAAGGAAGCAGATTTCGATTCAATATTAAGAATTTATGGTTACAGTGGGTCTTCTTTTCATGCAACCAATAAGGTCCCTTCCAACTCCAAAATTTAGTGAGCCACCAGTGCTGGCCAACAATTGAAGGGGCTGCTAGAGGAGGAGGGCATTCCCTATCATTGTAAGTAAGCAGAGGCAGGATGAATTGTTGTTGGAAAAAACTGAAAAAGAGATTCACGTATCAGGAGGTTGGAATAGATGACCTCTTAGGATTCTTTCAATTTAGATTCTGGAT
This sequence comes from Pseudochirops corinnae, assembly GCA_028646515.1. Classification (NCBI taxonomy): domain Eukaryota; kingdom Metazoa; phylum Chordata; class Mammalia; order Diprotodontia; family Pseudocheiridae; genus Pseudochirops; species Pseudochirops corinnae. Next base: position 103,420,233 of record CM053588.1, read on the forward strand.
TATTTCTGGATTGTTGAATAGCAGAATAGTTCCAGGATCACAGAATTTCTGAACATTCAGTCTTTTATATGGTAAAAATGAATTTAGGAGCAAGGTTTTAGAACTCTTTCTGTTCTATCCCTCCTCTTGCTGGACAGGAGGAGCAGGGACTAGTCCTAGTTGCAAAGCAGTAGTTCACTGGGGTTCCCGACGTAAAGGAGCTAAGCTGGTATAAATACTAAGAGACACTTCTCAATCCCATGCCAGTTCTCCATCAATCATTTCCCCCTTACTAAGGGCCACAGGGACATTAGTTTTTCACTCCTTTTGCCTACATTGTTTTCATCAGTAATTCTCTCTTCCCCAACCCATCAAGAAAACAATATAGTTTCACAACATCTCCCCCATCATACTATTCCTGAAGAAAATAATTGGTTTAGAAAACTAAGTAGAAACAGTTGTGAGATTCTGTAGCAATTGTTCAGCATAATAAACACAGGGTAAAAACCAAAACAAAATAACCTGAGACTTGGTAGGATGGGATCTGTGACTGGAAAACAACTGAAAGGGTATATCTTATTCAAAAGGAAAAAAACAGACGAGTCACAGAGGAGCAGCACTGTTTTTACATTAAGAAAATATACTCACGTGAAGAACTCTAAGAATAACAGGGAAACGGCATCTTGGAGAAAATTTGGGGAAAGATCAAAGAAAGGAGAAACAAAAGTCATATGATGATAGTAAAACACTGTAGACTACCCATCCAGAAGGAAGACATAGATGAGGATAGCCTCTTGGGCACCCTTCTACTGAGAAGTTACAGGGAAATAACGCAAAAATAATTCAACTTGCCCATCAACTGGGGAATGGCTGAACGAACTGTGGTATATGAATGTAATAGAATACTATTGTGCAATAAGAAATAATGAACAGGCGGACTTCAGAAAATTCCTGGAAAGACTTATATGAACTGCTGCTGAGTGAAATAAGCAGAACCAGGAGAACATTGTTCATAGAAACAGTCACAGTGTGTGATGACTGATTTTGATAGACTGAGCCCTTCTCAGAAATGCAAGGATCTAAAACATTTCCAAACAACTCATGATGGTAAATGCCATCCACATCCAGAGAAAGAACCATGGAGTCAGAATGCAGAGAGAAGCAGACTGTTTTCTTTTTTGTTTTGTTTTTTTCTCATGGTGTCTCCCACTCGTTATCATTCTTCTATGCAAAATGACTAATGGGAAAATGTGTTTAACAGAAATGTATGTGTAGAGCCATATCATATTGGCATGCTGTCTTGGGGAGGGAAGGGGAGAAAATTTAAAACTTATGGAAGTGAATGTTAAAGACTAAAAATAAACAAATTAAGAAATTTAAAAAAGTTTAACCCAACATTTATTAAGCTCTTACAGGTATGTTGGGAATACATGGAAAATGACATAGTCCCTGTCCTCAAAAACCTTACAGTCTACTACAGGGAAAACAACATGTATACAAATAAGTATCAGGTAGAATCACTTGACAGAGATCCAATAAGAGATCCAAGAAAACACAAGAAGGGAGAGGTCACTTTTGGCTGTGGGATCAAAAAAAGGTTCATGAAGGCAGGGACGGCAGAACTGGGCCTTGAAGGAAAGGAAGAACGTAGAGGGAATGTGTTCCAGGCATGAGTGATTCAGACAGAAGAGGGCTGGATGAGATCGTGAACTGTCTAACAATTCAGTCTGAGTAGAAGTCAGAACTCGATTAGTGGACTGAGAGAACAGGGAGGGATCAATTGAGACTCTGGATACCACAATGAGAGTAGAAAGCAGGTTCAGGAGTGCAGTTATGGAAGGTCAGGAGGATGACCAGAGAAGGGAATTTCAGAGTACTGGATCTTGAAGGTAGAACAACTTTAGATGAGGTTGAAGTCTAAGGTAGTACTACCCCATGTATAGCTAAAGCAGAGGGAAGATGTAGGTCATGGGGGTTGAGAACACTGATGAATTTGAAGACCTAGGTATCAAAAGGATCATCAATAGATGTTAATTTTGTGTGTGTGTGTGTGTGTGTGTGTGTGTGTGTGTGTGTGTATGTGTGCATAGAAAAGGATTGAACCAAGTTTCAGTTACATTTCAGAGGAAAATCCAGATATATAAGAATTGATGCAAAGGTTCTGGCATGAAAATCAAAACAGGATCTCTCCAGGTAGGATAGGATAAAGCAATAATTCATCCATTTGTGGGACAAGGTTCTGAGGATCCCATTGGATTGTTAACTGGTTTAGGGTAAGGACTATCTTTTGCCTTTTTTTGTATGAGCTAATATTATAAATGCTGAGCACCATGCCTGGCACATAGTAGGTATTAAACAAATATTGACTGAATAATTGATTGATGGGGAGGCAAAAAAAGTCTCTTTGGATACCCAGTTACCTGACTGGGGTGTTGTTTCTTGGGGAAATTACATTCAGAATCCTCCTCAAGGGCACCAAGACCCTGTCTCTCTTTATAGGAGGAACACTCCTTTCCATCTCTTCCCCTTGTTGTCCCTCTCACGCATTCTGTAAATCTGCCTCTGCCCTCTTTTTACCCCTCAATGCCTTTATTCATGTTGCTCCTATACATGTACTGCCCTTTACTACTTTAAAGTTCATATCCAATGCCACCTCCTTCATGAAACCTTCCCTGATCACAATACAGTCCCTGAGCCCAGGTCATTATCTTCCTTCTTGGATCTTAAAAAGCTCTGTTTTATTCCTGTCTTATGAATCTTTACAATGTAATATTGTGTCTTTTATCTCCCCACTAAACTACAAGCTACAGGAGGATAGGGGATCTGTATTATGTAAACTTTATAGCTTCTCCAGCATCAAATACAGGCTTTTCCCACAGTAGGCATTTGATAAATGTTTGTTAAAGGAATGAGAAGAAAGAATCTAGACAGACCTCCTAACTAAAGAACTGTTAATACTGACCCAATATTCCCAAACAACAAAAATTTGATGCTATCAGCACTTACTCTAAAGAACTGAAGCTATTTCTAAGGTAAAAAGCTGGAACCTTTTTACAGGCAGTCTCCACTTTTTTTTAATCACACCAAATTTTTCCACTCAGCTCATATGACAATGACAACTAAAAAGTTAAAACTTATTTCTCTACTTGCCCTGTTCACTCACATGGGTAGTACAATCATATTTGTGATCAGGAAAAAAAGCACTGGATTCTACATAAGTGCTAGTTATTATTGCTGTTGTTGTTAGGTGCAGTCATGAAATACCATGTGATTATATTTATTACAAAGTAAGGCACTAAATAAATATGGAATGAATAAATTAATGGATGAGGAAGAAGTTAAAGTGTCTCTAGGGCACAAAATATTAAAGGCATGGGTAATTAGGAAGTAATGGAAACCAAAGATCAAGTGATTACCTCAGTTCCTGTTTCTCTCCAGTCCCAGGACCGACTACCCCCTGGCCACACTTTGCAGTCCTTATAGGTTATGTTACAATCTTGTACCTTCATTTGACCCCAAGAAAGGGAAGCAATTTTGGGGGAAGACATAATGGAGCTGAATCAAAATCTGAAACAAAGGTCACAGATGTAGTCAGTTGAGGTTTAACCATTTCTAAGAGAACAGAGATTAGCAGCCTATCACATATGATTTTGTAGGAGGTATCACAGGATCATAAAGCTGAAAGGGACATTAGAAATTATTTAGTCTAATCCCTCATTTTACAAATGAGGTTACTGAGGCTCAGAGAGATTTATTGGCTTGTTTAACCTTTATTTTTAATATAATTTTGCTATTTTTAAATTTACACATTTATTTTCTCCCCTTCTGCTCAGTCCCCAATTGAAAAAGGACAAATAAAGCCATAAAATTACAAATAGACAGTCAAGCAAAGCAAATCCCCCTTATTAACAATGCCCAAAAACGTACCTCATGCTTTTCAAAAAATATTTTATTTTTTTCCAATTACATGCTAAAACAATTTTTAACATTTAAAAAAAAATTTTTGAGTTCCAAATTCTATGCCTCCCTTGCTCTCTCCTTCCCCGTTCCCTCAGATGGTAAGAAATTTGATATAGGTTATATATGTGCAATCATGCAAAACATTTCCACATTATTCATTCTGTATAAGACAAACAACAAAAGAAAAGAAGAAATGAAGGAAGAAAGAAAGAAATAAGAAAAACAGTTGAGTCTATATTCAGACCATATCAGTTCTTTCTCTGGAGACAGATAATATATATCACCATGAATCTTTTGGGATTGTCTTGGATCACCGTATTGCTAAGAACAGCTAAGTTGTTCAGAGTTCATCATACAATACTGCTATTGCTGTGTACAATGTTCTCCTGGTTCTGCTCACTTTCTTTTGCATCAATTCATGTAAGTCTTTCCAGGTTTTTCTGTCATCCTGCATGTCATATAGCACAATAACATCCCATCACAATAATATACCACAGCTTGTTTAGCAATTCCCCAATTGATGGGCATCCCCTAGATTTCCGATTCTTAGCCACCACAAAAAGAACTGCTATAAATATTTTTGTATAAGTAGGTCTTTTTTTTTTTTTAAATCTCTTTGTGATATAGACCTAGCAGTGGTATTGTTGGATCAAAGAGTATGCAGTCTTATAGCCCTTTGGGCACAGTTTCCAATTGTTTTCCAGAATGGCTGGATTAGTTCACAACTCCACCAACAGTACATACGTGTCCCAGTTTTCCCACATCCCCTACAACATTTATCATTTTCCTTTTTTTGTCATATAACCCAATCTGATAGGTGTGAGGTGGTACCTCAGAGTTGTTTTAATTTGCATTTCTCTAATCAATAGTGATTTAGAGCATTCTTTAATACCACTATGGATAGTTTTGATTTCTTTGTCTGGAAAGTGCCTCTTTATATCCTTTAACCATTTATCAACTGCGAAATGACTTGCATTCTTATAAATATGACTGAATTTTTTCCTACATATTTGAGAAATGAGGCCTTTATCAGAGATACCTGCTGCAATATGCTTTCCCCAGTTTTTTGATCTCCTTCTAATTCTGGTTGCATTGGTTTTATTTGTGTAAAAATTTTAAAAGTTTGTATTATTGAAATTATTTATTTCATATTTTGTAATGCTCTATTTTGTTTGGTCCTAAATTTTTCCCTTATCCATAGATTTGACAGATAAACAGATTAATTTAGGTAGAATTGTCATTTTTATTGCATTAGTTCGGCCTACTCACGAACAATTATTTTCCCAGTTGTTTAGATCTGACTTTATTTGTGTGTAAAGTGTTTTATAATTGTGTTTATATAGTTTCTAGGTTTGTCTTGTGTGGTAGACTCCTAAGTATTTGATATGTCTATAGTTATTTTAAATTGAATTTCTCTTCTTATCTCTTGCTACTGGATGTTGTTGGTAATACATAGAAATGCTGATGATTTATGAGGGTTTATTTTGTATACTGTAACTTTATTAAGCTGTTAATTATTTCTACTAGTTTTTTAGTTGATTCTCTTAAGTATACCATCGTATCATCTGCAAAGAGTAAAAGTTTTGTTTCTTCATTCCTCATTCTAATTCCTTCAATTTTTTTTTCTTCTCTTATTGCTATAGCTAGCATTTCTAGCACAATACTAAATAATAGTGGTGATAATGGGCATCCTTGCTTCACCCCTGATTTTACTGTGAAGGCTTCTAGCTTATCCCCATTACAGATAATGCTTGTTGATGGCTTTAGATAAATGTTACTTATCATTTTAAGGTAAGCTCCATTTATTCCTTTGCTCTTTGGTGTTTTTAAGAGGAATGGATGTTGCATGTCTATCTTTATTTCTCATAATATTAAAAGTTAATATGCTATTCTCTTTTTTAAGACCTAATCAAGCTTAATTATAGTTACTATTCTCCCTCGTTATGTGACTTTAAAGTCTTCAGGCTGGCAATTTTAGTTCTTTATTTTACTTGTGTAAGTCACCCACTACCCACTTTTTAGAGAAACTTACTTATCATAAAGTTACTTATCATAAGAGAAACTTACTTATCATTACATTATCATAAATAAATATTACTTATCATAAAATTACTTATCATAAAGGTCAAATGTATTTTTAAAAACTTATTTAGTATTTAATTTTTCCCCAGTTACATGTAAACAATTTTTAACATTTGTCTTTAAAACTTCGAGTTCCAAATTCTCTCCCTTCCTCCCTTTCCACCTCCCCCCCTTCATTGAGAAGGCAAGCACTTCCATATAGGTTATACAAGTGTAGTCATGTAAAATATATCCATAATAGTCATGTTGTAAAAGAAAATAGATACCAAAAAAACTCAAGGAAAATAAAGAAAGCAGAAAAGAAACAACAAAAGTTGCTTCAATCTGTATTCAGATACCATCAGTTCTTTCTGTGGGGATGGATAACATTTTTCATCCTAAATCCTTCAGAGTTGTTATGGATCCTTGTATTGTTGAGAATAGCTAAGTCATTCACGACTGATCATCCTACAATATTGCTGTTACTTTGTACCCATTACATTTCACTTTGCATCAACTCATATATGCCTTTCTAGGTTTTTCTGAGAGCATCTTGCTCATCATTTCTTATAGTACGATAGTATTCCATCACAACTACATACCATAACTTATTCAGCCATGTCCTAATTGATGTGCATCTCCTCAATTTCCAATTCTTTACCTCCATAAAAGAGCTGCTATAAATATTTTTTGCTCATATAGGTCCTTTTCCTTTTTGTTTTTTACCTCTTTGGGGATATAGACATAGTGATGATATTTCTATGTCAAAGGGTATGCATGGTTTTATAGTCCTTTGGGCATAATTCCAAATTACTCTATAGAATGGTTTAATCAATTTACAACTTCGACAACAGTACATTAATGTCTCATTTTTCCCACATTCCCCCCCCCCCCCCGAACATTTGTCATTTAAGGTCAAATGTATCTTATGAAGTACTGGTGCCAGATATTTCAAGCTGTGTAAAAATCCCCAAATCATGTAAAATGTATATACTCTAGGTTATGGAAATCCCCTCTTTTCTCATTCTAGCCAATCATAACTCAATAATGCCCTCATTGCTAAAAATAAGATTGTGTCACTTTACTATAAAAGAACTTCTTTGACTGTCAGGAGGGGTCGTTGGTTACTGAGGAGCCTTGGACCCTATTTATTGGCAACTGCAAGGTTTGCTAATAAACTGACTGTGCTAGGAAATTTGTTGCCTTACCCTCTTTGATTTGCAGATTTCTATTGTGACATTCTGTAAAGTTGCATTCATACAGTTCCTATATGAGTTCTGGTAGGTAGACTTCTAAATAGAATACATTCTGTAGTCATTTTGAATAGAATTTCTCTTTACATTTCTTACTGCTGAGTTTTGTTAATAACATACTGAATGACTAGAAGATCTATGTAGGGTGTTTAAAAAATTCTTGTTACTTTGTTGAAGTTGTTTCAATTAATTTTTTGTTGACACTCTGGTTTTCTATGTAAACCAATGATTACCAAATTTATTTGGCCTACCTTTTCAAAAAAAGAAATTACTCAGCATCCGCCTGGGGGTAGGTTAAGTTAACCCTTATTTTTATTTAATGCCCCTAATTGCACCTGAGGCGACTATTGCCCTCCTGGATCATTCCAGCAATGGTGGTTTCCAGTGGTGGTTCACTTTGGGAACCTACATTTGTAAACCAGCATTTGTAAACCATCTATTGAAAAGGGAAGTTTTTTTCTTCCTTGTTTCTCCTGTTGTCCTATGTTTATTCCCTCACTTTCTTTCTTTTTTTGTCTTATTGCTATAGCTAGATTTTCTAGGATTATATTAAATCAGGCCTGTATAAGCTGTGGCCTGCCAAAAGATTTCCTCTACGTACAAAGAATGTTTTCTTCTACATTTTTCGTGGGCCAATGGAAATCCTTTGGCCTGTTATAAGCAGTCTATGGGCTACAGCTGATGCAGGCCAGTATTAAATAACTGTAGTGACAATGGGCATACTTGCTTTCCTGCTGATCATACTGGAAATGTCTCTAGTTTATCTATACTACACAGGCTTAATTTTAATTTGCTATTTGCCAAATTAAGAAAAGGTTTATTTAGTCTCATACTTTAGATTTTTTTGTATCAATTGATAAAATCATATGATTTTGATGGTTTTAATACGATGATCTATTATGCTTATAGTTTTTCTAATACTGAACTCTTGCTTTCTTGGTAGAAATACCACCTAGTCATAATGTACCATCTTTTTTTTTTTTTAATGTTTTCTGTAGCCTTATATCTATGTTTATTAGCATATACTGCTTCATAATTTCTTTCTACAAGTTTTCTTTCCCTGGTTCAATTATAAAGACCACATATATCTCATAGAAGAAATTTAGTAGAATCTTCCTTTTCTTATTTCATTCAAGTTGTCATATTAGAATAAATTCTTTAAATGTTTAATATAATTCTCTTGTAAACCCATGTAGTCTTGGTTTTTTTCTTCTTGGGCAGTTCATTTATCACTTGTTCAACTTTTATTTTTCTAAGTTTGAGTTATTTGAATTCTTTATTCCCTGTTCTATTAATTTGACTATTTCATATTTTGTAATTAGTCTTCTCTTTAAATTGTCAAATCTGTTAGTATTTATTTGGGCAAAGCACTTTGCAATCATTTCCTTTTATTTTTTGTTTGTTGTGAGATTTCTCTTTATTCATCTTTGATACTGGCATTTTAATTTTCACTGCTCTTAATCAGAAAAAAGGTTAACTAATGAAAATTGACTAGCTAGTAATTTACAGAAGAATATCTAATTTTTAAAAAACAAATCAGATTCTCATTTTGTCAATTTAAAATTTATTTGCTTCCAATTTTGTTAAATCTCTTTAAATTTACAATGTCTATTCTGGTGTTTAATTGGGTTTTATTTGTCTGGTTTTCTAGGTTTTTTCTTTTTAGTGTCATAACCTATTGACTGAGCTGTTCTTTCTCCTTTTTTTTTGTTTTGCAGTATAAAATTTCCCTGAAGAACTATTTGGGCTCTATCCCAAAATTTTTGTTATATTGTTTCATTGTCCTTTTCTTTGATGAAATTTTTTATTGCTTCTATGATCTGTTCTGTTACTCATGAATCCTTCAGGATTAAGTTAGTCTCCAATTAATTTTTAATCCTTCCTTAAAAGATTTTTTTTTTAATATAATTTTCATTTCATTGTGGTCAGTAAAGGATTTTCTTTTGAAACTTTTATAGCCCACCCAATACATTGGTTTTCAAACCTTTTGGTTTTAGGACCTTTTTATAAATCTTAAAAGTTACTGCAGATCCCCCCAAAGGAGCTTTTGCTTATGTGTATATCTCTCAGTATTTACAGTATTAGAAATCAAATATTTTGGTATCATTTTGAAAATAGTTTTGACATTCTATGGACTTCCTGAAAGGGTCCTGGGGATTCCAAGGTGTCCCTAAATCATACTTTAAGAACCAATGGCCTAATAGATGCCACAACACTTGAGATACACGTATACTTCTTTCTATATCCCCTTCAGAAATTACCAGAGATTTACTGTATCTTCTAATTATTCTAAATGTCTATGCAGTTCCCCAACTTCTTTCTCCTTAATTTTTCGTTAAATTAGTCTAAGTCTGAAAGAAGGCCACAAAGTCTCCAACTATTATAGTTTAGTGCCTATTTCTCCCTTCAAAGTAAACTACTTTTCAAGTATTTATATGTTATTTCATTATTGATATTGATTCATTGATTCAGCACCTTTTAAGAATAACAGTTACTCCTTTTTATCTATTGCTTTGTCTGAGATCATAATTGCCATCACTTTTTTTAAAGTTTTAGTAAAGCACCTCCATTCTATTTTGTTGCACTTTGTCTTTTCCTTACCAACACCCTCCACCTCCTTCTTTACAAAAAAGAAAGTAGAAGGAAGGAGTATGCTTAACATTAGTTAGTAATTTGCTTCTGCTCCACTGACCTTCATCTCTTCCCCTAGATAGGACCCCTAATCACATCCTTTTCTCATTCAGATTAAACTGATGTTCATGTGATGCCTGCTTTCCCTGCCTCTTCATCCCTGGGCTCCTCACAGAAGCACTTTGGATTTCTGGCCAGGCATGCTTGACTGGGGTCTCTGAACAAATCAGAAAAACAATCAATAATTTCATTTAGGATAATGACAACAATGAGACAACATGCCAAAATTTGTGGGATGCAGCTAAAGCAATACTTAGGGTAAAATTTATATCTGTAAATGCTTACATCAATAAGAGAAAGAGTAAATCAATGAATGAATTGGGCACGCAACTAAAAAAGTGAGAAATAGATCAAATTAAAGATTCCTAATTAGACACTGAAATAGAAATTCTGAAAATCAAAGGAAAGATTAAGAAAATTAAAAATTAAAAAAACCTATTGGACTAATAAATAGGAGCTGATTTTATTGAAAAAATCAATAATATAAAGACAAAAATAAATCTTTTAATTTGATGAAAAAAAGAATAAAACAAAACTGCCAGTATCAAAAATGAAAAGGGTAAATGTATCACTTGTGAAGATAAAATTAAAGCAATTATCAGGAGCTACTTTGCGAAATTATATGCCAATAAAACCAACAATTTAAGTGAAATGGATGAATATTTACAAAAAAATAAATTGCTCAGATGAATGGAAGAGAAAATAGAATACTTAAATAACCCTCTCCTAGAAAATGAAATTGAACAAGCCATAAATGAGTTCCTAAGAAAAAAATCCTAGGATCAGATGGATTTACAAAAGAATTCTACTGAATGTTTAAAGAACAATGTATTCCAATACTATATAAACCAGTTGGGAGAAAAAAAACCATTAAGAAGACATCTTATAAAATTTCATCTATAACAAAAATTTCATTTTGATAGCAAAAACAGAGAAAGAAAACTACAGATCAATTTCTCTCAGAATACTGATGCAAAATTTTTAAATAAAAAACACTAACAAGGAGATTACAGCAATATACATTATGACTAAGTAGGATTTATACCAGAAATGCAGTGCTGGTTCTTCTTTAGGAAGATTATCAGTATAACTGACCATATCAATAAAAAAACTATAAAAATCATTATATTTTTAGCAAGAGATGCACAAAGAAACTGTTGAGAAAATATAATAACTATTTCTATTAAAAACACTAGAAAGGGAGCAGCTAGGTGGAGCAGTGAATAGAGCACCGACCCTGGTAGTCAGGAAGACCTGAGCACAAAAATATCTAACGTAGCTCCTTTTGTGGTGGCAAAAAATTGAAAATGAGGAGATGCTCATCAATTGGGGAATAGCTAAACAGTTGTGGGATATGATTGTGATGGTATACTATCGTGTTTTAAGAAACAATGAAGGGGATGGTTTCAGAAAAACTTGGGAAGACATATATGAACTGATGCCAAGTTAAATGAGCAGAACCAGAATACTGTACACAGCAATAGCAATATTGTAATGATGATGAACTATGAGACTTAGTTACTCTGATCAATACAATGATCTATGACAATTCCGAAGGATTCATAGTGACAATACTATCCACCTCTAGAGAAAGAATTTTTTTTTAATTAAATTTTATTATAGTTTGCATTATTCATTTCCACAAGATTTTGATTTACATATTTTCTCCCCCTCTTTCTGCCACCCACCGCCCCAAAACAGCCATCCCAGTGTGTCCCCCCCCCCAGTCTATTCTCTCCTATGTCACTTTTCAGTAGGGCAGGATGGATCTCCCAACCACAGTGCCTGTGTATCTAGAGAAAGAATTAATGAACTCTAAGTGAAGATTGAAGCACATTTTTGTTTTACTTTATTTTTCTTGTCTTTTTTTCCCCCAACATGGTTAATATGGAAATCTATTTTACAGGGAGAGGCTGGTGGCTCACTGGATAGAGGGCTGGGTCTAGAGTCAGGAAGACCTAAGTTCAAATTCAGTCTTAGACACTTCCTAGCTGTGTGAACCTGGACAAATCAATTACTCTCTGTTTGCTTTAGTCCACTGGAGATAGAAATGACAAACTACTCCAGAATCTCTGCCAAGAAAGACCCCATGGACAGTATCAGCATGCTACGTATGGTCCATGAGGTCACAAAGAAGCAGACATGATTGAACAACAAATGTTTTGCATGACTTACTATATCGTTTGCCTTCTCAAGCTAAAGGGAGGGAGAAAATTAGAAAATGAACAATTTTTTTAAAATGAAGCAAATAAATAATTAAGTAAAAAAAATTAATAAAGAATCTCAAAGAAGGAAACTGACAAATCACATCTTCCCTGTTTAAGCAAGTGTTTAGCAGATAATGGGAGAACAGCTTTGGGTATCATCATTGTTTCTACATTTTTATTTGCACATATATGGAGGGAGTCATCCATCTCACTTTTTAGACTAGGTAGAAGGCTGGAAATACTGTTTAGTAAAAAGCTTGAATTATATATGATTTTTTAAAAAAGTAAAAAACAGGGGCGGTACAGTGAATAGAGCACCAGCCTTGCAGTCAGGAGGACCTGAATTCAAATGTGACCTCAGACACTTAATGCTTATTAGCCATATGACCTTGGGCAAGTCACTTAACCCTAACTGCCCTGCCTTACCCCCTCCGAAAAGCAAAAAAAGAAAAAAGTAAAAAACAATCTTATATCTACTCTTTTACTCCATCTTAGACATCTTTTCTCTCAAGTTTCTCACACCTCTCCCTCTCCCCACTCTCCTCTCTCTCAGCTAAGACTCTTAGCTCTTACTTAACTAAGAAAACTGAAGCCATTGGACATGAGTTCCCTCTTCCTTTGTCTTCATCTTAACATCCCTAGACGTTCCTCATAATCTCTTCCCCTAGTCTGGGACGACGATGAGAAGGCCAATGCCTCTGCACCTGCCTCTGATCACATCCCCTCCTTAATGCTAAATGCAACCTCAATCATCCCCTTGTTGATTTCTTGCTCTTTCTTATCTTTAGCCTTTACCTACTGGTTCCTTCGCTAGAGGTCTTTAAACATTTCTAAGTCTTCTCAGTCCTTAAAAAAAAGTCTTTACTATAACCTACCACACCCCTCAGCCTGTTTATCCTCTATCTCTCCTCTCTTTTTCAGCCAAACTCCTTGAAAAAGCTGCCTCCACTTTATTTCCTCTCATTCCTCAACTAACACTACTGTCTCCAGGGCTACCAATGGTCTCTGAATGGCCAGATCAGATGGTTGTTTTTTTCTCATTCCTCATCCTCCAGAGCTTACTAGCTCAGACACTTACTAGATGTGGGACCTGGTTAGGTAGGTTAACCTCTGTTTACTTCACTTTCTTGATCTATACAACTGGGATAATAATAGCACCAACTTCCCAGGGTTGTTGTAAGGATCAAATGAGATAATAATTTAAAAGTTTAGTATAGTACCTGGCACATAGTTAAGTGCTATGTAAATGTTAGCTATCAGTATTATTATGATTGTATGTCAGTTATACCTATTGATATTTACCATATTAAAAATTAAAATGTCTTAGTATTATTATGAAAATATGGATGAAGCCCTTTGAAAACATTTTGACTTCGAGTACCTCCTGAAAGGATCTTAGAGTCCTTGAACCATATGTTGAGAAATACTATTCTGAACCTGTCTGCTACCTTTGACATTGTTGACTACTCTGTGAATACTGTCTGCTGGGTTTTTGTGATACTGCTTTTTTCTAGTACACCTACTACCTGTATGATCCCTTGCTGGCTCATTATTCATATCACTCCCTACCTTCAACTGTAGGTATGATCCTAGGGCTCTGTCCCAGGAACTATTCTCTTATTTCTCTAGGTAATTTCATTAGTTCTCATGAGTTTAACTATCTTCTCTATGCAGCTAACTCCTAGATCTATATGTCCAGTCCCAGATCTCTCTCTCCTCCTTGATCTTTGAGATTCAACATGTCTAAGGATCAACTTCATTATCTTTCTTCCTAAATATTGCTCTTTCCCAAAATATTCTGTCAAAAGTACAATCATTCTTCTAGTCTCCCAGGTTAACAATTTTGGTATTATTCCCAATTCCTCACTCTCTCCTTTACTCCATATTTACAATCAGTTGTCAAATCTTGTTATTTTCTACCTCCTTAAGATCTCTTATATCTGACCCCTTCTCCATTCTAACAGGAACCCACCTTGGTTCAGGACTCATCACCTCTCTCCCAGATTATTGCGATGACTTCTTACCTGGTCTCCCTGTCTCTCAAATCTTTCTCTACAAAACTATCATCCACACTGTTGCTGAAGTGACCTTCCTTAAGTGGAGATCTGACCATGTGACTCCTATACTCAATATACTCCAGTGGCTTCCTATTGTTTCTAGAAAAAAATATACATACCAATCAAACTGCCAAAAAATTATCTTATAGAACTAGGAAAAATAACAACAAAATTCATCTGGAAGAACAAAAATATTAAGAATATCAAGGAAATTAATGAAAAAAATATAAAGGAAGATGGCCTCACAATATCAGATCTCAAACTATCTTATAAAGCAGTAATCATCAAAACTATCTGGTATAGGCAAAGAAATAGAGTGATGGATCAGTGGAATAGATTAGGTACATAAGACATAGTAGTCAATGACCATAGTTACCTAGTGTTTGATAAATCAAATATTCCTGTTTTTGGGATAAGAACTCACTATGTGACAAAAACTTCTGGGAAAACAATAAGACACAAACTAAGTATAGATCAACATCTCACATCGTATACCAAGATAAGGTCAAAACAGGTGCATGATGTAGCTATAAAGAGTGATACCATAAGCAAATTAGAAGAGTAAGGAATACTCTGCCTGTCAGGATCTATGGGGAGAATTCATGACCAAAAAAGAGATATAGAGCATTACAAAATGCAAAATAGATAATTTTGATTATATTAAATTAAAAAGCTTTTGTGCAAACAAAACCAACGTAACAAAGATTAGAAGGAATGCAGGAAGTTGGGAAACAATCTTTACAATGTCTCTGATAAAGGTCTCGTTTCTCAAATATATAGAGAACTAAGTCAAATGTATACGAATATAAGCCATTCCCCAACTGATAAATAGTCAAAGGATATGAACAGGTAGTTTTCAGGTGAAGAAATGAAAGCTATCTACAATCATATGAAAAAGTGCTCTAATGCACTTTTGATTAGAAACGTAAATTAAAACAACTCTGAGATACAACCTCACACCTATCAGATTGGTTAATATGACAAAAAAGGAAAATGATAAATGTTGGAGAGGATGTGGGAAAACTAGGACGCTCATACACTGCCAGTAGAGTTGTGAACTGATCCAGCCCTTCTGGAGAGCAATTTGGAACTATGCCCAAAGGGCAACCAAACTCTGAATAACCTTTGATCCAGTAATACCACTACTAGGTCTACATCCCAAAGAGATCATAAAAAAGGAAAAATATTGATAGCAGTCCTTTTTGTGGTAGCAAAATATTGGAAAACAAAGGGATGCCCATCAATTGGGGAGTAGCTGAACAAGCTGTGGTATGTGAAAGTAATGGAATGCTATTGTGCAACAAGAAATGAAGAAGCAGATTTCAGAAAATCCTGGAAAGACTTATACAAACTGATGCAAAGTGAAATGAACAGAACCAGGAAAACACTGTATACAATTTCAGCAACATTGTGTAATGATCAACTATGAATGACTCAGTTCTTCTCAGCAACACAATGATCTAAGACAAGCACAAAGTACTCAGGAAGGAAAATGCTATCCATATCCAGATAAAGAACTATGGACTCTGAACGCAAATTGAAGCATATTTTTTTCACTTACATTATTCGTGTCTATTTCTTTCATAACTGTGACTAATATGGAAATATTTTTTACATGACAGCATATGTATAAATTATATCAAACTACATACCCTTTTGAAAAGAAGGAGGGAGAAAAATTTGAAACTCAGAATAATAATGAATGCTCAAAATTTTCTTGATATGTAACTGGGGAAAAAATACTCTTAGAAGAAAATAAAAGCTTTGTTGTTTAGGTCTTACAGCCCTTCACAATTTGACCCCAAACTATCTTTCTACTCTTATTGTAACATGACTCTTCTGTGCACCACTTAGCCAAACTGTCCTAATTTCTGTTCCTCTGTCCAGGATGTCACATCATGTCCTATCTCACTGACTTTTCAATCACTTTACCCCATGCCTGGAATAACTTCTCACCTCCACCTTGTAGAGTCCCTCTCTTCCTTCAAGATGAAGCTTAAGCACCACTTTCTACATGAAACCTTTCCTGATATTTCCAACTGCTAGTAACTTCTCTCTCAAATTACCTTGTATTTAACTATCTTGTTTATTCTATTATTAATTCTGTATATATTTATGTCCTTTTTATAATTTAGAATATATACTCTTTGGGAGTTAGGATTGTTTCATTCATGTTATTTGTATCCACAAGCACCTAATACTTGTTGATTTACATATTACACCAATATTTATTAATAATATTTATTAATATTTATTAATTATATATTATCATATATGAGACACTGCGTTAAGCCTCGGGATACAAAGACCAGAAAAATCCAGTCCTACTATTCAAGAAGTTTACATTGTTTTGGGGGAATAAATCATACACACAAATAAGTAAATGAAAAGTACATACAAGATAATATGAGGCAATTTCAAGAAATGAGCTTTAACAAATGGGGGATCAGAAAAGTCTCCCAATAGGAAGTGACAATCGAGCTGAAAGAAATAGGGATTCTAAGAAGCTGAAGAGAGAGTATCCTCGACATGGGAGAGGGGGAAGGGGGATAGGATGTTTAAAGTGGGCCTGCTAGGCAGCTAGCTGGCACAGTAGATAGAGCCCTTGACTTGGAGGCAGCAAGACCTCAGTTTAAATTTTGCCATAGACACTTAGTAGCTGTTTCTCTTTAACTTCTTCAGGTTAAAGTTATAATCCTATGACTAACAATGCAAAGGTATAGAGATAAGAGGTGAAATGTCATGCATGGAGATTACCTAGCATGCCAGTGTGACTGGAAGAGAAAGGAGAGATTGGGAGGGGAATAATATAACACTGGAAGGGTGGTGGCATGGAGTATATTTTAAAGGGCTTTAAATGTAAAAGGAAGGAGTTTGTATGTTATCATAAAGGCCACAAGGAAAAATTTGTAACTGGCTAACCTGGTGAGAGCCATGCTTTCTGTTTCTATCTCTTGCTGCTGGGTTTTGTTGGTATTACTATATGGAAATACTGATGATTTATATGGATTTGTTTTATATATTGCAACTCTGCTAAAGTTGTTAATTGTTTCAATTATTTTTTTAGTTGGTTTCTCTAGGGTTCTCTAAGTATACCATCATATCATCCACAAAGAGTGATAGTTTTGTTTCCTCACTGCCCGTTTTTTTTCCTTCAATTTTTTTCTTCTCTTATTGCTATACCTAGCATTTCTAGTACAATACTGAATAACAGTGATAATGGCAGTCTTTATTTCACCTCGATATTATTAGGAAGACTTCAAGTTTATCTCCATTATAGACAATACTAGCTCTTGGTTTTAGATAGTACTGGGGCCATAATTTTTGAATATCAATTTGGTAGCTATGTAGAAGAGGGGTTGCAGAAATGGAGAGCCTGGGAGCTAGATATCAATTAAGAAGTTTTTGCAATAATCCAGGACAGATAAATGCAGAGATAAAATGCAGGTAAAACATACAAAGCAAATGAAGGTCAGACAATGTTTTCTACATATAAGCCTTCCATATACCCCAACTGGTAGTCTCTACCATAGTATTTTCTATTTAATTACACGTATACATATGTGTGTATATATATATACGTATATATGTCTATATTTATACCTATGCTATACATTTTTATATGTTTTTATCTCCTCCATTAAAATGCAAGCTCATTGCAAGTAAGGATTGTTTCATTCTTTGTACTTGTATCTTCAGTGCCTGATACACAGTAGGCCCCTAAAAATACTTTTGTTGATCACGAGATGACATGTAAAGTACTTTTGCAAATCTTAAAAGTGCTACATAAATGCTGGTTAGTATTATTACTGAACATATAATTTAGGTGTCATCTACCTAGAGATAAGAGGTAAAGAGACAGTCAGTCAAACATTTATTTGGTGCTTACTACGTGCCAGGCACTGTGCTAAGCCCTAGTGATATAAAGAAAAGCAAAAAAAATTGCTACCCTCAAGGAGCTCACAATCTAATGGGAAAGACAACAAGGAAATAAATACAAACAAACTATATATGGGATAAATAGGAAATAATTAACAGAGGGCAGGCACTAGGGCCCTAGGGACTAAGCACTAATCGGGAGCTGTTAATGGGACTTTAGGTAGAACCCAAAGGAACCTGGAAAATTAGGAGGTAGAGATGAGGAAGGAGAGTATTCCAGGCATAGGTGACAGCCAGACAAAATACCTGGAGCTGATAGATGGGACTGTCTTATTAGTGGAACAGTTAGTGGATGAGTTTCACTGGATCAAAAAGTATGCGGTGCCAGTAAGGGTTAAGAAAATTTTTAGGGTGGCTAGGTGGCGCAGTGAATAGAGCACCAGCCCTGGAATCAGGAGGACCTGAGTTCAAATTTGGACTCAGACACTTAACACTTAACTAGCCCTGTGACCTTGGCCAAGTCACTTAACCCCAATTGCCCTGTGTTCTCCTCTCCAAAAAGCATAAATAAATAAGAAGATTTTTAAAGCAGAAGGAACAAGATTATGAAGGGTTCTGCTTGACAGGATTCTGTATTTGCTCCTAAAAGCAATAAGGGGACAATGGAGCTTACTGACGGGGGCTTATTTTGGTGGCTGAACAGAGGGTGGACTGGAATAAGCAGAGACTTGAGAAAGGCAGACCCAACCAAGGCTATTCCAACAGTTCAGGCTGGAGGAGACTCATGAGGTTCTGCACTGAGGCAGTGGGTGGCCATATCGGAGGAAAGAAGGGTGCTACTGGATAGACATTGCAAAGATGAAATCGATAGGCCCAGAGGAGGAAGTGTATTGTACCAGGTGAGAGACAGCGAGGAGTCTTGGAGAAGAATCATATGGCTGGGTGACAATATGTGAAGATCTACGTATGAACAAGCTATGTACAGAATAAATGGAAAATAATCCAGACAGGGAGGGTACTAGAATTAAGAGGGATTGGGAGAGGATTCCTGTAGAAGGGGGGATTTTAGCTGGGACTTCAGGGAAGCTAGACGGATGAGACAAAGTGGGAAGGGGAAGTCAGAGAAAGACAGGAACAGTCTACATTGATGAAGCGCCCACCAAGCTCGGGGCACTGTGCTAAGCTCTGGGAGGAACCAGAGACAAAAGCACTAATTAAGGCTTCTCGGACACTCCCACGTAGGAGCAGAGGAGGATGGAGGAGGGGGTCCCCGGGGTGGGAGAGCCAGGGGCCAGGCTGAGAACGGCAGGTGCCCAAAGTTGCCGAAAAGTCAAGAGAGTGAGGGTCTAACCTCTGCATCCTCTGACAGTGGAGAGCGGTCCCTTTACAAAACCTGTGCCCGACTATTCCCTGCTCTTTTTAACTTTTCACAGTCACACAAGTTTTTATTTTTCGTGGGAAAAGTGAGCTGGGGGCGGGCCAGGTCGGACAAGTCTCCTCCCTCGCCCCTCCGGATTGGTTCAGCCCCCGGAGTGTGTGTGTGTGTGTGTGTGTGTGTGTGTGTGTGTGTGTGTGTGTGTGTGTGTG
>CM053588.1:103447690-103477745 GCA_028646515.1 Pseudochirops corinnae
CCATGTAAGCAAGGAGAAATAATGTATTATTGTATTTTTTAAGCCAAATGTTTTAAGCTTCAGGTTAGAAATAAAAACCTAGGATATAGATATCTAGT
Source organism: Pseudochirops corinnae (assembly GCA_028646515.1). Classification (NCBI taxonomy): domain Eukaryota; kingdom Metazoa; phylum Chordata; class Mammalia; order Diprotodontia; family Pseudocheiridae; genus Pseudochirops; species Pseudochirops corinnae. The sequence continues at coordinate 103,447,789 of CM053588.1, forward strand.
AGTCTAATGTTTAGGAAGTTAAATATCAAATGTTCATCTCGGTTGTGTTTGCAAATAGATTTAGAACCAGTATGAATGCTAATTAAGTACTTAGAGTCCCCTGTGAATGAAAATATTAGTAGAGTGGTAGCTTGCACAAGAGATCTAATTTTACACACGACTATGTAAAATATTTGCTACTTTGCCAGGTTCCCTGTTCTGTGAATGAGACATAGTCTTGCTAGTGAAGATGACATGATTAATAGTATGTTTTAATATTAATTGGTAATTAGTTTTAGACTTTTGTTTAGGGTTTTGTAATAATTGAAGATAATTGAAATAAAGTAAACATACAAATAACCAGCTTTTGTAATTTTTAAAATTTTATTTCATTTTATTGTTCATTGACTCTTACCTTCAGAATGCTCAGTGTTTGTTTAAATTAAGTATCCAGCTGCAATTGATGGTACTTTTCACCAGTGAATCCTAAAGCTTTACTGATATCTGAGTCCTTAAGGGTGACCATAATTAGAAATTCTTTTGCCTTGTTGTTACTGTTCTTGTCTTGTTGTGAACAATTGGTTTTGTCACTGTGTGAACATAATGCTATTTTCTGTGGCTGTACATTTCAGCAAACATTGATCAAGGTTTTTTTGTGTGTAAAAAGGTACTTGGAGGCAGGGCATAAACACTTGTTTAATACCTACTGTGTGCCAATAACTGTGTTAAGCACTCTACAAATATTTTATCTCATTTGATCTTTCTGGGGATGGAAAGATTTAAAAAGTCCCTTCCTATGACATTTTAGATTCTGGGGATCTAGGACTGAGTGACAACATGTAAGAGGGTAAAAAAGTTCAATGTAATTTGTGAAGGGAGATAGCATTTACCAACTAGACTCTAGCTGTTAGAGGTATCAGAAAATGTTTTGAGTAGATGGCACCTGAATTAAGCCTTTTACAAGGCTAAAGATTTTAAGAGATAAGAGATGTGGGAGTGTTTACCAGCTATGAATGATAGCCTGTGGGAAGACAGAGCTAATCGAAGAAATACTGAGTTCTGGGCACAGCAAGTAGCTTGTTTGATTAGAATGTAGAATGTGGCAAGTGGGGGAGTCTTGAATTATGAAGAACTTTCAGTACTAAGCCCTGAAGTGCTATTTGATCTTGAAGGCAATAGGGAGCCACTGAAGAGTTTTGTTTTGTTTTTTTTTTTTAGCAGGGAATGAAGTTGATCCCTGAACCACATTAGGACGATTCTTTTGGTGGCTGTGGGGAGGATCAATGGGAGAGGGGAAGTCTCAACTCTTTTTTTCACAGCTGTCCCCTTCTCTTTACTCCCATAGCTAGTACTCTTAATTCAAGTCTCTATCAGTTCTCTCTTGGACAACTGCAATAGTCCCCTGACTATTCTAGCTTGTGTTCTAGCCTCTTTCCTTTCCATCCTGTATGCAATTACCATAATGATCTTTCTGAAGCACAGGTCTGACCTGACAGCTCCAGTGACTTCTGCTTACCTCTAGGATGAAATATAAACTCCTCTCTGGCATTTAAAGACCTTTACAACCTGTTACCAATCTACCTTTGTAGGCTCGTTAGACCTCATACTGTTATACCATTTTAGTATATTCAAAATGGCCTTCTTGCTGTTCTTAACACATAACATTCTGTATCTTGTCTTTTGTTTTGAACAAACTCACTCCAGTTTCTGGAACATACTCTCTCATGTCTGCCTTGTAGAATCTACTCAGCTGCAATGCCACCTTCTACACGAAGCCTTTACATTCCTCCATAACCCCCAGTGCTACCCTCCCCAAATTATCTGATATTTATTTTGTATGTGTTTATGTGTGTACATGTTGCCTCCCCCTATAGAATGTAAACTTCTTGAGATCAGGGGCTATTTTGTTTTGTTCTCTGTATCCCTAACACTTAGTACAGTTATTGATACATAGTAGGTGTTTATTGATTGATTTGATTGACTGAAAATAGGAAGATGAATTAAGAAACTGTTGTAGTAATCTAGGTGAGAGGTATTGACTTCCTGAACTAGGATGTCTGATCTCCATGTGAATAGAGAGAAGGCAAAAGGAATGAACTGTATTTTGACAGTATAAGTGACAAGACTTGGCATATGGTTGGATATAGGGGATATTAGAGAGAGAGAAGAGTCAAGGATGATGCCAAGGTTGTATACCTTTTATCCTGAGTGGATGAAAGAATAGTGAAGACTTACTTTAACAATAAGTAGGCAAGTTTGGAGGAGGGGTGGGTGTAGAGCTAATGAGTTCTGTTTTGGACATGTTGAGTTTGAGGTGACATCTGCCATAGAATCATAGATTAGAGATGGAAAGGACATGGAAACTGAGCCCTATAGAGGTTGTGGATTATCAAAGACCTATAAGTGGAGCTAGGATTTGAATTCAAGTCCTCTGACGCCAAATTCTTCACTGCACTTTGGTCTGGATGCCCAGCTGGCAAGACCTTGCATTGGAGCCCAGGAAAAGGATTAGGGCTAGATACTACAAACGTGGGGAGGCCTCTTAGATAAGATAATTGAACTTTGATGAGATTTACAGACAAAGCCTTGGAGGCCCTGAGATGTACCAGTGATTCAAGAAAGGGACAGAATAGGCCCAGAAAAACGTGAATGAAGGGTGATGAGGAGAAAAAAATGGAGATGTAGTGGGAAAGTGAAAGAGAGGGGACAGAATGGAAATGTGTTGGTGTCTGACTGGAATGTGGAATTGGTGAAAAGAAAGATATGGAGCTTGTGAGGAAGGGTGCAGAGATAATAGAAAGACGAGGATATAGAGGTTAACATGACATTCAGAGAGTGCCCAAGAGGAATAAAATTTTAAAAAGAGGAAAAGCAGAGGTTGGTGGTTTGGAAGTTTATAAGTAATTACCAAAGAAATACATTATGAAGTCCATTTCTTGGCTCAGTCAAAATTGTATGGTACAGTAATAGTCCTGCTCATCCATGCCACCTGTCTTCCCCACCATTTGCTCCACTGCTACCAGATCATTGAGGTCAAACTCAAATAGAAAAGATCCCTATTGGCCACATATTGACTTAGAAAACCACATATTGACATTATCTATGTCATTATATTTTTAATAATTTTGTTAAAAATTCCCAATGATATTTCAATCTGGTTTCAGTGAGTAGGACCCCTCTGCCCAAGACCGATCCAGAGACCATGTACTGTGGCACTTAACAGTTTAGATCTTCTTTGTGTCCAAGTTGTACTGATGAGTGAATGAGTAAGCACAAATTCACTTGGCCCATTCTGTCTACTTAACCACTTTCACATTCCCATCTGACTTTTCTTCACTGACTATCTTCTTGCTGTCTGACTTACACGAACACAAAACGAATCCATCCTCCATGATTTTGGTTTCCTGTGACTCTACTAGCATAGCTTTTCCGGACAAAGCACCTACCTCTTCCCTAAACGAATAGTGTCCCCTTATTAAAATGCTAACTCCCTGAGGGAAGGAATTGTCATGCTTTTGTATCAAGGTCACTAGATAGGTCCCTGTGCTAGAATTCTGGACTGTGGTACCCTGGCAAGCCATTGAACTACTCTCAACCTCAGTTTCCTCATATATAAAATCGGTTTTTATATTCAAAGGACCCCATGGTCCCTTCCAGGTATAATCTCATGTACTCAGCATCTAAGTGCTTTTTTATTCATTTAATCTGATGCCAAATATTTAAACACTCCAAATAATTAAAAATTTTTTAAAAAGACCTTTTTTAAAAAATTGCAACATTTATGAATGAGATCTATGAGTGATGGGTTAATTTTTTGTTTGCTTCCTAAAAAATTCTTATTAAATTTTCCCTTTTAACCTTTTGCTATCTGTCCTAGCTAGATTAAGACATTTCTGTTGTGTGAATCATGATTAAGGTGTATTTATTATATTCACTGGAACTCTACTACTGTGTAAGATTTTACTACTATTATATAGTATATCTTCTGCTTCTGGGCTTTTCTTTCTGACAGTTATCTTTTGGAATAGAATTAACAATTCCTCCTTGTTAAATGAGGTCTTAGCATGCTTAAATTGTAATACATTTTTTCTAATGGTATCCAAATAAATGGGCCTTAATTACTTTCATTTTTTCTAGTATATGTCTAAAGAAGAAGATTTGTACGTATGTGTCTATGTCAGTAAGCATCATTGCTTTTTCCTAGACAACTGCACGTGCAACTTTTCAGCATATTTCATTCAAAATGATGAAAGTCATGAGGCTCTTGAAAGATAGGAAAATGAGATATTACTAGAAAAATTCTTTTCCCTGGTTTGGAATTTTGGGATATGGTGACAGTTCCACGGGAAGGTGAATGTGTTAAAGGAGTTAGCTTTGATCTCCTAGGTCCTATGTTGACAAATATTATGGAATTTTGTCTATGTTCATAGCAACAGGACACTACTGTCCTTTTTAAGGCATTGCTTGAATTCCCACTTTTCCAGAAACAGAAAGGAGGAATCAAGAATAGAAGCCGAATTTGAGCTGCCCAGTTGGCAGCTCAGATGAACCAAACCATTTGTTTGTGGTATTTCTAGTATGTAGTATGTAGTATTTGTAGTACTTTTGGTTTGTTCTTGGTTTTTTTTTTTAACCTCTTCTTGCCTTTATTGTCCTTTATTTCTCTTTTTATTACCTCATTATTGCATGATGTAATGGATTGAGAGTTCCAGGCCTACTTCTAACGAATTCTGGCTTTGTGAACTCAGCCTAATCGCCCTTCCATTGCTTCAGGGTTCTAAGTTAGACAGTAACTGCAGATTGGTAAGAAGGTGGAATTCCCTCCAGTTGCACTTTTCAAACTTCTTGGCCTCTGGCGGCCCCCACGCCCCTTACATGCTTAAAAAATTTTGAGGACCCTTTGGTCTACATGGATTATATACACATTTATCATTTTAGAAATTCAAATGTTTCTTAGTTATTATGAAGAAAGTTTTGACCTCTGACAGCTGTCTGAGAGGATCTTGGGGAGCTTCTGAGATACCTATGTAACACTTTGAGAACCAGTTCCCAAACCAGTGAAATCACAGTCTGAGAAGACTTGCAGAAATAAGTTGTTCTGCCACTCCTTCCTGACCTAGTCCATACGTGAAGACTATTCTGTCCACTTTCTTTTGTTTCTTTGTTTCCCAATACTCCCCTTCTTTTGTATTTGTTACCTGATGAAACAGTAATATATAAATTAAAAATAAAAAGCCTTATAGAATGTATAACATTTCCTATTATTTTATAGGTGTTGACTTTATAAGGTATAATAAATCTATATATACACATACATATATATTTGGCATGTTTTTACATATGTATGTCTGTTATTTTCTCCTATGATATGTCACTTAAATGTTTATAAGTGAACAATGATGTCTTGATATGTGCCCTTTGTTCTTCAGTTATTTCAGTGATTTCCAATTCTTCATGACCCCAGTTTGGGGTTTTCTTGGCAAAGAGTGGTTTGCTATTTCCTTCTCCAACTCATTTTACAGAGGAACTGAGGCAAACATGATTAAATGACTTGCCTACCGTCATACAGCTAGTGAATGGCGGAGGCCTGATTTGAACTCAGTCATGATGAGTCTTCATGATTCTAAACTCAGCTCTCCCTCTACTGTGCCCCCTACCTGCCCTAGGTTTCTATAGGTCTCATTTGTTTTTTGTTAGTTTTCTATAGATTTTAGATATCAGGCCTTCATCAGAGATAATTGATGCAAATACTTTTCCTAATTGATAATTTTTCTTATCCTTGTTGCAGTGATTTTATTTATGCAAAAGCCTTTCAGTTTGACTTAATCAAAATTATTTTCTTTGTGTTCACCTCTTATCTCTTTTTTGGTTAAGAATTCTCCTTTACCCTCACCCCTTCAGCCATAGCTGTGAAAGGTATTTGAGCTGGTTCTCTTTTGAGCTGGTTCTCTTCTAATTTTTTTAAAATGGTGTGACTTCTAATATTCAGAACATGCACCCATTTTGAGCTTGATGAATGTTATTTAGGATGTTGGCCTAACCTTAGTTTTTGCCAAACTGTTTTCCTAACACTTCTTGTCAAAAAGGAGTCCAGAAGTTGTTGGTTTATTAAAGGTTGTGCTACTTTGTTATTTTTTTCATGGGTCTTAAGTACCTTATCAGTTCCACTGATAAGTTTTTCTATAATTTTTTTATAGATAGTATCAAATAGTTTTTGATGATTACTGCTTTGTAAAATAGTTTATCTGGTACTACTAGAATGCCCTTTCCAGTTTTTTCCCCCATCATTTCCCTTTTAATTTTTGATATTTTGTTTCTACAGATGAATTGTTAGGATTTTTTAAAGTTCTTTAAAGTAATAGCCCTTTAGTAGTTTGATATGGGTGCTAAATCTGTAGATTAATTAAGGAAATATTACAGTATTTTATTGGTATGACCTAATAATGATCATTAATTAAGTAATTCCAGTTGAGTAACTAATTAACTGAGTTAACTAACTCCAGTTACTTAAGTCTGTCATTATTTTTGTAGTGTTTTCAGTTGTATTCTTGTAATTTCTATATGTATATTAGTAGGTGGACTTCCAGATATTTTATATGATCCATAGTTATTTTGAATGTAATTTCTTTTTCTATTTCTTCCTGCTGGGTTTTGTTAAAAATATAAAGAAAAACTGAAGACTTTTGTGGATTTATTTTATATCCTGATACTTATCTAAAGTTATTTTCTAAATAAAATTTCTAATTCTCTGGTTATCATCTGCAAAATTTCTTTGCTCATATTTCTTTGCCCATACTTACTGCATCACTTTCTTATGCTTGTCTTATTGCTACAGTTGTCTGTATCAAATAATAATAGTGCCAATAGACAATATTACTTGCTTTTGATGAATTGGAAACCTGCATGTCTCCATAGTAGATGTTAACTCTTGATTTAGGATAGGTACTACATATATGAAGGAAAAGTTAATTTTCTCCTATAGTTTTAAAAAGTTTTATTTTGATTGCTTTGTTTTGTCAAAAACTTTTTCTGCATGTAATAATGTGGTTTTCATTATTTTTTGGTTATTATTTGGTCTAATTTTTCTGCTATTGGATAGACTTCATTCCTGGTATAAATCATACCTACTTACAGTACATTATCTTTCTACTATATTGTTATAGCCTCTCTGCTAATGTTTAATTTTTTTGCATGGATATTCATCCTATAAGATCTCATCAACTCTGAAATTCATACCTCCTCAATACTCATGTCTCTGGTTTCTCTCCTTCCTTTCTGGAGAGGGTACAGGGTGATCGTGGGAAAATTCCTTCTAGATTCTCCATGTAAAGATGGCACTTGGGGCAGCCATCACATCATTTCCGACTTGGCTGCAGAATATCATCATGCTTTTTCTCCCACCTCCCATTCTCCTTTCAGCTTCTCTTTATGTATTGTCTTCCCTCCTTAGATTATAAGGTTATTGGGGCGGCTAGATGGCGCAGTGAATAGAGCATGGGCCCTGGAGTCAGGAGGACCTGAGTTCAAATCCAGCCTCAGACACTTAAAACACACACACACACACACACACACACACATACACTAGCTGTATGACTTTGGGCAAATCACTTTACCCCAATTGCCTGACCTTCCCCCTCCAAAAAAAAAGGCATAAAAAAAAAGATTGTGAGCTTCTTGAAGACAGGCGCTGTCTTTTGCTTTTTTTTTTTTTTTTTTTTTTTGCCCAGAACTTAGCACAATGCCTGGCATATATAGTTGCCTAACGTTAGAGATATTGCTTATGGTTGTTTCTTTCTGGTGTGTGTAATATATATATATATACCTCAGAAAAAAATTTGGTAGAATGCCATCTTTCTTTTTTTCAAATAATTTATGTAAAATTTTAGTTAATTGATCTTTTAATGTTTGATAGAACTCACTTGTAAACCAGTCTGATCCTGGAGGATTTTTCTTTGGCAAGTCCTTCATAACTTGTTCAGTTTCTTTTTCTGAGATTGAGTTATTTAAATTTTCTCATTTCTTCTGTTAATTTAGATATTTTAAATTTTTTTGTAACTTCATTTCACTTGAGATTTAATTTTTGATAGCATATGATTAGGCAAAGTAGTTTATAATAATTTCCTTTTTCATTTATTGCAAGTTCTCCTTTTCAGTTTTTGATATTGGCACTTTGGTTCCCTTTTCTTCCTTCTTTGCTGTGTATTCCTCCTCTCTCCCCATTAGTGTCACTTAGTCTTTATTTTTTTTTAGTTCGAGCAAAGTTTTTTTTTGTAATTATTTACTTTTAGTTTACAAACTTCAGTTCCACAATCCCTTGAGTTTCAAATTTTCTCCCTGTCCCTCTCCTCCCCCTTACCTCCAGGTTCTACAAAGATCTTCATATTAAACATTAGTCAAAATGTGAACAATGACAAAGAAGGGACAAAACAAAACAAAAAAACAAAAGAGAGAGAGAGCAAGTAGTTTACTTCAATCTGCATTCAGACTCTGTGGTTCTTTCTCTGGATGTGGATATCCCTTTCCATCATGAGTCTTTTGGAGTTGTCTTCTAACCTTGTAGTGCTGAGAGGAGCCCGGTCAGGAGCCCAGTTTGTCAAAGTCAGTCATCACAGATATGATGTGCCTGTATTTGTGTTCTGGTTCTGCTTTCCTCACTTAATATCAATTTATATAAATCTCTCCAGGTTATTATGAAGTCTGTCTGCTCCTCATTTCTTGCAACACAATAGTATTCCAGTACATTCATATATCACAACTTGTTTAGACATTCCCCAATCGATGGGCATCCCCTTGATTTCTAATTCTTTGCCACCACAAAAAGAACTGCTATAAATATTTTTGTACATACGGCTCCTTTTCCCACTTCTATGATCTCTTTGGGATACAGCCCTAGAAATGGTATTGCTGGGTCAAAGAGTATGCACTTTTTTATAGCCCTTTGGGCATAGTTCCAGATTGCTCTCCAGAATGTTTGGATCAGTTCACAACTTCACCAGTAATAATGCATTAGTGTTCCAATCTTTTCACATCCTCCCCAGCATCTATCATTTTTCTGTTTTGTTATGTTAGCCAATGTGAGCAGTGGGATGTGGTACTACCTCAGAGTTGGTTTTTTAAAATTTATTTTTTATTTTAGTTTAAAAAATTTTTGCTTTGTGGAGGGGGAAGGCAGGGCAATTGGGGTTAAGTAACTTGTCCAAGGTCACACAGCTAGTAAGTGTTATGTGTCTGAGGTCAAATTTGAACTCATGTCCTTCTGACTCCAGGGCTGGTGCTCTATTCACTGCTCCACCTAGTCGCCCCCTCAGAGTTGTTTTGATTTGCATTTCTCTAATCAGTAATGACTTAGAGCATTTTTTCATATGCTTATAGGTATCTTTCATTTCTTCTGCTGAAAACTGCCCGTTCATATCCTTTGACTATTTATCAATTGGAGAATGACGTGTATTCTTATATAGGTTTGTCTCACTTCTCTGTATATTTCTAAAATTTAGGGTTTTTTTTTTTAAACATAATTTAGTAAGTTTTTCAAAATTCATTCATTGGGATTTTTTTGGAGGGGGTTGCAGTTTTGTTAACCTCTTATTTAGTTGGGATTTTTGAATGTTGCTTTTCTAGCTTTTCAAACCACATACACAGTTCTTTTTTGTTTGTTTTTTTCATCTCTTGTTAAGGAAAATATTTGAAGGTATAAATTTTTGCCTAAGGACTGCTTTGGCTCCATCTCAAAAGTTTTGCTATGTTGTATTATTGCTGTCATTTTCTTTGCTGAAATCATCTGTAGTTTCTAGAATTTGTTTTTGGATTGGCTAATTCTGCAGGATTTGGTTATTTAGTCTCCATTTAAGTTCAAATAACTTCTTTAAATTCGCTTTATTGGTTGTAATTTTTATTGTATTGTGATCAGTCTAAGATAGTTTAATTTTTTTTGTTTTTGTGCATTTGTGTATGAGGGTTTTATGTCCTAGCTTGTCATTGGTTTTTGTAATGGTTCCATGAGTATCTGGGAAATATGTATCTTCTTTCCCTTCTCATTTAGTAACTTTCAGAGATCTAGCCCATCTAACTTTTCTAAAATTCTGTTAAGTCCTTAGTTTCTTTCTCTCGTTAGACTTTTGTCCAATTTTGAAAGCAACAATGATTAAATAGTTTTTCCTTCTATAATACTTAGCTAAATATTGCTATTTTGTTATGTTGCTTTAATCGTTGTAATTTCTCAGTTTTGTCTTTTTTGCCATACATTTTTACTTTTGACTCTTCTGGGATCATGGATACCTGTTATTATTAATAGACCTAGGGTTTAATACATTTTTCTTAACTCTTTATTTTAACTCTATTCATCTTTGATCAAATGTTTCTTAAAAACATCTATGGATTTGGTTTTGTAATCCGTTTTGTTATCCTACATTTTATGGGTAAGGGTTTCCCACTCACATTTGTGGTTATAATTGTTAATCATAGTTAATTACTCATATTTTGCCTATTTTCCTCATTGTATGTATATGTATGTATATATACTCTTCTTGTGTACTTTAATGAGGATTACTAAGTAAGTAATTACACGTTTTTCCTTCTTTCATCCTTCTGTTTCTTTTCTTTACTCTTTTTAAATCAGCAAAACAGAACATTACCACGCTTAGGTGCTGAAAAAGTTTGCCTTTCTTAAGTTCCTTGTTAAATTCTGATGAAAGTAATGGGATTCAGAAGAGACATCTATTCTCTTATTAGAATGTAACTATTTGATGAATATTTAGTTCTTCTAGTTGCACTTTTTTTTGCTTTTAATTTTTCTAAGTTTCTCTTTGATTCCCTATGTTTCAGTTTCAGAGATTCTACTCAGTCCTATTCTTACCAGCAGTAATGCTAGAAAATTCTTCTTTTTATTCCTTTAAAGACCCATTTTCCCCATGTAGTATTAGTTTTATAGAAACACTTTATTCTTGGTTGTAAGCTTTTAACTTGTCTTTTGGAATTTTCCAATGTATTCTTTCATTTATAGCATATTTATAGCATAGTCCTGTGTCATTCCGGCTGGTTCCTTGGTAACTGAACTTTCTTTTTGGTTATTTGCAACATTTTTTCTTTGACCAGGAAAATCTGGATTTTGGGTATATTTCGGGGTGTTTTCAATTTGAAATCTCTTTTGGAGGACACCAATGGATTCTTTCTATTTTTCTATTTTTACTTCTGTCCTCTGGTTCTAATAAATCTGGACAGTTTTCTTATGTAAATTTTCTCTGTAAATATTTGTTTTTGATAGTAGAAAATGTGTATGTTTACATCGTTTTAGTCTTTTGACTTTGTTCTAATGTTTTATGTTTTCTTATAGAATCATTGAATTTTATTTCTTTGATTCTGTTTCTTAGAAAATCCACTATTTGTTTAAAATTTTCCACCTTCTATTACTAGAGGAAGCTGGACTTGGAGTTAGAAAGACTCGAGCTCAAAATCCTGTCTCAGATCTTATTAAGTGACCCTAATCAAAACACTTAAACTTTCTTAGCTTCTGTTTCCTTGTGTGTAAAATGGGGGTGATAATATTATACATGTATCTCAAAGGGTTGTTTTGACAGTCAAATGAAATAGCAAAGTATTTTGCAAACCTAAAAGTACTATATAAATACTGGTGGTGGTGGTTGTAGTAATCTAATTTTTTTCTTCATGGCTCTAATTTTCATTACATATCTCTTGCTTCATTTCTTCCAGTCACTTTTAGTGTCCTAGAAACCATTCTTTCTCTGATGTTCTATTTGTGGAAGTACTCTCTTTGGGGTTCACCCCTTGGATTTCTCTTAACCCATAGTATTTCTTCGTTGCATGTGGTATTCTTTTCTGTTTGCTCTTATCTCCAGCCTCCATTTTTTGATCGATCCTTAGAGTCTTGTTTGGTCTTGTTCCCTCTATAGATTAGTTGCTGCTGCTGCTGTAATTCTGGGTGTGTTAACTCTGATCTAGCCTTCTAGACAACCTAGTCTTCCACTACAATCCCTGACCTCTACCTCCATTCTTGTTGACCACCTGTCTTTTTTGCATAATCCTCAACTAGGAGTTAGTTTTGTCCTCTGCTTTGATGCTGAAAGGCCTGGATAAGATGTTGGAGATTAGGTTGTTGGGCCTACTTCAGGGGTCCTAAGTATATGCATACATTCTTTATGCTTTAGGACTGAAGATGCTAAGGCATGCACTGCCCTCCCCTGTCTCCCTTTGCAGTGACTTTATAGAGGCTGGGTACCTGTCCCTTGCCACTGCTCCAACAGACCATGGTAGAGATACCGCTCGCTTCAGACGCCAATTACAAGAGCTCACGCTGGCTTCCAGCCTCTTACAATTTATTTCCTGTTGAGAATAGAATGCAGATTTTAGGTTCTGTGTTAGAACTTGATGGGATGGAGAAGTTTATAGTCTTCTTGATCATTAGTCTGTCTGGTGGCCTTTTAGACCTTTTAAAAAAATACTGTACTACTTTTTATTATTCTTAGCACCCTGTATGCCAATTTTAAAAAAATTTGCAGCCTTGACCTTCTAAGAATTTTTTTATTTTTCTTTTAATTTTTTTTATTCCTGCCATCCTTTGTTCCCCCACCCTTCCTCCCATTGAAGGAAAAAAGAAAAAAACAATCTGAAAATCAATCCCTTAATATGCATATGTATAATCTGGCAAAATAAATTCTCATAAAAATCTGAAAATGTATATCTGTATTTTAAGTTCATCATCTCTTGTCAGGAATTTAATGACAGGTTTCATCTTTATTATTTTGTTCTTCTGTTTTATCATTGTATTGATCAGAGGTCTCAAGTCTTCCAAAGCACCATAATTTAAAAAATTAATCACAACTAACATTTATAGTACTTTACAGTTAGCAAAAGCATTTTACATGTTAATCTCATCTGTTTCTCACAACAGTACTGGTAGGTAAGTCCTATTTTACAAGTGAAGAAACTGAGGCAGAAAGATTAAGTGACTTGTCTAAAGCTGAATTTGAACTCAGGTCTTCTTAGCTACAAGTCCTGTGCTGTTATCTACTTTGTCACCTAGCTGCCTCTATAAATGTTAATGTTATGAATTTTTTTTTTTTTGCCTTCTGATTTAAAAAATTTTGACCTTAATGTGCACCAAATAAGATGATTGTTTCTGTATACAAAGCAAGACAAGAAAAGAGGCTTACATATGCAGCCATGCATCTGTATATTATGTAACTTTCTTTTCCTTTAAGTTTGCAAGAATATCAATGTTATTTTCAAAGCTGAACTGTTTGATTTATATTTCTTACAGATCTGCTGTCTTTTTTTTTTTTCTGTGCACTTTAAAAAATTAATTCAGTGACTTTCTAAATTTCCCCTGCATTATGGTAACTATCCTATTCCATATCTTCCCTTTGCTAACAATTCATAGAGAAAAACAAAAAACTTAAAAAATAAAAACATAAAAAATACATAGTGAAGCAAACAAATTCCTGCATTGACCATGCCTGAAAACGTCACATTCTGCATCTTGAGTTCATTACCATTTTCTCTTCATGAGGTGAATAGTGTGTTTTTCCATTTATTTTACTCTGTATTAATTCATCTAATTTTTCCTAGGTTTTTCTGGACTTAATCCATCTTATCATTTTTATGGCACAATAGTTTTCCCTTATATTTGTATGTCATAATTTTTCAGCTATTCCTATTCCTTTACAAGATATTTCATCTCCTGACTGGGCATGTTCACTAAATGCCCCGCCATGCGTGGAATACTCCTTTCCCCTTCCTGAATTCCTTGCCTTCCTTCAAGTGCCAAAATCTTACCTCCTACAGGAAGCCTTTCTCAATCCCTCTTAATTCTTGTGCCTTCTGTCTGTTGATTATGTCCTGTTTATCTGGTTTGTATCTTATTTGTACATAGTTCTTTGTCTCCTCCTTTAGATGGTGAGCATCTCAAGGACAGGACCTATTCTTACTTTTCTTTGTATTCCCATCACTTAGCACAGTACTTGGAAAATAATGTGTTAAATAAATGCTTATTTGACTGATGGCCCTTCTTTCTTTTCTAGCTATTTGCCACTATATGTGGGTCCTTTTTCTCTTTTTTTGATCTCTTTGGAGTACAAGTAGAGTACTCTTATCACCAGATTTCAAAGGATATGTATAATTTAGAGATTTTGAGGCATATTTCCAAGTTGCTTTCCAGAATGACTGGACCAGTTCATAGCTCCACCAGAAGTAAATTAATGTGCCTGTTTTCCTGCAGCCTCTTCTCTTGCTCCCCAACGTTTGCTGTTTTCCTCTTTTTGTCCTTTTTACCAAATCTCATGGGTATGAGGTGGATTCTCAGTTATTTTGCATTTCTCTAATTATTAATGATTTGGAGTATTTTTATGATTATTGACACTGGTTATTTATCTGTGGGGAAATGACTCTTTTTTTTATATATATTTTACTCAGTTCCTTACATTTTAGAAATAAGAGAAACTAGCGGGAAAGATATTTTTCTTAGTTTACTGTTTCCCCAGTAGTTTTAACTTCATTAATTTGGCCCATACGAAATCTTTTAAATTTTTTTCAAATCAAACTTGTCTGTTTTGCCTTCTGTGATCCTCTCTACCTTGTTTGGTTATGAGTTCTTCCCTTACCCAAAGACATAATTCTTTCTTTGCTTCTCTAATTTATTTATGTTCTTATTTTCTCTTCCATTAGATTGTATTTTCCTTGTGAGTAGGGATATATATAGTTTGAGTTTACTTTTACTTAATATAATAGTAATATATTTTTACTGAGTATTTTTTTGTTGTGCAGTGTTCAGTCATTTTTCAAACACCTTCAACTCTTTGTGATACTTATTTGGGGTTTTCTTGGCAAAAATACTGGAGTGGTTTGTCATTTCCTTCTCCAGTTTATCTTACAAATGAAGAAGCTGAGGCAAAGAAGCTTAAGTGACTTGCTAGGGTCACAGAGCTAGTAAGTGTCTGAGGCTGAATTTGAGCTCGGGAGGATGAGTCTTCCCTAACTCTGGGTTGGGCACTCTATCCACTGTACCATCTGACTGCCCCCATATGAAATTTTAGTATTTGGTGTATTGAACAAAAATATAATTTATTCACTGAATAAGTTATAAACATACTGAACTTTAAGACTTAGATTTTTTAAATGTTTAAAATCTTATAAATCATGCTCTGGCTTATAAGACTAAATAACAAAACAGTTAAAGGAGACCAGGATTTGGAGTGTCAGAGAACCCCCTTTGCTTAGAGGGAGTCACTTAAAAGGTCTCTCGGCCTTTTTTCTTTTATGTCTAGGACCTAGATGACTTAAGGCCCCTCTTCTCTAGCCCTGAACCTGTGGAGTTGAGGATGTAGTAGATTTTGCCATTATTTTTCTGGAGAGAATTTATATGCTTGATTGAATCCCAGATTGCATTCTGGGAAAAAAAGATCTGAGGATGTTCTGCATTTATTGCCTTTGAAAGTTCCCTTTCCAGTATTATGCCCTAAGTGTGCTACTTGATTTGCCTTCCAATGAGAGGCAGTATCTATACAGTCCTCACAACTTCTGCCTCTTGGTGTAGTGAGAGGGTGGATGATAAGATGACCAGATCACATAGGAATTACTGTTGGGACCGGTTACTTTGAGTAATGCACTCCCTAGTCAGGATAACTTTGGTTCTGGGGTGGGAGCCCCAGAGCTTAGAGAGTTAAATACCCTAGGAAGATTTAGTAGGTAGGGTAGATAACAAGAAGATGACCACGTAAAACTGTTGGGATTTGATTCACATTTATTAAACACCTTCAATACAAGGTAGTAAGCTAGGTACTGGAGATAGGAAAACACTGAAATGCTTCCTGCCTCCAAGGAGCTTGCTGTGGGGGTTGGGAATGGTCAGAGACCATTACATGTACACAAATAAATCAATGCCAAGAAAATTTGAGGAGGGAGAAAGAAGCTCAAGGAAAGCTTCCTTGTAGGAGGTGGCATTTGATTTGAGCCATGAAGATATAAGGATTTTGAAGTTGCAGGACCAGAGACTCAGAGGTAGTAGGGATCTGAGAAGGTCATTCCAGGCACAGAGGATGGATTCTGAAGATGCTAGAGGGTAGTAGATAGATTTTCAAGGTGAGTACGAAAAGCTGATATTCCAATTTGTCTAGAAAATAAAGTTTGTGGAGAGGTGTCATATGAAAAAGGACTGGAAAGGTAGATAAGAACCAGATTGTAGAGGGATAAAGATACAGGTTAAGGACTTTTTAGCATGTAGACATTGAGGAGCTGCTGAAAGACTTTAGGCGAGGCAATGACATGGTTAAATCTGTTTCTCTGGAAGATGATGATGTCAGCTTTGTTTAGGATGGATTGGAGTAAAGAGAAAGGCTGAAACTAAGGAGGCCAAATACGAAGTGTTCATCTAAGACTGGTGTCAAACTCAAATAGAAACCAATCTATACAGGTTTCATAATTGTGGTTAGAAAACTAAAAGTTAACATTTCATTGTGGGAGTGTTTTAGAGTGATTTTCTTAGAGGTGATACTTGGAGTCAAGTGGATAACTCTCTAGAGTCAAGTGAAGTTTACTAAGGGGATGAATACTGAAAGAGGAAAAAGCCTATGACATGGTCCTAAAGATTGAGATTCAGGAGAGCAGGTAGAAGAGGTGAGGGTATGCAGGAGAAAGTTGTCAATGATGTCAAATAGAGTAAGGACTAAAATTACTCTGTTTTGGTGGATAGTGGTGGTCAAACAGATTAGAGGAGTTAGAGGAGCTTTCATTGTCATCCATGCCACACATCCGTACTACCCTTAAGGCATCCTGATCCCCTGAGAGAGTTCTCCAATTGTTACAGCTTTTCTTGCTCATAGAATCTAAAGATGACGGTGATTCTATCTGCTTAAGGGAATCAGGGAATATTTAATGATTTAGAATCATAAGATTTAAAACCAAAAGAATCTTCATTACCATCCTATATATTACCGTTCATTTTGGAGATGAGGAAATTGAAACCCAAAGAGGGGGAGTGACCAAGCCAGGACCATAGGGGCAGTAAATAGCAGAACTTAAATCTGAACCCAGGTCTTTTGACATCACATTTAATGCTCTTTCTATTATTCTACTTACCCTTTAAAGAAGGAAAAGATTTCTGCAGAGAAAGATTTGGTGAAACAAATCTCACATGTGTGAGCAGGGTTTATATAAATGTTCAGTAGTCATGGTGAAATTGGAATGCAATTCATAGTCAGTTTAGTTGAAATACTGAGTTAGTAAAAGTAAGTTTTGTGAAATAAGGCTGGAAATGTAGATTGGAGGCAGACTGTAGAGGTCTTTGAATGCCAGTTTAAGGAGTTTTGATCAACAGGCGGTGGTGAAACACTGAGAGATTTTTGAGTCATGGAAATGATGTAATTGTATGTTAAATGATGTATGTGAAGAAGAGTATTTTGACCACTGTGTGAGGGATGAATTAGAGTAGGAGATTCTAGAGGCAGGGAGACTAGTTAGACCATTATACAGTTTCATTTTTTGGATTTTTTTTTTCATTTTGTTGGTTTGGAAATGATGACCTAAGGCTATGCTCTATTGCCATGTCTTCATTTCCCACTAATCTGCACTCCTTTGAACTTGTCCATCATGCCCCCAGGAACCTCATCAACTTTGGTACTCAGACTTCTTTAGTGTCTTCTTTCTACCTCTCCTATTAGAAGGTGGAGGGGAAGAGCTCCTTCCAAACCTCCCTTTAAGGAGGGTGCTGACGTTGGCCTTCTCTTCATTTCCCTCCAGGTTGCATTCCCCTAGACTTATGAAATACATTCAAAACTCTTTGTTATTTCCTTCCCCTCTACCCCTTTTCCAGTCCTCTTAAACCTTTATCTACCCATATACTCTGTGGTCCAGGGACGTTGGCTTCATTGTTGTTCTTCAAACAAGATACTCCATCTCTTCACTATGGGCATTTTCAGTGACTTTTCCCCCTGCCTGGAAAACTTCTCTCTACCTCCTGGCATTGTTAAAATCCTAGCTAAATTTCCACTTTCTACAGAAAGCCTTTCCTGGTTCCCCTTCTAGTATTTTTCCTTTGAGACTACCCCTAATTTATCCTATATGTATTGTTTGTACATAGTCGTTTTTTAAAAAAATCTCCATTAGACTGTGAACTTAAGAGCAGGAACTGTAATTTACTATTTTTTATTTTCCCAGGGCTTAGCATGGTGTCTGTAGGTGCTTAGTAAATCTTTAGTGACTGAATCAATTTGATATGATAGCTAAATCCAAATCCAAAATTTCGCCTTCCCCTGTCTTCTTTGCTCAGTGCTAAACCTCCTCAGTTATTTCAATTGTTTCTTGTGTGGGCTGGTTTTGAGACTTCTTAAGATGTCTTTTGTATGCATTAGAGTTTGTTAGTATACCCTGCTAAAATGGAAGTGACACAGTACTTATAGATATGATTTGATCTAGGTTGTAGGATCCTAGAGTTGTAAGGATCTTATTTTACAGATGAGAGACTAAGACACAGAAAAGTTAGGTTACCTTGCTCAAAGTAAGATGTGGCAAGTAGTAGAGCTGACACTAAAACACTGCTCTTTCCACTGTACCATTCAGTCTGGCCAGTCAAGGAGACAAAGATGCAGTGCTTACCTTGCCTTGACTGTGTAGTGAGGGGATTTTGCTTACCGTCTGCTGTTTATCTTATCTTAATCATTAGCTCCAGATGTTTTTTGTATTTTTGTAATTTTTTTTTGTAAATTACTCCTTTCCCCTGCATTTTAATAGTCCTAAAGGCATTGACCCCTGATAAGTATGCTACCCATGAAGAATAGGGGATATTGGTAGCTTTGAATAGGTTCATCAAGACGTCAGGATAAGGAAAGAGGGAGAGTTTAGCCAGTTCTGGGATAATAACCTGAGAAGGAAGAGAGAGAACAAAGAATAGGGTTTCAGATTTAGGTCATAAGGCTTAGTATCAGTCGATCAGTTCGCAAACAGGACCCCTTCCATCCTCTGTGTCTTCTTTCAAGGGGCCCATCTCCATTCGTCCTAATCATTATCTAGCCACTGGACCCAGATGGCTCTGGAGGAGAAAGTGAGGCTGGTGACCTTGCACAGCCCTCCCTTACTTAAATCAAAGTCAACTGCAAGTCATGGCATCACCTCCCTGATGTCATGGTCCTCTTTGAGAATGAAGTACAAGCCATACAACCACACGACCATCCTCTGACACTGGACCATCTTCTGACACTGCCACTAACCTGGTACAGGCCCTCATTGCCTCATGCCTGGACTATTGCAGTAGCTAGCTGGTGAGTCTGCCTGCCTTGAGGCTCTTCCCACTCCCCTCACTTGTCTTCCTAAAGTGCAGATATGACCATGTCACCTCCCTATTTAATACCTTCTAGTGGACTCTCTATCACCTCTAGGATCAAATATAAAATTCTCTTTGCTTCTTCATGATTGCCTTACCCCACTTCCTCCACATTCACCTTTCTAATCATCTTATACCCACCTACATATTTTGTGATCCAGTGATACTGTCCTCCTTGGCTGTTCCTCAAAACAGGATATTCCATCTCCTGTCCGTGGGCATTTTCACTGCCTCATCACCATGCCTGAAAACGCTTTCTCATTTCATCTCCTCTTTCCTGGCTTCCCTATAAAGTCCTAGTTAAAATTCCACTTTCTACAAAAAGTCTTTCCCAATCCCCCTTAATTCTAATACTTTTCCTCTGTGACTACCCCCATATTATCTTATATATATTTTGTTTTTAAGCATTTATTAAGCACCTTCTGTGTGCCAGGTAAGTTACAAAGAAAGGCAAAGTCCCTACTCTCTAGGAGTCTAGTAGGGGAGACAGTGTGGAAGCAACTACATACAAACAAGCATATCAAGGGTAAGTTGGAGATAAGCAAGAGAGGGAAAGCAAAAGCTTTATATTAAAAAAATTTTTAGGTGAGGCAGTCAGGGTTAAGTGCCTTTCCCAGGGTCACACAGCTAGTAAGTGTCAAGTATCTGTGGCTGGACTTGAACTCACGTCTTCCTAATTCCAGGACTACTGTGCAAGGTGAGATTTTAGACTGAGACTTGAGACTTGAGGAAAGCCAGTTGCACATTGACATCTCTAACTTGGAATCACTATTTGTATTTTGTATTGTTCTTCATCCTAATTAGATAATTGTTGCTTGGCGGGAAAGGAATAAGTGAAAAAGTTGAGTTGGTGTTATGAGGTTCTATGTAGAAAAGTATTATACAATGTATTATTATTTTTTATAATGCTTATCTTTATGTATTTCTAAGGCATTCTCAAGAGTTTACTCTGATTTTTATTTATTTGACTTCAGACTTTCACCACCAAAAAAACCTTAGGCTAGCTCAACAAGATAGTGGATTTCTTCTCTCCAGTTTCAAACCATTATTTCTAGATTTAGAAGCTTCACGGCTGATTTAATTGAACCCTCCAACTACAATTCTAATCCTAACCCTAAATGTACTACGCTTCAGACTCAGAAGGTTTGGACTCAAATCTGTCACCTCCTCTGACTTCAAGAGGGTCTCCAGGCAAGTAGATCTCTTGGGAGACCCAGTTTCTTCAACTTTACAATATGAATAATAATTCTTACCATAGTTATCTCTCACAAGGTGGTTGTAAAAGGAAATGCTTTTCAAATCTTAAAGCACGTTATAGAAATGAGGCAACTAGTGGCACCATAGTGCACAGAGTAATGAGCCTGAAGTTAAGGGAGAACTGATTACGAATATGGTCTCTGACACTTAGATCTATGACCACATATACCTATGTGTGACCCTATGCAAGTCACTTCACCTCAGTTTACCTCAGTTTATCTCCCATGGTTCTTGTGAAGATTAAATGAGGATATTTGTAAAGCGCTTAGTAAATCTTAAAAGACTGTATAAATGCTAGCTATTTTTTATAGAATTTGGAACTGATATCTTAAACTAGAGCTGTATGTAAATGTGAACTATTACTATTTTCACTACTTACCTTAGATATGTTAGACTATTTTATAGTCCAGTCAATGTTAGATTATAAGCTTGTTGGACTCAAGTATCAACAATGTTATGTATTCTGTAGTATGCTTCCAGATAATTTGTGAGTAGTCAGATGTTTATTAAGTGAATAAATTGAACAGAAGATGTAGTTTATACATATATATTGCAGTACATATGAGAATATTTTCACTTGGAAGAATTTAGTATTTCCACCTCTTATTTTCTCCCTTGCCATTTTTGCTTGCCCTCTTTAATTTTGTATAATTAAACTTATTTTTTAGAAGGTTAATTTTGAGGATTAAAAAAATTTATTCTGTACCTCTGATTCCTTTGGTGATAGGGAACTACTGTTGATGTAGGTCAGCAGTTGCTCTACACCTTAGATATTTTAGAGACTTACCTAGCATTTTAAAATGTTACTTGTTTGGATTTTTAGTTATAAACTGTTGGAATAATAATATACATCACTTATGAGCCAGGTACTGTGTTCAAGTGCTTTATAATTTTTATCTCATTTGAGCTGAAAATGAATGTTAGAGATGAACTAATCCAAACCCTACATTATACAGATGAGGAAACTGAGGTATAGAGACAAGTGACTTGACTAAGGTCATACAGAGAATTGGTCCATTAGACTGAGCCCATCAAAATCTCTGTTCTTGGGTCAGAGTCCACTGTGGCTTCCATTATCCCCTACAAATATTTTTTTCATGAAAGTACCAGATGGAAAATACAGCATTATTGCTTTTTGTAGTCAAATCTGTTCTTCCTGTGATGGATAAAAAGCACACTGATTTCACTCCTTAACTTATTTTTTATCACTTTTAAATTTCCTGCAGTTTTTCATTTTTGTGTTGGCTTGTTTTTCCTTAGTGCCTAAATGCCATCTAGTGGCCAGGGAGGTAACTACAGGAAGAATGGGCTAAGTGTGAAGGAAGCTGCTGATTTTAGTTTCCTAGAATCAAAGGTTTAGAGTTGGGAAGGATGAATCATATAGGCCTAGAGCTGGATGGGGCCTCAGGAGCTGCCTAGTTCAACTCCTCATTTTACCAATGAGGAAATGAGCCTCTGTGAGGTCAAATGATTCTACTACAAGTCATCTAGCAATTGTTAGTAATTGTTAGAGGTGGGATTTGAAGGGGTGGGGGAGGTTGGACTCTTAAATTCAGAATCAGTGCTCTTACCACTGTACCAAGACTTTAGAGATCATCTGGTCCAACCCCTCTCATTTTACAGTTGAGGAAACTGAGGCCCAGAGAGGTCAGGTGAATTACCCAAGGTCTCACCCATCTTCTGGTACTAAGTGCAGTGTATTTTTTACAAGACCACATTCTTCAAGGAAAGTGTTCAGAGATGCTAGACATGGAATACTCTAAATAACATGAACATATCTTTTATTTTAACAGACTATTTTCCAGAAAGATATTATGGTAATATTTTAAATTGTCATTATTAAAGATTGAATTAAAATTTTATGCAGTATTAGAAAGGAACTTAAAGCACCCTTTCTTCTCCCCACTATGAGAGAGAAACACCAAAATTCCAGCTCTCAGGATATTTGCAGATGAGCTTAGAGCTCTCAGTAAATTGATATATTCTCAAATTGTCCATAAATAAATCATCCTCCCTATACTCCAGTATGATGATGATGATGAAATTCTGAAAGCCTTCTCTGTTCTGAAGTTCAGGGTTTACTATTGCAAACTATATTTTAGCTCTGTAGACAAGAGTTGAGTGCTTAACAGCAACCACTATGTGGATGTTAAATGAAAGAATGTTATCATTGAAAGACACCTTTGTTGTTCAGTTGTGTCCCACTCTTCTTGATCCCTTTTGGGGCTTTCTTGGCAAAGATACTGAAGTAATTTGCCATTTGGTTCTCCAGCTCATTTTACAGATGAGGAAACTGAGGTAAACAGGCTTAAGTGACTTGCCTAAGGTCACACAGCTATTAAGTGTTTGAGGCAAGATTTGAACTCACAGAGATGAGTCTTTCTGCGTTCAGGCCTGGCACTCTAACCGCTGCGCCACGTGCACCACTGAAAGGTACCTTAGAGACCACAAATAGGGTGTTACTAAATATATGAAGAGTATATAAATAATTTATGATTTTCTAATGCCAGGAGCAGCAGAAATTGCAGAGCCTCTGATTTAGATGTTACATCAGGAACAAACTCTTGTTGGAATTCTTCTAGCAGAGGATAGATGACAACTTGTTGATTGTATTCTACTGCATATATGTTCCTTTCAAGCATATTGGACTTAGGTGGTAGCCGAGATCCCTTCCCTTAGACTCGCTAAGGTCTAGCTTCAATTCTAACTTCTTTGTCTTTGAGTCAAGATTTTAAAGTCGGGTTCTTCAGCTCTAAAGCCAGTAATACTCTTTACTTTAGAATGATAACAATTGAAAACAAAATAGGGAATGTGTTGGTTTAAATTAAACAATTGAGCAGATATTTTGCATGCCCCTAGGTAGCATAGTGTCTAAGGCTCTGGGCCTGTAGGAGAAAGACCAGAGTTCAAATTCAGTATCACACTTAGTAGCTGTGCAACCCTCAGCAAGTTACTTAATCAGTCCCTCCCTGCCTCAGTTTCCTCATCTGCAAAACTGGGATAATAATAATAGCATCTACTTTGCACAATTATTGTGAGGCTAAAATGAAGTATTGTAGGTTGTAAATTGTAAAGTGCCATATAAAATATTATTACTATTATTAATATGTGTTAGGTCCTTTAGTAGGTGCTTGTGAAAGAACAGTCATAGTCTTGGAGTCCTACGATTTTAGGACTGGCAAGTAGATTTCTCATGTAAAATAGAGATAATACAAATAGTGCCCAAGACATATATAGAAAGCACTTTGCAAACTTTAAAACAGTTTATATTGTTTGTTATTTGTTATTTGTTAATTCAGATTACAGATTAGGAATCTGAGGCCAAGAGAGATTATATGATTTGCCTGAGGTTACACAGTAATTAGTATTTGAACCTGGACTAGAATAACCTTACTAGAGCCTGCTACGCTTGAAGTTTGTACTCTGGAAGGGGAGAAAAACATATAAATAGAAAACCAATATAAAAAGGAATATAAATGCACAGTAGAGTTAGGAAATGTTTCTTTTTGTAAGAGGTGGCCTTTGAGCTGGGTTTTGAAGGGTGGGTAAAGTAGATACGAGGGCTGTATTAAACAAAAAATGGGCAGTGTGAGCAAAGGTATGGAGAACAGACAAGTTCAGAGAGTGACCAATAATTTGGGTGGGAATTTTTGTAGTAATAGTATGAAACAAGGGTAGAGGATGTTTTCTGGCTTCCTAGAAGAAAACAACAAAAGGAGTTTGAAGACTGCCTATAGTGGAAGAAAAGCTTTGGTTAGTGAAGAAAGAAGACAACCTGAAGTTGCAGGGGGAAAAATCCAGACTTTTTTTTTTTTTAAGAGCTTAGTGGATAGAAGAATGCCATACGTAATCGTAAGGAAAGAGGAAGCACTGAGGAGGTAGCAAGAGGAACCTTTTGGAGAACGGCTTGTCCTTTAAGGAATTAAGTGTATTTATTGATCCTGCCATTGGGGAGATTACCCAGAAGGATCAGAGAGAGTGGTGGTTGAGGACTCCCTCCCTAAGGGGTAATCAGGTAACTGTTGATTGGTAACAGTAGAGAGATCAACTGTCTTCCCTGATGCTTGGGGTAAGAGAGATCAACTGTCTTCCCTGATGCTTGGGGTAGACCTGATTCCGGAGTGTACCCTGTTATTTCAAGTTTCATGTTAACAGAAGGAAATTTACTTAATTATCACACAGAAAGGATATTAAACAAGAATACTGCAATACTTAGCTTCTGTGGTACGGCCGCACCCTCCCACCCCCATCTCCATACGAAAACATTTCTGGTCAGCAGGGCTATGTGAGGTACTTGTTTGGTTTTGGGACATCTACCAGATCACTAAGTCCCCAGTCTTAGGTGGGTGGGCCTTTTTATGCCCTTAAGTGAATAGGAAGCTTTATCTGGAACTTACAGCTTGAGCTTTGACTAATCAAAGCTCACCTTTCAGGGAAAAACTAGTGGTGGAACCCATGTTGCAAGGTGAAGGAGTTACCCTGACCCCATACTGTTTTTGAGACAGAAGAGAACCTAGGTCCAGATCCCACCTCTGCCACTTACTACTATTTATAGATTTGGGCAAGTCACAACCTTTCTGAACTACAGATTCCCCACCTGTGAAAGGAAAAGTTGAGCTTCTTCACCTTGTATGATAAAGTATTTGGACTAGAAGGTACTCTTTGGTGCCTCTCAGTTCTTAATCTTCGTCCTGTGACCTCTTAAGCCCTGTCAGAAGTGATGACCACCACCTTCTTCTGACACAACTGCTGCTGTGGTATGCATCTAGAAAGCGTTATTAAAGTTGGGTTGGTTGGTTGTTGTCTTTCATTCTTGAAGAGAACCAAAATGAGCATCTTTGAGCCTCAGTGAGGTCAAATGACTTGCCCAGGGATCATCTAGCAATTGCTACTAGTTGTCAGTAATTGTCAGAAGTGGGATTGAAATTGAGGGAAGAGGGGGGTTGGGCTCTTAGGTTCAGAACCAGTGCTCTTACCACTGTACCAAGTGACCTTAGAGATCATCTTGTCCAAACCCTCACCTCTCCCCATTTTATAGTTGAGAAAACAAGCCCAGAGAAGTCAAGTTAATTCCCCAAGCTCTCACTCGTCTTTTGGTACTAAATGCAGTATATTTTTTATATGACCACATTCTTCAAGGAAAGTGTTGAGAAGTGCTAGACATGGAACACTCTAAATAACATGAACATGATTTTTATTTTAACAGACTACTTTCTAGAAAGATATTATGGTAATTTTTTAAATTGTCATTATTAAAGATTGAATTAAAATTATATGTAGTATTAGAAAGGAACTTAAAGCACCCTTTCTTTTTTTTTTAAATTGATTTGTTTATTTACTTTTAGTTTACAAGATTCAGTTCCAGAGTCCCTTGAGTTTCAAGTTTTCTCCCCTCCCTCTCCCCCCACCCTCCCCATGGCAACATGCAGTCAAGTATAGAATTTGCAAATGCTTTCACACTGGACATTGATCTGGTTGTAACCAATGAAGTGGACAGTAGGAAAAAGGAAGCCAAACCAAACATGGGATTAATCAAGCACCCTTTCTTCTCCCCACTATGAGAGATAGACACAGAGACAAAGACACAGAGGAACACATCAAAAACCTTCAGCTCTCGGGATATTTGCAGGTGAGCTGCTAAGAGTTCTCAGGAAGTTGGTATATTCACAAGTTGTCCATAAATAAAGCATCTGGGTGACTTTGTGGGGAACCTTTCCCATCCCCCAGGATGAACTTGCAATCTGATTGGGAAAGACATAGCATAAAGAGGAGGGAGTTGAGAGGAAGGAGTTAAAGGTACCAAGAAGGAGAGAGTCCTGTGGAGATGAGTCAGGAGTACAATCTGGAGAAGAATGAAGATATGGTTGGCCTGGGCCTCCTTTTTTTTTCTTTTTCTTTTTGGAGGGGGGAAGACAGGGCAATTGGGGTTAAGTGACTTGCCCAAGGTCACACCACTACTTTTGTGTGTGTGTGTGTGTGTGTGTGTGTGTGTGTGTGTGTGTGTGTGAAGTGTCTGAGGCTGGATTTGTACTCAGGTCCTCCTGACTCCAGGCCCAGTGCTCTATTTACTGCGCCACCTAGCCACCCCTACTGGGCCTCCTTCTTAAAACAGAGGCTCTGGGCAGCTAGGTGGTGCAGTGAATAGAGCACCGGGCCTGGAGTCTGGAGGACCTGAGTTCAAATGTGGCCTGAGACACAACACTTACTAGCTGTGTGACCTTGGGCAACTCACTTAACCCCAATTGCCCTGCCTTTCCACTCCCCCCCAAAAAAAACCGCCACAAATACCCAGAGGTTCTGGGAGGAGCTAGTCAGTCAGGGAGAGGCCACAAGGCTGGAAGATACTTCTAGTGTGAGAAGTAGTCCAAGGACGGAGTGACCTTCCAGGGTGAAGAGGTTTCTGTGGCATGTGTGAGAAAATACTGTGGAAATGAATCAGTAGTACATCCTAGTAAAGATCATAAAATTGCACCTGGATTTCTGAACCACTGTTTAAAATATAAAAGTGAAAGGTTGGGGATTTGAAATATACTAAGAAGGGCTATTAATACATATTAGTTGGTGAGGCAGTTGTGTGGTACAATGAATAGAGCACTGGACCTGGAGTTCAGAAGACCTAACTCAAATCTCAGACACTTACTAGCTGTGTTACCCTGGGCAAGCTGTTTCCCTCTGTTTCCTTATCTATAAAATGAGATTAATAATAGCACCTACTTTGCAGGGCTGTTAGGATCAAATGAAATAATATTTATAAAGCACTTAGCAGAGTGCCTGGCACATAGTAGATGTTATATACTTCTCTTCCCTTCCCTTAAAATGGCATTTAGTAATACATAGCATTAGTACTACTAAGATATAGTAGTACCTTGTATTAATACATAGTAGTATTAGTACATATTAAGTACCTGTTAAGCTAGGTTCTAGTGATAAAATGACAAAAATGGAGCATTTTCTGCTCTTACAAAGCTTGCTCACATTGTATAGGAGAAACCAAAATTTAAGTAGACTAAATAGAGAATACCAGATAGGTTTAGGAGCTGGAAGGGTAGGGTAGGAGTCCCCATGTGGTGTGTATCAGGAAACATAGAAGACAGAATTTGAGATGAATCTCAGAAGGAAGTGTATGGGGAGGGATTGGGGGTGCATTCCAGGGATTGGTAACAGCCAATTTAAAAGTACAAAGATAGGGCATGGAGTGTCATGTAAGAAATAGCAGGAAGGCCCCGTCTGGCTGCACTACAGTGTGCTGCAAGGAGAGTAATATATACTAAGGATAGAAAGGTGGACTGGGATCAGGTTGTAATGGACTTGAAAATTCAAAAGAGGAGTTTATATTTGATTCTGGAGACAATAGGGAATTAGAGGAGTTTGAAGGGGAATGAAATGGTTAGGCTTATGCTTAGAGGGGAAATAACTTTAGTATCTGTATAGACAACTATGGATTGAAATGGGAGAAGACATGAGGCAAGGAGACCACTTTGGAGACTTTGGAATAATAGTGTGAGTAAGAAGTGATGGGGGCCTCAATTTCCATATCTATAAAACAAGGAAGTTTGAACTAGATGGTTTCTGAATTTCTTCCCTACCGTATAGATCAGTGATTATTTATTTGATCTTGCGAGAAAGGAGCAGATGCAAAAGATATTGTGGAGGCAGAAATGTAAGGATTTGGCAACTGATTGGACATGAGGAATGAGAGAGGAATCAAGATAATACTTAGGCTGTAAGCCTGGAAAACTGGAAGGAATAGTGGTGCTCTTATTGGAAATTGTGAATCTTGGGGAAAGGGTAGGTTTTGAGGTAAAGATAATGAGCTCTGTTTTGGACAGACTGAGTTTGAGGTGGCCTTGCAACATTGTTTTACATGGCTGGCAGGTGGAGTATGGAGAGCACAAGAGAGAGACTGAAGACTGGATAGGTAGACCTGGGAGTCACATGCTTAGAGACTGGGTCTCTAATGGGAACTGACTAAGTCACCAGGCAAGAAAGTAAGTACAGACAAGGTTTGAGGAGTGCTCATAGTTAGGGGGGATGGTGAAGATGATACATATGTTACAGACTAGATTACATAGAGATTAAGAGCTATAATCTAACTGCTGTTTTCAAGTCATCAGAGAGAATGAAGTGCCCCCTCAAATATCCAAGACCTTCAGAAATTTCACAGGAGAAAAGAAAAGAAGCCTTCATAAATGCTTATGTTCCAGGCACTGTACTAAGTACTAGAGATGTTATTCAGTCATGTCTGAATCTTTGTGACCACATTTGGAGTTTCCTTGGCAGAGATACTGTAGGGGTTTGCTGTTTCTTTGTCTAGCTCTTGTTACTGATGAGGAAACTAAGGCAAACAGGTGGTCACACAGTAAGTGTCTGAGGCTGGATTTAAGCTCACAAAGATGAGTCTTTCTGACTCCAGGCCCAGTACTCTATCCATTGTACCACCTTGCTTGCCCCATACTAACTGAATGTGTATCTGTTTGAACTATATTTATTCATATTCCGAATTTAATGACCATATTTCCATATACCAAGTAGAACAGAAAGAGGATTATGTATGAAACCACAGATCTGTTATATGTAGCTTATTCTTTTAGTTAGCAGGTCAAATCAACCAGCATTTATTAAGGGCTTACTTATGTGCCCCTGTGCCAGGTATTATGCTGAGAGGTATCAGGAATACAAACAAAAGCAAAAGAACCAGTCCCGGTTTTCAAAGAGCTCACAGTTCAGTGGGGGAGACAATATGCAAACAGCCATGTGGAAACTGGTTATAGAGGCTTAATTTGAAATAATCAACACAGGGAAGTGCTAACATTAAGGACTATCAGTAAAGACCTCTTATAGAAAGTGAATAATAAATTCAGCATGTTACTTTCAAGGCTGTCATGGTTGTCTTTTTTCTTCTGAACTTCTGTTTTCATGTGCTTTTGACAACACACGCTAGTTCCTTCACCACATAAAGAAAAACAATATTTTTTTTGGGGGGGGGGGGTTTCCAATTGAGAAATTTATTTAAACAGATCAAACAGAACAGGTGCCTCTTTGTCTCTAAACTTAGAAGAAGGTGTTGGGCCTCTTGGTAGTAAAGCGTGGCTTGTGCTGGCAACGCAGAACTCTGTGGGGCAGAGGGAACTTGATTTTGGAGTCATGAAACTGCTTGACTGCGGGCCGGCGGCATTTGCTGGCAGGAATTTCCTCCACTTTCATGATCTGAATGGAGTGGGCCCGGGCATGGTGACGGGCTCCCATATCTCGGTAGCACTGAGTGACGGCACCAGCAGTGGTCAGGTCCCTGTACTCCCTGTACATGTTGTGGGTCCCACTCCTGGAATCATAGCGCAGCCAAATGCCAAAGTTTTTCACTCTGAGAGGGGACTTTTCAAAGACCTGTCCACAGTAT
>CM053588.1:103478245-103548221 GCA_028646515.1 Pseudochirops corinnae
TACATACACATGTCTATATAGGAGGGTATATATGCATATGAATACATATGTGAATGTGTACATGTATGTGTACATAGAGGGTACAGAATCACTTGAATAGGAAGGGATGATATTTTAAAAGGTGAAATTGTGAGGTGGGAGAGGAATAGAATGAGAGGAGACAGGGAGAGACAGAATGGGGTTAGTCATCTCATATAGAAGAGGCAACGGATAACGGTGACAATGGAGGGGAAGAACAGGAAGGCAAAAGGGAAAGGGTCAGCCTTACTCTCATTGAATTTTTCTTAGGGAAGGAATGACATATACTCTAAATTGGGTATCTTGCCCTACAGGAGAGTAGGGGGAATGGGGATGAGAAGGAAGATGATTGGAGGGGGGAGGGTTGTTAGAAGCACACACTTCTGTAAAGGGACAGGGACCGAGTAGAGAATAGAACGGGGCGAGGTGGGATAGGAGGGAGGGAAATATAGTCAGTCTTTCACAATATGTCCATTGTGGAGATGTTCTGCATAGCTATACATGTACAGCCTGTATTGAATTGCTTGTCTTTCCAGTGGGAGTGGGTGTCAAGGGAGGAAGGGAAAGAATCTAGAATTTAAAGTTCTGTATTCAAATGTTAAATATATATATATATATATATGTTGTGTGTGTGTATATGTGTGTGTGTGTGTATATAATTATTAATTCCATGCAACTGGGAATTAAGATATACAGGCACTGGGGTCGGGAGATCCATCTTGCCCTACCGGAAAGTCAGAGGGGTAATGGGGGACATAGGAGAGAACAGATTGGGGGAGGGGCTATACAGTGGGATGGCTGTTTAGAGGTGGTGGGTTGGGGAAAGAGGGGAAGAAAATTTGTAACTCAAAATCTCATGGAAATGAATGATGTAAACTAAAAAATAAAAGTTAATTTAAAAAAAGATTTTTCCCCTTTTGACTACTTTTCTTATACTAAATACATTAATTTTGTTTGTGTAGAAACTTTTTAAAAAGTTTCATAAAATCAAACTTAAATGTTTATTGACTTTTTATCTTTTGTAATTATCTTTATCCTTTAGTTGTGTTTTTTAACTGTAAAAGATATTACCCATAATTGTGAGAAGTATATTGGCTGCTTCTCTTTTTAATTTTTTTTATAATATCATCTCTACATTTAGTCTCTAGTTAGTGTTAGTTCTTTCTTCAATGGACCTTTACTGAATATAATTTTTATTGCATTGTTTTTAGTAAAGGTTGATGTAATGTTTCTGCTTCTGTATTTGGGAGTTTTATATGCCTTAGTGCATAAGTCAGTTTTTATAAATGTGTCATGAGCAGCTGAGAATATGTATACTTTTTCTTTCTATTCTTCAATTACTAGAGAGCTATGAAATCTAGTATTTCTAAAATTCTATTTAGAAGTCTTTAACCTCTTTCATGTTTATTTTTTGTCTAGTATTGAGTGAGGGTGCACTGATATCCCCCTAGCTATTGTAATTTTATTTTTGTGTCTTATAAATCTGGAATTTATTCCTGTTACTTTTTCGTAGAGTATTGAGAAGCTATCTTATTTGATGCATATATTAAGTATCGGTATTAATTCGTTGTCTACACTTCCTTAAACCAAGCATAATAATAAAGTTTTTCTTGAAATCTCTTCTATCAAATCAGGCTTCAGTGTTATGTAGTCTGAGAGATCATGATTGCTACCCCTGTTCTTCTGAGTTTACCTGAATTGTAAAAATAGTTTGCTCTAGTCCTCTAATTTACTGTTTAAACCTTTTTGTTTCTTATAAACAATATATTGTTAGATTCTGCTTTCTAAACCATTCTGCTCCCACTTTTATTTTATTGGTGAGTTCATCCTATTTCCCTTTTACAGTTATTATTAATTAGGCATTTTCTTCCATTATATCGTCTTGTAGTTTGCTCTCTTCTTTTCTCCTATTCCCCATTCTTTACGTAGAAGAAAAGAATATTGAAAAGGGAGATTTCATAGTACTAATTAACTATATTTAATAACAATCTACTAATATTTTATTGCTCTTCTCCTCTCCTTGCCTAGTCTCTAATCATAGTTTCTTATCCTTTCTCTTCTTCATCTCATGGAGTCATTCCCCTATAATCCAGTCTAATTTTCAAGGAGAAAATTGCTTTATTTTCCCAGAAATTCTAGTAATTTGTGACTTTGCTTATGATAATGTAAATTCCTGAATTTGTCTCTTGAATTTCTCTAGCTCCATAATATTTTTGCTATTTTCTTCTGTTAACTCGTTTTTCTAGCCTTACTTACCCATTTAGAATTTTGTAACGGGGTGAGGTTCTGTGTACTTCTGTAAGAAATGGTGGAACTTTCTTTGGTCTGGTTCTTTATTGTCTAGAACAGTGGTTCTCAACCAGTGGGTCATGACCCCTTTAGGGATCGAACGATCCTTTCACAGGAGTCACAGGGGTTGCTTAAGACCATGGGAAAACACATTTCTGATGGTCTTAGGAACGGAGACACGGCTCCTCTATCTGTCTCCAGGTGGGTCCGCCCACATGTGAGTATTAAAGGGTTGCAGCATTAGGAAGGTTGAGAACCACTGGTATAGAAGATAAAACCTAGATAGCCTTTTAAGACTATGCTTCAGAAGTATCTTCAGCAGTGCACATCTAAGATAGGATGATCTCGATTTGGGTTACTCATTGCCCTCCAGATTTCAGCCCTACAGGTTCATGAATGCTGGTTCTGTGTTGGACTTAGGTAAGTGTAGGCTCCCGGAATTCTTTGGTTAGACTTCCCTGCCTTTGGTCTCATCTTCCTGATCTACATACTAAGTTTCAATGCCTAAGCTTGTCTGGGTTCCTGTGCTCTCCCATCTGGAAGGCTTGTATTCCCTGACAACGCTTTTCTATCTGAATCTCTTCCTAGTATCCATAAGGTTTCTCGCTTTCTCTTTGTGTGGACCCTGTCTAACAAAATGCAGTTAGTATAGTTTCTCCATAGATTTCTTGGCCATTACTAGGTGTGGTGCCATTTTTTCATATTTGTTAAAGTAGTTTTGAGAATGCCAAGCTGTTCTGTTTCCAATCATTCCACTATCTTGAGGAAAGTCCATGTGCATCTTTTTTATATTAATAGAGCACCTAATGATTTTTTAGAAAAAATTTGATTTGATGCTCATTATTATAATACAGTGTTTAGATTTTATCTTGTTGTTCTTTACATTTATATTATTGTAGTCCTGTATTTTCTTGGTTCTGCTTACTTAATTTTGCTTCTATTCATATACCTTTACCCATGCTTCTCTGTTGTTGTTGTTGTTTTTTTTGGAGGGCAATTGGGGTTAAGTGAATTGCCCAGAGTCACACGGCTAGTAAGTGTGTCAAGTGTCTGAGGTCAGATTTGAACTCGGGTCCTCCTGACTCCAGGGCCGGTGCTCTATTCACTGCTCCCCCTAGCCGCCTCTCTGTTTTCTTCATATTAACCTTGTCTTATTGTGCAGTAATACTTTATTATGTTTATGCAACATAATTTTTAGCCCTTCCTCTATGTACTTGTTTCCAGTTTCTTGCTACTTAAAAATAGTGCTGTTATGAATATTTTACTGTTTATAATAGCTTTCTTTCTCTCTTTGATCCACTTGGGCTGTATACCTTTCAGTGGTATCTTAGTCAGTTTGCAAAATTCCGAATTGCTTTCTCGAATGACATGACCAGTCTACAATTTCAGTTAGCAGCAGAATCTGTCATTTCATATCCACCCCCCCACCCTCCCAAAACAGCCTATTTCTAATCTTTATATATCATAATATTAAAGATCACACTACAAAAAAATTTAGAAGAAAACCAGATCAGTTACCTTTCATAGCGGTTGTTAGAAAGGAGATTCTTAACCAAACAAGGAATAGCAAGCCCAAAACATTAAAGAGGTAACTTTGATTTCCCAAAATTGAAAAGATTTTACATAAATAAAATGAACTGTTAGAACAAGAAGAGAAGCAGTTGACTGGGGGGAAAAACATCTTTACCACAATTATCTCTTATTAATAAGAGTGATATCCAGTGTATCTAGGAAACGGATACGTATGTGTGTGTGTACACACACACACACACACACACACACACACATTAAATTGAGTGCAGTCTAGCCCCACTTAGCCTACTCTATCTACTGACTGACTCAAGGCACTAGGACATGCTTCAACTTTCTGTGGTACCCAGCCATCTTACTACCTGTCAGTAAACAAGCATTTATAAGCACTTATTATGTGCCAGGCACTGTGCCAAGCACTGAATACAAATGTAAGCAAAAGGAAAAACAGTCCCTACCCTCAAGGAGCTTACATTCTAATAAGGGAAGTCAGCAACGTAAAAAGAACTTAAAAGGTTGGGGCAAAGGACGAATGAAGATTGGGGCTGGGGCATGATGGAAGTATTGCAGCCTGATGAGAAATGAAGAAATGGCTGGCCAGTGGAGGTTTTGGGGAAGAGCCAGCCAATCCGAGAGAGAGACCTTGCAGGTGCAGGCTAAGGGTACTTTTCAGGTGTGAATTCCAGGGTTGAAGTGATCTTGCAGGATGGAAGAGTTTATGGGACTTGATGGAGAAGTCTAGATTATATAGCCTGGTGAGAAAAGAAGAGTCTTCCCTATTCCCCATCCCCCATCCCCCAGCTTCCTCGTTTGCAGTACATAACTCCCTTCCCTGGTCACCTCTTCCCAGTGTGTTGTCTCCCAGTATGAGAATGCAAGCTTTGCTCTGTATCCCCAAAGAGCATTGCCTGCATAGAAAGCACTTAATAAATGCTTTTTCCTTTCATTCACATTAAACCTCGATTAGATGGAAATCTTGGAAGAGAAGGAATTCCAGTGAATAGGAACAAAGGGGAATTCTTTAATAAGAATGATGTGGACATATAGGGAGCTCAGCCACCATTTTAGATTTTTAAAAGTCATGTCTACTCATCCTTCCAACCTGACTTCTCAGATTGGAACTTTGTATTAAGGCTAAGCTCTTTTGCTGGAAAGAGAATCTACCTTTGTTTCTTCTTAGATTTCTAATCACTCCTTAGTCTGCACTGCTTCCTCCTCTTCAATCTTGACTGGTCTTCAAGAGTCATGTACAGAAGATGAAAACAAGGATTCATAATGGAAGATAAATGCAAAATCATAAATATAAAATATGAAAATGTCATGGTTCTATAAGGAATGTCAGGACTTTTATGAATTGATGTGAAATGGCCTAAGCAGAACCAAAATGTAAATGAAAACACCAACAAAAGGCAGTTGAACTGAGTTCCTGGTAAACTGATGACAGAACATACATTCCACCTTTCATTAAAGCAATGTGAAATACATTGGTATATACCAGAGGTGAGGAACTGGTGGCTTTGAGGCCACATGTGGTCCCCTAGGCCCTCAGATATGGCCCTTTGACTGAATCCAAACTTCACAGAACAAATCCCCTGAATAAAAGGATTTGTTCTGTAAAACTTGGAGTTAGTGTAAAGGCTGCACCCAAGCACTTAGAAGATGACCTTGAGGCTGCAGATTCCCCACACCTGTACATTATTAGAATGAAAACTAAAGCTAACAAAAAGGTTTTTTTAAAAAATCATATTGAAGAAAAGGAGAATGATGAAAGATGGGAAGTGTATGCTTTAGCTACACCATACAATACATTAGGAAGAGAAAGCAAAGTTGTTCAAGTCTTTGTTGGCTTCAGTTTTCCCTACAAAAGAGAATGATCTCCAGATTAGAAAAGACAGAACAGAAATGGTAAACAGGGAGGTATACCCAGAAGAAGTAAGGCATTAGTAAGAGAACATCTAGCTTCCCTTGGAATTTAAGTTACTAGAATCCTTACTACTGATAGGATTTATAGATTAGATCACTGAAGCCAACACCTGTGATCTTTGAAATTTCATGGGAGTAGGAGAGATACCTTAGGATTGGAGAATAAAAGCTACAAGAGAGCTTAGAGACCATTTAGTCCTGGCCTTCTTTTTATGGGCTCTGGGTTAATTGACCTGCCTGAGGAACTATGGAACATTTTTTATTTTTTTACACTAAGTCCAGTATTCTTTCCACTGTCTTATGCTGTGTTGCCAGTTAGAAACAAACAGGAAAGGGGATGGCCTCTTTAAGCCAGTGAACTTGACTTAAATTCTTGGCAAAATACTAGAGTATATTATTAAAGGGATGGTTAGTGAACGTCTAGGAAAGGAAGTGATGATTATAGAGAGCACAGAATCATTAATAATAAATCTAGCCATATTTCCTTTTTAAACAGAGCTACTAGGCTAGCAGTTGAAGGCACCTAGCATAGTTAGATGGATTTAAAATGGTTATTAATAGCCACAAGTCAGCTTGGAAAGAAGTTTCTAGTGGAGTATATATGGATCTGCAGTTTGCCCTGTGTCAGTAACTTTGTCAAACACAGATGGTATGTTTATCGGGATTGCAGAAGACAGTAATAATAGCTAGGCTAGAATTTTTATAGCACTTTAAGGTTTGAAGAGCATTTTTGCAATATTATCTCATTAGAGCCGTACTAACAACTGTATGAGGTAAGTGCTGTTGTTAGCCCTTTTTTATAGATGAGGAGGCTGAAGCAGAGGCTAAGTGACCTAACGAGGGTTACACAACTAATTAGTAACCGAGACTGTATTTAAATGTACTTTTTCTTGACTCCAGATTCAGTTTACCATCTACTGGACCACCTAGCTACCACAAAGCTGGAAGGAATACCCAACTTACTGATACTTCAGAGTCATAAAAAAAGATCTTGATGGGCTAGCTTATAGCATTGCATTGAATCGGCTAAAAATCAGTTTAGTTATTACTTAAAATTCAAAATTCATTTGGTGATAAGAAAAGCATATCTGTTGATTTGAATGAATTATAAAACCTGTAGCACACTTTAGACTTGCCACAGGAAAATAACTCTTCAGGGAAACAATAAGAACGTTTGGGGTGTTTGAATTGCAGTGTGGAGTTTCTGACAAACCTATGCATTTCCTCAACAATGTGATTGGCAAGACCTTTCTGTAACACAGCCTTAACTTCATTGCTTCTTGCTTGCTATTTATACTTCCATCTTCTCTAACCTTTACCATAAACCTACATTCAGAAATATTCATACTTAAGAAGGAGCAAATCTTAGGAAAGGTGATAGAAGGGTGACTCAACCTGGGTAAACTTTTGGTCTTCTGAAGGTGAAGAAAATGATTTTAAAAGATGAAATGCCTCAAGAACCAGAAGTGCTGATAATGGCAGCTCAAAAAATAAAACATAGAAAGGCTCCTCTGTCAACAGTTATGTTCATTGCATTTGGTTTTGTTTCTTAGCCTGCAACAATTTCCAAAACTGAATGGTTTCTGAGTCTTCTTGACTCCACGATTGGATACAAAGTATAAAAGACAATCTTCTGTTGTTCTGTATTTTCTGTAGTTTCTTTTATTTAGTGTTTTTCACTGCCATTTGACTGCCATTCATACATTGGCTAGAAGATGTTAGATTGCTAAAGTATTTTTAACAAAAATCAAAAACATTTAAAAGTAAATTACCATTAGAATCATAGGATCTAGAGTTGGCAGTGACCTTGGAAATTATTTAGTACAATCCCTTCATTTTTCACATGAAGAAAATAAGATTCAGAAAGGTTAAAGTGAATTTATATGACTTTGAGTAAACATTTTACATTAAAAATCTCAAATGTAATATCTTTATAGACATACCAATTTCAAATGTATTTTGTTTTTAAACTTTACAAAATGACTTCACACTTATAAAAATACCTAGTAAGTAAAAATTCACTTTTTTCCCCAAATTGCCTTCCCTCAAATCTAAGGATGTCAAAATTTCTGATAATTTTGTGTTTCCATTGAAAATAAGCTACATACACAAAATAACTTTATTTTGGGAGCCTGAGTTGTTTGATCTGTATGGAGAGCTTCAAGAATGGGAATACACTTCTTACCTTCAGATCAGCAACTCATTTGTAACTTAGAATCTTAGATAGTTGACTGGGAAACTAGAAGGCTGTGCCCATAGTCATGTAGGCAGTACATGTCAGAGGCAGAACCTGAACCCCAGATCTTCCTGCCGTCAAAGCCAGCTGTCAGTACCATGCTGCTATTTCTCTAACAATGTAAAACAGTAAGCGGCCAATTAAAATTGAGTGGCACAGACAATAAATGCTGTTATAGTTCAAAGGAGGAAGCACTCACAGTGTATAGTGGTGTGGAGTAGTGCTTGACTTAGGAAAACCTGAATTCAGATTCAGTTGTATGTATGGCTATGAGCTAGTCACTTAAACTGTCTTAACGTTAGGCACCTAAGATGTAAAATAGGACCAGTAACTGTATTTCACAAGATTATTGTGAGGAATAAATGTGATTGTATAAACCACTGTGTAAATCTGAAAAAAAAACCCTGTTATTAATATTCATTATTAATATTCAGAGAGAGAGAGTTTTCAAAAAAACTTTAATGGAGAATGTGGAAGCAGAGTAGCCCCTGAAAGACAGGGCATGCTAAGGGAAGTATATATGGAAGAAAGGAGGGAAGGAGTGTTGAGGTTAAGATGAAGAGACCTACTTGACAAAAACAGGAAGGTTTCACATGAGAGTGATGGTAAATAGCAGGAAAGGTCCGAGTATTCAAGTCCCAGATAGTAATACTTGTGAGATAGTAGAAAAAGGAATTAAGATGATGTTGAAAATGTTTTCTGTCAATTTCATAGACATTGAGAAGCAATTGAAATTTTCAAGCAGGGAATTAGAGGAATAATGGGATAAAAGCAAATATTTGATGGGGTTTGAACTGCCTCCACATGCAGGATGAGTTGGAATGGGAAGAGGTTGGAGGAAGCAGGGAAATTAGTTAGGAGACTTTTGTCATAGTTATGGCTTAGAGAAATAAGGACCTAAGCTAGCTCTGTTGCCCTGGGAATGGAATTCTACCTTTAAGATGCCAGGCTCTGTCTGACAGGTGGTCTTTTATTTTCTCTTTCTAGGAACCACACCTTCACACCACTCCCAGTTACTCTCTCTTACCACTCCCCACTGCCACTCCCTGCCTTTTCAAGCTTCCTTTGGCATATTTTCATCTGCATAGAATGTAAGCCACTTGTGGGCAGGGCCTGTCTTATATTTGTATCACGCGTTAAGAAAGGCACTAAGAAGGAAAACTTGATACAAAGATTTCTTGAATGTGGAGACAAAGGAGAAAAAGGAGTCAGCATCCTAAAGCTCCTGCCTTGCACGACTAGGAGAATGATAATAGAAACAATACTACTACCCTAGAGTTGTGTGATATTTTATGGTTTTCTTACTGCTTTTATATATGTTCAGTTTTTTGACTCTTACTACAAAGGTTGTCTTCTCCCATGATTCTCCAGAGCACAAATTCCTTCTATGATATTCCTGACAAGTCGTCGTCTGGCCTCTTTTTAAACACTTCAGTGATAGGGAATTCACTCTCTGATGAGACAAGCTATAGAACTGTTTCCTTATTTAGCTTAGATCAGCCTTCCTTGAACTTTCTGGTGGAATGAGGCCTTCACTAGGCTATGTCTCTAGACTGTTACAAGTTATTCAAAATACGTAGGATAAGTAAAGAGGTCACTCATTTTTTGTATCTCATGTAACTTATAGGATTTAAATCATGGTATGTTTTGTTAAATTTTTCTGTGCTTTTAAGAAAATATTTCCAAATGCTTTTTTAAAAAAATCTTAATTATATATGAAATAATTAATGTAAGCTAACTTTTTTGTGTGTTTTCTTTCCTCTCTTTTAAAGTACCAAAAGAATTGGTGGAGCTCCATTTGAAACTGATGAGGAAGATTGGTAAATCTGTAACAGCAGACAGATGGGAAAAATATTTGATTAAGGTAAATAATTTTAAAATCATCTATTAATGAGATGCTGTCTTTCTCAATTTAAACTTTATAATTTTAGTTTGCGCAAAATTAAAATTTGAAAAACTAGTCCTACTGATGTCATATAAAATAATTATACATATTACAAAGTATATGAGTAGACGGCAAAATTGTTGTGTGATATCTATAAGTGGATATTCATTTTTTGCTAAACAGAGTTGATTTGTGTTCTTCCAAAGTAGTAGAGACTACAGAATGACAACCTTGGATACCAGAAAATCATGAATCCATAGGTGATTCTTGTAACTGAAAATATCTTGAATGGTTCAGTAATATATTGGTCCTAGTCTTCATAAAAGTCAGCTTCCAAAGACCTCTAGGTCATTCTTCAAGTCAGCCACATTCCAGGGTGCATGTAGGTTAGTATTTAGGGGAATGGAGTTGCAGCAGGGTCCTAGAGAATAAGTTCTCAAGTGGACTTATTTAGAGTGATTCAGTTAAAGATCCAGTTTAAATTTTATCTTGACCTTCCAGGATGGCCTTGAATTGGCTCCTCAGCTAATATCCTTTCCAAAGTTGCCCTCAAGGATTATAGAAGCTTTGGCAGTAAACTCCCCCCCTCCCTTTTTCTTCTTTTTAAAAAATTTTAATTAATTTGTTTATTTACTTTTAGTTTACAAGATTCAGTTCCACAATCTCCCTTGGTTCAAATTTTCTCCCCTCCTCCACCCTCCCCTTCCCCCCTCCATGGCGGCATGCAATCAAGTATAGGATTTGCAAATACTTTCATATTGGACATTAGTCTGGTTGTATAGGATTCTAACCAATGGAGTGAACAGTGGGAAAGAGGAGACAAAACCAAACATATAGTTTGCTTCAGTTTCCATTTAAACTCAGTTCTTTCTAGATCTTTCTCTGAATGTAGACATCTCCTTCCATCCTGAGACTTGGAGAGTTGTCTCATAACCGTGTGTTGCTGAAAAGAGTCCAGTTTATCAAAGTTGGTCATCACACATACAATGTGTCTGTGATTGTGTACAAATTTCTCCTGGTTCTGCTCTTCTCACTTAGCATCAGTTAGTTTGTATAAGCCTCTCCACATAAATATGAATTCCATCTGCTCCTCATTTTTTTATTGTTTTTTGGAGGGCAGTTGAGGTTAAGTGACATGCTAGTAAATATGTCAAGTGTCTCAAGCTGAATTTGAACTCAGGTCCTCCTGACTCCAGGGCTGGTGCTCTATTCACTGTGCCACTTAGCCACTCCTGCTCTTCATTTCTTATAGCACAATAGTATTCCATTACATTCATATACCACAACTTGTTTAGCCATTCCCCATTTGATGGGCATCCCCTTAACTTCAGTTTTTTGCCACCACAGAGAGCTGCAATACATATTTTTGTGTATATGGATTCCCCCTCCCCCCCCCCCTTTTTTTAGTTGACTGCAACATCTGTACCTTCAGAGAACATTTAATGGTTTGTTCTGGTTTATATCTACTTGGAAGGACCAGGATGTTAGATAATTGTTCAAACCCCTAAGAATATTTTAACCTTTTTGCTATTTTTTCTTAATTGTTGACATTCACTGATTTCATGTAAGAAGCTTTTTGACCTTTGGAATCACCAGACCCGGGAAAGCCAACATTTCCCACAGACTCACTCTCCTTTTCCCCCTCCCTCTCCCTCTCTCTCTCCCCCTCTCTCTTTCCCTCTCCCTCTCCTTCTCTCCCTCTCCCCCCTTCCTTCTTGTAGTGCTTTGTTGGTGGTATATAAAAATGCCAATGATTTATGTGGGTTTATTTTATATTCTTCTACTTAGCTTAAATTATTAGTTGTTTTAATTAACTTTTTATTTGAATCTCTAGGATTTTCCAAGTTTATCATCATATTGTCTTCAAAAAGAGATTGTTTTGTTACCTCACTGCTCATTCTGATTCCTTCTATTTTTTTTTCTTTTCTTATTATAATTGCTAGCATTTCTAATACAATATTGAATAATATTGGTGATTTGGGGGATCCTTGTTTCACTCCTAATCTTATTGGGAAGGCTTCTCGCTTATCCCTATTATACATAATGCTTGCTGAATGGTTTTATAGATACTTATCATTTTAAGGAAAAATACATTTATTCCAATGCTTTCAAGTGTTTAATTTTAGGGGCCTAATTTTGGATTCTAAGATACTAATCAATATTTTCTAAAAAATGATTTTTCTATATAGGTAGTCATTTAAGTTGGCTTCTTCTAGTTTTATATTATTTTCTTTTCTTCCCTTTTAGAACTTTATAGATTGATTAAAGAGTAATTCTTTTCATAACATAATGTTGTATGTGTAGAAAGTATTTTTATAAAAAAATTTACCTAATATTTCTGTAGGGGAGTTGATCAGGGTTGCCTGATGAACCTGATGAATTTACAGTTGAAGGAGTGGTTTGAACCTTTGGGACTTTTGTTTCATCTGCTTTGATGTTCCTTTGATCAGTCAAGCAAATCATTTAAGTGCTCTCTGTGTCAGGCACTATTCTAAATCCTGTGGATATGGACGGAAAGCGATAGTCTCTATGCTCTAGGCGCCCATATTCTACTGGGGATTCAGCATGTTCATATATAAGTTAATATAGAAAAGGCCTCTTGAATGATGTGATTTAATTTTGACTCTTCAGGAGGGAGCCAAGGGTTCTAAGAAGCAAAGGTGGAGGGAGAGGGTAGCACATAAGAGTGCATTCTTGGCATGGGGAACAGCCTATGTGAAAACACTGGCAGGTGATGAAATGTCATGTGTGGGGAGCAGCAAGTAGGGCAATTTGGCTAGATCACAGAATACATGAGGGTGATTATATGTAATCTGCCTGGAAGGATAAATGGTAGCCAAATTACAAAGGCCTTTAAATACCAAATGAAGGAATTTTATCCTAGAGTAGTAGGGAGCCCTTAGAGCTTCTTAAGCAGAGGAGTGATATGATCACACCTGTACTTTAATATTATCACTTTGGTAGCTCTATGGAGATTGAATCAGCGAGGGGGGGTACTGGGAACAGAGAGACCAATTAGGATTCTATTGCAGTAGTCCAGGTGAGAGGTGAAGATAAAAGTTTTCTTATATTATTTCTTACATTATGGTCTTCAAGTTTTTTGACTTTTTTTTTTTCTGAGAGATATGTAATTCTTAAGTTGTCTTGACATATGCTGTCTTTGAGACCAACATATTTTGCCTACCTAGAAATCATATTTTCTTGAAAATTATTGCTTTTCTCTTTTTCCAGATTTTCCTTTATTTCTGTGTGTATTTGCATTCCCAATCATTTGTTCTCTGTTTTGTTTCTTAGGTGAGAAACAAATGCCACTTATGGATTCAAGTTTTTCTATTCTACCAATTATTTTGGCTATGCAGGATATTTGTCCTGCTTTCAGAATTCTTATTGCTTTTTTAAGCCATTTAGGAACACCCTGCTGTGGTTCCAAGCTTTCTTGGGAATCCACAGAGCCTTCTGCTTCATCTGGTATTGATTCATTTTGCTTTTTTGTCTTGCAGTATTTATTCATAGGTATCTAGACTTATAGCTGATCTAG
Source organism: Pseudochirops corinnae (assembly GCA_028646515.1). Taxonomy (NCBI): domain Eukaryota; kingdom Metazoa; phylum Chordata; class Mammalia; order Diprotodontia; family Pseudocheiridae; genus Pseudochirops; species Pseudochirops corinnae. The sequence goes on from CM053588.1 coordinate 103,491,665, forward strand.
AGGGCATATTCTGTTTTATTATTAGTATCTTCTCTGTTTGTTTGTATTGCTTATGCTTGGAGTCTTTAACTTTTGTCTTTCTCCTGAGATCTTTAGTAATTTCAGTCTTTGCCCCTAATATTTCTCCTATTGCTTACTTCTGACTTGTTCCCCTCTTATGGCAGTTTCCTTCAGGGTTAAACTTCAAAACTGTGTCAGTCTTCTCCCTTGCTAAGGAGTTTGCACCGTTGGCCCCAAGTGACTTCTGTGGGACAAAATTGACTTATTTCCTAGTCTTCATGTCCATTATATTGCACATAAGTGCTTGAGAAATATATGGTACATGAAACTCAATAGAGACATACACTAATCTAAATTATAGTTTAAGAAAATCTCAGTGGCTAGCATTTGTGTCATACTTTACAGTTTATGATTAACATTCTTGAAAATAACCCTATGAAGCAGTTATGCATATATTATTTTCCTTATTAGATGGGTGAGTCACCTGAGGTTGAATGATTTTAGCAAGTGTCCCAAACAAGACTTAATCGTGTCTGTGTCTCTAAATCCCTTGTTCTATCTACTGTCTTCATCAAGATCATTAGGAGTCTCATAAACCTTAACACCTCAAAATGTCATAGAGTGAAAAGAGTTTTAGTTTTGCAACTTAGACCTGTGACCCCTTTGCTAAATGAACTCCACTGGCTTCCCCTTACCTCTAGAATTGAAAAAATGAATTCTTTATTCAGACAGACAAGACTGACTCTGTTATGGAATGGCTTTCCAGAAGGGAAGTGGGAGGTCAAGGCTACAGGGGGAAAATTGTGGTTTGTCCTTCATTCTCAAAGAGGACCATGATATCAAGATGATGTCATGACTTGCAATTGAATTGTGTTTGAGTGAGGGAAGGCTGTGCAAGGTCACCAGCCTCACTTTCTGCTCCAGAACCATCTGGGTCCAGTGGCCACATGTTGATCAGGAGAATGGAGATGGCCCAGGATACATTGGGAAACCTTGGTCTTTTTAAGCTAAAGTCTTTTCAGGTTCTCACTTTGAGGTTTAGGTTATGTAAAAAATTAAGTCAACAAGTATTTTTTAAACACTTATTATATTCTAAGCAAATCTTATCCCATTAAGAATTAAAATTGAGAAAGATTTCAGATAATTAAAAGGTCTTGCAGAAGTTAGAAAGTAATAGTTACAATTTTAGGAAGGAGTATTTTAACTTGTCTATACTAAAAAATACACCTTTAGCAAAAAAGTTTACCTTCTATTATTTTTCCTCAGCTTATGTTCATCTAATTATGAAGGAAACATTGGATGTACTGTACTAGGGTCAGTAAATTGATTCTGACATAGATTGCCTTTTTGAAACTCAGAAAATAATTGTCTTTGTAATTCTTCCTCTTGAGTTGTACATTCTTTGAAGGCTAAAGTACTTTTTTTTTTTAATCCTTATAATCTCAATGTCTGTCACATATTAGGTGCCTAAAAATGTTTACTGAATATTCTTGGATGAAAAAATGTGCATTATCAGTTAATAGAATTTGACATAGGTATCATGAGCATTGCTCTTAGGCATTTAAATATTACATTTATCTGACAGATGTGCCAAGAGTTCAATAGCACTTGGGCATGGGAGATGGAGAAGAAGGGCTATCTTGAAATGAGTGTCGAATGCAAATTGGGACTTTTAAAGGTAATAAATTTATTATTTCTTGTTATGCCTTTGTTTTATAACATTTTGTAGCCCTTTTAGTTGAATTTGGAGACCAACTGAAAACCAATGTTATCATTATTGGGGAGAACAGAAGAAACTGTTTTTAACCTAGATGGTTTTTGATTGCTTTCTAAATCCAGCCATTTTTAATTATGTAAGCTTACAAGGATGGTGATAGAAAGGATAGGAGTGCATTTCCAAATTAATTTTAGCCATTAACTTCAACCTTCTCAAGAATTGCTAATGTTATAGTAGAACTTTGTTAATATTGTTTGTGATACTGGGTTAGTAATTTTAAATAATTGTTCTTCCCTAATTGAGTAGACTCATTGTATTTTAAATAAAATTACCAGTACGTCCAAATCCAAATTGGAGTGTCGCTTGCTCTCCCTGCCCTCCTTCCCATGTAGGGCTACTGAAGAGTGAAATGACCAGCAGAGTGAAGGAAGAACCCTTTCCACAGACTGGTTAAGGAAGGGTTTACTGCTTCTGAAATTAGAAGCTATTTATAAACAGGTTGAATGATCAAAGGACCCCAAGATTACATACTTATTCTTAAATTATGTAAGTAAACATTCTACTTTTCAGAGATTAGCTCGTGTTAGATATGTAATACATGACACTCCCTTGTTCCACACAGCAATAGACTGATTTGATCATCTATTAGGTTCCCTTCTAGGGAAATAAAAAAATGTGGTAAAATCAGATTCCAGTTTAGTGCCAGTATCAAATACAAAGAATCATAGAAATTGTTTTAGAAATCTTATGTAGCAAAATTCTGGAAGCAGAAATCAAGTAAGACCAGGAAGAGACTGGTGATAGATTTCTTGACCTTTTTGAGCTCTCTGCCCCCTAATAACTTGAACTGGCCAGTTACCAAATCTCACAGGCAATGCTATGGCAAAAGACCATAGTTGGTTAGAACAAGGAGAAAGCAGGGTGACCAGGGCATGAACTACATTTGTCAAGGGACTTGAAGAAAGAATCTGATTCAGGGTCCAGATAGACCCTAACAATTATGCTGAAACTTGAAACAAAAAGTGATGGCTATTTTTATGAACAGTTAAAAATTAGACATGAGTATCATTTTCATTAAGAGAATGAATAGGAGACATCTGCTGAATGAATATCTTTTTAAAAGACTATGTGCTAGGTTTTAAAGAACAGCTTTTGAAAGTTTACCTATATTAAAAAAAAGAAATTTTTTAATAATTTGGAAGCAGATTTTGCTATATGTGTCTTCTCCCTAAATTTTATTTAAGATTTTAATGAGTCAGAAATTTTTGAAATTGTGAGACTATATAATCACCCAGCCATACATGACTGTATATGGTGTTAGCTTACTTAAACTTACCATTTTAAGTAACAATAAATAGAGAATTTTTTGCTCACATTTTATCTACTTGAATAAGGTATCGTGTTTGAATCTCAGTATTTTGATTATATCTGGCCCAGCTGTGGTATTTCTTAGCTCTGTGCCTATGGACTAGTCTTTGAATCTTTGCTTCTTTATCTTTAAATTGCAGCTGATCACAATTACACTATGACTATTCCATTGTTTTTGTGGGGAAAGTGCTTGATAAACCTTAAGTGATTATAAGTGAACTGTTACTTTTTAATTACTGTAAGCCAAACAGAAACAGTGAGATGGAGCATCTTCAAAAGAGATGAGCACTTAATTCATTATTTCTTACTGTGATGGGAAAACATAGATGAGATATTAAAATCCATGTTACAATTTTTTTCTAGTACCTCTGTGAATGTCAGTTTGATGACAATCTGAAGTTTAAGAACATTATTAATGAGGAGGATGCTGATGCCATGCGCCTCCAGCCAATTGGCCGAGACAAAGATGGTCTCATGTATTGGTACCAGCTGGATCAAGATCATAATGTCAGAATGTACATAGAAGAGCAAGATGATCAAGATGGGTCTTCATGGAAATGTATTGTCAGGTACGTTTTTTGTTTTAAATAAATTCTTTGCTAGTAAAATTATTGTCAGTACACAGTTCTTTTTCCCCCCAAAATATTATTCTTAGGGAAATAGAAATATTAAAATTTTATTTTATTATATTACCTGTTTTAAAGATACAAATATTCAGATTAGTGCACTTATATGCAGTGTTCTTCCAAGTGTACATAATTCACATTTGTTGTTTTAAAAAATTACCTGCTTAAATTCAATTCAACATACTTCTATTAAATGACTACTGTATGCATATCCTGGTGTTAGGTTCTAATACAGACCAAGATAAAACATGTAGTTCCTGTTCTCATGGAGCTTACTGGGGAGCTAATACGTATATATAATTAATTGTAAGGCAATTTTGAAATACAGTTACAGTTATTAAAGTGGTCCAACAGTGGCAGAAGAGATTTTGACAAGGGAAGAACCACTTCTCCATGGGAGTATCCTGGGAGGTTTCATTATGACCATTTCATTTTGGCATCATTCTCTCTGTTGAAATTTTACAGTAGTTCAATTTCTTAACTTGACACATAAATCTGAAAAACCCTAACTTGTTTTTTTGCCATTTGTGAAAGGGAAGGAGGAGTTGGAGAATTTTTTTGTTTTTTTTACTTAGAGTAATTTCAGTCTTTATCCTGAATCTCTCCTTATGTTTGTATTTTCCATACTGGAAGCTCAGCTATTCAGAATTCAATGATATACAAAGGTAGACACCTCTGACTTACATTTACTTCTCTGCATACTCTTCCTTTGAAATTCAGCAGTTTTTTTAAATAAACACTTTAAAGAAGAAACATACTTCCATTTTCAGTGATGGCCAGTGTGTGGATTTGTTTTCCTTTAACTGTATTTATTACAAGGAAGGACTTATATTTGAATATGGGGAGATTTGTAGAGGGACCAAGACATATAGTGATAATAACAAAAAATAAAAGAAAGCACAGTTACCAGGAAACATTACAAAAATACATGGTAAGCAGAAAGAGGTTCAGAAAAGGATACAGACAGGCAAGGCAGTATTGGGACTACTGTTATATCTAATGTATATTTTAAAATGATGCTAACCTCAGCATAATATTGATGTCAGATATAGTCAGTTCCATTTTCCTGTTCTTTGTATAAAGAAATGTTTGTGTTATTCAGAAAAATTTTTAAAAATTAAAAAAGAAATATAACTAAATTTTGAATGTGTCTTTTTATTTGGTGTGATTCCTGGTGAACCTGAGTATGTTAGCTTTTCCCTTTTAGCAGATGTAATATAAATTAATTCAAAATACTTCTTTTCAAAGCTGCTTCTTTCAGACTGTGGTAGTATTGTCTCCTGGTAGAGTTAACTTGTTCTACTTAGATAAGCAACTGGATCCCAAAGAATTGTTAGTAATCTGTTCCCAATTCATAACATAAAACAGAAGGGGAATTTTATGATACTTTCCCATACTCATCTGTCATTCCTCATACTATGTTGTACATCATACCATTTTTGTGTTTGAAGATCAAGGATTCTTAACCTTGGATCCACTAAAGGGGTTTGTGAATTTGGATGGGGGAAAATTACATTTTTATTTCCAATAACTTCTAATTGAAATTCAGCATTTCCTTCAGTCATGAGTGTAGGTAACAGACATGATTCTGAGAAGGGTTCCATAGGCTTTGCCAAACTCTGCCAGAAGGGGTCCAAGACACCAAAAAAAAGGTTAAAAACTACTGTTGTAATTTAATAAAATGTGACATACAAAAAGACAAATTTTCTTATTATTGAAGGCCATAAAGATTAAGTGACTTGCCCAAGGTCATCCTGCTACTTAATGACAAATTGAGAAATGTAGTCTTTCCATTTCTAAGCAACTTAAAAGTAAAATAATTTTACTCATTTCCAAGCAGCTTTCAAGTTGAGTGTGGTGGGTCCTTAGATCTTTGACACTCGGCAACATCTTTCTCTCCCTATTTCCCTCCTTTCTTCCCCCATAAAAAAGAGAAGATATTTAATTGTCAAAGACATAGCTCTGGATGTCTGGGCCTTTGATTTTATTGTTGATCTATCCTTCTATTAATCAACAAGCATTTTTCAGGTATTTACTATGTGCCAGACACAGTACTCTATTAATCTTTGTGAAATTTTTTGTAGTATTCAGAATTAAGTAATGAATACTAGAATCCCCTTATTTGACCATCATCTGTTGGCTTTCTACCTCTTTCTCTGTTTTCCTTTGCCAAACCCTGCTCTTCATCCACAGCATGACTTTTAATCCTTTGACCCCTCATTTCTTTCCCAGCTCTTCTTCCCTGTACTATCCATTCTCTCTTTTCTTCTCCCCATCTTGACATCTTGGTGAACCAGTTCAACTCTACACCATCCTTTTCTTGATTCTCAGGCCCCTCATCCTATTTCCAGTTGTGCTCTGCCAAATCTCAGCCTAGGATATGCCTTCACTTCTGTACACATGCTCTTGAGCACAACTGTTTTGATTGTGTCTGCTACAGATTTATGTTACCCAGTCTCTCTTGTGTCCTCATTCTTGCTAGGGAATCCTCCTATACCTTCCTTATTAACTCACTATTCCATTCTCCACAGTGACTTTTCCAAATCTTTTCATCCATCCTCAAACCTCCCATGGCTCCCCCTAATCCTCACACTCTCAGTTGAGAACTTTACCTCATGTTTTATAGAAAAAATCAAGGATTTTCTCCATGAGTTCTCTCTTCTCCCTGCTTCCTCATCTCCTATCACTCAGATGCCTTCTGTCACTATTTCCTCCTTCTCTGTCTTCACAAAGAAGTGGCCTTACTCTTTACCAAGACCAACTTCTTTACCCACACAAGTGATCCTATTCCATTCTCTAACATATTATTTATCTCCTTTTTCATTTTCACTCTATTGTTTATCTTTAATCTCTCCCTACTAGCCCCTGCCTAAAAACATGTAACTTTATCTTCTATGTCCTGAAAAAACCTGTACTTGGCCCATCCCTCCTTACCTATTGTCATCTATTTCTTCTGCCCTTTGTGACTAAACTTGTTGAGAAGGCTGTCTGAAATAGGTATCTTCACTTTCTTACCTCTCCTCATACTTCTTAACCCCTTACAATCTAGCTTCAGACTCATCATTCTCCAGTTACCAGTGATCTCTTAGTTGCTAAATCCAGTGGCCTTTTCTTAAGTCTATGTCCTACATCTCTGTAGCCTTTGACACTGTTGATCACTCTCTTCTCCAGTTACTCTCTTTTCACTAGGTTTTTGGGACATCACTCTCTATTGATTTTCCTCCTACATATCTGATCACTCTTTTTGAGTCTCTTTTGCTGATTCCTCCTGTAGATCATGCCCTTTAACTGTAGGTGTTTTCTGGGACTCTGTCCATTTCTTCTCTTCTCCCTCTGTACTACTTTACTTGGTGGTCTCATCTGCTCCTATGAATTTGATTACCATCTCCTTGCTGATGATTCTCAGATCTACCTTTCCTGCCCTAACCTCTTTCCTGACCTCCAATTTTGTATCTCCAGTTACCTTCTTAGACATTTTAAACTCAATATATCCAAAACTAGATTCATCTTTCCCCTTAAACCAGTGGTGAGGAACCTGCAGCCTCAAGGCCACATGTGGTCTTCTAGGTCCTTGGATGTGGCATTTTGACTGAGTCTAAGTTTTATAAAAGAAATCCTTTTATTAAGGGGATTTGTTCTGTGAAGTTTGGATTCAGCCAGTGGGCTGTACTTGAGGACCTAAAGGGCCACATGTGGCCTTGAGGCTGCAGGTTACCCACCCCTAAATCCTCCCCACCTCCTACCTTCCCTATTACTGTAGAGCAGCAGTTTTCAACCCGTGGGTTGCAACCCCTTTGGGGGTCAGATGACCCTTTCACAGGGGTCACAGGGGTTGCCTAAGACCATCAGAAAACACATATTTCCGATGGTCTTAGGAACCGAGACACTGCTCCTCTATCCATCTCCAGGCGGGTCCGCCCACATGCAGATACGCCCACATATGAGTATTAAAGGGTCGTGGCATTAGGAAGGTTGAGAACCACTGCTGTAGAGGACAATGCCATGCCCCCATACTTCAAGCTCCCTAGGTTATCGTCTACAACTCTTCACCGTCTCTCCTTGCCTCACCTCCAATCTGCTGCCAAAGTTCTCTCTATTTCGCCTTTGCAACGTCTCTCTTCTGACACTGCAGACACTGATGTAGGCTCTCATGCCCTCATACCTAGATTATGGCAATACCCTTTGGGTGGGTCTGCCTGCCTCAAGTCCATCCTCACTCCAATCTGTTGTCCTTCATTCAATCACTAAAGTGATTTTCCTAAAGTGCAGGTTCAACTCTATCACCTCTCTGCTCGGTGAACTCCAGTGGCTTCCTATTGCCTCCAGGATCAAATACAAAATCTTTGGGTGGCTTTCAAAGCCCGTTATAACTTAGCCCTGTGCTACTTTTTCAGTCTTCTTACAACTCACTCCCCAGTGTGTGCTCTGATCCAGTTATGCAGGCCTCTTGGTTGTTCCATGAACGTGGTACTCCATTTTTTGACTCCTGGCATTCTCTCTAGCCATTTCCCGTGCCTGGAATCCCCTCTCTCCTCTGCTCTGACTACTGACCCCGCTGAATTCCTTTAAGTCCAAACTAAAATCTCAGTTTCTATAGGGATCCTTTCCTAATCCCATTTAATCCCACTGCTTTCTCAGTGTTATTTCCTATTTATCCTGCATATAGCTTTTTTGTGTGTAGTTATTTAAACATGTTTATTAGATTGTGAGCTCTTTGAAGCTGCTATTTGTCTTTGCTTCTTTTTTGTATTCTCAACACTTTGCAGTCCATGACACATAGTAGATGCTCAGTAAATATTTACTGATGGATATAGCTGAAATGATTTGATAATTTTAAAAACACACTACCAAGCCCTTGTTGATATTTATATTAGTTAACTATTAAAAAGTTAACTTAAAAACTATTAGTTAACTATTTAAAAAGAGTGAATTGGGCATCCCCAACCACCCCTTTCGTGCTTTGGCGCCGCACGGGTGAGGAGCTCCAGTCTCTGGTTTCTGCCACTGCCACCACTGCCTCCTCCGCTGCTTCCTCTGCCTCCAGCCCGGTTCTGGGCCTGCGCTGCCCACTAACAGCATGCCATCCAAGGGGCCGCTCCAGTCCGTCCAGGTCTTCAGATGAAAGAAAACAGCCACCACTGTGGCTCACTGCAAGAGAGGCAATTGGCTGATCAAAGTGAATGGGCAACCCCTGGAGATGATTGAACCTCGCACCCTGCAGTACAAGCTGCTCGAGCCTGTGCTCCTATTAGGCAAGGAACGTTTTGCTGGAGGAGATATCCAGGTCTGTGTGAAAGGAGGAGGCTGCATGGCCCAGACTTATGCTATCTACCAGTCCTTCTCCAAAGCCCTGGTGGCCTATTACCAGAAATATGTGGACGAGGCCTCCAGGAAGGAAATAAAAGACATCCTTATCCAATATGACCAAACTGCTGGTGGCTGACCCTCGGCACTGTGAATCCAAGAAGTTTGGTGGCCCTGGAACCCGGGCTTGCTACCAGAAATCCCATTGATAATGCAGCTGCTAGGATTGTGGGTCTTTTTGCAATAAATTTGGTATGTAACCTTTTCTAAATAAATAAATAAAAAGAATGGATTGGTTTTGTAGATCATGGAGTAGGTTAATAAAAGCTGAAATCTTTTCACTATGCAGATACTTCAGACTCGGCATTCTAATTCTGATATTAGGGTTTAGCTTAGAGTTCATGATTTTCTAAATGAATAGAGAAGATGAATCATTATAAATATACCTTAAAGCAAATTTTTATGTTGGCTGCATACTAAGAGTCCATTACCCTGTTTTAACTTTTTACTTGTTAAAAAACTCTGAATTTGTTTTGTTTTGACTGTTTTCTCCCAAAACAAAATCTAAAACTAAAATATGACTGTTCTCTTTGCCAGTGAGTTTGATACAGATTTTCCTCAAAGGGGGATCCTAAATTCATTCTTCCAAGTCAGTTAGTCCTTTGTCACCCTGGTTCTTAGGATGACAGGGTTCTTAGGGTCAGTGGTTTAATAAGTATATGTTGAGAAAGAAATACCAGTTGTAAACTAATCCAGCTCGTGGAGAACAATTTGGAACTATGCCCAAACTGTGCCTACTATTTGATTCAGCAATACTAGTCCTAAGTCTGTGTCCCAGAGAGATTTTAAAAGGGGGGAGGGGAGGATAGGACATATCTGTATAAAAGTATAGCAGCTCTTTTTGTGGTGGCAAAGAATTGGAAATTGAAAGCATACCCATCAATTGGGAAATGACTGAACAACTTGTGGTATGTGATTATAATGGAATACTATTGTACTTTAACAAATGACAAGCAGGGTGATTTCAGAAAAACCTGAAAAGACATAGATGAACTTCACAAAGTTTGTGAAGTTTGCTTTTATATGAGCAAAACCAGGAGAACATTGTACACAATAATAGCAATATTGTATGATGATCAACGAGAACTCCATTAGCTGTTCACAGCAAAACAATGATATAAAGTTCCAAAGGATTCATTGTGAAAAATACTGTCCACATCCAGAGAAAGAACTGATGGAATCTGAATGTAGATTGAAGCATACTATTTTTTCTCTTTATTTTTTTCATGTTTCTTTTTTTTTTTTTCAATTTTTCTTTCACATTACAACTAATATGGAGATATAATTTGCATGGTTGTATGTGTATAACCTGTATCAAATTGCTTACTGTCTAGGAGTGAGAAGGAGAGAGTTCAGAACTGAAAAATTTTTTAAATAATGTCAAAAGCTGTCTGTATATGTAATTGGAAAAATGAAAAAAAAAAGAAATACTGATTTAGATAGTTGTAATCTAGAAAGATTCCTTAACTTTTTAGCCTCTGTTTCTTCTACTGAATAAATTTAATAATTCCATTATATAATTAATAGTATAGTTAATATATAATACATAATATATTACTATAATATAATAATATATAAATAAATATATAATAATATAGTTAATAATTCCATTACCCATATCACAGGGTTACTTTAAGCAGGGCATGGTATATAATTGCACTTATTACCAGACACTCTTTTTATCTCTACTGAAGTCCTGTTCTGACAGTTCGCCATGATATGAAAGCCTTACTAGTTGGATGTGAGCTTCTTGGCCTATCCTATAGCGCTGGCATTTAGTATTGGCCAGCCTAGCCCAGCTCAGAAACACTAGTCGTCAATGGATGGTGAATCAACAGATGATTTAATTTTTCAGTAATGCCAATTTATTAATATTGTTTACACTTAGTGTTAACAGGAGTTGGAATTTGCATTGATGGAAGAAGTAGCCATAGTGATGAAAGCAAGAATTTGATTGAAATAAGAATTCATTTTTGAATACTTATCTTGTTGAGGGGTCAGTGGTGGTGTTTGTACTATTATAAATAGAAATCATTAGGATAGCTTTTGTGAGCAGAAAAATGGGTTTTCATGGTGTCTATAATTTCTTTGCCTTATTTAGAAATAGAAATGAACTGGCTGAGACTCTGGAACTCCTGAAAGCTCAGATAGATCCTGCACTTTTGAAAAACTCTAGCCAACAGGATGCCTCCTCCCGAGAAAGCCCCAACCTAGAGGAAGAAGAAACTAAAAAAGATGGAGAAACAACTAAACAAGGTTTTTTTGCATTTTTTTTCAAATCTTTCTTCTCTCCCACATTCTGACCTACGTATCTCCCCAGCTCCCAAAATACAACAGAATCTGATTTTAATTTCCAAAATTAGCATCTTTGTCTGAAGAAACTAATATTTTGTCATCTTTCATTTAAAAAAAAAAGCATAAATGTACAGATTATGATATAGCTCCACAAAGATGAATTCCAAGAGGGTTCAGTAAGAAAATGTTTAGCCACGTATCAAAATATAAGCTTTACATAGTAGCTGATAATAATGGCAGAGGTGCTTGGAGTGGAAGGCTTATGCTCAAGTCCCAGCTCTGCTTCCAGTTAACTGTGTGAAAGCAGATGTAGCAACCTCTCAGAGCCTCTCAGTTTACTTCACAAGGTGGTTGTGAAAAAAATACTTTGTAAACCTTAAAGTACTGTAGAAAATGTGAGCTGTTATGCTCAATGAATGGATAACTATGTGTGTAGGAATGATATCTAAATGTGTAAATGCTCACTAATTCCTCATGTCTAAACTGTGACATTTATGAATGTTTGGGAAATTGCCACTGAAAAAGTAAATGCTTTAAAATTCCATTTTGATTTTAAACAATGAAATTTGACAGTCTGATTTAGAACTGCTCTAAGTGTTGACATTTTTTCTTGCATAGATCCAAAATCAGTGCCCACATAACTTGCACTCTGAAATTCAATCTGGATTTAATCAAAACAAGTCCAGATCATTTCCACATGAAAACCTTGTGTTGTATACTTAAATATAACCATTATACCCGGCCTAAGTCTTCTTTTCCAGGTTAAAACATCCCCCAGTTCCTTACTAACTTTCCTGGCTATTTACCTCAGAGCACAGTTTGATCTGTTTCTTTGCATTGAACTCAGTCTGCATCTTATTCACTTCTCTACTCTGCTCAGTATATAGAAAGAATTAAATGTAGGCAACATGGCGTTTATATAAAGTGCTTTATTAATCTCCCTCCAAATATTTTTAGGAAAAAACAGTAATTCACAGTATATATGGTGGATTTGTTTTTTGTGGCATCCAAACAACTCCTCATCTGTTGAAATAGTTTTAAAATAATATGAATACAGTCTTTATAATGTGTATTTCTGACATAGAAACATATGACTAGCTTGTTCTTTAAATTTTGATTAGAATTCACTTGTACCCAAATTGTACTCAAATCCATGTAATCCTGGAGGTGGGGGTGAGTTCCTTTTGGGAGTCATTTATGACTTGTTCAGTTTCTTTTTCTGATACTGGGTTATTTAAATTCTTTTTTTTTTCTTTTTTGGAGAGGAGAGGGCAGGGCATTTGGGGTTAAGTGAGTTGCCCAAGGTCACATGGCTAGTAGGTGTCAAGTGTCTTGAGGCCGGATTTGAACTCAGGTCCTCCTGACTCCAGGGCTGATCACTGCACCATCTAGTTGCCCAGGTTATTTAAATTCTTTCTCGTTTTTATAATCTTGGTGTTTTGTAATTGAAGATATCCATTCATTTTTGTCAATTTTGTTGTCATATACTTGGGAAAACTTTTTCTAGTAAATTCTTTTATTCTTTGTGAATATTTCTCTTTTTTAAAGCTCTCTGTTTAAAAAATCACTTTTTTATCATATATTTTTATCTATTTCATTGTTTTTTCCCTTTGAACAACAACCTTTTTTAATTTGTCAATTTAATGATTTTTTTCTTTTCGTCTTTATTAATCTTGTCTTTGATTTTCAAAATATCTATTTTCTATAGTTATAGTTAGTTGGTTTTTAAAAATTCTAGGCCTTATGGAATTTTTTCTCCCTTTTTATTTCTTACCCAATTCATTGATCTATTCTTTCTCTTTGTTGATGAAATTGTTTATAGAGAGGTAAAAGTTCCATTCATTGCTACTTTGACTCTATTCCAGAAGTTTTGATACAGTGTCTTGTTTAATGAAATTTTCTCTTCTTGTGATTTGTTCTTTTACCTAGTGATTCTTTGGGATTAAGTTAATCTCTAGTAAATTTTTAATTCTTTATAGGCTTTTTAATACTATTATCAGTAAATAATACTGATTTTTTTTTTTTTTTTGCATTTCTGAGGTTTTTATGCCCTAGGATAGGGGTGGGGTACCTGCTTCCTTGAGGCCACATGTGACCTTCTAGGTCCTTGGGTGCAGCCTTTTGACTGAGTCCCAAGTTTTACAGAACAAATCCTTTTGTTAAGGGGATTTGTTCTGTGAAATTTGGATTCAGTCAAAGGACCCCACTTGAGAACCTAGAGGGTCACATGTGGCCTCAAGGCCACAAGTTCCCCACACCTGCCTAGTACACGGTCAGTTTTTGAAATAATGATCATGCTGAAAAATGGTTATTCTTTTTTTCCCCCCTACTCAGTAGTCACCACTGGTCTGTCGTTTTTAACTTTCTAAAATCTATTTAGTTCCTTAATTTAATTGTACATCTTGGTTAGATTTGTTTTTGTCTGAGAGTGAGTGATATGTTGAAATCCCTCACTTTTACCCCCATGGTTTTTTAAATAAATCAACCTATTAACCAATTAATTTAATAAATAAATCAGTTACATTTTCCTTTAGATATTTAGATATTATACCATCTGGCGCATACACACACAAATTCATTTTCTGTGATAACTTTAAACGTATTTTCCTTGTTCACCCCTTTTAAATAATTAATACCATGTAAATCTTTTTGTTTCAAGCATGTTTCTTGTAAATGGCTTTTTTAGGGGGGTTCTGATTTCTTATTCATTCTGCCAACCGTTTATCATTGAATTTATCATAAATGTTTCTCATTCATTATCATCTTCATCTTTACAGTTATGATTTAACTCTGTATTCATCTATCCTGTCTTGTTATATTTTTCCCTTGTTTAGTCTCTTACTCCTCTCTTTTAAAAGATATGTTCATCTTTATTTTATATTTCTCTTGACTCTTGTGTATACTTTCTACTCAGGTCTCTTCGTGAGGAATATTAGGAAGTTTTCTATCACACAGACAGACAGACACACACATTTTAAACTTGGGCATTCTAGACTTTGGTTATGATATTCCTAGGGATTTTCATTTTGGAAAATCTTTCAGGAAATGACTAGTGTATTTCTTTTTTTACTTTCTTTTCTGGTTCAGGTAGGTTTGGGCAGTGTTAATTTATGTTTTTGTCAGCAAAGTAAGATTCTGTAGCCTGAGTTTTTTTTCTACCGTTTGCTTATTTTCCCAGGCAATTACTTGACTTTTTACCTCTTTGTTAAGGTTGGACTCTGCTTGCAGTGTGGACAGTGTACTGTTCCAAGCTTCAGGGATTTCAGTGCAGCTGTTTTCAGTGATGCTTCTAGGGACCTGTAAATTTCAGTTTTTCCAAGGTGGTATAATCAAGGGAGAAGTGTTTACTCCTCTCCTGGTCTGTGTGTGACCACAGGCACTCTTCTCTCATTTGGAACTGTGAGGAGGATTCTCTCTCCACCTCTAGTACAAGCTCTACCACATCAGTGCTTCTCCTTACCCCAGGACTGAGACCCAGATCCAAGCATGGACAGAACAGGAGAATTCTCCCTCATTGTCAGCAAAGAGCTGCTTAATCCTTTCCTTTTCTTTTCTCTTGTTTCATTTATTTAATAATTTTTTTTAATTTTAAAAAATGCTATATATTATTCTAATCATCATCTTGTTTCTCATTAGAGTGCTGTATTTCCCAAGGACATTATAAATGTTTGGAAGTCTGATTCAGGGCATGCTTATATTATTCTTCTCCCTCTTTTAGTCCTGCAGGTTTCTGAGTACCACAATATCAGGTTTCACACATCCTTGGCTATACCCAGGTCTAAGCTTCCACTTTGAAGACTCCAGCCCATATCTGTGGGCTGTTGATATCTATGACTTTCCTTGGTCTCCTCACTGTAAACCTTCTGTGTGCTGCAGGCCAGTCTTTTCTGGTTAGATGCCTCTCTCCCAGTACCCTAAGCCTTCTTGTAGTCTCTTTGTATAAACTTTAGCTTGCAAAATGCATTTAGAGTAGTTTCTCCTTTCCCGAAGAAAATAACTCCTTAAAAAGTAGAATTCCAGTGATCTAATCTAATTACAAAAGACTTATGATGGAAAATGCTGTACTCTTCCAGAGAAAGAACCAGTGGAATCTGAATACCGATTGAATCATACTTGTTTAACTTTCTTGTTTGGGGGGGTATTTTTTTCCTTTTTTCCGTTTCTTCTTTGACAACATGACTAATGTCAAAATATGTATTACCTGATTGTATAACTTATATCATGGGTGGGAAATCTGTTGCCTCAAGGCCATATATGACCCTCTAGGTCCTAAGAGCAGCCCTTTGACTGAATCCAAATTTCACGGAACAAATTCCCTTAATGAAAGAATTTGTTTTGTAAAATTTGAGCTCAGTCAAAAGGCCTTATCCAGGGACCGAGAAGGCCACATGTGGCTTTAAGGTCCCAGGTTCCCTATCCCTGAACTCTATAATGTTAAAACCAAACATAAAAATGTAAGCAAAAACTGAAGTGGTAAGTTTTAAACATTTAAGGAAGAAAATGGCTTCATTAAAAAAAAAACACAAAAGAGCAAAGGATATTAGACTAATTTCATTTCCTTTTTGGAAAAATAGGAATATGAAATTGATACTTTGTAGAAATGTTATAATCTATAAAACCAGTTAATCTGGTTTTCTGCTCGACATTTTACACTTTCATGCTATTCTTGTGAGCAAGACGGGAAAAAGCTACTGGCCTGAAATGTTGAATGAGCAGACCAAGAGTAGCATCCTCCAAGGGTGAGGTCCTTTGTGGAGTACAGTGGGATGTGTATTTGATCAGCATTTTTATTACTGGACAGTAATCATACCTAGTGTGTTCACCAGGTATGGAAATGATGTGAGACTAGAAGGATGGGCTAAAACCTGTTAGATGTTGGAAAAGTATGGAATCAAATAGACTTCAACAGACTGTCCTAAATAAGAGAGGTCAGTCTTAGAGTGATATAGTAATGGATGTTATCCTTAACTGTTTGGTGAAACTAATTGAGGATAAATATAAAGTATATTTTATCTGGGCTCAAAGTCATCCACATAAAATATGAATGGTGGAAACCAACCAGACAACAGTTTTTGTCAGGGAGGGATTAAAACCCCCAGACGATTTCTTTGCCTGGAGTTACATGTGATGTAGTGACCTAGTAGCTAGTGCATTTTGAGGCTACATGGCTAGAAGCAGTGTTATAACACTTGTCCTCATGCCTCACATTGAATATTTTCTTCAGTTCTGGACTGTACATTTTAGGAAAATTATTTATCATCCTGAGGAAGTCGTTAGGAAAATGACCAGAATTTTGAAGGAAATAAAAATTAATATTCAACGCAAGAATTTTTTGAAGGTCAAATCTAGTATTTATTGGTACCTACTCTATGCTAGGCAATGTGCTAAGTTTTAAGGATACAAAGAAAAACACAAAACAAAACATCCCTGCCTTCAAAGAGGTTACAGTCAAGTGCAAAAACCATGCAAACAATTAACAGTATAAACCATATATACAGGATAAATTGTAGATTAATTACAGAAAAAAGACACTAGCATTCAGGGGGATTAGAAAAAGACTTCTTTTATGTAGAAGGAGAGAGAGATGAGCATGGAGAACATTCCAGGTATTGAGGACAGCTGGTGAAAATGCACTCAGTCCAGAGACCTGAGAAACATCAAGGAGATCAGTACTACTAGCCAGTATTCACAGAATATATATAGTTAATAAGTATGGCATGGCAGGCAGATTATAAAGAACGTTAAGAGCCAGAGTGTTTTGGATTTGATTGACCAAGTAATATCTATTCAGGAAACTCGGCGTGCTATAACAAAACAGAAAATAGGAAATGGGAATGAAATACACAGAGTTTGAAAAGTTAACTTTTTTCAGAATGATATTTCAGAAAAGCAAAGAAGGAGAAATGGAAAGGGGAAGAGAAGTAGGATAGGCACAATATTTAGGGGGTAAAGCTCTTGTCTTTGATTAAGGAAAAGTTTAATTTAAAAGAATCTGTATCCTTATTAATATAAGACTAACTTTAGTGTGTGTTTTGTTCATTTGAATTAAGCATAGAAATCATAACATGAAATTATATTTTGATAGAAATGTTTAAAGGAAAAAATAAAATGGATTATTAAACACCTCAATAAAATGTATAAATTGAGAATAATTTATTAAGTATTTATTTTATGCCAAACCTTGTGCTAAATACTAGGGGTAGAAACACAAAAGTAAAGCTAATTGATGTTTTTAAGAAGGTGGGCCTTTGGAGAGAGAGAGAGAGAGAGTGTGTGTGTGTGTGTGTGTGTGTGTGTAAGGGTTAAATATTAGGGTAAGGTGATGGTTTCTAGTCTAGGAAGCAAAGTAACTGAGGTGGCTAGAGAATGAAGTTAAACATAGCCAGACTTGGGCATAGATGTAATAGGCAGTGGAGGCAACCACATATGTGTATGTGATAAACAATGAGCAAATCTAATTTAAAAAAGGAGGGAGCAAATACAGAGCACTAAGAATAGACATCAAAAATTTGAGATCACATATGTAAAGAAATCAAGAAAATTATCTAATATTATTGTACCTAGCTCCGTGTTAATAGATTTGAGGATCTTAAATGGATAATTGTCCAGTAATTATCTGTAGAAGTATAAATACCAAAACTTATGAAACAAGAAATTGCATAAACCAAATAAACTCATCTCAAAATGAGAAATTCTATTGCTAATTAAAGTGCTTTCCTCTCGAAAGATACTGAATTCTTAACAGTTTCCCAGAAAAACTGTACCAGATTTTTAAAAAACAAGTAATAAAGATACTAGGTGGACATATATTGGATATCTCAAACTTCTTAAGCTATTAAAAATACATGAAGACTTTGAGACACCCTGTATAGTATGACTAGCAAAATATATGAAAGAAGTAGGCTACTCAACTCCTAACAGATTTGTATTGTTTTGATTCTTTAAATAAGTACAAAGTTGGAAAATAAAACTATACCAGTTTAATCAATGAATATTTATGCAGAAATAGAATACGGTAAATTATTTACCACTACCAAATAGACTTCGATAAATTGGAAGGACTGAATAAACTAGAGGCTGTCCCAGAGCAAGGCAACCAACTCATTGTAGACAGGGATTTTGATTTTGTTTTGTCTTTGTAGACTCGGTACCTTACATATAGTAGATATTTAATAAATACCTTTTGGTTAGGTGGCAAAAGGTCACCCAAAATCTCCAGAAGAGGACAGATTTGAAGGAACTCTTAGGAATGTGTAATCTGCAGCAGAAAAGGCTTAGAAGGAACATAATAGCTCTAATCAAACATTTGAAGAGCCTAGTATGTAGACAAGAAACTCAGAGCAGTGGGTAGAAGTTCAGTGCTTAATTCAGGCTTAATGTCGGGAAAACTCCCTGACTTGTTCAGAAGTAGAACAGGCTTCCTGCAGAGGAGATTCCTCTTCTCTAAAACTCTTCAAGCACAACCTGGATAATTACATGTAGACATAGTATAGAAGTCATTTAAAAAATTTTTTTAAAGTTAATATTTTATAAACCTACAAAAACACTGGAAATAAATTCAATTAAAATATGTAGGAAGATTGCAGATTTTATGGCAAAAACAAAAATCAGTTTGGCTCTGTACCTCACGCCATATACCACACTAAACTTGACCTGACTCAACAACAGTCTCTCTTAAATAGAAAAAAAATTCTTTTTTTTTAATGGAGAAAAAAGTTATAGCAACTATGGAAAAAACAGTAAAAGATTTCATATGTTGATAAAAGTAATTTGGTTTACCAAATAGTGATATAAAAATAAAAGAATGTGAAGAAAATATTTGCATTATAGACAAGGTTTAACAACCAGTGTTTGAAAGAAATATTTGTAAATTTATGTGACTTTACACATCACCTGTAAGAATAGTGGTTAAATGATAAGAATAAAACAGTTACAAAAGACAGAATACAAACTACTAGCAACCTTATGAGAAGGTGCTCAAATACCCTAATCAGAGAAGTATGTATTATTGATCTTAAGACATTTCCAGAATGGCAAATAGAAACATGATAAAAATCCATTGGAGATTACTAAATTCATGATGGGGCTGAGAACAGGTGCAAACATTTTTTAGAGCAATATGGCAAAATACAATGAGTCACAAAATCATTATATAAAATTTTATTGTTTCAGCTTTATAGTAAAAACATCTTTAAAAACAACCACCTCTCTGTGTGAAAATGTTCATAACTTTTCTATTTGTGTTAGCTAAAAAGAGGAGAATAATCCACATGTCAAACAGTTAGAAAGTGACTGAACAAATTATGATATATCAGTATAATGGAATATTTATGATGCTTTGAAAAATATAAATATGACACATAAGGAAATATGAAAATATATCTATGAAGTGATGCAAAACAAAATTGGTAGAATTTCAACTGTATTTTTATTGATTGTAACAATAAAGAAAGAAAAGACAGATCAGAGTTGAGAGATAGAAACCTCTATTACACATCAAAATAGTCATAGTATCTTTCATAGTAGCAAAGAAATGGAAACCTATCCATTGATTGGGAAATGGTTTAATCAGTTGTGGTATAAGAATGGGATGAAATACTATATACTGCTCTTTCTAAAGTTATCAGTGATCTCTCAGTTGCCAAATCTTAAGACTTTTTCTCAGTTTTCATCTATTTCAACCTCTCTGGAGTATGTGAAACTCTCAACCAGACCCCCCTTTCCCTACTGGATATTTTATCATCTCTGAGCTTTTGTGATATGGCTTTTACGTAATAATGATGATGATAATAACAATAATCATAACTAACATTTATATAGTACTTTAAAAATATTTTCCAGATTACATGTTAACATAATTTTTAACAATCTTTTTTTTGTTGTTGTTTGAGTTCCAAATTCCTCCCTCCCTCCCTGAAATGATAAATAATCTAATATAGGTTAGACATGTGCGATCATGAAAAGATTTCCCTGTTAGTCATTTTATACAAGAAGGCTCAAAAGGAAAAGAATGAAAGAAAGAAATGGAAAAAGAGTATCGTCAGTCTGTATTCAATCAATATCAGTTCTTTCTCTGGAGATGGATAGCGTGTTTCATGAGTGTTTTGGGATTCTCTTGGATGTTGCTAAAAATAGCAAAGTCATTCAGTTCTTCATAGTACAATATTGCTTTTACTGTGTATAACATTCTCCTGGTTCTTGCTCACTTCACTTTGCATCAAGTTCATATAAGTCTTCCCAGGTTTTTCTGAAATCATCCTGCTTGTCATTTCTTTTAGCACAATAATATTACATCACAATCATATACCACAACTTACTCGGCCATTTGCCAATGGATGGGCATCCCTTCTATTTCCAGTTTATATAGCACTTTAAGATTTGCAGAGCACTTTGAAAATGTTAGCTCATTTTATCTTTACAATAGTCCTGGGAGATAGATGAATGATTATCCTGATTTTATAGATATATATATATATATATATATATATAAACAACCATTAAGTGATTTGTCTGGGGAAATCCCTGAGGTAGGTTCTGAACTCAGATCTTCTGATTTCCAGATTCAGTGTTCTAGCCACTTCTATCTGTTGGACTTTGTGCCCTTTGTTGATTCATACTGCATCATCATATACATGATTACGGTGCATTTACTGTAGTCTTTAGTCCCTTTTAATGCTCCTCACATATGATAATTCTTCTCTAGTCTCCATTCCTTTGTACTGACTGTACCCCATGGCTGGAATGCACACCCTCCTCACTTCTGCTTCTTAGAAATTCTTACATCTTTCAGAATTCTACTCAAGTACCACCTTCTATATGAACATTTTTCTTACACTCTAGTGGTCCCCAAACTATCACGCCAGTATTTTTATATACCCACTTACATATGTACGCACACGCATGCACACACATACACACACACACACACACACACTGTCTCCTCCAATAGAAGGTAAGCTCCCTAAATGCAAGTTCTGTTTCATGGTTATCTTTTGTGTCTGTAGTGCCTGGCAAAAAGGCAACTAATAAATGTCCGTTAATTGATTGATTAACATGCTTAATAATGTGCTCCCTTAGGGCCCACCCTGTGTTCTGCTTTTGTATCCCAGGACTTAGTATGGTGCCTGGCACTTAATAAATGCTTACTGATTGACTGACATGACCCTATTTTAATTCTGTAAATATTTTTTTCATGTAGTTTATAAATCATACCTTGTTATTGAGAATTTATGATTAGTCAAGAGATACTGTCTCTTAGTGTTTAAATTTTCTTTTGGCTCTGGTCTATAATCCCCATAATATAAGATTCTGAGTGTGACAGCTCCCTTGGCTCAGCCAGGCAGGTTAGCCAGTGATCTATAAATTATGTTGGGGTGGGGGGAGGGGCTGTTTGTGTATATGTGCACGCATGCGCCAAAGGCCAGCCTTGATGTGGCTGTGTCCTGTGGCTCCTCTTCTTCTCTGTTATTCTAAACAAGTGGAAACCTCTTTACTGCCTCATATCAATGGAAAAACAAAAGCAATGAGCCAGATTAGTTGATGCCACTTCAGGGCATAGCCATGGCACCTCAGCTTCAGGCTCTGGTCATTCCAGCCCTAGTCTGGCCATTCGTTGGCTCTTAGTAAATGTGGCAGAGTTGTTTCCACTTCTAGGACCTACATTTTCTTTCTTTCCTTTTTTTTTTTTAAGTTAAATACAAAATAATTTAATTTTTTTTCTTTTTTCTTTTTTTCAATGACTTGTTTATTTACTTTTAGTTTACAAGATTCAGTTCCACAATCCCTTAAGTTTCAAATTTTCTCCCGTCCCTTTCCCTCCCCCCCCCCATGGTGGCATGTAATCATGTATAGGATCTGCAAATACTTTTACATTGTACAATAGTCTGGTTGTATAGAAGGGTTGTAATGAATGGAGTGAACAGTGGGAAAAAAGGAAGAAAACCAAACGTGAGAAAGAACGATACCATGTATTGTTTCATTCTCCGTTTAAATTCTGGTCTTTATAGATCTTTCTCTGAATGTAGATCTCTCCTTCCATCCTGAGCCTTGTAGAGTTGTCTTATAGCTGTGCGTTGCTGAGAGGAGTCCAGTTTATCAAGGTTGGTCATCACACATACGATGTGTCTATGATTGTGTACAAATTTTTCCTGGTTCTGCTCTTCTCACTTAGCATCAATTTGTATAAGCCTCTGCATATAATTATGAAGTCCATCTCCTCCCCATTTCTTATAGCACAATAGTATTAGAACCTACATTTTCTCTTTTGTGCTTGATGACCTTCAAAGTTCCTGCCAGCTCAGAGATTCGTTCTCTGTTCAGTGCCATCTATTTATTAATTCACCAGCTGGTGTCAAATGACGAATCACTGGATATCTGGTACTCTTATGCCTGGCTGAGGATCTTTAGTGCATCTGAATGGTACTTGAAGCCTCTGTTTGTAACATGATTGCATGTATAAACCTGGTGCTTTGTAATAAAAATGTTAACTTTGTTTAAAAAAAGGAATATTGACTTCTTTTCTATCATTTCTTCACGCTTTCTGCTTTATTCTAATTAAATTCTAGCTAGGTTCTTAATTTTCCTTTGTCATGAGGTAGTTTGGCACTTCTTTACAATCTTTACCTTGGTAAATTGTTTGGATTGAACTTTTCCCCTGGTAAGTAGAGGCAGTATTTTGTGGTAGGATCGGCTAGAATGAACAATTGGTTTACATTGAAAATACTAAACTCATACTCTTTTAAATCATTATGCCAGCTCTATTCTTTTTTTTTTTCTTCCCCTTTTTAGACAGGGGAAGGCAAGGCAGTCAGGGTTAAGTGACTTGCCTAAGTTCACACAACTAGTAAGTTTCAATTGTCTGAGACTGGATTTGAACTCAGGTCCTCCTGACTCCAAGACCAGTGCTTTATTCACTGTGCTACCTAGTTGCCCTGCCAGCTCTATTCTTGATACAATCTTGAGTTCCTGATTTTATGATTGCATCATGATAGTAATTCTATTTCTACCCAACACTTGTGTATCCTTACTTTGTGTAAGGATATTCCAACCAACATTATTTTACAAAAACATTGTTATATATTCTCACCAAACTTCACTCTAACATTATGGTATCTTATCATATATAACATAGTTTCTCTGAAGCTATCTACTGTGTTAGTTCCTGGGGTTAGGTGGGTGGAAGTGGGGCTGCCTAATGTCTTATTTGGCATTAGGTATCTCTCAAGTTCTCTCCCAGCTCTGCCACTTTTTCACTCATGTGACTTTAGGTCTCAGGCAAATTACTTAACATTTCTACACCTCAGCTGCCTCATTTGTAAAATATAAGGGGATTGAGTCAGATGATCTCAAATCTCTATAATTCTATAAACAAGATTGAAGCATGAATTTATATTTTTTCCACCACATTTAATGAGTTAAATACATGCTTCACTGTACTTTTAAAAGGGGCTAATCCTGACCACTGTGTTCTTCCAGGTAAGTTGCTGCCCTGGTGGTATTCCATATACTCTCAATGTGTTGTAAATGGGAGGCATCCTTCACACAGTAGCAGTGAATACTGACAGTCACCTAACCTATAACATAAAATGTCAACAACTAGGTTGTTTACCCTACCTTTTGTTCCTGTGACTCCTGTGAAATAAATAGAAAACATAGTAATGATGAAACTCAGTTCAATAAGAAGTTTCTTAAGGAAGATGGATGTTTGCAAATATTTCTTGGTGCTATTTTGTAATATCCTTTTATGCTGTATTCTTGTAACTCAAATAGACTTGAAAGTGGTAATTGAGTTGTGCACATTATGTCTGTCTGCATCTGTTGTGGTTTAAAATAGTAATACTCTTGAAATTATACGAAGTTTAAAACAGAAATATAAACTTTTACATACAGTTATTATCTGATATGTACATGGTCTGTTTCAGGGTTCTGTTTAGTAAATTTTGCCATTTATTTCCTTTGACAGAAAAGCCAAGATTTTCTGAGGGGAAAGAGAAAAACTTCAAAGTGAGATGTATGCTAAGACTTGTGAGAACCATAAAAGCCTTTGTGTAATTAACCTTTATCTGTTTTTGTAGAGGAGGAATTAAAATTGAAAGATGAGAAGGTGAAAGTGGAGGAACCAGCAAAAGAATTAGAAAATCTTTCTGTACCCACTACCCTGGAAGAGAATCCTGTGAAAATTGAGAAACCAGAAGAAAAAGAACTTGTGAAAACACCAGTCATAGTGAAGCTAGAAAAACCTTCACTGGAGAATGAGGAAAAAAAGATCACAAAAGAAGAAAGTGATTCTTTCAAGGAGAATGTTAAACCTATTAAAGTTGAGGTAAAGGAATGCAAAGTGGAACCAAAAGATGTTAAAAGTAGCACTGAGAGAATGAGTATTCACGAACCTGAGCGATTAGAGATTGGCATTAAGCCTCCTCCAGAAATTATGGAGAAATCAACCGAAGAAACTGAAAAATTAAAAAATGACCAGCAAGCAAAGATACCCTTGAAAAAACGTGAGATCAAATTGACTGATGATTTTGACAGCCCAGTCAAGGGACCTTTGTGTAAATCAGTGACTCCAACAAAAGATTCCTTGAAAGAGGAGGTGAAAGCTGAGGAGGAGATTTGTAAACGAATTCCCACAATCATGGCTTTGTGTCCTGAGGGGAAACAGCTAGTTAATGGAGAAGTTAGTGGTGAAAAAAACACTCCAAGGAATAAGACAGAGCAATTAGAAACCAAGCTCTGTAGTATAAAGGAAGGGGGTAGTCACCCATCCAAGGAGAAAAATGGCTTGGTGGTAGACAATGGGGCAGAATCCTTGGTGACTCTAAATAAGAGCATTAAAACAAGTGAATCTGGGAAAGAGGGAGAGGGTCCTACTCAGAGAGGGCAAGGACTGGAAGAACCTGGTCCTCCAGAAACTGAAAAAACTCTTGAGGACACTTCAGAGATGACAGAGGATCTTTCTTTGAAAACAGCTTTCTCCACCACTGAAGCCTGTGCCAAGAAAGTTGAAGAGAAATCTTTAGCCAAAAATAAGAAGGACAAACGGCCTCCACTTCTAGAATGTCTAGAAAAGTTAGAGAAGTCTAAGAAGACCATTCTTGAGAAAGACGCATCAAAACTGAGTCCCATACCTGAAGAGATTGCAAAGAGCATTGTAGATCCAGAGAAGACATTGTACTCTCCAGAGGGGGCAGAGATCTCCCTACCTTCTGCTACTCCTGATTATGAGAAGGCAGCCTCTGAAAAGAATGGGTTAGATTCCAAAAATAAAAAGCCTAATGAAGATAGCCATGCCCTGGAGAAAATGGATGCTGAGGTCCTCAAGGAAGAAGTGGAACTTACCAAGGCTGGAACTGATAAATTAGATGGTAGCCAGTCTTCTAAAATAGAAGACCCTTCAGAGGCCAAAAAGGGATCCACCATGCAAAAAAGTAAATTTAAATATAAATTGGTTCCTGAGGAAGAAACCACTGAAACAGAAAATAAGGAAATAACATCCGAAAGGCAGAAAGAAGGCATCAAGTTAACAATCAGAATCTCTAGCAGGAAGAAAAAGCCTGACTCTTCTCCGAAGACACTAGATACAGAAATAAAGGAGGAGACAGAAAAGGAGGAAGAGAAAGTAACTCCTGGTCGAACTTTAAGAAGATCACCAAGAATATCTAGACCCACAGCAAAAGTGGCTGAGATAAGAGATCAAAAAGCTGATAAAAAACGAGAGGAGGAAGAGAAAGGAGAAGACTCAACATCTGTCCAGAAACAGGACAAAAAGGAGAACTCGAGGAAACCTGACAAAGATACTAATTCTAAAGTCAACAAGGTAAAACTATATACTCATTATTTTGACTCCAGGAATAGATTCATTTTTAGTTTGAAATATTTGAACGTTTGTGTGTCTACAATTCTTTGATTTGGATTGATGGGTGATATTTAAATTCAGATATCTAGTTCTAGAAAATGAAGACATTCAAATAGACCTAAGCATCTTGATCTAAATCCTTTCTTTCTATGAACATGGTAACTTGAATGTCTTTTTTAGGCATCCTCAGAATGATACCAGCTCTCAGGTCATATAAGATTTGGTTCATTTTTAAATATAATTTTAATCTACTCTTGAAGCCAGGCTTTCTCCCAGCTTGTGGTTCAGTGATTTAAAATACTAATTGGTGTAACATAAATAATTTAGATGTGCTTCCTCAAAATTTGTTATTAATAGAGTTTGATAGCCTACTTGGAAATATTGATTTTTATTTTAGAGTCTTTTCTGCATTTTTACACAATCATCCTATTTATTATAAAGTGGCAAAAAGACATGTTTCCATCGTCTTCTTTCCTTTGTTTTATTGGCATAAGGAACATAAAAGTAACTCTCAAAACAAAAATGTTGTTTTCTTTCTGTTAGAATCTTTTGCACTATCCTAGTAAATCTATGGTGTAGAATATGTAATGTGATAGTAATATAAGATTTAGAGAATGTGTGCATCGAATTGACTTTTGTTTTCTGCTCTGAATAAACAGAACTTTTAAATGTCTTTAAATATGAACTTTGTTATAAGATGATTGGTTAAAGGAATTGGAGATAATTTGCCTAGAGAAAGTCTTAGGGGGAACATAATCACTTTCTTCAAATATTTGAACAGCAGTCTTGTGGAAGAGGGAGTAGACTCCCGAAAGCAGAACTAGGTCAGAATGTAGAGAATATAAATTACCTTGAGACAAATTTTAGCTCACACTAAAGAAAAATTGTCTAATTATCAGTTAAATAAACATTTGTAACAAGCACCTAATATGTGCAAAGTGCTGATTGTCCCAGGTCTCCTCTTTTGAGAATAAGTTCCCTGTGTTAAGAAATGTTCACATAGAAGTTAGATGATTCCTTTTCTGGTATTCTGTGAAAGGCATTTGTGCCTCTGGTAGAGTAGGAGTAGATGACTTCTAAAGTCTCATACAACTCTACAATTCTAGAATTTACTTCTGACTTATTTAGATTTTTAAATTCTCTTTAATTTCTAATTAGAATATTTTTATAACAACAGTTTGTGAGAGACAGTGATCCATATGTAGTGTCATAAGATAAACATACTCCTACTTTTAATTTTATCCTAGATGAAATCTAAGAGCAAAGTCCGGTGGACGGGTTCTCGAACACGTGGTCGATGGAAATATTCTAGCAATGATGAAAGTGAAGAATCTGAGAGTGAAAAATCATCTGCAGAGTCAGAGGAGGAGGAAGAAAAAGAAACTGAGGAAGTTGTGCCAGCAGATGATGATGAACCATGCAAGAAATGTGGCCTTCCCAATCATCCTGAACTAGTATGTCCCTCTTATAAATTCATCCTTTTCAAATCCATGGGTTTTAATAGCTATCACTGAACATCCTAGTTGTAGCATGTGAATTATATGTTTCTTACTTTTCTGTCTTTTGTCCTCCCTAGGTTCCACATGGTTTAAGGAGGTATAAAAGGAACTTTTAAACAGTGTCTATGAGGCAACTAGGTGTTGCAGTGGATTAGAGCATGGGTTTTGGAGTCAGGAGGACCTGAGTTCAAATCCAGCCTCAAACGCTTAACACTTACTAGCCATGTGACCTTGGGCAAGTCACTTAACCCCAATTGCCCTTCTTTCCTCCTCCAAAAAGTCCCCCTCCCCCCCAAAAAAGTTCTGTGATCCTATTTTCCTCATTTTACAATTGCAGAAACTAAGGTTCAGGAAAGTTAGGTGATTTGTCTAGTCATTTAGATAGTAAGTAACAGGACCAGCTAAAGAATCCAGACCCAAGGAGTCTTGCTCCAGTAGGCCAATCTGTTTTATTAGACTATGCTGCATCATAGCATATATTGAAGTTAAGACTAAGAATGAGAAGGATATTTATAGAATTATAAATAATTTCTTGAAATGATGCACTATCCTAAAAGTTCTTTAATGTTAATAGCATTTCTGGCATATGTAAATCATGTTTGAAGTCTTGATTGAATCACAGGGAGAGACTCATTCTTGTTGCCTTAAAATAAACAGCCCAAATAGGCAGAATAAAATAGTGAAATTATACAAGATTGCTCAAGAGGAGTACTGGTAGCTTTTTATGACTTATTTTTTTTTGTTTTTGTGTTGAGCTTACTTTTTCAAAGTGAATGACCCAGATCAGGAGAACTAGAAATTAATATCTGATTTATTTGTGTGACACAAGAGACAAATTCTTAAGTATCTGGTGAAGAAGCCTTCTTGGGGGGGCGGGGATAGAGAGTCATACAGTTTTGCCTAGAGTTTAGAATACCTGGATGAGTATTTGTTTGAATTTATTCGCTGTAAGACATTGATGGATTTTTAGCAAAAGAATGATGTAACCAGATCTCTACATAAATACTCAGGCAATAAGTGAAAGAAAAATTGGATAAGGAAGAAAGAGGAGGCAGGAATCTGTTCTGTGGCTATTACTGTAGTCTGCGTGGAAAGTAATGAGGGTTTGTGTTAGAGCAATTGGGATATTAAGAGAAGAGAACCATGACTACGTAGCCAATATATTACATGACATTCGAGTAAATGTTCTTGGTAAAGACTGTAAATACCAAATAGTGAAGAGACTATGACTCTAAAGCAAGCTATTCTGGGATTGAATTTTGTGTCATGTTCCCAATAGAGGCTGTGTACTATTAGAGAACCACAAGATTCGTCATTTATGCTCTCAAAGTAGATTCTTAGGATGCTTTTCTAGGTTCAACTTGTGATTGTTACTTCAGTGATATAAATTTAAATTACATAGGAGCATCAGTAATAGTATTAAATAGTAATAAATCTGCCATGATAAGCATATAATGGGAAATTAATATGAAGATGGACTCTAGCATCTTTTGTCCAATGTCTGTACATCTCTGTGGTCAGTGATGAGCGGATTGGTAAATCTTACAGCACCCTTACCCTTGGCATTCTTCTGACAAGTGTTTAACTTACTGCAGGGGAGTGACTGTGGCCCTGACAATAGAATCCATGAACTGCTTATACTGAGCAGGTGGTCATTGATTTTAGTAAGTTTTAAGTGCTCAGCATATTCGAGGGCAGTGCTTCTCAACCTTCCTAATGCTGCAACTCTTGAATACTCCTATGTGGGTATATCTGCATGTGGGCGGACTCACCTGGAGACAGAGGAGCAGTGTCTTGGTTACTAAGACCATCGGAAATATGTTTTCCGATGGTCTTAGGCGACCCCTGTGAAAGGGTCGTTCAACCCCCAAAGGGGTCACGACCTACAGGTTGAGAACCACTGTTCTAGGGGTATGCACTAAAGTTCTCCCTAAAGAATAAAATCCTTGAGTATTTGCTCCTGGCATGGAGTACTTTGGACACATGCCCTTTTTTCCCCTCTATACCAGGGACCAAAAAAATGGAGAAGTGTTTACAAAACAGCACCCTTACGAGTTAATAATAAATATTTTAAATTTAATTAAAAATAATCTTAAGCAACCATGTAAATGATTTGTTATCCTGAAATTTTATTAATAATGCATTGAAGCAGTGTGTGTGTTAAAGCAGAAAGTGCACTGAATTTGGAGTCAGAGGCTCTCGGGTTCCAGTCCTATCTCCAAAACTTACTCTGTGATCTTGAGCAGGGCAGGGCGCTTCCCTGGGCCACAGTTTCCTCATCTGTGAAATTATGTTAAACTAGAGGCCCTGCCAGCATCCCTTCCAGTGCTCACGAGCCTTTAATAAGTACTTTCTTTTTGCCTGGTGCCAACAATACAAACACAATGAGAGAAATAGTCCCTAGTCACAAGAAGCTTGTATTCCAGTGAGATTCGCAAAAGGATTTACATATGTTATCTCATTTGATCGTTACATTCATGATGCTACCAATATAATTAGAATTAAATAAATATATTAACAATTTTTAAATGAAATTTGTGTTGTGATGGTATTCCTTGTGATGAGATTTGATCTGTTGTATGTACAGTCAGTAAAATAGGGGACCCACAGATTGAATGTGGGTTTTGCTCAAAAAGTTTATGTATGCTTTACATTTATCTAACTTTATCATGCTTTAAAGCACTTTTGCATATGTATATTATGTAATGTCATTACAACCTATTGAATGTCAAGGTAGGTATTATCCTTAGACAAAAATCACATCAAACTCTGAACTTCAGTTTTACGAATTAGTAAACTGAGGCTCAGGAAGATATTTTTTTTAAGTAACCTGAATGTAATTTGGCAAACATTTAATGCCTCCTGTGAGGAAATCACTGCTATACACTGAAAATACCTCCTAAAGGAGGTTACCAGCCCTTGTAGATGTGACATGTCCATAAATAAGTTTGCTATGAGAGTCAAGGGGTATTGCTAGGAAAATTTGAGGAGGCCAGTAATTACTACAGAGTTTACCAGTTCATAAATTTAGAAGGTCGTTTCCATGGTGAGTACTCAATAGAGAAGCTTCAGGATGGTGATTTAATTTTGCATCAAGATAAACAAATTACGAAATAAATGAAGTCGGCACCTTTTAGTGCTCATTGGGGATCAATCATTACTTGCCTCCAGTGAGTAGTTTCTTGCAGATTTGTCCTACATTGACAATTCTAACTTCCACTTAAAAAGATATCAGGAAATCGAGCATCTCTTGGTCACATACGGAATGAAGGGCCTAGTAAATAGCAGAAGTAGGACTAGAAACCCAGTCTTCTCTTTCCTAGTCAGTGCTCTCAGCTAAACCACATTACCTCCCAATTGAATCAGTCACAACTTAGGACACTATAAAAACAATGTTGTAAGTAGTACTTTGTGTCCTGGGTCCACATTCCTGTAATGCAAAGCCTATATAATGCATATCAGTTGGAATGCCAAACAGCACACCTCAAAAAAACATTGTAGTCTGTAGTGGAAAGCATCCAAGGCCATGTGATATATCCCATCTGAAAAATGGAGATGATACTTTTACTGCTTCTAGGGCTAGAGGGAGGACATACTATAGAAAATTTAAGGCACTGTATAAATGTGAGCTGTTACTGTTATGGACGTGAATCATTTTCATAAATCTGGAAGCATAGGCTGTGAGAGGGATTTGGAGGAGGTCAAAGAAGAGACTTTTCCTCCTCTTTTCCAGGGAATGAGACCAGCCCATTGGAAAAATTTTAAGTAGACTTTATCGTCTTCCTTTCACTCACATTTATCTCCTGCCTCCAAGCACACCTGTCTTCATTTTCTACAGGCACTCAAGCTGGATGCTTCTATTGAGTCTGAAGACTTGGATTTATGTGAGGCTTCTCCTTTCACATTAACACTCATTTTAAAACATAAATTATAATGCTCGGATTATTGTGAGAAAATGTTTTGTAAACTGTAACATTCTATATATGTGAGCTTTATAGCCAACCTGAGATTTGAGGAAAAATAAAGATTCTGAAAGACTTTGAAGAGACTGGAGAAAGAGTACTGTGGTGAAAAGCAGTTGTCCTGAGGGCCAAGCTATTTCGATTGAAGCCCTTGTTCTATCTCTAACTTGTAATAACCCTGGCCCAGTCTCCTTTTCATTGTATATAAAAAATTCGGAGTATAGGGAATTCAAATAGGTGATTTCAGAGGTCTCTCTAAGCTATAACTCTATGATTTTATCTCTTCTGAAAATGGAATAATTTAATCTTTCCCATAGAATTAGGGTGACATTGATCTTTTTTTTATTTCCAGATTCTTTTGTGTGACTCATGTGACAGTGGATACCATACAGCTTGCCTTCGACCACCCTTGATGATAATTCCCGATGGAGAGTGGTTTTGTCCCCCTTGCCAACATGTATGAGACCTTTGTTTGTACTCACTATATATAATCGGTGTTTTTAGATTTAAATTAATAATACCTGGAGTCTCTTATCTTCAGAGTAATCTGTAAACACTATTTGTGTCTTATATAGATTTCTGTACTCACAGAAACTGATGAATTATCAAAAAAAGTAATAGCATGCCTTAAGATGCTGTTTTTTCGGAAGCAACCCTCTCACTCTCCCTGCCCCGTTCCTCTTCATTTGTATGTAATTCTTAATTTTTGGTTTATTTTGATTTGTATTTGCCTCAGACTTACATACTTGCTCCAGCTTTAAATTAATGCAAGTAAATATTTTACTTTTCATTCGTCTTTGGTTTCATTCTCCTTTTGTTTTCTGCCTCTCTGCTTGCAATTTTTTTTTGCTTTAGGAGGGATAAAAATGTCACTTCTCTTGGATGTTTATCCAAATGAATTTCTTCGCAGTGTTGAAGGGATGAGATATAGGACTTCATGTGGAGGCCTATTATTCCACCTCTCACCAAATGTAATAGACTTCATATCCTGGCTTTGATTTACAAATGAATGAAGTTTTTGTATTACTCAGTGAAGTGAAGTTGCCACATCCAGGCACCTCTTTATCAGTTCAGTATGGATCAGTTCTGTTTTAACTTAGTATCCATTTTTCTCCCTCTGATATCTTAGTTTTTCTTTTCTTTATCTCTTTTTTGTATACATGTTGGTCAGATACTGCTCCAGCATGAATCCCTGCCAACAGCATGTGTAAGAAATATGTATCCCTGCATAACTGATCGTTACCTGTTATCCTCAAGAGTGCTTCACTTCAGAGAGGTAGAACTTGTGTTGAGTTCAGTGGAGCTCTGGGCCTTTAGTTTATCTGTCCCAGCGTTTCACTGGGCTCATGCAACATGCAGCCCTCCATTGTCATTAACGTCAGTTAACTTAGAAATGTCAGATTATTTAGCAAAAGTGTTTTCCTCATACAGAAAATTGACACCTTAACTCTTTTTCCTTACAGAAACTTCTCTGTGAGAAGCTAGAGGAGCAATTGCAGGATTTGGATGTTGCCTTGAAAAAGAAGGAACGTGCTGAACGAAGGTACTAAAGGTTGTATAGGGATGTTCACGTTGATTCATCTTGCAGAACTTTAAATCACCTAACTAGCCAAGTGTTTCTTAAGCGTCCATTATATATATCTAACAATGTGGAGGGTAAAGGAGAATATAAATCTTACCTATATTTAACTGTTTTGAAGGAGTTAGTTACCCTACAGGCATAAGGGTGTGTGTGTATGTGTCTGTCTGTCTCTATATGCAGGTATATAGGTCCTCCAAATTGAGGACCTAAAATGAGATTCTTGGATAAATAAAATTATAATCAAATAATAATTATGTAAAGTTCACTGTGATGCCACACAATTACATAGAAGTGGCTGTAGAGGTTGTCCAATGACTATATCAGTAGAATATATGCTCTGGCATGTTTTTGCCGGACTGGAAAGGTTTCAGATCCAGTTATGGCAATGAACAATTTCTAGATGTGTACAGAAAAGCATATTACCAATAGGTTGATCACTTGGTGAGGAATTTTTTTAGATAGGGCAACCCATGAAACAAAGCAAAGTAGAAAATGGCCCCCAGTTCTTCTATTTGTGCCTCTAAGACTACACAGTCTTTGATAAATGTCACCATTCTCATTAAATGTAAGGTCCAACAGTCATTGTATAGTCATAATACAAGAGCAAAGACTCTTAACCTTCATAGTGTCATGAAGCCCTTTGGCAGTCAGTCTGGCAAAGCCTGTGTATCCCTTTGCAGAATGATGTTTTTAAAGAAATATAATAAAGTACATGGGACTGGAAAACCATTTTATTGAAATAACAGGTATGAAAAGATTTAAAAATCCAAGTTCATAGACTTCAAAGTAAGAACTCCTGTACCAGGTGAACATAGTCTTGACAATTTTGAGATGTGCTCAACAAAACCAGAATTCAAAAGGAAGTCTAAATGGAAGGACACTTCCAGTTTATTGGAAAGGCAAAGAAAGGAGCAAACAGTGAGTCTTAATATGCATCCAAAGTCAACAAGAAACACAAGTTTATTGGATATTTTGTCCTTTCATATTACAGTATTCATGAAAAATATTTTCAGTCAAACCAGCATGCAAATAGTTATCCATTGCCATGGAGAAGTTGAGAAATTATACAAAGAACTTTATAAACCTCTCCAAATTAAATTAATATATAATATGATGCTTCATAGCTTCAGTGTGAAGATGGGTATAAGTGAGGACAGAAAAATCTATATTGCGAAATTTCGTCAAGGAGTTATGAATGAGAGAGCCCTGAGACTGTAAACTTTTAGATATAAGCTCATGTCTGTATAGTTATAAACATTTAAAAAATAATCAGAAGGCAGTGGACTTGTTGCACAGTAAGGAACATGACAGGAAATGAATTGTATTTTATCATCATTACTGATGGTGGGAGTAGTTTTTTAGTCAGCTGTAGATCCTTTGTTAGAGCAAAGATCAAAATTGATAAAGGTCATGAAGTCCTGTATCTCAAAATTGATACAAAACTAGAAGAATGAAAATGAGAAAAAAGTGTTAACCTGGTCTAATTAAATATATTAGTGACCAGTATAAATCAGAAGAGATTTATGAGAAGACCACACAACCTAAAAACTTGTTAGCCAGCAAGCACCTGACATGGAATGGCAGCCAAGGACAACACTAGTTCAAAATATAAAGTCATTTATAAAATTTAAGACAGAAAGCTAATAGTGCATTATCAGCCTAATACATAAATGACAAACAGTGGAGGGAAGAACCAGTTTAAAGATAGTAAAATCCACCTGAGAATATTGAAAGGTCAGAATGGAAGGACAGCAAACAGACCAAAAATGGGAAAGATGTGTAAATATCTTCACTGTCAAGGACAGTGGAACTACCACATTTGAATTCTGACATCACAGTCCCAGATGCGCTGTTAGTGGAAGTGGAATTGAAGAAAACCAATATGGGAAAAGCTGAACCAAAGAGGCCTGTGCTGGAGATGACAGAGTTGTGATGATATTGATGGATAGATTCTTGAGCATTCTAAAGGGGGAAGATACCAGTGATATGGAAACTGAACAGATATAAGCTTCTGTCTGCAAGAAAAAACATCTCAGATGTTATCATTACCATCACCCCCAGAAAAGGACAATTAAGAGGACATTAATAACTACTGATCAGCATATCTGTTTTCCTGTCTATATAATGCTGTTTTGAGAATAACCCACAAGTATCAATAGTGTCTTTTATGAAGACATTAGAAGAGTTTAGGCAGACTTTCAGAGTATACAAGATCCCACCATGCTAACCTGTTCATAAAACAGTATTTACTCAATAAAGGAGGAAAAAAAAAAACTTAAAGGCTCTCTTCTAACTTAAATGAAAATTGTGTTCAGTAGTCCTTTGATCATTAATATTAAATGCAGCATAAAACTGGCATTAACCACTTTCCTGGATCAAACTCAGAGTTGCATGTTGGTTTTCTGCTTTGTCACCCAGCTCAAATTCCTCTCTGCCAAGTTATCAGTGAGCTCTTAATTGCCAAATCCAGTGGTCTTAGTTCTCATTCTCCTTCAGCTTTCTGCAGTAGGAGACATTGTTGACGATGGTCTCCTCCTATGTACAGTTATCTCTTCTACATCACAACTTTCCCCATCACAGTTTCAAAATACTGAGAATCAACATAAGAAATTAAATGGGAATTTTTTTGGACTTTTGTGAAAGCTTCAGATGATATGTGAAAGCCAGCAGACAGCAGAGAAAAAGACACTTCAGAAATGCATAGAATATATGTATAATATTGTATAATATCAACATATTTGATATTTTAATACGATAATACTTGAGATTTCTCCTCCAGTATAGAGGGAGGACCAAAACGCTTTACATGAATTTTTCAGATACAAGGGAGCTACACCTGTAACCTCCTGTGATGGGGAAGGGTTAACTGTACTTATGGTTTTTGATGACAAGCCTGTCTTCTGGTTCTCCTTTTACCTCCACTCAGTCTCATTTGCTGGCTCATCACATGCTGCTTAAGAGTGTTTGTACCTGTAGTTTCTGTTCCTGTCCTACTTTCTCCCATTTTAGTCCTGTATCACCACTTGCCCATTAGGTATTTCAGGCTCGATGTCCTGGGAATACAGAGCTCATTCTTTTCTGCCTTCCACCTTACAAACTCTCAAGGTACTTCCATTTCTCTGCTCTCCCAGGTCTACGGTTTCAGCACCACCATTCCTTTAGTCTCTAGGGCCTTATCGTCCACTCCTTACCCTCCTCATCAGTCATTAAGCATTAAGCATAGCACCTCCTGTGCTATAGGCTTTGTGCTGCAGCTTGTAAGTCTTTGAGATGGGATTCAAGCATAGTTCAGCTAGAGATTAGGCAAAATGCAACAGGGAGATCCATGCATGTGAGGCCTAAGCATGCCATGACACATTGTAATTGAGGATTTGTAAATGAGGTGATGTGTTTATTTGGTGAGAGTGACACAGTCTGTGCTTGCTCTGTTGGAATCCTCGTGATGTCAAGATAACTCCAGTAAAACTCTTGGCACCTGTGATCAAATGTGAACTTATTGGAGAACATAGGTGAAATTCACTGAGAATGAACATGGCATTATATGAAGAGTATATCATTGGCTAGGATGCCAAGATCCTTTGACAGATTAAAGCGTAATCATGCAAAATTATTTTTTCTTTAATTACATGATAAAACATCAAATTTTAAACATTTATTTCAGTTCATATAATAGTGTTTCGTTAATTTTTATCATAACTTTTTAAATGTTGCTTTTTGTTGGCATATTTGACTAAAAGGTAACCATAGGCCATATTTATGCTTTAGGTAAGTCAGATGTAAGGAGAAAGAACAGCTTATATTCAGACCGTGTCTTGCCAAAGTGAAGCCATTTTCTTTTACAGGGAAACAAGGTGCACACAGTATAGCCTGTGGGCTTGTTGTTGAGCCCCGTCTTTCGCCTTTGCATCTTAGAGTTTATTTACTCCTGTGTAGTCATACTGTTGTTTCCCTTGTAATCTTTTGTCCAACCCGGAGAACAGTCATTCCTGTAGCAATTTTGGGGAAAGTTTCTGTTGTATGAGCCATTTTTTTAGCATAGCTTACGCTGTCTTTCAGTGGTAACAAAGCTGATCCCGACGTTGAATATTTATTTATGCCTTGGAAAATGGATGGGCAGATAGATGCTTGTTGCATCTTTAAAGTCAACTTGCATTACTGGTGAGGTGTGAAAATTACGCATTACTAACCAAAGTTTAGATAAGTAGGCTTTGCCAGCAGGGGGAAGCAGAGTACGTAAGATTTCTGAAGAGGTAACTAAATTACAGAGCAGCAAGCTTGACTTCAGTAGAAGGAAGAGATTTTAAAGATTAGATTGATGCAAAAATGGAATGGGTGGATTCATAAAGTAATGAGCCTGCATCATTGGAAGTCATAAGATGTTACAGAGGGAAGAACAACAAACTTCCTCATTTACACATTAGAAAACTAAAAGTAAGGCCTGATTTGTTAAGTGACTAATCCAAATTCATACAGGTCCTATAGCAAAACTAGGATTTGAACTTAAGTTTTGACTTCACACTTAATCATCATCAGTAATAACAAGAGCTAGCATTTGTTAAGTGTAGACCATGTGACAGATACTGTGCTACGTGCTTTATAGATATTATTTCATTTGATCCTTACAACAACCCAGGAAAGTAGGTGCTGTTATTATCTCCATTTTACACTTACGGAAACTGAGGCTGACAGAAGTTAAGCAAATTTCCCAGTTACAAACCTGGTTAATATCAGAGGCTGGTTGGAAAGTCAGTTTTGCTTACTCTAGGCCTTGCATGCTATCTACCATGTCACCCAGCTGCTTCTACATGTTTTAATATTCTGTTATTATACTATACTACAGTGCCTTTTCAAATAGAGACTAGATGACCAATTGTCTGGACACTTGTAAAATTGATGTGTGTAGGAAAAGATGTAACCCTTTTATTCTATACGAATTCAAAGGGCAAAAGTAGGACAACTGCACTTAACACTTCAGATAAGGGTTGGACTTGGTGGCTGTTGAGGTTTCTTACAATAAATTTGGAGTTTCGACTACTCTGTTTTCTCACCTTCGTTAGCCTCATGCCTTCACGATTTAGGAGGCACAGGAAATAAAAAGGTAATATGGAATGATTGAATAAGCCCTAGAAACTTGGAGTTGGAAAATGTTGATACTTTCATCAAAGCTGACGCTAATCCTCTGTGTTAAATTAGGCTAGTTCTATAGCAGTGGTTCTCAACCTTCCTAAGGCCACAACCCTTTAATACTCGTATGTGGGTGTATCTGCATGTGGGCAGACCCACCTGGAGACGGATAGAGGAACGGTGTCTCGGTTCCTAACACCATCAGAAATGTGTTTTCTGATGGTCTTAGGCAACCCCCAAAGGGGTCACGACCCACAGGTTGAGAACCACTGTTCTATAGGGTGTCCAAAAAAGTTTCAGTCTTAACTAAGCTGTAATCCTCTCTGAGCCTTTATTCCTAATTTATAAAATGAACTAATTGGACTAATGAACTCTAAAATCCTTCCTGATAGTAACAATTCAATATTTTTCTAAATAGATATGATAGTGAAACTGCAGATAAATTAGGATGTAAGACAATAGGACCAAGGTTTGACCCTAGGGAAATGTCTTCCTTCTTTAAGTGAAGCAGCCAGACATAATGAGTAGAGAGCCATCTTTATAGTTAGGAAGACCTGAGATCAGTCCCATGTTTTAAATGAATCCTCCCCCCTCCCCCCAAAAAAAAAAAACCAACAACAAACAGTAATCTTGTTCAGTCAGTATCTAAAGACAATGTGTCGTTTATAAATTTGATCTTAGTCTTTAGTATAAAGTTAGTCGTTTTTTATTGGTAGTTCTTTATACAACTCAGATAATATTTACAAAGCTTTCTTAAGGTAATTTTTTGTTTTGCTTCCTCTTTTTCTTTTAAGGAAAGAGCGATTGGTATATGTGGGTATCAGTATTGAAAACATCATCCCTCCACAGGTAAGGTGATATGCTTCTAATATAAAGTAAAAATATTGATAATTTTCCTGCAAATCAATCTACCTGGAATGTAGCATGAAATTTTGTTGTCTTTTTTTAACAATGCAAAAGGCTGGAGGTTTTTTTTGAACCAAAATTTCATCCCTTAAAAGTCATTACTGAAATTAAAAAATAAGAGAACTTTACATTCCAAAAAACTATGTAAAGCTGATAATATTTAATCATTAGTGGCGTGTTGCATTTTAAGCTTTCTTACTTAGTTGTTTCTTTTTTTTCTTTTTGGTGGGGGGAAGGTGGGGCAGTTGGGGTTATGTGACTTGCTCAAGGTCACGTGGCCAGTTTTGTGTCAAGTGTGGACTCAGGTCCTCCTGACTCCAGGGCCAGTGCTCTATTCACTGCGCCACCTAGCCACCTCACTTAGTTGTTTCTTTGCCAAATTAAGTTCTTTCCCAGAAAATTAGATTATAATAAGGATTCTAAATAAGATCATCTTGGGAAAAACAATTAACATTATTTGCCGTGTGTATTCTGTTCATTTGCTTAATATTTATGTTATTTCAGTCATATGTCGGCATGTCTTTCTTTCATCATCTCTGCCTAGCTTCCTTGACTTCCTTCAAATCCTAGCTAAAATCCCACCTTCTTATAGAAAGACTTTTGTAAGAGCTAATTTGTTGCGTGTTTCTAATTTATGCAGTATATTGCTCTTTTGTACATAGTTGCTGGCATGTTATGAGTTTCTTGAGGGCAGGAACATCTTTTTGCCTTTGTGTGTATCCTTAGTATTTAGCCCAATGCCTGGCACATAATAGGCACCTAACAAATGCTTATTGATTTATTAAATGACTGTTACACATAGGGCACTGTACTGAGCACTGGAGGTAATGCAAAGTTTAGGTAAGTTATAATCCTGGTGCTCAGGTAGTTTATAGTCTTATAGGGTAATCACAATACTTAATAGGTACATTGCAGAGATGACAAAATGATGTCATAGATCTCAGGAGGAGGATTATAAACAACTCTTGTCACTCAGTGAAGGTGTCACAAAGTAGCGTTGAATTGGACTTTCACAAATGGATTGGAGTTCAGGCAAATAGCAGAGGAGACATTCCAGACTGAGGGAGTGGTGGGAACCCTCTCTGTTACAGGCAAGAAGGAGCACTATGTTCTAGAAACTGTAGGTCAGCTTGAGGAAGGTTCCCAAATATGCAAGAAAATAGCCTAAGGCTGGAAAGATAGATGGAGGCAAAAATGTGTTCTTTATTCGATAGACAAAGAAGAATTAAATAATACTGAGAAAAAAAAGGACTAGATCTCCACATAAGAAAGATGATCCTGGCTGTGATATTAGTCAACAAGCATTAAATGCCTATGATTCAAGGCCCCAGGGAGACAAGTACAAAGGATGACACAGTCTCCTCTCAAGGAGCTTGCATTCTAAGGGAAGAGACACGTCCGTTGTTGTGTGTGTGTGTGTGTGTGTGTGTGTGTGTGTGTGTGTGTGTGTGTGTGTGTGTGTGTGTGTGGTGCACACCAGCACTAGCCTTTTGGTGGTCTTCCTCAGGTTCTCCTGAAATTTCAAGGTACCAGTGGAGTAGTACATAACCTACACGATATAATTGGCCAAGTACTTTACTTATAAAAGTCTTGGTGAGGTAGATAGGTACAAGATTTTTGTCCTGTTTTACAGATCAGGAAATTGACACTCAGAGAATTTGAATGATATGGCCAAGGTCATACGACTTAGCAAAGGTAGATATAAATTAAATTTAACAAGTACCTGCTATGTGTGAGGCACTTGACTATTCACTAAGAGAGAAGGCTTAGTGATAGACTATGTGTGTGTTTAAGTATTAGCCTGGCCCGGGTAAGTTGAAAAAAGCTGATCATTCTAGGCTTGACTAGGTTGATGAGTTTTATTGTTCAGTTATTAAGCATTTTTTTTCTTTCTCTCATCCCTAACCCTCCTAGAAAAAACAGAAGAAAGGAAAAGGAAATTGTAATAACAAATAGTCAAGCAAAAGAAATTCCCATTTTGACCATGTCCAAAAATGTGTCTCAGATGTTTCTCATTCCTCTATCATGAACTATTCTTCATTAACAGTTCTCTGGAAATATGGTTATTTGTTGCATTGATCAGAGTTCTTAAGTCTTTTGGAGTTGTTCATTCTTACAGTATTGATAGTATAAATTTTTATGGTTCTCATTTTGCTCTGTATCAGTTCATAAAATTTTTCCTAGGTTTTTCTAAAACTATTCATTTTTTACAGCAATCATATTCTATTACATTTGTGTAATGTAATTTGTTCAGCTCCTCCTCAGTTGATAGAAATCCCCCTCAGTTTCTAGTTCTTTGATACTACAAAAAGATTGGCTATAAGTATTTTTGTGCATACAGGGCTTTGCCCTGCATTTTCTTTTTGACATAAAGGCCTGGTAGTGGGCACAGTTGAGTAACCTTGGGGGGCATAGTACCATATTGCTTTCCAGAATGACCAGGCCAATTCACAGCTCCGCCAACAAGATAAACGAGTTAGCCTATGAGTAAAGCACTTTGCAAACCTGAGATCATTATATAAATGCTAGCTTTTATAATTATTACATCAGCGTGCCTATTTTCCCACAGTACTGCTAACATTTGTGCTTTTTCTCCTTGATTTGGGATACTTTTTCCTGTAGATATAGATAATTTGCTCAATTAGATACACAGTGGATAGAGCACTGGACTTGGAATTAGGATGACTCATCTTTAATGAATTCAAATGCAGCCTCAGACACTTACTAGCTGTGTGACCCTGGGCACGTCACTTAACTCTTTTTGCCTTAGTTTCCTCATCTGTAAAATGAGCTGGAAAAGGAAATGGCAAACCACTTCAGTATCTTTGCCAAGAAAACCTCAAATGGGGCCACAGAGTCAGATATGACTGAAACAATTCCACAACAACAACAAATAGATAACTTGGATTTCTTACTTAGAAAACTTCCATTCATATCCTTAGACTATTTGTCATTTGGGGAATGGTTCTTATTCTTAATATTTTTGAATCAGTGCCTTCTATATCTTAGAAATGAGACCATTTTCAGAGAAACTCAATGCAAAGATTCCCCCCCCCCCCAACTGTTTCCCTTCCCATCCCAAGTGATGAATTTTAGATAAGGCATAGTGCAAGATCACTTGTTAAAAATTCTTACTTTTCTCTAGTAAATGCAAGGTGCTGCAGAATTTAGTTTGATTAGTTGCTTATATCTGTAAATTTTTTAAAACTTGGTGTGATGGAAAGAACATGGTCTTTGCAAATTTTATTGCAGTACATTTCTAGTTCTTCTCTACCTGTCAAACAAATATACATATGAGAAATGATGAGCTCATAGATGCATAATGGCTTGAAATAAGCAAATCTGCCTCCCTTGGCCATTGGTTTTCTATCTCATCTGTATTTAGTATTGCTGCTTACACTTTAACAGCAATTTGGCCTAAAGGCAGTATTGGTTTCTCAGAGGCTAAACCAACAGATCACAAATCTCTGACAAATCTTACCAAGCAAGAAAGGCCTCAGGGATGGCACAATGATAGACTGTGTTTTTCAACCAAGGACTAACCTGACCTAGTTAAGTTAAATAAAAGCTAATTGTTATAGAATTGGTTGCCTAAGTGGTGAATTTTTTTAGTTAAAGCAGCTCAATGAAAAATTTATCTCCTAAGGCCTAGAAGGGAATTTCATTCTGCATCTGTAAGAGGATGAAAACATAAATCTATGGTATATTTGAAGTAAGAAGTAATATGTATACAGACCTCACATTTGTTTTATTGTTTTGAGATGTTAGAACTCTGTTAAGGCTTATAAGTAAAATGTCTGTTTGATCATGAGCACTACTACCTACCTAATCAATATTTTGTTATTAAAACAGGAACCAGAATTAGCTGATGATCATGAAGAAAAGAAGAAAGATTCCAAAAAATCCAAAACACACTTTCTTGAAAGGCGATCAACAAGAACAAGGAAATGTATAAGTTATAGGTAGGACATTTGTTTCCATGGTTATAATAAAGGGAAAAAACCTAAGAGACTTTTTATTACTGAAATCAGCTCGCTGTGCTTCCTCCTTGTAGTGATCAGAGTTGTATTTATATCTATTATTAGCCGTCTGTAGCATATTAGAGTGTTAGAGTTGGAAGCAACCTTGTAAGTCTTGTACTCCAGTTCCCTCATTTTACAAAAGAAAGAAAACCAATAAGGGAGTTGAGGCTCTGGGAGATTAAGTGACTTGTTCTTGGTCAGTCATCCTGATAGTGGCAACACCCAGATAAAAATCTTTATTCCGCTAATCTCAGATTTCTTCTTCTTTCCA
Organism: Pseudochirops corinnae; assembly: GCA_028646515.1. Classification (NCBI taxonomy): domain Eukaryota; kingdom Metazoa; phylum Chordata; class Mammalia; order Diprotodontia; family Pseudocheiridae; genus Pseudochirops; species Pseudochirops corinnae. The sequence goes on from CM053588.1 coordinate 103,535,255, forward strand.
CTTAACATATGCGACTTTAAAACCCTAAAGGATTTACATGCTGGTTATCTTGGAAAAGGCGCCATTTTTCTTTGCAATTAAGACCTATGAGACTAAGAACTGTTTTTGTAGAGCATTCAATAGTATGTTTCCTTGACTTTATTTCACAGACTTCATCATTGATCAGGGAATGAGAATCACAGAATTTCAGCATTAGAAGACCAGTCAGTATAACATATACCTGAATATGAATCTTCTGAATATGATAGGACCATTCTGGAAAACAATTTGGGACTATGCGCCCAAAGTTACTAAACTATGTGAGTCCTTTGACCCAGTAATACTACTATAGGGCCTAAATATCAAAGAGAAAAAAGAAAGAGGAAAAGATGGCCCAAAAGAGATTCCCCTACATTCTGTTTGAAGACCTCTGATAAGGAAAAGCCTGCTTCTCTTGAGGCTTTCCATTCCATTTGACACATTTCTAATTGTTAGTAGGTTTTCATTAACATTAAGCCTAAATTTGTCTTTCTGCAACTGCTGCCCATTAAGGCCAAGCAGAATAAGATCCATGACATTGTCCCATGAAAACAACTGACATATATCCCCAAAGTATTTCTTTTCCAGACCCCCCTATTTTTCTTCAGAAGTCCTCATGTCATGCCATGGGGGAATGTGATACAGTGGAACAATCCTAAACTGCTAATCCTTCATTCACTGTGCCTTTTGGCATAATCTGACAAAAGCCCATACATACACACTTAACTATGTGTGTAACCTAGAGTTCTTACTGAGGAATCCATGTTGATTTATGAAGATATTTTAAGAGAAGAACTTGATTCTGGTATGTATCTTCACAAATTTGCTTATGGTTCCACTAGAAACCTCCACTGCTTTAGGAGGTCCAGAGATACAAAGAATAGAATTCTTGCAAAAGCAGCGGGCCTTCAAGTTTGGTGCTGTCCTCACCAGGGTCTCAGATCCAGTGTCTTATGCCTGAAGGAAAGGACCAAAGGCTTTCATACCAAGTGCATATTTGATCTCTCTCAGTCTGTGTCATCCTCAGCCATCTTGATGTTCAGCTAAGGAACTGTGGCCATGTGTAAACTCAGTCTTTACCTAGGGACACAGATCTAACTCTTAGCACGCTTCTTATACCTTGATGCCACATGCACACTGCTCCTCTGCCACTGTCACTCGGCAAACCCTCCTTTATGTTTATCCCATTCACTTGTATCACCCAGTCCAAATCCTTATTGTGGTTGTCATCTACATGAATCCAGATTAGTCCCCCGCCTTTACTTAGGAATTTAGTGCCTAATAGTTTCCTTCCTGCTTACCTCCTTCCCTCATACTGAGCAAAAATGTATACATCCTGTTAGGTGACTAGTATAGTCAACTCCCACAACCTGTCTTACCACAGTCACCCTCAAGAATAGTAATTCCTTAGGACTCAGCGTTTCAGGGGTTTGCTGCCTCCATGCTTTTCAACTGTGAAATTCTTCTCGCTGTTCATAATCTCCTATGATCTCTTCCCTTATGTCAGACTTCCTAAACCTATTTTTTACATTTCTTCCCTTCCTGATAGCTAACAGCCCAGCTAAATTGGCCTACATGCCATCTTCCATCTGTGTGGCTTTGCACTGGCTTTGCCCCGTGCCAATTAGATAGTCAACATACATTATTCAGTGCCTACATATGCCACATGCTATCCTTAATTGATGGAAGTTCAAAGAAAGGAGACAAGGAATGTCCTTCTCTTTACCTCTAATTTGAGAATCCCTTCAAGACACAGCTTAAGTAGCATCTCTGTGAAACTGTTCTTGATCCCTCAATTTCTGTTCCTCCCTAAAAACTTTGTATTTATTTTTTATCTATTTATTCTGTATATACTTCTATATGTATTCGTTATTTAAGCAGCTCAGTGGTGCAATGGATAGAGCACTAGGCCTGGAATCCAGAAGACCCATGTTCAAGTCTAATCTCAGGCTCATGCTATCTTAGTGACCCTGGTTAAGTCATTTTTTTGTTTACCTCAATTACCTTGTCTGTAAAATGGGTATAATAACAATCCTTGCCTCTGAGGTTTGTTGGGAAGAACAAGTGAGATAATAATTGTAAATCACTTCACACACTGTATATAGTAAATGCTATAGAAATATTAGTTGTTATTATCTCCTCTACTAGATAGTAAACTTTTGAGTAAAAATTATTTTTGTGGTTTTTTTGAATTGCAGGTGCCTAGTATAGTACCTGAAATATAATAGACACTTAATAAATGCTTATTGATAGATTGTTTCTTCATCATCATAGCAGTTTAAGTTCCTTTCATCCACCTATTAGCCCAGTCCATGACCCTCATTCTCTTCTTACTTAACTCCCTTTACAATTCACCGGTTCAGCTGCACATTACCCTCTACCATTCATTTCCTGCCATTAATTCTTCAACCCCGAGTTGCCCCCAATCACTGTCAGCTTTCTTTATCTCTCAGTTTGCTGAATGCTCCTTTATCTGTTTTTTTTGTCTTTTTTTTTTTTTTTGGAGGGGGTAAGGCAGGGCAATTGGGGTTAAGTGACTTGCCCAAGGCCACACAGCTAGTGTGGCAAGTGTCTGAGGCCACATTTGAACTCAGGTCCTCCTGACTGCAAGGCTGGTGATGTATTCACTGCACCACCTAGCCGCCCCATTGCTGAATGCTCCTAATGGAACTTACTCTGTACTGGGAGCACTGCCAGTTCATATTATCTTACCTCTGCTGGACCCATACAGCTGCACAAAAATTCTTTTATTCTTTTGACTTCCTCCTATGCCCCTCCCCACTGAGAACCATCTCTTATAACAAAAAATATTTTTAAGCAAAAGAAATAGAGGTAGAAGAGAAAAAAATAATGCAGTGAAATGAATTATATGCAGTGTTGCAGGTACATGGACCCTGCCACCATTGCAAAGGAGTTGGAGGGAGTTGCCTTCTCATTTCTTTACTTTGGGGCCAACCTTATTCTTTGTAATTTTGCAACATTCTCAGTTCTTTTATAGTTGTTATTCTTTGCATTTACATGTTGTAATCCTTAGGTATATTTTTCTGACTCTCCCTATATCACTTTGCATCAGTTCAGGCAATGGAAAGTAATATTCCATTATATTTATGCATCACAATCAGTGGACATTTTTCTTTGCTATCAAAGAAGGTGTTGCTATAAATATTTTGGTGTATAGTGAACCTTTCTTTTTGTCAGCAATCTCCTTGGGGTATATGCTTAATCCTAGAGCCACTGGGTCAAAGAGTGTGTACATTTTGCTCATTTTTTTCACATAATTCTAAATTACTTTCCTAAATGGTTGTGCTAATTTATAGCTTCTCCAAAATTTCAGTTGTGTTCCTTTCCTTTTACACCCCTTCCCACACTAACCCCTAATTAATTTGTATCATCTTTGCCATTTTGCTAGGTACCAGGTAAAAACCTAGGGTTCTTTGCTTTGTGTTTTATTAATGATTTGGAGCATTCTTCCATGTGGTTTTTGTCAGCAGGTCTTCTGGGAACTGTTTGTTTATGTCCTTTATGTCATTTCTCTATTGGGGAATGGCTTTTGTTTTTGTGTATTTCTCTTTGTTGTCTGTATATCTTAAGATACCAAACCCTTATCCATGAAATTTGGTACACAGATTTTTTTCCCCAGGCAATGGCTTCCCTTCTTATCCTAGGTGCATTAATTTTTTGTGTGCACAAAAACTTTTCAATTTCAGATGATTAGAAATATTAATCTTACCCTTTGTAATGATCTCACTTCTTTGTTTGGTTAAGAATTTGTATCCTACCCATAGCTGTGAAAGAGATGTTCTTTTTTTTTATAATGGTATTATCTGGAATATTCAGGTCATGTATCCATTTTGAATTTATTATGAAATATCCTTTAATATGTTTACCTGAACCTAATTTTTGCCAGACTACTTTATAATTTTCCCAGCAATCTTAACAAATATAAATGAATTCTTTTAATAATTTATACTTTTAGGTTTTATTGAACAGTAGGTTGTTATTCCATTTCTCCCTTGTCTAGTTTGTTTCATTGTTATATTTTTCTGGTTTTAACCAAGAGTAAATGGTTTTCAATGATCATTGCTTTATGATGTAATTTGAAGTCTGGGATTGCTATTCTTCCTTCATTCCTACATTTTTTTTTCATTATTTCCCTTGATATCCTAGATCTTTTGTTTGTCCAGATGAATTTGGTAACATTTTATTTAGCTCTGTAGGATTTCCCTTTGGAAGTTTGAGTACTGATGATCTAAGTCTGTAAATTAACTTTGATAGTGTTGTCATTCAGTCCTCAGAGGAAAAATTATATCCCTAAAAATACACATTAGCAAAATAGAAAAAGAAAGCACCGATGAACTGAATATATATTTACAAATTCAGATTGATGTCATTAATGAATTATATCATATGCAATGGTGACACTCTAGAATAGGGATTCTTAACATTTTTTGTGTCATGGACTCTTGGCATTATGGTGAAGTCTTTGGACTCCTCAGAATAATGGTTTCAAATGTTAAGGGACATGCTAAATTTCATTTAGAAGCTAGTGAAAACAAAGATTTGATTTTTCCCATCCTAGTTCACAACCTCCTAAAATCTCTGAGTCCACTAGGGATCTCTGGGCCTAGATTAAGAACTTAATTAAAACTTAACTTAATTAAACTTAACTTAATTCCTGAAGTTTTCCAAGCGAATACAGGGATAAAGCAGAGGTGCACACTTTACCTATTATTATTTGATGAAGGCAAAGAAGAGAGAAAGCTGTCTATATTTTCTGATTCCTTATAAAATTGTAGGGAATCAGCAAAGAAAGTTGAGACAGTAACTTCAGCAAAGTTGCTGAAAATAATCGATAAAAAAAATTCTATAAAATAACATAATCTAAGAAGCAATAATAGGATGATCTTATTCACAGTAACTACAAAATGCATAAGATAATTAGCTGGAATGATATTTAATGTTTATGACTATGACTTTTATCAATGTGATAAAAATGACAATATCATTTAAGTTAATTTACAGTTTTAACGTTCTACCAAATCAGTATACTAAAAAGGACAACTTATAGAGCCGATAGAATAATAACAAAATTCATTTGGAAAAATCCTTTTTATTATTTGATTTGCAATCACACTCAGAAGCAGATATTTTAAATTTTATCATGCTTTCTATGCTCACTTCCTTCCCTACCCTTCAGATGTCTTTGCCTCCCATCTTACTGAGAAAATGAAGGCCATACGTTGTAAGCACCCTATTTCATGCCTCAGTTCCTTCTCCCTTATCTTTTCCCCTTTTACCTCATTTCTCTTTGCTAATACCAGCTCCTGTGATTGTGCCCTCTATCCTATCCTGTCTAATCCCTTCTTCGTATTATTTCCTTTCTTTATGTTCAACAGCACTCTGTCTTGTGGGGCCTTTCCTATTGCCTACAAAAACGTTCTGTTCTATCCTCTATTTTCTTCATTTTTTCATAGATTTAGAGCTTGAAGAAACTTTAGTAATAATTAAATCCAGACCCCCCATTTTAGAGATCAGAAAACTGATGCTTATCAAGGTGAAGGGGTTTTCCCTAGGTCTCACAGATTTTAAGATGCAATCATATCAAAATGTAGTTCTTCTGTTATAAAATGCAGTACTATTTCTACTGTACCACACTGTCTTATGTGATCCTGTCATCCTGTCAAGGTACCATCCTGTCTTTTGTCCCTTTTACTGACAGACTCCTAGAAAGAATCTTTTCTACTCACTGTCACCTCTTGCTCATACACCTTTCAGTCTCATTTGTTGTAATGTCTCTCATCCTATTATTATGGTTATGCTTCAGAGTTACATGCTGAACCTTCTCCTTTTTCATTATTTTCTTTCCCGTGGTGATTTCATCTGCTTTTCATAGATTAGAATATCATTCCTATGTAAATGACTCCCAGATTCTCTCTCTCTCTCTCTCTCTCTCTCTCTCTCTCTCTCTCTCTCTCTCTCTCTCCCTCCCTCCCTCCCTCCCTCCATGTTTATTTATAAAATAGCTAAATTTTACATGGGGCTTTAAAGTTGGCAAAGCACCTTACATATATTAATTCATTTTACTATCGTAACAACTCTGAGAGGTAGATGCTATTATTATCTTCATTTTATAGGTGAGAAAACCAAAATAGAGGTTAAGTAACCTGCTGAGGGTCAGACTAGTAATTATCTGAGGCAGGATTTTTTTTTTAACTAAAAATTTTTTTTCCAGTTCTTAATTCTCTCTGATGTAACATTTTGAACTCAGGTCTTCTAGACTCCTAAAGCAGTGCCTTATCTATTATACCCCCTAGCTTTTTTTCCCAATATTTATCTGTCTCCTGAACTGTCCTGATCTGTGTTATCACTGGGCTTCTGCACATGTCAATTTAGGCATGTGCATAGGCATCTCAAACTCAATTTGGCCCTAATAAAAACCATTTTCTCCCCTAATCAGACCTATCCTTCAGCCTCTGTTATCTTCTCAGACACCTGAGTTCACAGTCTCTTGATGCACCTTCCCAATATCCAGTCAGTTGCTAAAGCTTTTCGAGTTCACGTCCACAATCTCTCCTATTTATAAGCTTTCTATATCACTTGTATCACAATACCCTCCCTAAACCCAGTTATGTCTTCTTATCTGTGAGGTTCAATTTCCTTTGTGACATTGCAGTAAAATTTGCCCTGCCACCTCATAGACTTATAAAGAAATTATTTTGTAAATTTTCAACACTATAAAAATGTAAGTTAATATAAGTGAAGCTATATTCTTTTGTATATAATACTCAAGAAGAAGCAAGGTAAAATTTAAATGATCAACAAGATGTTTACATTAATTGAGTAAAGGTGGTGTGGTATCCACATCATAACTTGTGTTAACTTTTATTTATGAAGACATTTCCTAAATACAAAGATACTGTCCTTGTTTCTTTGAAAGAGCATATTTATGGGTCTTCATTTCCCACTAACTTTTTCTTTCTAAAGTTCTTTTCTTTTGTTTCTCCCATTCATGAAGCTCTTTATGCATGAAGGGGAGGAGCACACAACTGTGAGTTGGGCAGCCTAGGTTTTTCCTCTCTTCTTTACCATTAGCCATATATATAATGTTGGGCAAGTTACTTAACTATACTTGGGTGAGGTTTTCACATCAATAAAATGGGACAGTTTTGAAACATGATTTCAGACCATAAAATTCTAGTTATTTATATAAATTATATCCAAGTTTTAATGTAAACATTATGTGATTGTTTTAGATTTGATGAATTTGATGAGGCAATTGATGAAGCAATTGAAGATGATATCAAAGAAGCTGATGGAGGGGGTATGTCTCTGTTATTTTCAGCTTTGTCGAAAATACACTCCACATACCCTGGAAAAGGACAACAGGTTTAAATATTATATAGCAACTGTTACCAGTGCATATAATATGTGCATATAATAAGTGCAATCCTCTTTTCAAATTAAACACTCCTGATTATTGTTAAAAGCATAAAACCCAGCTTTACTTATTATGAGGGAGTTTTTATTCTGTGGCTGGTTCTAAATTCTATATTTTCATTATGAATGTTAGAAGTGTTTACTTTTTTCCCCGAGTGGAAAACCAAAGGAAACTTTTCACATGAAGCATGTTGATTTTAGAGTATATGTTTTCATAAAAGCTCGTTGTAAACAATCAGTTTTTCACCTTGATGTAATAATCAAGGCTCTCATAATCAGGATCTCTTTAAGTTTTGTAACAGTAAAAGACTGTGGAGTAGTTACTGTAAGGGTAATCATACCTAATGAATTAAGAGACTCAGTCACACTTGCTGCTCATAATCTGATCTTAGGACAGCTTCTGGTTTTCTCTCAGAGATAGACAAAGACCAATACTTCTGCTTCTAAGAGTTACGTACCCATTATCCCACGAATATACAATGTGTGGATTCAGAGAGACAAAACAACCTACATGGTATAGAAATAACATCCAAAAAGCAGTGTTGACACCTATATAGTGGATGGTGGTATGAGTGTTCCATTTGTGGAGCCAAATTATGCAACAATAACTTGCCTTCCCCAAGTAGATGCAAGTAACCAGACCAGGTTCTTGCATTGGAGTGTTCCTGCTGTTGGTTTTTATTGGCCACTTTCTTTAGAGCAGTGGTTCTCAACTTTCCTAATGCCGCGACCCTTTAATACTCTTATGTGGGCAGACCTGCCTGGAGACAGACCGAGGAGCGGTGTCTCGGTTCCTAAGACCATCAGAAATATGTGTTTTCCGATGGTCTTAGGCGACCCCCAAAGGGGTCGCAACCCACGGGTTGAGAACCACTGCTTTAGAGAAAGAGAGTAGAGTCCATGGATGAGAACATTTCTTATTCATATGAGTATAAGTACTTTTCTTTTTACTGCCAGGTCCTTGAAGACTGACAGTTTCTTTGTCTCACTGTATTTGATGAACCTTCTCCTCACTTGACCTTGTGAAGGACAGAGTCACGTTTATTGACTATAAATGATTGTTTGTTGGTGGCTTTTTTTTTTTGACCACTGTCAAGATAACCAGACTTATGAACTCGAGATGATATCAGCTTGTTTTGTCTAGCTGGAGTATAATGACACCATGTTCATTTATAGGAAAGTTTTCAAAAAGACCAGTCTGCCATATAGATTAACTGAAGGGCAGCATTTGGAAATGGCCTTGCCAAAGGAGTCTACCATTTTTTGGACAAAACTTAGACTTAATTAAATTTGTTAGCAGTGTTGTGAATTTACCAGCAGAGTTTTTGTTGTTTTTCATTTTCAGGGATAGTATTGCCTAGTAAACTGAGAACTAACCTGGTTTCAGATCTTACCTTTGATGATCATTATCTTTGTGACCATTGCCAAGTCTTTTAACCTCTCTGTGCTTCAGTTTCCTCATTTGTGAAATAGGGGTATTATTACCCATAGTGCCTGTCTCATTGGATTGTTGTAAACTTGAACTGTAATCATCACTTTAAAGCTTCACAAACACGAAAGTACTGTTATTAATCATTCCAGTGGCAGGGTAGCCAAGCCTTCTCTTTAAATAGAAGGTTTGTTCTGCATATCCAGAAGCAGCTACCCACAGCCATTCTTTGACATTGTCTTGACTGTCTGGTTACAGCATAAATAGTAGGTCTGGATCAGTAGGCTAAAGTAGTGAGAAAGCTGCTTAAAGGTTGCCGAGGAAGGGCGAGTTGTTTTTTACATAAAAGATAAACTGTGAATGCTCTGTTTCTTCATTTTTTTTCCTTCTCTTTTTGATATAGGAATTGGCAGAGGAAAAGATATTTCTACCATAACAGGTCACCGAGGGAAAGACATCTCAACCATTTTGGAAGAAGAAAGGAAAGAAAGTAAGCGGCCACAGAGGGCAGCTGCTGCCCGACGGAAGAAACGGCGGCGGCTGAATGATCTTGATAGTGACAGCAATCTGGATGAAGAGGAGAGCGAGGATGAATTCAAGATCAGTGATGGGTAAGGTGGAAGTGGAGAGATAGAGATACTGGTACAAGCCAGCAGTGACCCAGCCAGAGATGCTCAGAGACCTTCTTACTGATGCTGAATAGAGAGAAAGAATTTGAACTATCAGAGAGCTAAAGCTCTGTTCTTTGTACATTCCAAATGTATAAAAATCAGTCTTGAATTAACTGCTTCAATTTTTAAACTTTATCCCACTTTAATTAATCACCCTAGATACTAGTGTGCCATTTAAAGGTGTTTAGCAATTAACCAACTATTTATTGAGCACCTATTATTTGTAAGGCTTGTGCTAATTAGCTTGTACTAGAAGTGTTTATTTTTTCTTTCCAGAAATCCCTTGAACCTTTCTTTTGAATCTCTCCTCTTCATTTATGACATTCTAAATATTAATATGCTCATTTGTGTAAATATGTTTTTTTTCCTGTTAGGTTGTGAATTTTCTCAGGTGAATGACCTGTCCTTTTTCAAATTTGTTGCTTTAGCACCTGTATGCATAGCATGGTGCCCTACACACGGGAGATAGATGCAGGAAATGGGTTTGGGATTTTTTTTGGCCATGTTTTTTGTTTGTTTTGGGGTTTTTTTTTGCATTGAATTGACTAACAAAGAAAAATAAAACAATATATGGCTCCCAGGTATTTAAAATTTGACAATTATATTTTTTGTTTTATATCTAAGTCTAGTATGTTTATAATTTCAAAGCACTTTATATAGATCTTGATGGGGAGGTAGCTTGACTATGTTGTTCCCATTTTACATAATTTCCTGATTTTATAAGCAAGAAAATTTAGGCACATGATGACTAGTTCACGTTAGAGTCCTTCCCAATGCTAAAGATGGCACAATAAATTAGTACAGGGACTAGGAATTAAAACTAGGTCTTCCAAGTCTTAGATTTTCTCAGCAAACATTCATAGTCTATTCTTTATTGTCTATAATTTTTGCCTCTTGGACAGATCTCAGGATGAATTTGTTGTATCAGAGGAAAACCCAGATGAGAGTGAAGAACAGCCCTCAAATGATGACAGTGATACAGAATTCTGTGCCCGAAGACCCCGGCGACACCACTCCAAGCCAATGAGGCAGAGCAGGCGTTTGAGAAGAAAGACAGTGAAAAAAAAATACTCTGATGATGATGAAGAAGAAGACTCTGAGGAGAATAGTAGAGCATCTGGTAGGAATGACTCTTTTATCAGCATTTTTTACCGCACCAATATGTCTTGACTGTAATTTTTAAAATGCCTAAAATAAGAAAAGACAATTCTGAAATGTTCAGATATAGTATGAGATTTCTTTTGTTGCAGGCATTTTTTCTCTTTAGTTTCTACATTTTTAATTCCGTTATATTCTGCCAACATTAACCCAAGCATCTACCATGCCCCAAGTTCTTTGGGCTGCAAAAATAAGTAAAATGTTCCCTGAGCCTCAGAGAGTTTACAATCTAATTTGTGGGAAAAGATGTACACTCAAAGAGACACATACATGTCTCCTAGCCCAACGTACACATAGGAGGTACATAATAAATGTCAATTGAATTGAATTGAAAATCACTAGTATAGAGCCTAAGAATTTAACTGAGGGTGTGTGTTGGATATGCTTCGAAGCTGATAGTGTGCAATAAAGAGTTGTGATTGTTGAACCAGGTCAGTAGTAGATATTTCTATGCACAAACTTCATCTTATCAATATTTGAAGGAAAATTTCTCATTTAAGGATATTCATTCTCTCAACATTTGTAACATCTAAAATCTTATCAGAATCATAGACAGGAAGAAGTCTGTTTACCACACTTATTCCATATGAAAAGGATTCTACAATCAATTAATTGATAAACAATTCCCAAGTACATAATAGGTGTTATTAGGTGCTGGTGATATAAGGGTAAAGAATGAAATAGTTACTACCCCCATCTTGCAGTCATACACACACACACACACACACACACACACACACACACACACACACAGAGGTTAAATTGTTGTTCAGTAATTTTTCAGTCATGTCCAACTCTTTATGAGTACACATGTATATACAAAATAAGAGAGTAATTGTAAATAATAATAGTTATTCATTTATCACCTTAAAGTTTAAAAAAAAGCACTGTACATATATTACCTCATTTGATTCTTACAGTAACCTTATGGGGTAGTTGCTATTAATATGACCATTTCATAGTTGAGGAAACTGAAGCAGTGATCTTAAGTGACTTGCCAGGCACACATACTGTGCGTTGGAATTTGAACTCAGATGTTCCTGACTCCAGGTCCATTGATTTTATCTACTGTGTAGCCTAGCAGAGTAGTCAAATGCAAGATTGTTATCAGGTGAAGCCACTAATAGTTGGGATAAGAAAAGACTTCACGGGGGCAGAGCCAAGATGGTGAAGTAAAGGCAAGGACTTGCCTGAGCTTTCCCATATTCCCCTTTGAACAACTTTCTAAGTAATGCCTAAAAATGAATTCTGGAGCAACAGAACCAACAAAAGGACTGGATGAAATAATTTTCTAGCTCGAGACAGTTTGGAAGGTTGGCAGGAAAGGTCTGTCTCACCAAGGTAAGAGTGGAGTGCCGTGTAGACCAAGCATTGCAGCAAGCCAGCAACAGTCCTTAGGGGCAGCGGCTGCTACAGGGCAACTTCCTGAGCTCTTAGCCCGCAGACGGTAAGGGGGTAGGGAGTTGGACAACTGATCAGAGAGGACCTTTTTCTGGCACTTGGTGCAGGACCCTGTTACATTGCCCATATGTGGTTCAGATTAAATTATCAGGACCGCGGGGAGCACTAGCAGGAACAGGGACCCTGGTCACAGTTCCAGGGAGGAAAACAGTGTTTTCATTTGCTCCCAGACCAGAGCATAGACCAGGAGACCAATGATTACACTTCTCCTTAGATCATACTACCTTAGAAGAATTGAAAACTTAAAGACCTCTCCACTCCTGAACTAGGTCTGAAAACAGTAGCATAAAAAACCTGAAGCTTGGGACAGGGACCCCTCTACCCTAGAGGGGTAGTTATGCAAAGTATTTCCATAGTAGTCATATTGTGAAAGACTAACTACATTTCCCTCTATCCTATCCCGCACCCCCACCCCCCATTTATTGTTTTCTCCTTTGACCCTGTCCCTTTTCAAAAGAGTTTGCTTCTGACTATCGTGTCCCCCAATCTGCCCTCACTTCTGTCATTCCCCCCTCTTCCCCCCTCTTATCCCCTTCCCTCCTACTTTCCTGCAGGGTAAGATACCCAATTGAGTGTATATGTTGTTCCCTTCTTAATAAGGTTGACTCATTCCCTTTCACCTCCCTGCAACAACTTTCTCTTGGCTCTTTTATGTGAGATAATTTACCCTATTCTGTCTCTCCCTTTCTCCTTCTAATATATTCCTCTCTCACCTCTTAATTTTATTTTTTAGATATCATCCTTTCATATTCAACTCACCCTGTGCCCTCTGTCTATGTATACATATACACAT
>CM053588.1:103548721-103574176 GCA_028646515.1 Pseudochirops corinnae
AGATATCTTTAATTTCTGCCTCTGAAAATTGCCTGTTCATATCCTTTGACCATTTATCAATTGGGGAATGACTTGTATTCTTGTAAATTTGACTTAATTCCCTGTAAATTTTGGAAATGAGGCCTTTATCAGAGACATTGGTTGTAAATATTCTTTCCCAATTTCCCACCTCCCTCTTAATCTTGGTTACATTGGCTTTTAAACAGTTCAACTTTAATAAGTTCCCTATGATTTCTCTTTTCTGTTTACCTTTTCATGCTTCTCTTGCTTCTTGTATTTGATTTTCTGTTCAGCTCTGGTCTTTTCATCAAGAATACTTGAAAGTCTTCTTATTTCATTGTATGTCCATATTTTTCCCTGAGGTATATACTCAGTTTTGCTGGGGAGGTGATGCTTGGTTTTAATCCTAGCTCCTCTGATCTCCGGAATATCATATTCCAAGCCCTTTGATCGCTTAATGTGGAAGCTGCTAGATCTTGTGTTATCCTGATTGTGTTTCCACAATACTCAAATTGTTTCCTCCTGATTGCTTGTAATATTTTCTCCTTGACCTGGGAACTCTGGAATTTGGCTATAATATTCCTAGGAGTTTTCTTTTTGGGACCTTTTGATCCGTGAATTCTTTCAATTTCTGTTTTACCCTCCAGTTCTAGAATATCAGGGCAGTTTTCCCTGAGAATTTCTTGAAAGATAACATGTAGGCTCTTTTTTTGATCATGGCTTTCAGATAGTCCAATAGTTTTTAAATTATCTCTCTTGTATCTATTTTCCAGTTTTCAGTGGTTTTTACAATAAGATATTTCACATTGGCTTCTATTTTTTCATTTTTTTTGAATCTGTTTTATAATATCTTAATTTCTCATAAAGTCATTAGCTTCCATTTGCCCCATTCTAATTTTAAGGGAATTCTTTTCTTCACTGAGCTTTTGAAATTCTTTTTCCATCTGGCCAGTTCGCCTTCTTAAGACATTGGCTTTTTGGACCTCTTTTGCCATTTGAGTTAGTCAATTTTTTAAGGTGTTGTTTTCTTCAGAATTTTTTTGGGGTTTCCTTTAGCAAACTGTTGACTCGTTTTTATGATTTTTCTTGCATCACTGTCATTTTTCTTCCTGATTTTTCCTCTACTTCTCTTACTTGATTTTTAAAATCCTTCTTGAGCTCCTCCATGGCCTACAACCAGTTTGTATTTTACTTGGAGGCTTTTGAGGCACAGGTTTTGACTTTGTTGTCTTCTTCTGGTTCTATGTTTTGATCCTCTTTGTCCCCAAAAAAAGATTTTTCTTCTTCTGTTTGTTCATCTTGCCATCCAGTTACTTGACTTTTGAGCTCTTTGCCACAGTAGGACTCTGCTTCCAGAGTAGTGAGTGCTGTGTCCCAAATTTTGGGGGTTTTACACAGCTGTTGCCAGAGCTTCTAGGCACCTGCCTCAGAACTCTGAGGAGAACGCCCTCTCTACAGTAGCTACAAGCTCTGCTATGCCAGCGTTCCTCACCCCAGAACCACGACCCAAGACTGTTGGAAATGCCAACCTGGAAATGCAAAAACACAATTGATGCCAAAAATCTGATATCAAAAGAAATTTACTAAGGAGAAATCCAGAGTAATTGAACACTTCTGGCTAGAAGTAGACTCCGTCCTCCTTCTTGTGAAAGGAGTGCCGGATACAAAAGCCAAGCAAGTTTTATACGTTAGTTTGGTACAGACACTCCCTTCAGAGGATTGATTGGTTCGTTCTCTTCTGGGTACACCTCCCCATTATCATACTTTATTACTAATGAGGCTCTAATTCTGTTAGATAATATGTATAATATGTGAAGTTCATTAAGCAAGCACAATAAGAACCTCAGAATACTGGAGGTCCCCCTTCTCTCCCCCCGCCCAAACTGGTCTAACCTAGATGTGTCCTTATCTGGGCCTGAGTGTCCCAAGGCCTCTGTCTGCATTCTAATTGGTCAAATCCACCTGCTATTGCCAACTTCTTTTATTTTACCTTTAGTATTATCTAGGAGTTCTGTGGGAACTGGGAATCCAACTTCTTCCCAAGGCTATTGTCTCAACTCTTCCCAAGGCTACTATCTGGTTTGCCAACCTTACTTTTATTGGTAGCCTTTTTTTTTTTTTTATTGGTAGCCTTTTATCAGCAACTTTGCAGTCCTTTAGAAACTTAACCCCTTGCTACTTCTCACAACTGTGACCCTGATCCAAGCTGGGCAAAGCAAGGGAATCCTGCCTCAGCAGGAACAGAGAGATTCCTTCAATTGCCCACTGGTTAGTCACTTGTCCCCCCCTATCATCTGTGGGCCTGGAGATCCAGAAACAGCCATGGCCACCCCCACAACCCTGGGAGCAAGAGCCAGATTGCACTCTTCTCTCACCCAGGTCCAACAGAGTTTCCCCACTGACCTTTTACTTTCTTTTTGGCGTTTATGGGTTGAGAAGTCTGGAAACCACCACAGTGATTCAGTTCCCTGAGGTCTGCCTCTGGCTGGTCAATACTGCCGGTCTGTGCTGGTGCAGCCCATGCAGGACTGAGCTGTGCTCCCAGCCCAGTGCGATAGACACTTCCTGTCAACCTGCCAGGCTGCCTTCAGCGGGAGATTTGTTTAACGCTCTCATTTTGTGGTTATGTATCTCTAAAATTTGTTCAGAGTCATTTTTTACAGGTATTGGGGGTGGTTGGGGTATAAGCTCAAGCAAGTTCCTGCTTTTACTCTGCCATCTTGGCTGTGCCCCCTCAGTTTCTTTCTCTGTTTAGTGGAGGTAGTAATTCTTAACCTCCTAAGGTTGTTGTGAGGTCCAGATGAGATGGTTTATGCACTTCGCAAACCTTAACATACAATAATCTTGTTGGCTATTGTTAATAGTTTCTTTTATGAATCTTAAAACAACATAGAAATGTAAGTTATTAAAAAGCACTTGCAGAAATGAGTAGTGCAGAACCATTAGTGTTACTAGAGCACAGAGAAGGGAGAAATTAGATTTTCTCATTGATAGTTCAAAGCAAAGGGTACAAAATATCTTTCTATTTTAAATTGCTTTTTCAGAGACTTCCCTGGTGGCATTTAGCTTCTTAATATGTTATTTTTCTCAGCTTGCTCATGCTTTCCTAAAAGTAATAGTGTCAATTTGAGCTTTATTATCTACCTAACACAAGATGTAATGTGACATCATTGATCCATATACATACATCGTGACATGATGAAAAGAATAGAGCCTATTCTGTGAACTATTCTTCACCCAGAAACCCCTCCCAATAAAACAAAACCCCAAAAGCAACAAATGTTGAATGCCTCATCATAAAAGTAATCTTTTGTTCACAAAGGCTGTGCTGGGACTCTGGAAGTTCCTACCAAAGTTAAAAACTTCTTTTGCAAGCCTGGGAACATTCTATGTGTCTGTCATCCTTAACATTGGAGAGCCTTATCAGTATATTGGACATCAAGTGATAATTTTTTTTTCAGCCACAGCAGCTCATGAAACCGTTTGCTGAGGTATAGAGAGGTCTTGTGGAGGTGGAGGTGCCTCTGTAAGAATAAATCATATCAACATTTTTTTTGGCCATATGCTTTCAGATTCTTATGTAACTAATTTAATTTTTACTTTTTTAATTTAAAAAAGACATTTAATTTCTCTTCTCTTCCTGTCGCCTTCCCTGATCCTCTATTTTAAACAAAAAAAAGGCATCTAAAAACTAGCTATAAAAATGTCCATATTATCAAATATACAAATAAATATTAAATGTGCTATCAGATATGGTCGCTCTATAGTCAGTTTTACTTAATTTTCTGTTGCCTGGAGGGTTTCTGATTACATTAAGAAATTACTGTAGGAGGCGGCTAGGTGGCACAGTAAATAGAGCACAAGCCCTGGAGTCAGGAGGACCTGAGTTCAAATTCAGCCTCAGACACGTAACACACACACACACACACACACACACACACACACACACAAACTAGCTGTGTGACCTTGGGCAAGTCATTTAACCCTGATTGCCTTCTCCCCTCCCCTCCCAAAAAAAGCAAAAAAAAAAAAGAAAGAAATTACTGTAGTATAAAAAGCAAAAAGCCTCACTACAATTTAAAAAAATAAATAAATCTAAGTTTGGGCTAGGCAATCTGTGAGATCCCTTTGTAACCTTAAGTTCCATGGTCCCAGTGGAAAGAGCCCTCATGGATTTTGATAGCATTATCACTTTTATTATCTTGGCACAGCATAGCCGTAAGCACTGAATATTCCTCCAGCTATTTTAAATTGCTCTTTATTGCTTTAAGAAGTACTTTGTAATTGAATCTAGACAGGTATTTTGTGTGGTTTAATAGATTGGTCCCCCAATATTTTATATGTTTTGTAGTGATTTTGAATAGGATTTTCTGTTTTAGCATCTTGGGTTTTGTTGTTATTATATAAAAATTCTATTGATTTTTGAAGGTTTGTTTTGAAGCTGTTAATTGCCTCAGTATCTCTATTCATTCCCTAACATTTTTCAAGCATACTAACAGATATCAGCAAATAGGGATAGTTTTATCTCCTCTTTACCTATCTTTATGCATTTGATTCCTTTCTCTTATCTTTTTACTATTGCTAGCATTTCCAGAACTATAGCAAGCAGTGGCACTGAGAATAGAAGCATCCTTACTTCAATCCTATGTTTGTTTGAAATAAGCCTCGTATAATCTATATTACCCTATTGCATATGGTACTTGTGTTTGGTTTTTTGTTGTTGTTTTTCGGTCTTGTCTGACTCTTTGTGACCCTATTTGGACTTTCTTGGCAAATATACTTAAGTGGTTTGCCATTTCCTTTTCCAGCTCATTTTACAGATGAGGAAACTGAGGCAAACAGGATTAAATAACTTTCCTAGGGTCACATAGCTATAGTAAGATTATGAAGCCATATTTGAACTCAGGTCTTCCTGACTCCAGGCCCAATAATCTATCCAGTGCACCACCTAGAGACATTTGGTTTCAGATACATAAATTTTTGTGATACCAATAAACGGTTCCTCTATGCCTGTACTTGTAGGGTTTTTAGCAAGAAAAGAGTACTCTGCTTTGTTAAGGATTTTTTCTGTGTGATGATCATGTGGTTTGGGGTGGCATGGTCTTTAATATGATTATTTATGTTGATTGACTTCCTAAGGTTGATCTTTGCATCCCTGGTATAAATCCCCTTTGCTCACAATTAATGATTTCTTAGATGAATCACTGCAGTGTGTTTGACAGGATTTTGGTTTAAAATTTTGAGTCAGTATTCATTAATGATATTTGTCTGTAGTTTTCCTTTCATGTTTTATCTTCCCCTGCTTTAGGTAATAGGACTATATTTGTCTTATAAAAAAATTCTTGTAGGGTGTGTTACCAATTTTTGAGAATAATTTGTGAAGTATGAGTAGAAATTTTTCTTTAAAAATTTGGTAGAATTCTGAGGATGACATTTTTCTTATTCTAATCACATTGATTTTATGCATATAAAATGTTAATTTTATATAATCAAAATATTCTGGTTTGTCTTTTGTGATTTTCCAAACCTCTTCTCTTTTGCTGATAAGGAAACCAAATTGCCTAGAATAAAATAGGTAGTTAATTTGAGCTGGGATTAGAACCCAAGTTTTCTACCTTCAAACCAAGCTAAGGTGTGCTAAGGCCTGTTCATGATTAATAATAATAATAATTCCCCATAATCAAGTATATAAGAAGCAGTGTCGCATGACAGATGGGGAGCCTGCCAGGACCACCTGGCGTATACCTGTTTATTCTGACCTCTATATGATCCTTGGCAAGTCCTCTAACCCCTCGGTGCTCAAGGTGGCTCTTAAAAGACTTTACTTGCGGATGAGGAATTGCTTTGTTTTGGTGTAGAGAGAGTTTGCTTATGCCTCTACCAATGACATCACTAGTCCAATCCCTAGCTATCTATCAAAAATATTTAGCACTTTTAAGGTTTACCAAGTATTTTTACAGACATCTCATTTGATCTTTACAACCTTGTAACTAAGACATATAGGAAACTGATTCAAATTTATGATCTCTTATTCTTCTATTGAGCTTTGTGTTTGAATGTTAGATTTTCTATTCATCTCTGTATTTTCATAAGTATACTTTTTTCCCTCTGAAATATTATACTCAGTTTTATTCTTGATTGCAATCCGAGCTCCTTTGCAATCTGGAATATCATATTCTGAGCCCTCTGCTCCTTTAACATAGAAGCTGCTAATGGCTCCATAAAATGGTTTCTTTCTGGTTGCTTTTATAACACTTTCTCCTTGACCTGGGAGTTTTTTAATTTTCCTTTAATTCTGGTAATTTTCATTTTGGGAACTCTTTCAGGAGGTTATCAATAGATTCTAATTTCTATTTTCCCTTCTGACTCTAAAATATCAAGGTAGTTTTCCTTTATAATTTCTTCAGATATGATGTCTAGGCTCTTTTTTTTTCTTTAATGACTTCCAGGTATTCCAAAAGTTCTTAAAATATCTCTCCTCAGTTGTTTTTCCAATTGTTTTCCTAGTGTTTGCATTTTCTTCTATTTTTTCATTCATTTGACTTTGTTTTATTGTTTCTCAAAATCTGGCGAAGCCACTAGCTTCCACTTGCCTAATTCTGATTTTTAAGGAATTATTTTCTTTTCTGAACTTTTGTACCTCTTTTTCCATTTGGCCAGTTCTGCTTTTTGAGGTGTTATTTTTTCAGTGTTTTTTTTTGTGCCTCTTCTACCAAACTGTTCATCCTCTTTTTGTAATTTTCTTACATCACTTATTTCGTTTCCCAGTTTTTTCTTTGCCACTCTTATCCCTTAAAGTGGGGCTCTGCTCACCTTGGGGGTGGGTGGTGAGGTGCTGTCCCAAACTTCAGGCTTCTTCATGCTGCTCTTTTCAAGAGCTGGTTTGAGAGGGCTGCAAGGTTTTGTGCTTCCAGAATGGTGTTATCTGGGGGAGAGAGGTCATCCCTGCTGGCCTGGTTTACATCTGCTCTTTACCCGATGGCCCTGGACCGGTGGCCAGGATCTCTGTTACCTCGTGACTGATCGCAAACTCTTCTTTGCCCCGGAGCCGTAACCCAGAGCTGAGCGTGGGCAGTAGAGTTTCCAAGCAGTACCGGGCTCAGCTCAGACTCTCCCTTCGTTTCTTTCTGACCAGCTGTCTGGAGTGCCTTCACCATCTCAGGGCTGAAAACCCCAGAAGGCGCCTCCGTGGCTTGCTGATGGTGCTGAAACACGCAGGCTCTGTGCTGGCCCGTCTCGCTCAGCGTCTACCCCCAGACAGCTCCTGTCTAGCACTTAAGTTGTCTCAGCTGGAAAGATTTCCCACTGGGATGTATTGTTGGCTGGGCTTTGGAGGGGGGTGTTGGGAGCGTTCGGCTGGGCTGCTGCCTCTGCAGCCCCATTCCGGCCCCAGATACCCTCCAGGGGAACTCTTAAAAGTTCTGATAGTCTTGCCCCGAGTTGGTTGGGGACCCTGTTGTTTGATTGTACAGGCACTTGTTGAATGATACGCGTTAGTTAAGGAGAATAATAAACGTGCAAATTATTGGTGTTTGACTGTGTGTCTGAACACTAATGCCCCTTTCAGCAGCAGTCTGTGTAACACAGTGGAAACTGTAGTTTCTAACGTACAGAATTTCTAATTTTAATAAAAACTAAGAGGATTCTCTTTTTGTTGTTGTTTTATTCGATATCCTTTTACAGAGAGTGATTATAGTGATTTCAGTGAAGATTACCTGGAAACTAGACGGAGACGGTCAAGAAGGAACCAGAAAAGACAAGTTAACTATAAGGAAGACTCAGAAAGTGATGGTTCCCAGAAGAGCTTCAGATATGGAAAAGAAATGAGACGAGTTCACAAACGCAGGCTTTCCAGCTCAGATAGTGAAGGTAAGGAATAGGAGATCAATTTATTGAAACATTGTTGGAGGTGGGGTATTGGCCCCAAATAAGACATGAAGAATAAAGCAAGCTCATGATGAGATATACTATAAGAAAATTTTCATAAAACTGAACTTCTTAGTTTTCCTGGTTATTAATTATACTTTTATCACACATATGTGATGTGGTTGTTTTGGGCTTTTCTACCATGTCATCTCGAAGGCTGTGTAAGCAGAGTCCGGAGCGCGCTACTCTAGGCCCTATGGTTCTGGAAGGGTTGTGAGTATAGCCCTGGTGTTGTAGACTCTCTCTGAGAAACCTGAAAAACACCAGAGAGGCTTCTCTCCGAGTTGGCCACACCTACTCCTCAGTGCCATTTACCAACTCATAGATGTGCTGATAATTTGCTTTGCTAGAAGAAGTGCTCACACTGATAAAATTGCAGATGCTTAACGTAAATAAGGTATATATAAAAAACTACATAATTTTTGTTTCTTGCTTACATCATATAGTTTCTGTTAGAAATTAAATCATCTTATTAAAACTTTTTAAGCATTACAACTGTTTTTCACACCCATGGTGAATAAAATGGGATCCTTTTCTAGAGTTCTTAGAGATTAGAGTTTAGAGATTCTCAGAGTTCAATGAACTCTGAGGAATCATTTTGTATAGTTCCTACTGTACTGAAGCACTATTCATGCATAAAAAAGCATTTATTGGGTGCTTATTATGTGCCAAACCCTGTGCTAAGTGCTAGGCATACAGATAGAAAATGTCTCTCAAAGACCTCACAGTCTTACTGGGAGAGGAGAGTTCAGCTAAAGGTTGCCTGGAAAGGCTCAGAAATCCTAAGGGCCCAGTTGTGGGGCTGATGGCAAAGCCCAGAGGTCCTTTGGCAACATCAGTAACTCAGATTACAGAGTTCTGCATGGTATAGAGGTAAGGGCAACTTTAGTCGCAATCCAAATGGTAAGGCCTAGCTAGTGGTCTCCACAGAAGGAACAGAATCCTTGGTTCCATCTCATCCAAGCCCTGTGAGCTCTCTGGCAGCCTGCATGGGTTCTGGGTGCTCTGAGCTAGTGTAGGGATTTCAGGGGGAAGGCAAGATTCAAGGCAAGACAGATTATATCTGCCCAAAGTCTTTTTTTCTTTGAGCTAGATATTTTTAAAACAATATTTCTATGTTTTTAAAAAGTGGTTAGCCAGGAGGATACAGTATAGGGCTAGCTAACTTTAGACATTCCTTCCAGATACAAAATTATGTATTCATAAAGTGATGAAAATATGAGGTGATAATACTTAAGAAGTCTGAAACAGTTTGTTGACAACTTTTTAGGAACTTACTTTGAACACTACTTGGTTCAGTCTTTTCTTAGGCTGCAAATTTCCAGTTATTTGAAATACATTGTGTTGTTTTTATCCTTCCATTTTCCCTTCTCCCAAACTACTTTTATCCCACTACCCCCCACCCATTCACTGCTCTTTTAGTTCCTGGTCTGCCAACAGAACAATTCATGAGAAAATTAAGTATGAGATATTTTGGACAGAAGAGTTGAAATGTCTTTTGAGGAATGTGTATGTCTACATTCCATAAACAAACTAATTTCATATTACCCATCGTGCCTTGCACATGCTCAGCATTTAATCATTGGTGAATTAAATTGTTTTTTCTGCACTATTTTTTCCCTCCATTAGTAACATTAATTGAGCATTTGCTGAATTGGTTATAAAATGAAGAAAAAGTAAATAGAACATAATTCCCTGCTTTTTATTATATTGTTTCCTAGTGTTGGCATTTTACCACATTTAGTAAACTTTTCATTCCTTAAGTGGTTAAAAGCACTGATTTTGGCATAGTAATGTATATTCTCTATGAGGATTTAAAGATATGTAATTAAGGTTTCCATGATGAGTTAAATGTTCTTTCCATATATGAACATGTAGTAACCTTGAATTTGATGTCTAATTCTACCCTGTTTCTCAGCCATCAGAATCTGAGTTATGTACATGTATTTAATTCAAAATCTATACAAACATTTATCAAGTGCCTACTCTGTAATGCACTCTGCTGGGCACTGCAGGGGGTTCAAAGATAACTGAAACATATTCCTTGCTCCTGATGAGCTTACGATGTAATAACCGTATACACAATACTTTCCCTTACTTTGAGGACTAGAGGTGAAAGGGGAAGAGAAAGGTTATCTTCTTAGTGTACAATCAGTTTATTGAACAAACAGTCAGTTTATTGAAAAAAAAACAGTTGGTTATGAAAGAAGTTACATACAACCTTCCAGATTGGAGTCAAAGTATAAGATTTCTGAGTCATTAGACTTAGTATGAGAAGGGGGAGCAAAAAACATTGGAATAATTCCTAACAATTCTTGTGAATTGTCACAAAGACAGTATATGATATTCTCTGTGAAAGACAATTGAAGGATAGGAGACTAAATGTCATTTCTTATTTACCATGTTATCAGCTCCTTAGGGGCAGAGAGCAGGTTTAAAACTTTATATGCCTTCCCAGTGCCTAGGATGGAGATTTTCCCATCTTAGGGGCTTAATGAATACTTGTATTTATGAATTGAATGAGCCTGCACCAAAGGGGTGGGGAGCAATTTTAAAGAATCTATTTGCCATCAGATTTGCTAATGGCTTTAAGTCTGCTACTTGTTCCAGAGAGCTACATGTCCAAGAATTCTGATGATGATGATGAGCCAGCTAAAGAATCTCAGCGGTCGGTTCGGAAGCGAGGTCGAAATGCAAATGATTGTTCAGAAGCAGAGGAGGAAGAGGAGGATGGCCGACCTGCCCGAAAAAGACTGCATCGTATTGAGACAGATGAGGAGGAAAATGGTGAGAATGCTGATGATAATGTGGAGCAGCGGGCAGCAGCCAGCAAGCACTCGGCATCCCACGGGCAACACGATCATGCCAGGAAGCCCTATAGGATAGACAGTGATGAGGAAGAGGACTTTGAAAACGTTGGGAAAGTAGAAAGCCCGTTGGACTATAGCTTAGTGGACTTGCCTTCTGCCAATGGACAGAGCCCTGGCAAGGCTATTGAAAACTTAATTGGCAAACCATCTGAAAAACTTCAAGCCCCCAAGGACAGTACAGCCAATGCCAGCCTAGCACCCA
Organism: Pseudochirops corinnae; assembly: GCA_028646515.1. Lineage (NCBI taxonomy): Eukaryota > Metazoa > Chordata > Mammalia > Diprotodontia > Pseudocheiridae > Pseudochirops > Pseudochirops corinnae. Next base: position 103,559,720 of record CM053588.1, read on the forward strand.
ATGGAACAGGTGGTGGGCAGGAGGTAGGAGCACCAGAAGAAGAAGAGGATGAACTTTTAAGAGTGACTGACCTTGTTGATTATGTCTGTAACAGTGAACAGTTATAAGACTTTTTTTCCATTTTTGTGCTAATTTATTCCACGGTAGCGCTCACACCAGCGGGCCAGTTACTAAAAGCTGTTTTATTTTTCTTAGAAAACTCTCCACTACAGGATCACTTTTTAGAAGCAAAAATTTCACCAGTCCCTGCAGTCTTTCTGTGAAGTGACCAGTTTTGAACTTTGAAGATAAATAATCGCTGTAAATTCCCTTTGATGTTTTTTTTGTCTTTTTTCCCCCAAGTTGATGGTCCTTGGTAATTTCATTCATGGAAAAAACACACAAATGCACACACAAACCCATATTCTAATAACAACAAAAGAGTTGTATATTTTTGACTTTATAGTTCCTGAGTTCTCCTGACTTTGTGATAAAGGATGGATAAGAATGCATTCCAAATCTGTCAGGGCCCAAAATGGAATTTGGGGGTGGGAAAAAGCACTTGTGCTTTACTGTTTTCATATTAAATATATATATACACACATATATATTATATTTAAGCATTCATAACAGATTAAAATTAACAGACAGTTTAAAAGTACATGTCTGTATTATCACATTTTGTGAATTGTAGATAACATCATACCATAGCTCATGTAGTAACAACCTTCATGAAATCAACTTGTTTAATACTGGAGATAACCACACTTAATGAAAAGGAGACCAAGAAAATACCATTAGTAAGAGCTCTAATTTAAGCATCTGTTACAATGGAGTTTCTTTGTTTTGTTTTTAATAATCATCTGAAAAGCATTTGTACCATGAAGCATATATAATGAAGCTTGGACAGCCAAATTGTGCTAGCAGCAAATTTTGTAAAATGGCTTTATGCATATTGGATCAGATCATCCCTACTGTACCACGTCTGGAAGGAAAATACCCAGTATGATGATTGTACATATTTGGTCAATATGACAAAAGAGATAGTGTAACCATTACAGATAGCATAAGTATTATAACAACTGACCACTTAATGTATAACCATTTAAAAGGTCATTTTAAGATATATATATCTATATAGATATAGATATCTGCATATGCCATACATCAAGAGACAGCGAGCTGACAGTAGGATTTTAGCACATTTGATGATGGGAGTGGGTTTTCAGGTGACTCCTAACCAATCTATTCTTGCCCTTAGTATCTACTTCAAATTGAAGTCTACAAACCAAGCAGTTCCTTTGGGAGGTTTTTAGTTTGAGTTTGTGTGTGGGGTATGTGTGTGTCTATGTATGTGTGTGTAAGAGAGAGAGAGAGACTGTGTATGCATGTCCGCATGTTTTTAGCATTATCTGCCTGGATATATTAGCAGGTTTTAAATGTCGTTTTTGCCTTTGGCTATTAGAACTTTATTCAAATTTATACTACTCACGTGACCAACCTAAAAAAGAAGGAAAGCAACCGGTGTATCTCCTAAGTTTATGGGCATAACATCCACTTAACATGCCTTGACACTCTCAAGGCAAAGTGAAGCCTGTCATTTTAAGCAGAGGTAGGGAATTGAAGTGGACAATTGAGCACCTGATTGACCCTAACCATGGTCCTCATCGTATTCAGCCTCTGTATCATCCTGTGAATTTTCAGGTGGGAGCCCTAACATTTGGACAAAGCATAGCCTTTATGATGAACCTTCTGTTTGTCCTTTTGAAACCAGAGATAGTCACTTTTGGTCAGCCCTTGTTTTTGCAGAGGGATTCAGATTTCCCCCCCTTTTCTGTCCATTGCTGGCAATGGATGCATGTTACCTGCTAATGGCACCAAGGGGTCACAATCCTATCTCCTCTCCAAATTAAACTTTTTGTGTGCTAGCCTATTCGTAATTAAGCACTTCTTTCAAAAACATTTTTTAAAAGCTGGCACTAGAACTACATATACATACCTCTCTAGAAGACTTTGCCTGCCTTCCTTTTGTGTCCCTCCCCAATTTAATCTGCAGACTTAACTTTTGGCCTTGAAAGTTTATAGCTGTTTTTTTTTTTTGACTGATGTTGGTTCTTTACTGTTTTATTCTATTTCATTTTAGTTCTGTAGTTCACCTGTCCATTAATATTTTTGTTGGATTCTAGCAATGTATATTTCGTCTGTTTTAAAAATAAAATAAAATAATCAAAGGCAGCCTAAAATTAGGATGCACCAATAGTATGCTGTGTTGAGAAAGTTGTGACTTTTTATTTTGAAGAGAATGTCCCATTTTAAGGGGAAGAAATGATTTGCATTAACAGGCCACAAATGCCTTTATAATTCATGCAGTGTCTAATTCAAGTTCCTTGTCTGTTATTTAAAGTACATTACAGAGGTTTAACATTTTAACTTCATTAAAGCAAGGCGGTAGAGAGAAGGTACCTGCCGGCACCAATTTGGTTTTGCACCTGAGTAAGGGTAACCACAACAGGCAACTTCCCTTTGATAATATACCTTCTCCTTGTTCCCCACCCCAGAAACCCACCAGCCCCAACCTCTACCACTTTCACTTCAGGCACATAGACAGAAAATGTGACTGTCATAGGATTAATATGTTTTCATTACATACCTGATGTACCAAAATTTAGAAGGTGTTCTTTATACTTCTCCATTGCAGAAAATTGTGAATTTTTGTAATAGTTTGGTAGATAGATACTGATTGTGGTGCCAGCTTCTTGCAAGTTGCAGTTAGGCCACTTGGACCAGCTGGTATTTAAGATCTTCGGATCCATGTTTATATGCTAAGTGGCAGAACTATTCCAACCATAGAACTCTTTAGCCATGGTCCATCTACCTATCTGTATATTAGAGCCACTGATACCTACAATGTTGCTCTCTAGATCGTCATGAGTTTGTACATCATGTAGCTGATTAGCTCAGCTGAAAACTGTAGCAGACCTAGACTGGCTGTGTTCCTTGTTAGGCACACTCAAGCTTGAGTTTCTTGATCACCACAAAGGAAGTAAGTTTACCATAATGTGAATTCTAAATATATTGTTTCATTGATATGTGAAAATAATGAGAAAAGCTCAAATGCTTTCACAAAAATATTAAGAAAATAAAATAATTCAGGACTATGCCAGACCCCCAAAGTAACATTGAGTATTCCATGGTCGCCATATAACAAAGCTGCTTTCATACTATAAAACCCCCTTGGATAAGAGCCAAACTAGACTCTCCTTATATCCAATTATGTTCTATAAGAAATCTATTAAAGGTTCTAGTGTATTCGTTTTATTCAGCCTTATTAAGTCAGGATTTGGAGTATTTAAGAATAGAAGTTTCATTTCTTATAAAAATGTCTCCCTTTTTTACTAAATACTTTAAAATGAAATCAGTTTGATCATGAAAAAGAATAGGACATGTATAAATTGCAGCTTGGCTTTGAAGGTTTTCTGCTGATGGAATAATGCTCAATGTAGTATTTACTGGTTCTCGCGTATTACTGCAAATTCAAAGGAAGAAATACAGTTAATGACCAAAATGGAGATCCTTTGGATGAACTGTGCTTTCCACATGGTATGACCTAGCTAAGATTGCAGTCTTGATGAGGAAATAAGAGTGGTTTAGTTTAGGGATATGTAAATATTCAAAAGATTTTCAAATATTTTTAAAACCACTAGAAACTCCTCAAAGTTTTAAAATGAAATAATTGCAGAATAATTTTCTCTTGTTGACTAGTTCTTAGTTGTCACAACTCAGCCCGTTTTATTTAATAACATTAGGAATGTGATTGGTCACTTCAGTCTTGGTTGATGGGGGGAAAGCAGGTCTGTGTAAGTGGAATTAGTGGTATTGTTTACATCACGAGAAGTTTTTTAAAGCCTGTGTTGCACATATAAGAGATTCTGTTAGAAATAGGGACATTCTTCCCATGATTTTTCAGTTTACCCAGTCCTCAATATGAAGAGGAAAATGAAGTTAAAGTATAGAAGTATAACAGCTCCACTCTCAGGAGTATCTGACATTTCCACGTCCCTGTGTTATCTATTCAGACTTGGAGTCTTGTTTTGTTTGAACAAGCTCTCAGTGTTAAAAATCTCCACTTTAGAGAAGTAAAGAAAAATGATGAATGCATTCTTTGAGCACCTTATATTTGTTTAATTTGGCACGTACACATACATATATGAGGAAAATGTATCTCAAAGATTTTTTTTCCACAGAAAACAGTATTTAAAATACAGGGTTTTGTCATTGCCACGGGACCAGATAATAATGTTCTTCCCCTTGATCTGACATCTTCAGAAAGTAATGCTGTTCTCTAGTAGGCTGATTGCCAAAGTTGCATCATTTGTCTCTGGTTTACTGAGTTTGTGGCTGAGCTTCTCTAAGCTAAAATCATCATTTATCCTAAGAAAATCCATCTTCTCTTCAGCAGCAAAGTCATCCACCATCCCCAGTGTTAAAGGTCAACTAGATTTGAAAGTGGAGGGTGAGTTTTGTAGATTTCCTTTGTTACGGTAATCCTGGAAAAAGAAGTTTTAAATGTGGTCAGCAATGTATAGACTATATACTGTAATTGTTTTAAGAATCTTTCCTTCCGCTCTGCCTTAAGTTATTGTTAGCATTATCACTTCACATTTATTGAGTGCCAATAGTTTGCTAGGTGCTATCATTTTTTTTTTAATAGAGAAAGAACAAGTCCTTGGGACCTAATAGGTCTGCCATCAGTCACTACAGGCCAGAAATATTTCATAGTGAGCTTGTATAAATGACTTAGATTCTACATTGTAATGCCTTTTTTTCTTTTACACCTCCCCATCATTATGAGTTAAGCATTGTTTAGATTACCTTCAGCAGATTTTTATTTCTAAATATACAATTAAAAAGCCATTTTCACATAGGTTTGATTGTCTTATTTACCATTTCATTTTTGTGCAGTTCCTTGAAAATAGTGACAATGGTAAGCACTACAAAAGCAGTCCTGGCACATTTGCAATGATTATAATTTAACGCACAGAAATACTCTAAATTGTATGGAATATGTAGTCCTCCATATATCAGATTACTGGGTGGGTAAAAATTATTTGTGATTTCTGAATAAGCTATTTAGTCTTTGGAGATAAGAACTTTAAAAAAAAAGATGTTGAACAGAAATTTCAGTAGAGTAGAAACTTCAAATTCATATTTCTTAACACAGTTTGGAAAATATGCTGAGGTCTGTCTTACTCCTTTTGCCACTGAATGATGTGAGTTAAGAATGGAATTGTCAGCTCCAGTTTTATACTTCCTCTTAACTTTCCTCAGTTTATTAAGAAATTTTAATTTTATTGTACATTGTGTTTTAAAATCTGTATTTATTAAGTTCTGGTGGTAGAACAAGTAGCTGCATGTTAGAAATACAGCCATCCAGAAAACCATTGTTTGGAAATTTAAGTCAACACTCAAGAGCTTCAGAAATGGTTTAACTTATTTTGTACGTTGCAAAAAAAAAAAAAGTTTATTTTGCTTAGAGTGACCTTTTTTATAATTGTGTACAGCTTTTAAGGGGGTGGGAGGTGGGGAAATAACACCCAAAAGTAGATTGTAGATTTTTACAATTGTGTTTGTGATAGAATATCCATGGGTCTATGCTGTAATTAAAACTAAAACTGCTTAACAATTTGTGCCATGGTGTTTTTCATCCTCCTTCCTGAGAACTGGATTTTGCAGTTACAGATCAATTCTGCCACACAAAGGAGCTACAAAACCAGGGAAACTAACACAAGCACCATCCCCAAATCCCCAAAAGCATTTCCCAAAAACTGAAACAAAGCTGTGATGTCTGTTCATATAAATGAGTGATCAGGATCCAGGGGTTTGGAATGACCTTGATTAGAAGAATTAGAGCATATTCTAACTATCTGGTTTTTCCAAGGGAATATCACAGCTGGCCTGATATTTTTTCTCCTCTCCAATAGGCATTTGCAACTTTGGACTTTCTATTTCAGAAGAACCTACCAGTGATTTTTGTATCTATCAAGGACAGGGTAGTACTGTTACTTTGGAACACGTGGAAGGCATATAATTGCTTATGACTTGTAACTTAGACTACTGCTTTTAATGGATGCTAATTCGTGTGCTTTTAAAATAGGGTAAAAAAAGCAAAACTTATTTTCTAATTCCACTCTTCTTCAATAAAAATGGGTTTTGGAATCTCATTCTTTTAAATAGTACATAGCCATAGTTTATTAAAAAAAATTAAAATGCTTCTTTGTTTAAATGCCAGTGTCTGCTATGTAGCACAATGCTGCTGTTAGGACAAATTCATGTTCATGAGTGTGATAATAAACATCTAATCAAGCCGACCATTGTGCAGCTTTTGTTTGCAGCGGTTTTCAGATAGGACAGGCTCTTCCATGTATTTATCAGTGCAATCCTGGTGATCTTGAGTCTCTTGCCTTGGCATAAATAATATAGATTACTTACTAGCAGATAGGGATTTGGGGGTTCTGTGTGTATTTGTTTATTTAAGTAACAGTATCTGGCATACAGAACTTACCAGATCAGAGGTGCCAGAACATGCCTTGCAACTGAAGATAATGCTTATGTGAAACACTTTATTTACTCCTATACTTTGAATCTGTTTTGTTGGGTTTTTTGTTTCTGTTTCTAAGAAAATATAAAATTTGTGGATTAGGTTCTCAGATTTAGGGAATGCCTCTATTTGTCTTGTTCTTGACAGACAAGTGTTGAATATTAAAAAGCTCAGCAGCATATATATATATATATATATATATATATATATATATATATATATATATATATATGAATGTGGTAGTGGGAGAATATATTTTAAGAACTGGAAGTGTGACTCATTGCACAGAAATCGGTGACACTTTTCACTTTTTTTTCCCCCAAAACTATGCTATCACAAGCATGTAAATTTTGTGCATAAAAATAATGTGGGAAGAAGTCCTGGTAGCCTCAGTGTTTACGGGGTTAAACTGCAATTTATGAACAGCTAATGTGTTAAAATTGCAATGCACAACTTTAAATACTATATACCTTGTAAATGAAAAACAGAATATGTTAAGGCTGCTGCCAATATTTTTGTTAATGAAATGTTCCATGTTGTCTCACTACAGTCTGGTCAGAACTCTCTTGGTGTGTAAACTAGGCCCAAAGCCATTTTATAGCTGCTGGCCTACTTGTGTAACTTTTTCTTTCATAATGCTTTTGTTATAATACCTTCTGTCATTTATTACATATAAATATGACATGTTAAGTTGTCATAATAAAAAAATTTTAAATAACTTGACGGACCTAGCATGTTGTGTTAGTAAATTTAGCTTTTGCTTTAAGCCCCAACCTAGAGCTATGGCTTAATGGTTTGGTGGAGTCTTGAAAGACCAAGGTTCAGATCCTAGCTCTGCTGCTAGTAACTTTGGCCATAGGCAAATCATCCATCCTAATTTAAATTCAACATTTTATAAGTGCCTGATGTTTGTAAAGCAATGGGAATTTTTTTTTCAAATATCATTTTTTTTTTTTAGTTTTAAACATTCATTTCCACAAGATTTTGAGTTACAGATTTTCTGACCATCTTTTCCTTACCCCACACCCCAAGATAGTGAGCTTACTGAATACCCTTTCCCCCAATCTGTTCTCTCTTACATCCTCCCCCATCTCCCTCCTAGCTTTCTAGTAGGACAAGATGGATTTCTGTACCCCAGTGCCTATATATCTTATTTCCCAGTTGCATGTAAAAAACAATTTTTTTTAAGCATTTGTTTTTAAAACTGATTTCAGATTCTTTCCCTTCTTCCCTCTTTACCCACTCCCACTGGGAAAACAAGCAATTCAATATAGGTTGTACATGTGTAGTTAAGCAAAACGTTTCCATAGTATTTATATTATAAAAGACTAACTATATTTCCCTCCATCGATCCTGCCCCCCACTTATTCTATTTTCTACTTTGATCCCATCCCTTTTCAAAAGTGCTTGCTTCTAACTACCCTCTTCCCCAATCTGCCCTCCTTTCTATCATCCCCCCTCTTTTATCTCTTTCCACCCTACTTTCCTGTAGGGTAAGATACCCAATTGAGTGTGTGTGTTGTTCCCTCCTTAAACCAAATTCAGTGAGAGTAAGTTTGACCCATTCCCTTTCATCTTCCTGCTCTTCCCCTCCATTGTATAGTTTTCTCTTGCCTCTTTTATATGAGATAATTTAACCTATTCTATCTCTCCCTTTCTCCTTCTCCCAATATATTCCTCTCTCACCTCTTAATTTTATTTTTTAGATATCATCCCTTCATATTGAACTGAGTCTGTGCCCTCTGTCTATGTATGCATGTACACACACATATATATACACTTATGTATTCCCTTCAGCTGTCCTCATATTGAGGAAAGTCCCATGAGTTAAAATTATCGTCTTTCCATGTAGGAATATAAATAGTTCAACTTTAATAAGTTCCTTCTCATGCTTTTTCCTATTTACCTTCTCACGCTTCTCTTGCTTCTTATATTTGAAAGTCATATTTTCTGTTCAGCTCTGGTCTTTTCACCAAGAATACTTGAAAGTCCTCTGTTTCATTGAATGACCATATTTTCCCTGAAGCATTATACTCAGTTTTGCTGGGTAGGTGATTCTTGGTTTTAATCCTAGCTCCTTTGACCTCCAGAATATCAAATTCCAAGCCCTTTGATCCCTTAATGTAGAACTTGCTAGATCTTGTCTTATCCTGATTGTGTTTCCACAATACTTAAATTGTTTCTTCCTGACTGCTTGTAATATTTTCTCCTTGACCTGGGAATTCCAGAATTTGGCTATAATATTCCTAGGAGTTTTCTTTTGGGGATCTTTTTCAGGAGCCAATTGGTAAATTTTTTCAATTTCTATTTTGCTGTCTTGTTCTAGAACATCAGGGCAATTTTCCTTGAAAATTTCCTGAAAGATGATTTCTAGGCTCTTTTTTTGATCATGGCTTTCAAGTAGTCCAATAATTTTTAAATTATCTCTCCTGGATCTATTTTCCAGTTCAGTGGTTTTTCCAGTGAGATATTTCACATTGCCTTCTATTTTTTTATTTGTTTGGATCTGTTTTATAGTATCTTGGTTTCTTATACAGTCATTAGCTTCCATTTACTCCAGTCTAATTTTGAAGGAATTATTTTCTTCAGTGAATTTTTGAAATTCCTTTTCCATCTGGCCACTTCAGCTTTTTAAGGCATTCTCCTCATTGGCTCTTTGGGTCTCTTTGCCATTTGAGTTAGTCTGGTTTTTAAGGTGTTATTTTCTTCAGTCAGGCTGTTGACTCACTTTTATGATTTTCTTGCATCATTCTTTCTCTTTCCAATTTTTCCTCCACTTCTCTTACTTGATTTTCAAAACCTTTCTTGAGCTTCTCCATGGCCTATGACCAGTTCATATTTTTCTTAGAAGCTTTTGATGCAAGAATTTTGATTTTGTTGTCTTCTTCAGGTTTCATGTTTTGATCCTTTTTATCCCCCCAAAAAGATTCTTTAGTCTGATTGTGCTTCCTCTGCTTGCTCATCTTGCCAACCAATTACTTGACTTTTGAGCTCTTTGCCGTGGTAGAACTCTGCTTCCAGAGTGGAGAGAGATATGTCCCAAATTACTGGAGTTTTCACAGTTGTTGTGAGAGCTTTTGTCAGAGCCATGAGGAGGGTGCTCTCTCTACAGCCACCACAAGCTCTGTCACACTAGTGTTCCTCACCCCAGGACTGCCACCCAAGACTGTGACCCAGATCCAAGCAGTCTGAAGCCAGAGTGATTACCCTCTGAATGGTCACTTGGCCCCCCCCTACACATCTGTAGGCCAGGAGCTCCGCAGGCAGCCACATGGCAGTAGCTGCAGCCCTCATCCCAAAACCACCTCTGCCACCCCGGGGGCATGGGCCGGACCATGATCTTCTCTCACCTAGTTCCAACAGAGTTCCCTCCTGACCATAATTTTATTTTCTGTTTGGCATTTATGGGTTGAAAAGTCTGGAAATTGCCACAGCTTCTGGTGATTCACTCTTCTGAAGGCTGCTTGGGCTGGTCTGGGCTGTGAGTCTGGGCTGGCACAGCTGATGCAAGACTGTGCTCTGCTCCCAGCCCAGTGCAATAGACCTTTCCTATCAGCCTGCCAGGCTGTCTTCAGCAGGAGATTTGTTTCTCTCTGTCACTTTGTGGGTTCTATAGCTCTAAAATTTGTTTAGTCATTTTTTCACCGGTATTAGAGGTGGTTGGAGTGGGAGCTCAAGCAAGTTCCTGCTTTTACTCCACCATCTTGGCTCCGCCCTGGAGATTTTATTTTTTAACCAAGAAAATGATGGATGAAGAATGAAGGACAGATTCCTAGTTGATGGGAACCCAAACTGCATTGGTGTCTGTGAGCATAGAATAGAGAATTGATGTGAGAGATGTGTGGATATGAGATTGGCAAGAATTAAAGGTGATGCCAGCGTCTCAAATGTGGGTACCTATAAAGATTGGGCTGCCCTCCACAAAAATAGAGAAGTTGGGAAGGGAGGCACAAGTTTAAGGGGCAAGAAGATGAGTTCAGTTTTGGACCAAGAAATTTCCAGTAAGTTGTGAGAATAAAGTTCAAGATGTGGGGGCAGAATTGAAATGAATATGTGAATTTAGATTCATCTGCATAAAGATGACATTTGAACCCATGGAAGCACATGAGATCACTAAGAGAGAATTTAAAGCAGTAGAAAAGGGAGGCCAGAACCTTGGGGGACACATGCTTAGGAGTCTGACATTAAGCCAATGAAAACCAAGATGTCAAGATAGGTCAAGAATGAGCAGGTGGCTAAAAGCCAAGACAAAAAACTACAGCAATAGAAGAGATTGGTCAGGGGCATCCAGTGTAGCAGAAAAGTCAAAGGGTATAAGGACTAAGGGAAGAACCCATTAAATTTAGTTGTTGAGGTCATTTGGAAACTTGGAAAGAGCAGATTCAGTACAGTGGTACTGATGGCAAGGGACTGAGGAGGGCATAGAGAGGACATGGATTAAAGAGTATAGATTTAACTGGAAAAGGAAAGGGAAATGAGATAAAGGTAATAGCTTTAATTCACGTTGGGGGACCAACAGCAGTTGGTTTTTTTAAATAGTGCTGAGCCATGAGCATATTTATAAGCAGTGGGAAAGGTTCCTAAAGATAGGGAGAAATCTCAGATTAAATGAATAGAGTATCTGTCAAAGAAAACAAGAGGAAGAAATGAATGACACAAGTTGAAAGGTTAAGTTTGGGTAGGAGAAAGGCTTTCTCATCCTAGGAGAGGAGGAAATAAAGGACAGATAAAAGATGTACAAAGTTTTTAAGATGTTATGGGAAGGGAACATGAGGGAAGTCACATTGAAAGGCCTTAGCCTTTTCCATCAGGTAGGAAGTGAAATCCTCTGCTGAGAAGAGAGGAATAGGAGTTGTCATTTCTACCTTTCCAGGGTTTCTCCTAAGTGTTCCCTTCTGTCCATTCACCCAGCTAGCCTCCTGCTGCAGATTCTCATCACCTTGTGTTTGGACTATTGCAATAGCCTGCTGGTGGGTCTGCCTGCCTCCTCCACTCGGCTGCCAAAGTGATTTTCCTAAAGCACAGCTCCCTTTAACTCAAACTCCAGTGGTTTCCTATTGTTGAGTCATTTCAGTCGCGTCCGACTCCTTGTTTGGGGTTTTCTTGGCAAAGATCCTGGAATGGTTTGCCATTTCCTTCTCCAGCTTATTTTTACAGATACGGTAACTGAGGCAAACGGACTTAAGTGATTTGCCCAAGAGTCACACAGCTAGTAAATAGCTGAGTCTGGATTTGAACTCACGAAGAGGAGTCTGGGCCCTCCCTTTACCACCTAGCTGCCTGGTTTCCTGTTACTTCCTGGATAAAATATAATATCCTCTGGCGTTCAAGGCTCTTCAGGATGCAGCCCCTTCCTGCCTTTCCAGTCTTCTGATGTTTTACCCCCTCCACATACTCTACTATCTACTGACACTGGCCTCCTAGTTTCTTGCTCACCCTTAGCACTCCTTCTTCTGACTCCCTTCCTTTTCAGTGGTTGTCCCCACATGCCTACAAACTCTGCTCACTGGCTTCCGTGCCTTTCTCCAAAACTAAGCTCAAATGCTGCCTCCTGCGGAGAGGCCTTCCCTTGTCTGTGTTTGGTTCGCTCATTTCAGCATTTGTATTTGTCTGCATGTTGTCTTCCCCGTTAGAATGTGAGCTCCTTGTGGGCATGTTTTTGTCTTTCTTTGTATCCCTAGCACTTAGCAGAGTTTGGGGTACATGTTAAGTGCTTTAATAAAATGTCAAAACAAAAAGCTGTTTAGGCTAAGAAAGGAATTTGGAGAGAGTAGCTGTGCAGAAGATTGTGGTCTGAGAGAAAAATGTCAGAGCTCAAGACCTTTGGGGTAAAAATAGTTCAAGGTAATGGTGAGAGGTCACCAAGGATGAAAGTAGAGTTTAGGCTGGAGAGGAATAAATACTGTGATCCAGATGTGAACCTCATTAAGGTAGAAAATGGGTGACTTGGGTTCATTGTCTGACAGCAATAAGATCCTGAACAGAGAGAAGGTCAGTATTCTAAGTGTGGGGGATAGTCAGTGCAAACACATATGGGGCTGGCATATGGAAGGTCATGGGGGAGGAGCGGCATTTATCCCTGTGAGGCTGGATCATAGAGTACATGGAGGGGTGTGACGTATAAGAGGACTGGAAAGGTTGGAAGGGGTCATGTTGTGAAGAGCTTTACATGCCAAACAGAGGATGTCATATGTGATCCTGAAGTACTGGAGAGCCACAGGGGTTTATTATATAGAGTATGGGCATGCCATGACCTCCGCTTTAGGAGAATACTTTTGCAGTTGAGCAGACATTAGATGGGAGTGTGGAGATACTTGAGGCTGGGAGACCACTTAGAAGATTATTGCCACATACCAAGATTGAGGTAGTAAGAGCCTGAACAAGAGTGGTGGTTGTGTGAAGGATGAGAAAGGGACACTGTGAGAGATGTTGTAAAGTAAACATGCAAACATGATACTACTTGTCAGTAGAGTAGATATGTGGGGGGTGATGACTTAAGGTTGAAGATGGTGCCCCAATTTCTAGCCTGGGTGACTGGGAAGATAGTGTTGCCTTTGAACTTAGGAGAATTTGGAAGAGGGGAAGATCAGGAGGAGGGGAAGACGCTGAAGTCTGTTTGGGACATTCTGAGATGCCTCGTTGATTTCTCTTGATGATTTCAGCCACTGTGCATTCTTATCGTTGCTGTACACGTGATTTGGGAGGCAGCTAGATGACTTAGTGGATAAAGTGCTCAAAAACATGAGTTTAAGTCCAAGACCCTTACTAGCTGTCTGACCCTGGGCAGCTCATTTTACCCTGTGTGCCTCAGTTTTCTTATCTGTAAAAATGAGCTGGAGAAAGAAATGGCAAATCATTCCAGTATCTTTGCCATGAAAATCCCCACTGGGGTCATGAAGAGACAGTCACAACTGAATAACTGAACATATACATAAATGATTCAGATCTATATGTCCATCCCTCCTCTCTCCTGAGTGGCAGACCTATATAGTCGATTACTTGCTAAATATATCTAACTAGATGTACCATAGGTATCTCAAGCTGAAAAAAAAAAGAAAAAGAAAAAAAAGGAGGCAGCTAGGTGGTGCAGTGAATAGAGCATCAGCCCTGGAGTCAGGAGGACCTGAGTTCAAATCCAGCCTCAGACACTTAACACTTAATAGCTGTGTGACCTTGGGCAAGTCACTTAACCCCCATTGCCTCACCTTCCCCTCTCGAAAGAAAGAAAAAAGAAAAAGGTATCTCAAGCTATACATATCCAAAACAGAACTCATCCTTTCCCCAAAACCTCTCTCTCTTCCTCACTTCACTTCTGTCAAGGGTGTGGTTATACTCTTCTTCCAGGCAGCCAGGTTCACAACTTTAGAATCATCTTCAAATCTCCTTTCTCCCCTGTATTGGTAATGGAATTTGGAGACGCCCCTGTATTGGCTTGGTTTTTGGGTTGAGTGTTAAAACCCAGAGCTTGTGAATCCCACTTGTGGGATGGACTTGTTGACATGAAGAGAGAGGGCTGAACTGGGAGGAGCTGTGAATTGGGAGAGAGGCCCAAGCCTAGAGAAGGCCAGAAGGACTTTGGGGGAGCAGTATCCAGTATGGTGGAGCCTGAGGTGCTGAGAGAAAGACTGCTAAGAGCCCGTACCTGGAACTGCCACCCAGAACTGCCAAGGACTGAGAAGGCATGGCTGTGATGCTGGTATTTTGTCTGTCTGTTTTGATGTTGTTTTGCCAGATTCACCGGATGGTGAAGGACAGTGCTGCTGTTGTAGAGGTCCTGGAACCTGGCTGTTGGTTCAGAAGCCCTGAAGGAGGATTTTCTTGTGGTACCTGCACAGAAATGCTGGAAGAGGGCCCTGCTGATGTTTTCAGGGGTTCTGGGG
>CM053588.1:103574676-103603209 GCA_028646515.1 Pseudochirops corinnae
CTACAGGCAGAGAATGACTTGATGAGGACACTGGCTATGGCTTTGTTGAGCCTTGTCTCCGCAGGAACTGAGATTGCTGAGGGCTTGCCTGGAGTGAAGATGAAAGAAGGCCCTTTCCTTGGGTATTCATTGCTGAGTTTAACCTTGTAACTTAAGGGTGGATGGCCTTTTGTGCTCTCCTGCCCCTTTTGAGATTCAGGGGTGGGAAGCCTTTGAGTTTTCTTTGTGCTCTGTGATTGACCAAATGAATGTACTTTGTTTATGGTTGGAGACTAATCTCCATTTGAGAAGAGACTTTTGACTGACTAAATGAATGTCTAGTAGTACCTGGATTGAATTGAGAATTTACTTGCTAAAAGAACAAGTTACACTGTATTTGATTTTCTCTGTTCTGCAAATGTTTGCTAAATAAATGGGATTTACTATGCAGGTAATCTGAACCTTGGAAATTGCCTTTGCTTGGCATTACATCCCTCCCTTCCCCCCGTTCCCCCACTATATCCAATCAGTCGCCAAGTCTTATGCAGTCAACCCCTTTTATTTCTCAGCTCCCAGCAAATGTCCTGGTTCAGGACCTCACTGCCTCTCACGGGACAGAAGTTTCCTAATTGGTTTCTCTTCTTCAAGTCTCTCTCCTCTCCAATCCAAACTCCATACTGCTCTTGTAGTAATATTCCTAAAGCACAGATCTAACCATGTCACTCTTCTGCTCAAAAAGTTTTGTTTCTACTGCCTCTTCCATCAAATACAGACTCCTCCATCTGGCATTTAAAACCCTTCACAGCCTGGCTCCAATCTACGTTTCTGAACTTTTTATGAATCACTGCCCTTCGTTACCCTTTGGTCTAGCCAGACTACATTCTTTGTGTTCCTCACTCATGATGTACCTACCACCTTCCGTCTCTGACTCTGTAGTCCTTCTGCCCCTCACAAATCCCTTTGTTGTTGTTGTTCAGTTGGATCCAACTCCATGTCACAGATTGCATGGGGTTCTCTTGGCAGAGATACTGGAGTGGTTTGCCATTTCCTTCTCCATCATGTCCCTACTTTATAGATGAGGAAATGAGGCAAATTGGGGTTAAGTGACTTGCCCAGGGTCACACAGCTAGCAAGTGTCTGAGGTCAAATTTGAACTCAGATCTTCCTGCGTCCAGGCCTGGTACTCTTATCCACTGCGCCACCTAGCTGCCTCGTTTAGAATCCCTAATCTACTTCAAAGCTCAGCCTTTTCTGGATCCATACCCAGAGCTGGCAGTGCCTTCACACATTCTGAAATCACCACATATTTATTTAATTCTTAAATACTTTTGAATCTCTTTATATGTATACATTTTGTTTCCCCTGATAGGACGTGAACTGTGGGCATAGTTTTATTTTTGTCTCTACATTCTCCATACCCAGTGTATCATCTGGCACATAGTCGGCATTTCATAAATACTTGTTCATTGATTCCTTCAAATAGCATCTATTAATTGGAGAAAATGTGTTAGGTTGGAAGGTGAAGATGTTCTCATATATGTGAGAGAAGAAGCATATCCGTAATGATTTTTCCTAGATCTGGCAAAGAGGGGACTACAGTGATATTATCTGTGAATGGACCAACTCTTCTGGGGCCTCCAGGATCAGGCTGTTTTCTTCCTTGACGTAACCTCTAGATCAGAATATATATCCCTTCAAGCCTCCAAAGGTTACATTCCAGACAAGAATTCATCACATCAGTAACCAAGGGGTGATCTGTTTGGATACTGTGAAGAACCGCTGGAGCTCGGCCCTCCCCTTATCTAAAGTGCTCCTTTTCCATCAGCTCCCTGCTCAAGGACTGCAGTCCTGCAGATCCCTTAGTGGGAAGAGTTGCCACTCAGTACAGGTGCAACAGAGCAGAGCGTGACCGAATGGCCAGGCAGTGGACCAAGAGATATGCTGCTACACACATTGGGTTTTCACCAAATTTATATTATTTGTCTGGGATGAAGAGAACTGCTTATGATTTTGAAATAGTAGGGAGCAGGTGGAACTGAAAAAGAGCAGGGTAGGTATTTCTATAACAGATTTTATTCAGTCTTTTATTTCCTAAGATTTTGTTATTGTAACTTAAGGTATCTTCAGTATCCAGTTAGACAGACTTAGTAAAAGCATCTTTTAAGATTGTCATTAGTTCTGCTCAGATATTTTACAGAAAAGAATGTACATTTAGACATTTGGCTCTGTTGCTTGCAATACGTAAAAGATTAAAAAACAGCTTCATTTTTGTACAGGTACACATCACATTTATGTGAAGTCCTTCCACGACTACCACAACCTCTTCCTCTTCCTCCTCCTCCTCCTCTTCTTCCTTCTTCTTTAAAAAGATGTTGGGTTTTTTCTCCTATGAGAGGAAACGTTGATATTTAACAGTTGCTTTTTAGAGACTGTCATCTCATGATGTATTATATGGACAAATTGACACATGACATCATATAGGAAATGAGTGGTTAATTTATTTTATTTTATATGCTAGTCTGCTTTAACATAAAATGATTAGAAGTTTTAATCAGGACTTACAGAAACTTGTAGTGAAACATCTTAAGCTGTTTAACTGTAAGGCATGGAATAAGAGTTACTCAGTAGATTGGCTACTTCAGTTTGCCTTTGTTACTGTGCTAATAAAAAGCTATTTAAAAAAAAAAGAGAGAACTGAATATGAAGGGTGAGGGAGAAGAAAGAATCAAAGATGGCTGTGGTACCCTCAACAGAAATGGGGGATTTGGGAAGAGGGCTGATTTAATGGGGAAGATAAACTAGGTTTTGGACATGTTGAATTTGAGCTACCAGCTTGACATCCAGGTGAACGTTTCCAAAGAGCAGCTTGAAATGGGCCTAGAGTTCAGGATTCAGACTAGATCTGAATGTAAAATTTTGGTAGTTACCTTCATAGAAGTGATAATTGAACTCATCAGATTATCAAAAGTCAGAATGTAGAGAGAGGAGGGCCTGAGGCATAGCTCTTGGGGACCCACTAAAGGAAACAGGTCACAAAGATAGCAAGTTTAGTGTAATTATTGTAGTTGACTTGTGTCTTTTACAGAAACACTTTGGAGCCTGATTTATATTTTGGATCTGTAAAGGCCATTGTTTCTCATCCATAAAACATTAAGTGTGAGCAATTGTTAATCTAAATTGTATTTCTCAATATTCAGAAACTTGCACAGAATGTGAGCCACCTGGGACTACAGCATTTGTATAAATAGAAACAGAGGCCAGGCATTCTGGCCACCTAGTTTTCAGGTCCAAAATATACATACTATGGGTTGTAACTTCTATTTCCTCAATTTTCTCAACCCGCATTCACTCTCTAACCTAAAACAATCCCATTCAACAACCACCACTACAGAGACTGCTCTTCCCAGGGTCCCAAAAGCCTTTTCTCAGTGTTTAACCTCAGAATCAGAATTGGAAGAGGCCCATCTACCCCAGAACAAGAAACTGCTCTTAATATCCTCATTAAGGGATCTCTGCTTAAAGACCTTTAATTCCCAGGCAGCCCATTCCCCTTCTGGAGAGCTCTAATTATTGGGAAGGTTTTCATTACATTAAGCCTATAACTATCTCTCATCAGGTCCCCTCCTCAGGAACTTCTTCCTCCTTATTTTGTCCTCTGAAGCCAAGCAGAACTAACATTATCACAGGTAGGGTGATCTTTGCCTTGTACCAATGCTGTCACATGAGAGGTTAGAACTAAGTAATGGCTATGGTCCCTCCTACTTCTAAAATGATTCCACTCTTGTAATTTTCACTAACACAGAATTCACTTTCAAAATTAAAAACAGCTCAACAGTGTTTCTTAGGGAGAAAGTTATATCAGTACTCAGTATATGTATTTTAATTTGAAGTATGTTTCATTTAATGTATTTAATTTGAATATTTTTTTAAAAAAGCAAAATACTGACATGGGAACCAGGTGGGATGGTGGCTAGAGTTTTGGAGACAGGAAGACCCGAGTTCAAATCCACCCAACAATAACTAGCCGTGTGACACCAGGGCAAGTACTTAACATCTCTGTGCCTCATCTATAAAATGAGAGTGTTGGCCTTGATACCCTTATTGCTCTATATCTATGTTCCTATTAATTTCTCCTTTCTCCAAGGGTGGCTCATATCCATACAATGTTTGTGAAACACACAAGCTAAATGGTGTCTTGAAAAAGAGCTAGGGTTTGGTTACGATTTGAAGCTAGCAGGAAGGACAACATACCTTTTTGTCTGTGTTAATTCCATAGTATATGTATGTATGTATATGTGTGTGTGTGTATCTATATATCTAGATAACAAATAACAAATCCTCTGAAGCATTTATTAAGTGCCCACTACATGCAACACACTGTGCTAAGTGCTAGAGATACAAATGGAAAAGTAGGAAGTTTGCTCTCAGAGAGCTCATATTCTAAGACATGGGGGTGTGGGGGTGGGGAGGCAGTACATGTGGAAGATTTCCGCTGCAAGTCAGATGGAGAGGTCCCATACGGTCCTTAGGGGACAGCAGCAAATGATAATGCCTCCTCTATAATGTAATTTCCACAGACAAAATCATACCATTTTCTGACAGCGCCAAGGACTTTGGTGACAAGAACCTTCCTTTCTGGGTGTTCAGTAGCAGGGGTGAAGCACTTTCAGGAGCTGTTGCCAGGATGATGGGCTGGAAGCATTGCTCTTCATTCCCAAGGCCCTTGAGTTCAGCATTGGGGTCTGTCTCTAGCAAGGTCTGAGGGAAAATGGTGGTCACGATAGTTAGTAGTTTGTCTTTCCTGGCTCGTGGCACTTCCTGTCCTCCCTCAGGGTGCCTTGCTGGTTCAGCCAGGCTTACTTGCCTGTGCTCTGTGTAGCAATTGATTGACATTTGGTGGGGTGACCTGCTTCTTCCATGGGAGTTACTTCTGCAAATGATTGCTGTTAGAGCTGATTTGGAAGTAGGACTGATGGACTGGGAGGTGCTGCCACTCTGGTAGCAGTTGGTCAGTAATGGTAGCTGCTGGTGATGAAGAAGGTGAGCTTCCTCTCCAGTGATCTTTCCCCTCAATAATGCTTGTGGGGAGTGGGCTGGAAGCAGGTCCAGTGGTTTGGGGGGGGGGGGGCACTGCTATTTCCAAGGCTCTTGGATTCAGAGTCCTGGCTGAGGGGAGATAGTGGTTAAGGGGATGGTGGTTGTGGTGATGGTTTGACTTGCTGGCACATGAATCTTCCTGTCTCTCTCGGTACCTTGCTGCTTCAGCTAGGCTGGCTTGCCTGCCCTATGTGGGTCAATTGGTTGGCAGTTGGTGGGGAAGATTGGCCCCTTATCTGCGAGAGTTACTTCCCAAAGCATGGCTGTAAGGAAGAATGGTAGTCTAGGAGATGCTGCCACTCCCAAGGGTTTTGTGTCAATCTCTGAGACCAGAGCTCCTTTATAACAAAATTGAATACATTTTTTAATGACAAAATTTTTCATAGTTTGCCTGGGTGTGGAGAGGTTTTTAAGATTAAGGTGAAGGAAAAAAAAATTGGCAAATGTGGTTTGAAAGGGGCAGTGATAATTGATCCTGAAAAGGAAGCAAGGAAGTTATCTCAAGTACAGATGCTTCATCCACAGCCTGAGAACAGACTATTTACATGCCAGTAAATTCCTGTGTACTACTAGAATCACTGAAGCAGAAAGGGCCTGAAGCTCTCTGCTGCTGCTAATAGTAGCTAGAATTTATATAGAATTTTAAGGTTTGCAAAATGATTTACATATTTTACCTCATTTTATCCTTACAATAACCCAGAGAGGTAGGTGTCATTATTATCTTCATTTTACAAAGTAGGAAACTGAGGCAGAAAGATTAATGTGACTTGCCTAATGTCACATAGATCTAAAGCCAGATTTGGACTGAGTTCTTCTGGACCCAGAGAGCAGTACGCTAAGCACTGCACCATCCAGCTGCCTTCTCTTAATTCCTGAAACCATCATCCTGGTCAGGACTAAATTCCTTCACCTGGGCTGTTGCCTCCAGGCTTGGGCCATGACAGTTTGTCCAGAACACACTGTCAAATTAATTCCTATTTACTAGTTGACAAAAACCTGGGAGAACTAGAAAGTAATCTGGCAGAAATTAAATAGAGACCAACATCTCACACCAAGATATACCCAAGATAAAGTCCAACTGGATATGTGACTTTGACACAAAAAGTAACTTTATATGCAAATTAGAGGACCAGGGAAGAAATTATCTTTCTGATCTATGGATAGGGGAAGAGTTCATGACCAAACAAGGGATAGAGAAGCACAGAAAATAAAATGGATGTGGAAAAGTGATCCAAACCACTTTTAATCGGAGAAATGCAAATAAAAGCAACCTGAGATTCCACCTCAGACCCATCAGATTGGTGAAGATGACAAAATAGAAAAGTGACAAGTGATAATGGTCACGTTAACGTACCGTAGATCATTGAGTGTTCTGGAAAGCAATTTGGAACTATTCCCCCAAAGTAACAAAACTTAGTGTACCTTGTAAATCAGCAATACCACTCCCAGATCTGTACCCCAAAGAAATCAAAGAAAGAAGAAAAGGATAAATATGTGCAAAAATGTTTATAGCAGTTCTTTTCATAGTAGCAAAAAATGTGAAACTAAAGTAGACCGCACCTATTTAAAAACGTGTTGTTATTGTTGTTTAGTTGTTTCAGTCGAACCCAACTCTTTGTGACCCCTTTTTGGGGTTTTCTTGGCAAAAATACTGGCGTGGTCTGTTATCTCATTCTCCAGCTCATTTTACAGATGAGGAAACTGAGGCAAACAGAGTTAAGTGACTTGCCCAGGGTCATATAGCTAGTAAGTATTTGAGGCTGGATTTGAACTCGGGTCTCCCTGACTCCAGACCTGATACTCTATTCACTGTGCTACCTAGCAGCCTCATTTACAAATAAATTATAATATTATTACTCAGTAAGAAGTAACAAAATGGACAGTTTCAGGGGAAACTGGGAAGACTCATATGAGCTGATGTAGAATGAAGAACAATGATAACAGCCTTATAAAGAAAAACAACTTTGAAACACTTTCGAACTCTAACCAGTCGAATTACCAACCAAAATTCCAGAGGGCCACCTCCTGACAGATTATGGACTCAAAATGTACAACATATTTTTAAACATAACCAATGAAGGAACTGGCTTTGCTTGTGTGTGAAGGAAGGAAGGCGGGAAAAAGAGAAGGCAGGGAAGGGGAAAAGAATAAAATAAAATAAAAAGAAAAAATAAAGAAAAAAAGAAAATTAAATTAAAAAAAATAAATTTATTAATTTTCTGTTATGTGCCAGGCATTATGCTAAGTGCTCTACAAATATTATGTCATATGATTCTCACAACAAATCTGGGAGGCAGATGCTGTCATTATTTTTATTTTACAGTTGAGGAAACAGGGGCAGACAAAGGTTAAGGAATTTTCCCAGGTTCACATAACTAGTACCTGAGCTCAAATTTGAACTCAGGTCTTTTTGACTTCAGACCCAGTACTTTATCTACTGTACCTCCTAAAATAAATGCTTTTAAAAAAGAAAAAAAAATGAATGAATATATTAATATGTATGTGTGGTTTCATATATATGTATATATATGCATATATATATGTGTGTGTATCTATATGAGACCATTGCCTCTTCCCTCCTATAGACATGTAGTAATCATTTATATTTGTATAATACTTTAAGGTTTACAAATTCTCTATATGTTATAGTAACTTATTTTTCCTCATGATAACCTTGTGGCATAGATAATATAAGTAGTATGATTGTCATTTTATAGGTAAGAGACTGAGGCTCAGAGGGATGGAGTGGCTTGCATGGTGCCAGAAGCAAGGTTCCTACCCAGACTCTCCTGACTCCACAACCAGCACTTTCCACACTGCCATGATGGTTACCTGTAGCCTACAGGATAAGAGGCAGATTTCTTAGCCTAGCCTTAAAGGCCCTCCACACTCCAGCTTTAGGTCACTTTTATTTTACAGGATTTCAGAGTTGGAAGAGGCCTCAAAGGTCACATTACCCAATCATTACCTCAAAAAGCATAGACTTGAAGACCTTCAGAGAGGGGAACCCACTATCTATGAAGGCAGCCACCTTGTTCATGTCTGGAAGCTTTGCCTTTCACCAAGCCTGAATTGGCCTGTGACTTCTACCCATTCAACCCTGAAGTCATGCAAAGTGAGTGTAATCCTTCTTCCACATGACTGCATTTCAAATATTTGAAGATATCCTGATAACCACATTTAGTTGATCCATACAGCTGCCTCAGAATGATTTTCCTGAAGTGCAAGTCTGACCACATCCCTCCCCTATTCCATAAAGCCCAGTGCTTCCCTGTTAACCTCTAAGATGACCTACAGACTCCTTTGTTTGACTTGCAGAGCCTTTCACAACATGACCCCAGCTTTACCTTCTAGCTAAATTACAGATTACAAAAGGCATTCCATTTCTTACTTCCATGTTTCTTGGGGTTTTTTTTCTCACAGGCTATCCTCCATGCCTGGAATGTATCCCCTCACCTCCACATCTTAAAATCAATCTTTGGTTTTCTTCAGGACTCCGCTCAAGTGCTGGGAAGCCTTTCCTGATGCCCCCAGCTACTAGTGCCCAGTAAAATCACCTTGTATTTATTTTGCATATATCTATCTCCACACATACATATATACATGTTGTTTCTCCCAGTAGAATGTAAGTTTCTTGAGGGCAGGGTGTTTCCCATCTGCTTTGTACTTAGCACAGTACTTAGGTACATAGTGGGTTCTTAGTAAGTGTTTGGCAATTGACTGAATCCTTCTATAATCTCTCTCATGAATTTCTATAGCCCTCTATCCTCTCTAATGGTAATTCTTTCATTCCCCACCCCCTCCCACCCCTGCCCTTTTTAAAAAATAACTTCTTGTATCTGCTGCTAGAACTGTTGGGTCTGGACTGCTTGTCTTTTCCCACTAATAGGCCCCTAGCAACAAATGAGGAGCCCAGGTGCTTCCAACCTCTCAAACTCACAAGGTTATCCCCAGACCCGAAAATGTCCATCCCAGAATCCATCTTTAGTCATCTATGCTTAGGAAAAGAAACAGAGGAGGCAGCCAGGAAAGTGAGGACCAGATCAGGCTCACTCAGGCAGCACATGTACCCACTGCTGTGGGTACAGAGAGATTATCTTCTGAAGGCAGGAAGGAAAAGTGAGGACATGAATAGAAAGATGTTTTTCCTTTTGGGCCCCCTGAAAATCAGACTTCAGTAGCCAGTGAGGGGATTGCTCCATTATCTTGAAGCACCTCCTTGTGCCCTGTGATCCTGCAGATCATGGGGCTCACCTTTTGGAAACCATGCTTTCGGCAAGCCTTATGTCAGCAACCTCTTAGTTCAATTTCAGGACAAAACGCGTTGCTCATAAGTCATTGAACAGTTAGCAAAGAGGTTTACTTATTTCTAACCTAGCAAGGCTATGCAATAAAGATAGAGAGGTACATAGCTTCTATGGATGTAGCACCTGCCCATCTCCATGTGGAAGCTCAACTGCTCAGAAGGGTGGGGTAGGTCAGCCCATGTGGTCTTTAGGCATCCAAGTCAGAGGAGCCCAATTCCTGGTGGATGGTTCTTTCTATGCCCTTTGGTAATCATGGAGCAGAGACAAAGGGAGCAGGGGCTAACTGGGTCCTAGGGGAGGCTTTGCTACCTTTTAGGGACATTTAATTTCTATTGATGAGGAATGGGGAGACTGCTGGTCCTGTCATACCTCCATTACATTTCTGGGCCTAGATTGTATGCTTCTTGAAGGCAAGGACTGTATCTTATTCATTTTTGTGTTCCCTTTAGTAGAATCAGAAGATCTGAGTTCAAATTCTGGCATTGTCACTGGTTATGAAACTATAGGAAAGATATTTAATCCCTCTTAGCCTCAATTTCCTTCATCTGTCAAATGAGGTTAATAATACCCACAGTACCTTCCTCATAGGGTTTTTGTGAGGTTCAAATAAAAAGCATTTCTAAACTTTTAAAAGCATTATATAAATGCCAGTAGTTGTTAGCAGCAAGCAGCATTATCATAGAGGACTTCACCCATGATATGAAATCAATTAATGGCTGAATGAATAGAAAAATGAATGAGTATATATACATGTATATAAATGAATGGTGGTTACATTTCTAATATCATTTTTATTTATTTTTTGCTTTTTTGGAGGGGGGAAGGCAGGGCAATTGGGGTTAAGTGACTTGCTCAAGGTCACACTGCTGGTAAGTGTTAAGTGTCTGTGAGCAGATTTGAACTCAGGTCCTCCTGACTTCAGGGCCGGTGCTCTATTCACTGTACTACTTAGCCACCCCTCTAATACTACTTTTAAAAAATATCCAGGTAGCCGAGCCTAATTAAACTGAATTCCCAGGTGCTCAATTTTTGTTGCTAATGTGGCTATATAGAGACAGTAAAATCCTTAGAAATCCTGAGCTAACAACCTTCCATTGGATTCCTACTAGGTAGTGGCCATTCAACAGTGTGATTGTCAAAAGTACACTGGGCTGGAGCTGAGAGACCTGGGTTTGAATTCTAGCTCTGATACTTTTACCAGCTGTAACATCATCGATAGATAGTGTATGACAACTTTGAGCCTCAGTATTTTCCTCTATAAAATGGGGATAATAATACTCCTTGCCTGACTAGGGTTGTCATGAGGAGAGTGCTTTATAAACCACAAAGTACTGAATCAACTTAAGCTGTTATCATAAAAAATGTTTTAACTGAATTCCCCAGAACCTAGCACAGTGCATTCCCAAAATCTCAGATTTTGGAGGGACTTTGGAAGGCAGTCAGTAAACTAGCGTTAATTAAACATCATTTGTATGGCAGGCATTACACTTAAGAACTGGGGATACAAATAATTGCAAAAGACAGTTCCTTCTCTCAAGGAGCTCACAGTCTAAAAGGGGACCACAACATACAAACAACCATGTACAAACAAAATATATGTATTTATTTATATATACACACACACATATTTATGTACAGGCAACTAGGTGGTGAATTGGAGAGACTGCTGGGCCTGAAGTCAGGAAAACCCATCTTCATGAGTTCAAATGTGACCTCAGACACTTATCCTGGGTAAGTCACTTAACCCCTGTTTGCCTCAGTTTCCTCATCTGTAAAATGAGCTGGAGAAGGAAATGGCAAACCACTCCAGTATCTTTGCCAAGAAAACCCTAAATGGCATCATGAAGAGCCAGACACAACTAAAAAAACAACTGAATGACAACAATTCACGATCATTGTTTAATTCAGTAATGAATCATGTCCAGTATTTTGGACTGATATCAGGGGGAGTTTCCAGATTGCAGTGTCTGATTGGAGTCTTTGAGCATAATGTGGCCATTGTTAGTTTGAGTAATTCATTGGGTATTTGAGTGGAGATGTTTTAAAAATTATTTATTATACTTGAGAAAAAAGATTAAATTGTACATGAAACTGTAAACTTCTATTACTCGATGTTTTAAAAGTGTTAATATCATCTTTTACAGAGTAGTAACGAAATTGGACTATTTGTTTCAGTGTCCCCTTTTATTTTCCTGTCAATAATACCCTTAGGGTATTTTCCAAGTAGTAGCCCTAGGGATTAAGTGAAAGGTTAACGGGTATGAACAGCTTTGTGGTCCATATTGTATACTTCTTTGTTGCTTTTCAAATAGATTGTACCAATTTGCAGCTTCGCCCACAGTGTTATATTGATCCTATTTTGCCCAGTTACTTTCGTATTAAATTTTTATCATCTTTAACAATCAGTTCCTAATTGATGGATAGAATCTCAGAGCTGTTTTAAATTGCATTTCTCTAATGATTCATTACTGCAAAATTTAAAGATGCATCTCTATTACCGTCTGCCATTTTCAAAGACGGGTGGAAAGCTCTTTGTGTTATCAAAACAGTCATTAAAAGTTCACCATTTTTTTCCATATCGCACATGCCCATGAGGCTAGTTCACTGATTTGTTGCTGTAGCCATTTGAAGGGCCGGTCATTGTTTGCTCTTCTGCTTCTCATGCTTGCAGCATCCTGAGTTTTTTGTTCAACAAGACCAGTCCATTCAGATGGCCCTGTGGTCAGGAATGTGACAGAAGGGATTTTTCACTGAAGAAGGCAAAGAGAGCAGAGGGAGAGGAGGAAGAACCATTTCATCAAAGACTTAGACCTGGAAGGGACCTTTCTAGAGGCCATCAGATCCAACCCTCCCATTTTACAGAAGAGGAAACTGAGGCCCAGACGGAGGCGAAGGACAGTCTGCCTTTAAGGAACTCACAATCTAATGGAGACATTTCAAGTAACTAGCAAACAAATATGCCCAATCAAGCTATATATGCAGGATAAACAGGACGTAATTAGCAAGGGGGAGAGACTAATTAAATCCATTGGAACTGGACAAATCACCAGTACAGAAGAGGGCCCACCGCAGAACCCTGTGGGACAGCTCTGGCATCTCAAGAGGGGTTAGTTAGGGAAGGCTTCCCAAAGAAGGTGGGATTTTAGATGAGACTTAAAAGAAGGCAGGGAAGTTGGCAGTGGGAGCAGAGAAGGGAGAGTGTTCTGGACTTGGGGGCCAGCCCTAGAGAATGCCCAGAGCTAAGAGACAGCCAGTGTCTCAGAAGGAAGACTGGCAGGGAGTAAAGTAAAAGAAACCTGGAAAGGTGGAAGGGGGCTAGTTTATGAATGGCTTTAAATGCCAAAGGAGCATTTTGTATTTGCTGGCGGCTGGCGGAGGCACTAGGGAGCCACTGGAATTTATTGAGTGGTGGGGGAAGATGACATTGGTGGACCTCCACCATCAGAAAATCACTTTGGTGGCTCTGAATGGAAGATGGATTGGGAGTGAGTAGAGGCAGGCAGACACCACCAGCAGGCTGCATGCAAGGTGATGAGGACCTGTACCATGGTGGTAGCACTGTCAGGGCAGAGAAGGGGACATATTTGAGAGATGTTGGAACAGTGAAATCAACAGACCTTGGTAAGTGCTCAGATATAGGGAGTGAAAGAAAGTGAGAAGTCCAGGAGGACTCCTAGTTGTGAGCCTGAGGGCCTGGGAAGATGGTGTGGCCCTCCCCAGTAATAGGGAAGATAAGAGGAGAGGAGGGTTTAGGGGCAAAGACAGTGAGTTCCATTTTCAATTGGATCCAGTTGGAGATAATTGAAAATCAAACTGGAAATGGGAGATTGGAGGGCAGCAGAGATTAGGGTAGGATAGACAGATTTGAAAATCATGAGTAGAGAGACAATAACTAAATCCATGGGAATTGATAAATCACCAAATGGAGTAGTATAGAAGAGGGCCCACCACTGAACCCTGTGGGACAGCTTTGGTATCTCATGACCCTTCTAAATCTGAGACCTGACTATAGAGTAATTTTCTTGACCTCTTGGGAGCAGCATACCCTTCAAGGGTTGATAACTGTGGGTCAAAGACAGGTGGGCTTACTGAAAACATGCTAAGGAATCTGTTCTAACAATAGCAAATCCAGCTTTGTTGAGTACAGATTTGGCTTGTTTAACCTTTCACAGCCGATCAGCAGCTGTGAAACCTGTGGCAACTTAGCATAGATAAGTAAAACTTTTCTCTGTAAAGGGAGAAGTGGATAAAAGGAAATCAGTCAAGGGAGGAAAGGGGAATATTTGGAATACCATTTGGAATACCAGTGGCAGGATTTTTACCTTCCAGGTCTAGGGCTGGAGACTAAGGGAAAAGACCAAATACTTTTATTGTTGTGAAAACAGACCTTTTAAACAAAACTGCCGGCTTTCTTAACAGAGCACAAGAAGTACCACAGTGGTTGAGACCAACCATAAGCTTCCCGTTGTCCTTGCCTGGGGCCCAGAGATTTTGTAATATTTAGCCACCAGGGGGTTGGGGCTTTGCTAAGATGACATCAAGATGTCCTGAAATGATTGTGGTGCCTGTTTTGCCCTCTACAGCTCTTTGTTCAGTACATTTCTGCAATACCCTTTAGTTAAAATATTTTGTTTGTAGGCAGCAGCCAAGAAGTTGATATGCAAAAGATCAGCAAACTTACTTTTCACATCACTTTTTAAATTGTTATTTTTTTTACCCCCCCCACCCCAAGATAGCAAGCATAATGAATACCCCTTCCCCCAGTGTTCTCTCTTATATCCTCCCCCACCCCCCCCTACTTTCCACATCACTTTTTAAATGTTGCAATCACAGTGAAGACCACAACAGAATCCTGTCACCCCTCTTACCCTTTGGGAAAGGTATCCCCTCCTAGCATTTTAGAAGTGGATTTTAAAATGTTTATTACACTTTCTGAAAAGTGTTAACATTTTGCTCGGGAGAGCAAACAAGCGTCCAACGAGGAGCCCACGGGGAGGGGGAGTGGGAGTAGAAACTAGAACCCAGAGCCCAGAAGCTTCGCAGAGGCATAAAAAGGCCAGGAGCAGAATGAGTTCTCCGGGGCCAGTCCGGACCGTGGGGACCAGCCAGCCTCTTTGCCTGCTTCATACTGAGAAGGGTCAGAGCCACGCTGGCCCGAGACCTTTCAAGATCTGGCTGATGTCCAACATGTGCCTTCCTGAGCGTGGACAGCAAGCCCAAGGTCGTGGGTCACTGACGATGGGGGACGCACGTCTCTAGTGACCACCGTACTGACCCTATCATCCACAAACCTCCTCACCCCACCCGCAGAAAGGCTGCTGGAGGGACGGGAGCCCCCTCCCTCTTCCCCCCGGCCACGCTGCCTCGGGCAGGGCTGGGTCAAAGCCCTCCCCTTTCCAGTGGTCCTCAGCTGTGCGCTCATTACACGGCTGGGGAAACTGAGGCTCGGACAGGCGAGGGGAAGTGACTGGCGCAAGGTCACACTGCGAGTCCAGCGAAGAGCTTGACGTTGGAAACCACGTCTCGTACCTAAGACCAGAATGGGCCGGGGAGGGGCTTCAGAAGTAAAGGCGAGCGCGCGCCGGTCTTCCAAGACTAGCGAGCACTCTTCCTAGAAAGGCTTTGACTACTCTCGAGCGGAGGTGGTGGGCGTGGCTTAGCTGCCATTGTCCTTCCGGGGTGGTGAGCCTCGCCCGGCCCCTTTCCTTCCGGGTTCCGGCATAGCGTGTTGCCTTTGCCTCCTGTCCGGCCCCCCTCCCTTGTCCGCTGGGCGGCCACTGCCACCGCCACCGCTAACAGGATGAGTTTCCTGAAGAGCTTCCCTCCGCCCAGCCCAGAAGATGGGCTTCGGCAGCAGCAGCCTGATACCGAAGCGGTGCTGGACGGCAAGGGCCTCGGCACTGGTACCCTCTACATCGCTGAGAGGTAGTGGCGCCGGCTTGAGGGGATGAGCGCGGTGCGGCAGACTTCAGCTCTCCCCGCTAACTCCCGCCCCGTGCGTGGGCGCGCTCTCGTCGGCGGGGAGGCGGGGGAGGGGACGGACCACACGCATGCGTGCGTGTGCAGGTGTCCGGCAGTGAAGCATCCTCGCGGCTGTCCCGGGCGGACCGGAGGCCGTTGGGGCCGCGCTCAGGGTTCTTTGGGGAGCGTCTTCCCCGAGCCGTACCGCGGCTTTATGGCCTGAGGGCTACAGGGGCCCTACTGGTGGTGCGAGGAGTCCTCCGCACTGGCTGGAGGGAGTGACGGGGCACCCCCGTCGTAGACGCTCCCTGATACATCCCGCGTGTTGGCACATGACGTGAATGCCCTCTCCCCCATTAGACTGTGAGCTCCTCGAGAGCAGGGCTTGCCTGCCTTCTGCCTTTCTTTGTTTCCCCAGCCCTGGGCACGGTGCCTGGCACATACTAGGCGGGGAGTGATTGTTGCCTGACTGATAGACTTCGCTGCCTGCTGAGGCAGCTCATGCCAACGTAGGACGGGTCCATTAGGAAGCTCGTCGTTTGGAACTGGGTTTGCTCCTTCCTCTGCCCACTGAGGCCAAGCAGAAAAAAGCCTAAAACAGTGCGGGTCATGGATCCCGTTGGCCGTCAGTCCGGGGAAGCCTGTGGACCTCTTCTCAGAGTGATACTTTTAAATTCGTAAATAAAGTCACCAATAAGCACTTCCTAGGGGCTTTATCTGTGCCAGGCACCGAGGGTAGAAACCAGAGACAAAAACCAGGCCCTGCCTTCAGGGAGCTTACAGGCTAAGGGAGGAGACAACGTTCGAACAAGATAAATTCATGGTCATCTCGTAATGCCCTGGCATCAAGGGGAACTGGGGAACACTTTTTGAAAAAGGAAGGAGAAATCCTACCAGTTCAAAAAATAAAATTCTATCAGTTCAAACCCTGAGATTTTAAGGAAAATAGAACCTAGAAGAGAGACAGACAGCCCATAATCGAGTAATAAGGTAGGAAGGGTTTTTGAATGGAATTATCTTTGCATAGCACTACAAAAGGAAACCAATTATATTGAAATAGTTACCGGAGTAGTGAAAAAAACCAAATAGAGGCTAAGAATTCCTGATCTAAAGCCTCTTCTAGGTGACAGTCCTTCACATATTTAAAGATTGTGGTCCTGTGGATCAATCAACATACGTTTATTGAGCAATTCCCCTTTTATGTGCTGGGGATTCAAACAAAAGTGAAATAGTCCCTGTCCTTAAGAAGCCTACAGTCTGAAGGGAGAGTTTGTGTCTCACATAATATTTCTCTTCAAGCCGAACATACCCAGGTCCTTCTCCTGTTCCTCCTGATGTTGTTTTGAGTGTCCTTCCCCTTAACTGTGCTAGTGAAAATTTACCTCCTAATCAATAAGCATTTATTAAGTGAAGGCCTACCAAGTGCCAGGCTCCCTGCTGAGTGTTAGGGATGGAAGAAATGGCACTTGAGAAGTAGACAACTGATGAAATTAAGAGATTTGTAGCTATTAAGTGATGAAAACTAGTTTTGAACTCTGCTTTTCCTGACTTCAGGTCCAGTATGCCATCTAGCTGCCTCTATCCAATATGTGCCATTCAGTACATGTTGTAATTGGAGTTTCAACCAGTAAACTTCCATTTAAAAAGCCTTTACTGTAATAAGCATTACTCTAGATCTCTCTCTCCCAGCTTCTACTTTTTCCCCTCTTCCTCCTCCATTTAAGGAAAGTGCCCAGATGAGTCATCTCTTCATTTTCCACCTGACTGTACTCTTTTGGATTTCTCCATCACCCTCTCTCCTATATCCCCTCTTCACCTCACCTCCAGGTTTGTTTTAAATGTTGTCTTCCCCCTTTAGATTTGTAAGCTCCTTTAGGGCAGGAGCTGTTTTTCCTATTTGTATCCCCTGTAGTAGCACAATTTATGGCGTAGTGGGTGTTTAATAAGTATTTGTTGATTGACCTACTGACTTCTTACTTCTTACTGCTGCCAGATTAACCTTCTTTCTGCCAAGTAAAGTTTGTTCTCTTGCCTGTCTTTTCGAGATTCTTAAAATCTGGCACCACCCTATCTTTCCAATCTTTTCCTGCTATCCTACAGCTCTGTGTTTTCCTGCTATTATTATGTTCTCTGTGCCTGAAATAGCCTTTCTCCTATTCACTGTTGGATTTTCTGCCCATCTTTTCAGACCAACTCAAAATTCTGCCTTTTTCATAAAGTCATCTTTAAGTCTCCCAATCAAGAATAACTTCTTTCCATCCATTTCTATGCTTGGATATTTATGTATTTTATAATATAGTTTGCCTGGGCATGTGCCTTATCTTTGGAGTAGATGTTAAACTTTATGAGAGCATGGGGGAAAGATTATCATTTTGGTTTTAGACATGATGAATTTACGATATCTACTGGACCTCCAGTTCGAGATTCTGAAAGGCAGTTGGAGATGGGGGGCTAGAGGTCTGTAGGGAAGTTAGCCCTGGACAAATAGATCTGAGAGTTATCTGCATAGAGATGATGGAAACCATAGTAACTGATGACTCAAGTGAACCCTCTGTTTCTCTAACATGGAAGCTGCTAAATCTTGTGTGATCCTAACTGTGGCTCTGTGATATTTGTTTCTTTCTGGCTTCTTCTAATAGTTTCTACTTGACCTGTAAGGTCTAGAATTTGGCAGTGATATTCCTGGGAGTTTTCGTTTGGGGATCCCTTTCAGGTGGTGATTGGTGGATTCTTTCCATTTCTGTTTTACCCTCTGGTTCTAGAATATTGGAGCAGTTTTCCTTGATAAATTTCTTAAAATATGATGTCTAGGCTCTTTTTGTTCATGACTTTCAGGAAGTCCACTTATTCTTAAATTCTCTCTCCTTGTTCTATTTCTGAGGTCAGTAGTTTTTCAAGTGAGATAGTTTACATTTTCTTCTTCTATTTCTTCATTCTTTTGACTTTGTCTCATGGAGTCATTAGCTTCCACTTGCCTAATTCTAATTTTTAAGGAGTTATTTTCTTCACCGAGCTTTTGTACCTCCTTTTCCATTTGGCCAATTATGCTTTTTAAGGAGTTATTTTCCTCATTGAATTTTTGTGCCTCTTTTCCCATCAGGCCAGTTCTGATTTTTTTTAAGGTGTTATATTTTCTTCAGCATTTTTTTGTGCTCCTTTTACCAAGCTATTAATTCTCTTCATAATTTTTTACATCTTTTTCATTTTTTCCCCCAATTAGTCCTCTATCACTTTCTTTAACTCTTCTAGGAATTCTTGTTGGCCTTGGGTCCAATTAGCATTTTTCCTTGAAGCTTTGCTTACAGCTGTTTTCATGTTGTTGTCTTCTTAGTATATGTCTTGGTCTTCCCTGCCACCACAGTAGCTTTTTGTGGTCAAGTACTTTTGTTGTTGTTGTTTCCTCATTTTCGCAGCCTATTTCTTCAATTTGAATTTTACATTAAAGTTGGGCTCTGCTCACCTGAGGATAGGGAGGTACTGTGCCAAACTTCACACTTTTTCATGTTTCTGTTTTCTGAGCTAGTTCTGGAAATTGCAATTTTTTTAGTGCTTCCAAGGTGGTGTTATCATGGAAGAAGTATGTCATTGCTCTTCTGATCTTTATGGAGGAAGGGCTCCTGTCCTCCTGAAGCCACAAGTACTAATTCTTCTCTTGGCTCTGGAATTGTGACCAAAGTCCCTGCTCCCTTGTGACCTACCACAGACTCTCCTTTCCACTCTGGAATTGTAACCCAGAACTGTTTATGGGCAGTAGAGTTGCCAGTCAGTGCTAGCTGCACCCAGTGCCAGCAGAGATTTCTTTCTGACCTGAAGCTACTGATGCTGCTATTGTTGCAGTCATCTCTAAGGCCTACCACTGGCTGGTGTTCCTGTTACGCTTCAGACCTGTGTCCACCCTCGTGTTACTGAACTCTCTTCTTCACCTCCTGAGTATTATCAGGCTGGAAAAAATGTCTCCTTCTGAACTTTAGTTAGCTCTACCACTTCAAAATTTGATTTGAGGAGTTATGGTTCCTGGCCTGTTCTCTGTCATAATAAATAAATCTAGGGAAAGAATTCTTAAATACAGGATAGCAATTAAAAAAGAGAAAATAACTGGTTTTGTCAGCATAAAATATAAAAACTTTTGCTTGAATTAAATCAGTGAAGACAGACGTGAAAAAGGTAGAGTGGGAAGACAATTGCATTCTAGTAGTCAGAATAGAGAGGTCATGAACATAAATATCGTAGACCAAGAGCTATTTTCGAAGGGTCGAAGGAAATGAACTGTTTATAAAAGAAGATTTGCAAACTGAATGATCACATGAGAACGGGCTCAAGATCACTAATAGTAGGAAATACACATGATATACTTTCAAGTTGGGTGATCCAGAGACATTTCAAACTCAACATGTCCAAAATTAAACCCTCCCCCCTTCCAAACTTGCCTATTTCTGTCAAAGGCATCAACATCCTTAGTGTTTCAGGTTTGTAATCTTGTCATGATCTTTAATTCTTCTCACTCCTTCACCCCACATGGTAATTTGACAAATCTTGTCTGTTCTGCTTCCACAGCATGGTTTATATTTGATGACCCCTCCTCCACTTCCAGAGCTGCCACCTTAGATCAAGCCCTCTTCGATTTTCCCAGCCATCTGTATGTCTGTCCAAGATTTAATCAACTCCCATGGCTTCCTGTTGCCTTTAGGAAAAAAAATGAACTCTTATTTCGCTTATAAAACCCTTTGTAATACAAACTGAAACACTATTTTCCACTTTCTTTTTTTATTCAAATTTTCTTATACAAAATGACTAATATGGAAATGTTTTATATGATTGCACACGTATAACTGCTTACTATCTCAGGAAAGGGAGAAAGGGGAGGAAAGGAGGGACAGAATTTGTAATTCAAAACTTAAAAAAATAACAAATGTGAAAAATTATTTTTATATTTAAGTTGGGGGAAAATAAAATATTTTTTTTTAAAAAGCCCTTCATAGTTTAGTTCTAATTCATATCCCGGGGCCTATTGGACGTTACTGCCCTCACATTCTCTTATCTCTGGGTTTTTTACATTAGCCATCCCACATGCCTACCAAGTACTTTTCCTTACCTCTACCTCATAGTTCTTTGCTTCCTTTAAGACAGCTCAAGCAACATTTTCTGCATTAAGTCTTTGAGCTTAATAAATGGTTGTTGATTAGCTAATTCTCTGCTAATGCCCTCCCTCCCAAGCTATATTTACTTGTATTTGTTTTATAGATATAATTACCTCCCGTATTAGGAATGTAAGTTCTTTATAAGTAATAGTTGTTTAATTTTTTACACTTGTATTCCCAGCACCTGACATGTAGTAGATACTTTTTGGTTGATTGGTATGAAAAAAAACTATTAAAATTTTATTTCACAATTTACTTTCATTCAAGCCAGTTGGTAAAGATGACAAAAGGTGGTACAGTCATGGTTGGAGGGGCTGTGGAAAAGCAGGCTTACTGATGCCCTGTTGGTAGAATTGTGAAATGCTCTAGATCTTCTGTATTTCAGTTTGGAATTCTGAAAGTGACTAAACTATTTTTCCCTTTTGATTGTGCTTTTCTACTCAACTCTCCTTCCCCTGTCTGTCAAAGACATAAGCAAAGATGCAAAATATATATATATCAGAAATTCCTAACAGCAGTCTTTGTGGTAGCAAAAAAGTGCAAAGTGAGTGCTCATCAATGCAGAATAGCTGAAAAACTATGGCATGTAAATGTAA
The DNA here is from genome assembly GCA_028646515.1 of Pseudochirops corinnae. Classification (NCBI taxonomy): domain Eukaryota; kingdom Metazoa; phylum Chordata; class Mammalia; order Diprotodontia; family Pseudocheiridae; genus Pseudochirops; species Pseudochirops corinnae. The sequence goes on from CM053588.1 coordinate 103,595,755, forward strand.
TGAAATGTGATTCATAAAGAATAGCAGAGATGAGGAATTGAATTAAACATAGGAAAGTATGTATGAAATCATAGTACAATAAGGAGAGCAAGGAGATCAGTTTGCACAATGACAGTTACAATGCAAGTGAAAAAAAAACTTAAAAGGAAATTGAACTCTGAGTAATGGAAGAACTAATGAGAGTGCCAGAGAAGAAATAATGGACATTCTTTGCTACCTTAGATCAGAGAAATGGAGAACCACTAGGACTGAGTTGACAGAGAGCCTGTGTTTAGATGTTTTTGCTTCAGTCTTTTAAAGAAAAGATGGTTTATTTTGGAGATGATATGGAAAATGACTAGTGTTTATTGCTTATATGTTTATCTTATTGACATTAAATGTTTCCATCCTACAACATATGTTGTCCATTTGAAAATACTTGCAAAAATGAGTATTGAAGGCCTTTGGCAAAATGTTTTGTGGTGACAGCGTATGTGCTCTGTCAGCAGTAAGGGAGAAGCCTCAGAGCTACATTGTTATTTGGCTTTTAAAAATAAGAACAGAATTTGATAGATGCTCTGTGGTAACATTTTGTCCACCACTGGGCTGGCACTTAGAACAGAGAAAATTTTGTGGTCTTGGATGTTTGAAATTCTCTTGACAATCCATATTTGATATTTTATTCATTGTACTATAAAATAGCCAGAGAATTTTTTAGGTGGGAAGAAGTAAATTTATTTGTTTAAAAGAATGTAGTTTGAATAAGAGATTGATGATTATTGCAGTTCTCTAAGGATTTATTTAAACCAGTTTTTCATATACAGAAGAAAGTGTATGGTAAGGGAGTGAATGATGCAAAACCTAATTACTGCTTATAGTAGTACTGTGGCTTTACAAAAAGTATGGGTTACAAGTTGTGGATAGTCAAGTTTTCCAGATAGTCGCTTTTTTATTCCATGAAACATGGAACCTTTTCCCAAATAATTTAACCTTCTCTTGATGATTGTCTTCACTGTAAGCATTGATTATTGTATTATGGTATATGATGTTGTATTATGGTTGCATTATGGTACATATTATTTCTTCATCTTTCTCTATATACCTCAAAGTGTATAGAGCTATGGGATAGTTTATTAAAGTTTTTGAGTCCTTACGCCTTTTTGTTTTTAGATAAGTGTCTGCAGTTTTCTCTTGATTCTGTCAGTGTGCATCCCACTTCTTTGTGTTCAAGGTGCTACTGTTAATCTCCTGTGGACTTGGAAAACCGATGTCATCTGTTAGCTTTGTGCATAAAATGAGTACTTTGTGAGCTTTGATGAGTGTACATAGTATCATCTGTTTCGATTGCCCAGGCTTTTTGTTCCCTTATTTCAAGTTATTATCTGTATGATAGATGAGGTTGCTGGGTAGCTGGGTCCAGATGGATGAGGTGTTATAATTCATTATCATTATTATCATCCACGTCATCATCTTAGGTGGGGGGGTTTGGAAGGAAGGGGGGTAGCTATCGAAAGCTAATCTGATCTAACCCCCTGCTCAGATCATGAATCCTGCCCATGATCAGTGCTCATCAGTCTCTGCTTAAAGAGTTCCTGTAATAGATATCTCAGGACCTTCTGAGGGCCCCCTTTCCATTTGTTAAAATAAAATTGAATACCTTTTTCGTCACTTGCATTTACTTCTATACCCTTTTCCTTCCCAGAGAACTCATATCCATGCAGAGCCCAGGCAAGAGCGCTGAATATCCCTCCAGTTACTCCACTTTAATCCTTGGCTACCTTTTTGCCAATTATTTTATTTGCAGAGTTGGTCTCTGGTCATGTGATGAGGACAGAGGATAACAAGTGGACAGCTAGAGTATCCCACTTGTACCTTATGATGTCAGGAGAAAGTGAGGAAGGAAGGCATCTAGGACATTGGGTAGACTAGCTGTGGTGAATTTATGAGAGGACACGGGGCGGGTAAGGATGGGTTGTGATCGACATCTTTGCAGGGAACTTCCAAATTAATGAGATCAACACCTCTCTTGATGTCCTGTTATTCTAGTAAATAATTGCAGTTGATCTTTTGAGGTTTCTCTGCTTAGCTTCATATATCACCTAGATAGAATTGAGCCATTTCTCATCTGGAGTTTCCCCTTAAAGCGATAGAACAAAGTTTGATCGAGCCTGGTTTTCATTAACTGTGAAGAGGTGCTCTTCTGATGAGGGCAGTGGTGCGATGCTGCAGTATCCTTTGCCTCCAATAAAATCCTCCTTTCTGGCCTCATAACATGAAATGAGCCTTGAATTTGCAAAAGCTAAACTAGTGGACACAAGCCTTGGCATATTCTAGCAAGTTGGAAAAATGTCCCTGACTGACCCAGGAGCGAACTGTGTTGTCTGAATGCTGGCTCAGAAGAGGCCCATCACCAGGTTAGTCAAAGGGTGTTGAATTTTTTGGCCATAACTATCCTCAGATTGTCCCTACCCCTTCACCATATACATTCCCCTGCTCTCTATATATATACTCTTGCTTTCCATGAACCTGTTTTCTGGTGTACTTCATTCCTACCTCTTTCCTTTCTGTAGCTGTGTATCAGCTGTTTAATTCCTTTTCAGCTGACTTCTCCTAAGACTGCCTTGCCGACCATGGCCTGGTCTTTCTCTTTTTCACACTGTTGGTTCTCACTTTTAAGGGATTGCCTCTTCTAAACTTTCTTAATACAAACATATCCCAAGACTTATTCTAATTCAGTCCTTTTTTTCTTTCCTCTCTCTTTGTCCACTCTTGTCCTTGAAGGTCACAGGTACTCTTGGGCCTGCAGCTTTAGCTTCCCCTAGTGCTTCTAAGGGATTGCTGTTGTCTTCTGACCTTTATTTAGCCCGCAACATCTGAGCTCTAGTTCTGTGTCTCACACTTCTGACCATTTCCTTCTGTGGTGTCTCAGTGGCAGTGCTAAGAGGAACTGATGGAGGGTAGTAGTGACTGGAGTAATCTGCCCCTGGGCCAGCCATTGGTTCATGATTCATCCTAACACACCTTAGGTTGCTCACCACTGGTGGATTGCATAATGTGTAATCTGCAAGACACTTAGCAAGGTATGGTAGAAAGAACACTAAAGAAGCTAGAAAACCTGATTCCAAGTCCAAAGTTTGTTCCTTCTTACTGAAGTACTATACCCAAGTGATTTAACCTTTCTGAATTTCAGTTTCTTTGCTTATAATGCAAGTGGTAGGGAGAAGGGACAAGGAAGGAGTGCTTCTACAGCGTACCTCAGGGTTGTCATGAGGAAACTGTGTTATGAACTGAAACGTGCCTATATAGATGTGAATTCTTACTAGTGTGATGTTTTTAATGTTGCTAGTTCACACATAACATGGACCAACTCCCCTTCTCCTAGGGGTATTGCCCCCTCAACCCTCTCCACAAAGTGGCACCCTTGCAGGGAACTTCACAAGTGCTACTTGCCACCACCTGCTAGTAGCCAGGGAGCCAGAGCTGAGCCCAGCCACTACCTGTCAGGAAGTAGAATCTGTGTGCTGAAAATTTATGTAAAAGTCTGTATATTAAATATAAACATACAGGCAGAATGTTGAGAAAAAAAGGTATAGATTTTTATGATTCAGTTTTGAAATGAGCTATTTATTTGCAAATAGTATTGAGGTAGATTTTTAAAAAATAATTTAGTTCTTTTTAGTTTTCAACATTCACTTCCATAAGATTGTGAGTTTTAAATTTTATCCCCCTCCCTTTCCTCCACTCTCTCCAAGACGGCATGCGATCTTATATCAGCTCTACTTATACATTCATATTAAACATATTTTCACATTAGTCAAATAATGTAAGGAAGAATTAGAACTAATGGGAGAAACCATGAGAAAGAAGAAACAAAACAAAATGGCAAATGAAAAGAGCAAATAGTATGCTTCTATCTGCATTCAGACTCCAAGGTTCTTTGGATATGGGTAGCATTTTCCGTCCTGAGTCTTTTGGAGTTGTCTTAAATCCTTGCATTGCTGAGAAGAGCTAAGTCTATGAAAGTCAGTCATTGCACAGTGTGGCTGTTAATGTGTACAATTTTCTCCTGGTTCTGCTCATTTCACTTAGCATCATTTCATGTAAGTCTTTCCAGGTTTTTCTGAAGTCTGCCTGCTTATTATTTCTTTTTTTGGAGGGGGGAAGGCAAAGCAATTGGGGTTAAGTGACTTGCCCAAGGTTACACAGCTAGTTAAGTGTCAAGTGTCTGAAGTCACATTTGAACTCAGGTCCTCCTAACTTCAGGGCTGGTGCTTGGGCACTGTGCCACCTAGAGGCCCCCTCATCATTTCTTTTTTTTTTTTAACATTTGTTTTTAAAACTTTGATTTCCAGATTCTTTCCTTCTTCCCTCCTCACTCACCGTCATTGGGAAGACAAGCAATTCAATATAGGCTGTACATGGGTAGTTTTGCAAAAACATTTCCATAGTACTTACATTGTGAAAGACTAACTTATATTTCCCTCCATCCTATCCTGCCCCTTACTTATTCTGTTTTCTACTTTGACCCTGTCCCTTTTCAAAAGTGATTGCTTCTAACTATCCTCTCTCCCAATCTGCCCTCCCTTCTGTCATCTCCCCTCTTATCTCCTTCCCCCCTACTTTCCTGTAGGGTAAGATACCCAATTGAATGTGTGTTACTCCCTCCTTAAGCCAAATTCAATGAGAGTAAGTTTGACCCATTCCCTTTCACCTTCCTCTTCTTCCCCTCCATTGTAACAGTTTTCTCTTGCCTCTTTTATATGAAATAGTTTACCCTATTCTGTCTCTCCCTTTCTCCTTCTCCCATTATATTTCCTTTCACATCTTGATTTTATTTTGTTTTTTTGCTTTTTGGAGGGCAGTTGGAATTAAGTGACTTGCCCAAAGTCACAAGGCTAGTAAATGTGTCAAGTGTCTGAGGCCAGATTTGAACTCAAGTCCTCCTGACTCCAGGACTGGTGCTCTATTCATGCACCACCTAGCTGCCCCTTGATTTTATTTTTTAGGTATCATCCCTTCCTATTCAACTGACCCTGTGATCTCTGTCTATGTATACATGTACATACATATACATACACTCACATGTATTTATACACACATATGCCCTCTTATACATACATGTATATGTATGTATATATACATATATATACATATACCCTTCAACTATCCTCATCCTAAGACAAAGTGTCATGAGTTACAATTATCATTTTTCCATGTAGGAATATAAATAGTTCAACTTTAATAAGTTCCTTATGATTTCTTTTTCCTGTTTACCTTCTCATGCTTCTCTTGCTTCTTGTATTTGAAAGTCAGATTTTCTGTTCAACTCGGGTCTTTTCATCAAGAATACTTGAAAGTCCTCTATTTCATTGAATGACCATATTTTCGTCTGAAGTATTCTACTCAGCTTTGCTGGGTAGGTGATTCTTGGTTTCAATCCTAGCTCCTTTGACCTCCGGAATATCAAATTCCAAGCCCTTCAATCCCTTAATGTAGAATCTGCTAGATCTTGTGTTATCCTGATTATGTTTACACAATACTCAAATTTTTTCTTCCTGACTGCTTGTAATATTTTCTCCTTGACCTGGGAACTTTGGAATTTGGCTATAATATTCCTAGGAGTTTTCTTTTGGGGATCTTTTTCAAAAGGTGATCGGTGAATTCTTTCAATTTCTGTTTTGCTGTCTTGTTCTAGAATGTCAGGGCAGTTTTCCTTGCGAATTTCTTGAAAGATGATTTCTAACCTCTTTTTTTTGATCATGTTTTCAGGTAGTCAAATAATTTTAAAATTATCTCTCCTGGATCTGTTTTCCAGGTCAGTGGTTTTTCCAGTGAGATATTTCACGTTGTCTTCTATTTTTTCATTTGTTTGAATCTGTTTAATAGTATCTCGATTTCTCATAAAGCTTCATTTACCCCAGTCTAATTCTGAAGGAATTATTCTCTTCAGTGAGCTTTTGAAATTCCTTTTCCATCTGGCCAAATTGGCTTTTTAAGGCATTCTTCTCCTCATTGGCTTTTTGGGACTCTTTTGCCATTTGAGTTAATCTGTTCTTTGATGTGTTATTTTCTTCAATTGACTCTATTTTCATGATTTTCTTGCATCATTCTCATTTTTCTTCCCAATTTTTCCTCCACTTCTCTTACATAATTTTCAAAATCCTTCTTGAGCTTCTCCGTGGCCTATAACCAGTTCATATTTTTTTTGGAAGCTTTTGGTGCAGGAGTTCTGACTTTATTGTCTTCCTCCCGTTCCATGCTTTGATCCTTTTTGTCACCAAAAAGGAATCTAAAGTTTGATTTCTGTGCATGCTTTGCTTCCTTTGCTTGTTCATGTTGCCACGCAGTTACTTGACTTTTTAAGTTTTTTGCCACAGTAGAGCTTTGCTTTCAGAGAGGAGAGCTTTGTCCCAAATCTCTGAGGTTTTCGCAGCTGCCGGAGCTATTAGTTGGATGCCCTCACTGCTGCCCCCACAAGCTCTGGCTCACTGGTCACATACCTCAGGAACACCACCCAAGACTGTAATCCAGATCCTGGCCAGTTAATGCAAGAATGATTACCTTCTGAATGGTCGCTTGGTCCCCCCTATATCTGCAGGTCAGGAGCTTTGAAGGAGTCACGTGGAGGTGGCTGCATGGCCACCATGCCTCTGCTGCTTCTAGCTCTGAGGCATAGGCTGGACCATGCTCCTCTATCTCCCACCCAGTTCCAACAGAGTTCCACACTGACCTTTTACTTTGTCTTTGGCATTTACGGGTTGATATTTCTGGAAACCACCATAGCTGCTGGTGATCTGCTCTCCTGAATTCTGCTTCAGCTGCTGCTTGTCGGGGCTGCACTGGGGCTAAAACTGTGGGCTCACGCGAGACTGGGCTTGGCTCCCAGCACACCGTAATGGACCCTTCTTGTCCGCCTGCCAGGCTGCCTTTAGCAGGAGATTTGTTTCTCTCTGTCACTTTGTGGATTCTGTAGCTCAAAAATTTGTTTAGAGTCATATTTTACAGGTATTGGAGGTGGTTGGAATGGAAGCTCTGCAAGTTGCTGCTTTTCCTCTGCCATCTTGGCTCCGCCCCTCTCATCATTTCTTTTAGCACAACAGTGTTACATTACATTCACATACCACAACTTGTCCAGCCATTCCCCAATTGATGGACATTCCCTCAATTTCCAGTTCTTTGCCACCACAAAAAGAGCTGCTATAAATATTTTTGTATATGTGGGTCCTTTTCCCGTTTTTATGATCTGTTTGGGTTATTACCCTAGAAGTGGTATTGCTGGGTCAAAAGGTATGCACAGTTTTATAGCCCTTTGGGCATAGTTCCATATTGCTCTCCAGAGTGATTGGATCAGTTCATAGCTCCACCAACATTGCATTAGTGTTCTAGTTTTCCCACATCTTCTCCAACATTTCTCATTTTCCTGTTTTGTCATGTTAACCAATCTGATAGGTGTGATATGGTACCTCAGAGTTGTTT
>CM053588.1:103603309-103670983 GCA_028646515.1 Pseudochirops corinnae
ACTGTTTCCCAGCTTTCTGCTTCTTTCCTAATGTTAGATGCATTGGTTTTGTTTGTGCAAAAACTTTTCAATTTAATGTAATAAAAATCATTTTGCATTTCATAACGTTCTCTATCTCTTGTTTGATCACCAATTCTTCCCTTCTCCATAGATTTGACAGGTAAACTATTCCTTGCTCTCCTAATTTGCTTATAATATCAACCTTTATATCTAAATCATGTACCCATTTTGACTTTATCTTAGTATAGGGTATACAATGTTCCTCTGTGCCTAGTTTCTGCTGTACTGTTTTCCAGTTTTCCCAGCAGTTTTTGTTAAATAGTGAGTTCTTACCCTAGAGGAGATTCTTAATGTGATACATTAAACTAAAATTCTTATTTATAGTTTGCCAACAAAAATTACTTTATACTGATTGGTACATACAGTCATATTATACAAAAGAAATTTTTTTTTACTCCCAGGGCTACTTAGCTAAACTGGCCCTTATCACACCCTTCTTGGGAAAGGAATGACAGGAACCTGGTTGTGAGAAAAAATAATGGTGAAATTAAAGCATTATTCAGTGAGAAAATCACAAAAAATACTCTGAACCTAGCACAATAATTTTTCTGCTAGTTACTTGTTTTTTGGTATCATTGATATGGCCTAAAATTTAGAATTTTTAACTTTTTAAAACATTTTAACTTCTGTCAGAAACAGAACTGGGAAAAGAAATAGGTTTCAAAGAAAAGTAGGAACCAAATAATTGTATATCTGCTGCCAGATTTCATTTTTAAATAATTGTTTTGAAGGCTTGTATGTGATATTTACATGAAAACATAACATTTTAATAAACTTTGGTATATTCAGTCAGTACAAGTTCTATAACTAACTTGCTTAACTGTATTTTTCAGCCGCCTGTCCTGGTTAGATGGCTCTGGAATAGGATTTTCATTGGACTATCCCACCATTAGTTTACATGCTGTCTCCAGGGACCTAAATGCCTATCCACAAGAGCACTTGTATGTTATGGTCAATGCTCGATTTGGAGGTACAGTATTACTTCTTTAATCTTATCCTCCCTTTTCCAGCAATATTATGTTAACGAAAAATAATCTAATGTTATTGAGAGATGGTAGCATTCCTTTGAGGGCTCTTAATTTGGATTTTTGGACAAAGAACTTGGGTCAGATCTCCTTCAAATGAAATTGCATTGAAATCCTCAGTTCAAAAAAAAAAACATTTCTAAGACTCTGGAATTAATAGTTGGTTGCCCCATTTGTTTTTAATACTCTTTTCCATTTAGTTAAACATCTATACAACAGAAAGTTGGAAGTCCGGTAGGAGTTCTTTGTCTTGGTCTTGAATTGTATTTCTTGTGGAATGGGAATTTTACATTTTAGCACATTATTTATGAAGGGTGATTGTTACAATCCTTGTCTTTCACTGCTTCTTGTTTTCTTTGTGCTCACCACTTAGAATTCTTTAATTAGAGAATGACTGTCTCTTTTGTTCAGCTTTGCCCTACTTGTGTTAGAAGTGCTGATTAGGCTTACTTTTAAAGATTTCGGTCACAGCCCTTTGTTTTTCAGGTGATTAAGGAAGAATTTTTATTGGAGTTAAGATTAATTCAACAATTATTTTGCCCATTAAATGAATTTTCCCTTTTAGGTTCCAGTTTCTCTTTAGTATTAGAGGAGGTATTTGACAATGTCCATATGGATGTCTCTTATTTCTCCAGTTGCCATTTTAAAATTGAATTAATTTAATTTCTCCTGAGTTTCTAAATGAATATTTTAAATTCATTCATAGCTCCAAAGTAATTTATTTTTTTGTTATGGGATCCTAAATTATGACTGTTGTAGATCCTCCTAAGATTGGAGATACTAAATGAAAAAATATGATTATAACTACCCAAGTGTAGGACTACTTACGCACAAAACCAAAATTCCATATCATTCTTCAGCTGTGTTTTGATTGAAGAGTGTTGCATTTGGTTCAGTGTTACTGTTCACTCAACCAATGTAATATCTGTGGTATGTAAGACATCATGCTTTAGAAGCTATTAGGATTCAGATAGCAATAAAATAATCTCTAGTATTGTCTGTTACAGAACATAAGAGGAATATATGTACTAGTAATAATTGTGTAAGCTTAGATTTTAGGACTGAAAAGGACCCTTATAGCTCCTAGAGGGAGGCACTATAAGAGAGTGAAAAACATAATAGAAGTTCAGAGGAGAGAGATTGTTTTTTACCTGAAGGATCAGAGAAGATGATGAAGGAGGTGGCTTTGGAACTGGGAAAGCTGATTGGGGGGCAGCTCATTGGCACAGTGAATAGATCACTGGCCTTGGAGTCCAGACACTTCACACTTACTAGCCGTGTGACCTTGGGCAAATCACTTAACTCCAATTGCCCTGCCCACCCCCTCCAAAAAGCAAAAAAAAAAAAATAATAATAATTGAGAGATGAGAGCATTTCAGTTGGATGGAATGGCAGAATGATGGTAGCTGATGCTTCTACAATACTTCAGCATGGGTTTGGGGGCATGGGAAGTGCAGGGCATATGCAGAGAACACTGAATTTGGCTGTGGTGTATACACACACACATATACACGCATACATATGATCTTGAATATTTTTCAGTATTTGCTAGTAAGTAAAATTTTACAAAAACTATTCTCTAGAGCAGTGATTGTGGAAGAAAACTTTACAGCTTTTAGAGATAGAAATGTGTTGGGTTGCCAGGTTAGAACTCAGTTGGTAAACAATTTATACCTTTGTTTAAAAACATTACTTGATTTCTACCTTTCCCCAGTATTTCTGACTCTGTAATTGAAAGTCATTTCTCCCTTTGTGGATTGCTAAGATTGACCATATAGCCTCTATAGCATTTCATCCAGACTGGATGAATAACTTAAAATAGCCTTCTTTATTATATCTTTTCCACTCCCGTCTCTGTACCTAATACTGATTTTTTTGCATTGGTTAGGCTTCTTGGATATGATTTCTATAGCACTTTTCAGGATCTTTCTCTAACCTCTTGAATAGGAATGTGGAGTTGTATTCAGCTTTAAACGTGTTCTTATTATATACGTATAATCTTCCTAAAAAGCCCTTCTGAATGTACAAGTGGTTGCTTATATCATCTTGTTGGAAGCTGAGGTGATTATGATTTATTTTTTGAGGCAAAAATAAGTAGATTTCAATTTTATTTGTAGTATATTATTGGGAAGTAGCATATTGACCTTGTGTTTCTAATGGTATTATGGATGTTCTGATTAGCTTGTTGTATTCCAGTCTTTTAAAAAAATTAGCCAGACTCTTTTTCTTCATGGCCTTCTTTTTCCCTTAATTCTCTTTTTTATCAACCCTCTGTCCATCAGTTTACCCACATACCATGTTTATTGACCACATTCTAGCTGCTGAAACAATGACAGAACTTTGTATCCATTAAGAAAAGTAGTAGAGGTGTGGCTAGGTGGCGCAGTGAATTGAACACCAGCCCTGGAGTCGGGAGGACCTGAGTTCAAATTAGGCCTCAGACACTTAACATAAAACTAGCCATATGACCTTGGGCAAGTCACTTAACCCCAATTACTTTGCCTTTCCCCCTCCAAAAAGCAAAAAAAAAAAGTAGTAGAACATAGTATGAGCAAAAGGTAACATAAAACTGTTGCCAAGCAGTTTTCACATTTTGACCCAAAAACGTTTCATAGTTGATTAAATAAAATTAGATTTGTAACATCTAGACATCTCATTAAATTTCCTTTGGGATAGTTTTAGTAGTCCAGTTAAAAACAGCACAATATAATACTAATGTGAAAAATTTGCTTCTCCCACCCTCCCCCCCATTACTTTTAGAGGAAGAACCAAAAGAACTAAAAGAAACTCCAATGGCAGAAGGGGAAGAAGATGAGGACAGTGATGAAGACATTGAACCAATTGCTGAGTTCAGATTTGTACCAAGTGATAAGTCAGTATGTGAGTATCCTCCTGTTCACTGGTTTTTTTTCATTGAGTAAAAACTTATAGCCTCCATGTGTGCTTATTCTCCATTTAAGTATCTGTGATAACACAGTAATACAGGGTCGGAGCAGTGGGATAATTTGAGGGGAAGGAAATGCTAGATTTGGAGTCAGAAGACCTGGGGTTGGATTTTTGTCTTTGTTACTTTTACTTCCTATGTGACCTTGAGCTGGTCATCTGTCAGATGAAGAGGTGGAGGGTTGTGTTAAATGATTTTTAAAATCTTAAAGTTCTAAGTGTTGTGATCAATGAACACTGAGGGATATTTGTTTTCAGAAAATACATTTAATTACCAATTGTTCAGCGTATCAGAGAAGAAGACAGTTCTGGTGATTTTTTTTCCCCCCAGTGATCTATTAAAAAAAGTTTTATTGTTGCCTTTAGTTATTCCATACTCAGTTCTTTATTGTCTACTCATTGAACCCTTCCTTGTAACAAAGGAAAAAAGCTAATAATTGAGCAGTCTAACATTAGTTTAACAGTGTATATACCACATTCCATATCCATAATCCTCCCTTTTCTTCTGAGGGGAGGAAGGTTTCCTAATGTTTTATTGGACAGATTGTTCATTACAGTTCATTTTCCTATGACACAGTAGTATTCAATTACATGTTTATATACCACAGTTTTGTGAGCCATATATCAATCACTGGGCACACATTTTGTTTCTGGTGTTTTGCTATGAATATTTTGCAGGACAGTATTTTGTCCTATATGTTGGATCTTTGTTTTCTGTCAATGACTTTTTTTGCGGGGGGTGGGAGGGGATGTTAGAGCACGTAATAGTTATCCAGTAGTTGGAGGACTGAATCAGAAAGTATGAACAGTTTAGTGACTTTTCTTACATAATTCCCAGTTGTTTCAAGAACAGTTGGACCAATTCACAGCCTTTCCAGTCCCAGAACTTACTTGTAAGATGAGGGGAGATGGATTCTAAGGTCCCTTCCAGCTCTAAATCTGTATTCATATGGTGTATATTTATAATAGTCTCATTAGGTTCATTTTTCTTGTTGACTAAAGAAAAGATGGTTTATTTATTTATTGTTCAGTGGAAGCATTGTTTGCTGCAATGTGTGAATGTCAAGCTTTACATCCAGATCCTGAGGATGAAGATTCAGATGATTATGATGGAGAAGAATATGATGTGGAAGCACATGGTTAGTGCAGTTTTGTGCTTCAGTTTATTTCAATTTTGATTCAGCCTAACTATTGTGGCAGGGGTTTATAAATCTTTTATGGGTATATGTGTTATGTAGTACAGTGTTGGTATTTGTAATATTTTTCTACATATAGAAAAGACAGATGTAACAGTTTATTCTTATTATCTTTTGAATAAACAAATACATGCAGAATATCACATACGTAGGCCAGAGCATGTGAGAAAAAGGCATCAGTAGAATAAAAAAAGGCATGAAAAAAGAACCTGGGATGATGTCTTAGAACCTCCTCCCAAGACTGAGTCATGTTTCTTACCCATTTTAATGGATCATTTCCACTTTTCCAAAAACTTGTCATTCCTAAATGATAGACCCTGACCATGAGACATTTCTTGTCCTAGGACAATCAGTATCCTGAAATAACTGTCCTATTCCTGATTGGTCTTGTGTACACACAAATAATTTACTTCCACGTATGTTAATGCTTCCTTACCTTTACATTCTGTGTCATATCTGACACAACCCCTCTTCCGGGGATTTTGCTAATGGCTAAACATTTATTTACTTCTCGTATAAAGCATTTTCCTTTGTTCACATAACATTCTTCACCCTCTCATGCTTTTGGTCCTTTTGGGAAGGATTACTGCATACTTGGATATATGCCTATTAGATTTATTTCTCCAGTGCCCTCCTGCCTGAGTTCTGAACCCCACTAGGAGCCAAATTTAACTGTATTTTCTTTTCAGCAGCAAACTTGTTAACATGGATTTTTTTTTCTAAGAATGATGCTATAACTTGAAATAATAGCTGGCATTAAATAATGCTCTAAGATTTGCAAAGTACTTTGTTATCTCATTTGATTTTTAAAAAATTTGTACATTCAGAACAAGGACAGGGGGATATTCCTACATTTTACACCTATGAAGAAGGATTGTCTCATTTAACTGCAGAAGGACAAGCCACTCTGGAGCGATTGGAAGGAATGCTTGCTCAGTCTGTGAGCAGCCAGTATAACATGGCTGGAGTAAGAACAGAAGACTCAATTAGGGATTATGAAGGTGAGTCTTTTCCAGAACTTTTATATTAGACCTGAACAATAGTATCAGACATTCAGTCTTTTCTTTATGGGTTCATAGTTTTAGAATTGGCAGGGGCCTGAGAAGGTCAGCTGGTCCAATCTCCTCATCTTAGAGATGAGTATACTGAGGTCCAATGAGAGGAAATTGACTTGCCCAAGGTCACATAGGTAGTAAATCACCACTTCAGTCTGAATTTGAATCCAGGCCTTGGAACTCCAAATCCAGTATCCATTGTACCACCCTGCTTCTGGTGCATGTTACATAAGTCCTTTTGGATGCTTTCTACAAAGCTGACAGTTTAAACTTTGACCAAAGTATGGTGGTTGCTCATAGGGAGTGAAAGTTGTATTGAGTGTTCTGTATAATTCTAATGCTGAAACTACTAGAAGTCAAGAGACCAGGGTTTGCCCAGTTGCTAGACACTTAGACCTTGCAAAAATGACATCAAAATCTCCGAATTCAGTTTCTGAGCAGGCAGGAGTTAATCTTCTAGAGGAAGGCACTGGTAGCCAGGGAATCAGAAAAGGCTTCCTGGAAAAGGTGGGATTTTAACTTGAGCCTTGAAGGAAGCCTAGGAATAGCTGAGGAGGAGCTATTCTGGGACACCAGTTAGGAGGCCATTGCAAGAGTCTAGGGGAGAGGTAGTGTGGGCCTGAGCTAGGGTGGCAGCTGTGTGAGTGGAGAGAAGGGACAGACAGGACAGGCTGTGAAACAGTGGATTTGTGGAGTGAGTAAAGGTCATGCTAAGGATGTAAACCTTTGGGTCTGAGAGGGTAGGTAGAGTGTCCTTGACAGTTTAGAATGGGGGAGGCTTTAGGGGAAATGATAATGAGTTGTGTTTTGAACATGTTAATTTTGAGGGACATTTGAGTTCTAGATGTCCAAACAGTTCTAGATGGTGATGAGGGACTGGAACTCGGGAGAAGAACTAGGGAGGGATATATAGTTCTGGGAATCATTTGCATAGAGACAGTCATTAAATCCAAGGGAGCAGAAGAGAGCCAGCAGATGGAGAATAAAGGAATGGAGACAAGCCAGGACAGAGCTTTGAAGGCACCCACAATTTGTGAGCGTGGCCTGGGTGAAGAAGCAGCAAAGGAGACTTAGGAGGAGTGGTCGGACAGGTAGGAGGAGAAACGGAGAGTAGTGTAACAAAAGCTTAAACAAATAGAGCATTCTCAGCAGCATCTAAAGCTGCAGAGCGGTCAGCAGGAATGGAGATGGAGAGAAGACCAGTGAAATGTATAATTCAGCCATCACAGGTCACTTTGGTGAGGGCAGTTTCAGTTCAGTGATGAGTCAGAAGGTAGTGCTGAGGGTTTAAGAGAGGGAGAAAGGAAAATGGGGGCTTATCATTTCCTGAGGAGTGTGGCTGAAGATGAGAGGAGAACGATTAGGTTGAGAGCATTTTAAAGATGGAGGAAACATACGTAGAGGCAGCAGGGAAGGAATCACAGAGGAGAGCATGCATGGGGCCACAGTGGGAAAAGATAAGAGACTTGTAGTAGTCCACACTTCACTTTTAAGGAGTCTTTTAACTAAGCTTGAACTTCCTCTCTGGGGGGAAAAGGTGAATGCAAAGTACAGACCAGGCAATGTTACTGCACCTTCACTTTCGAGAAAGGATTTGAATTGGGGGGGAAATGGGACTTCAGAATACGATTCTTTTCCTGTAATGGTCTTTCATTTCATGTTTATATGTACCCAGTTTAGATGGTTATTACCTAGAAATTCTCTCCATTTTTGGAGTTCATTGTATAAATTACAGAATTTTAGAATTGGAGGGAAATTTTGAGATCATTTAGGGTTTTGTTTTTTTGGTTTGTTTGGGTTGTTTTGCATTTTGGAGGGGAGAGGGCAAAGCAGTTGGGGTTAAGTGACTTGCCCAAGGTCACACAGCTAGTAAGTGTTAAGTGTCTAAGGCCATATTTGAATTCAGGTCCTCCTGACTCCGGGGCCAGTACTCTATTCACTGTACCACCTAGCCACCCCTAGGGTTTTGTTTTTTTTTAACCTAGGATAAGGAACTGCTTAAAGATCAAGGCAAAAAATTAATGATGCAATACAATTAATTTTGGAGTCCAGACAAGAAGTCATATATGCTAATCCTTCTAACTTGGTATTACCTCTTATATTACAAATGGAAGACTGGAGATTTGTCTTTATTCTTGAAAAGCTCACAAGTGGTTGTAATGAGAGTAATGATTTCCTATAGAAATTAATGTTCATTTTTTTGTTAACTTACTTGTTAACTGTGTATAATATCTTGTATATGCCTTAGGAACTAATAGTTAAAATTATATTTTAGAGGAGGTTTTTGTGAATTTATTTTGTCCATGTTCTCCATGCATACCCCATTAATTACTTTAATGCTTTCAGAAGTTAATGCTTTCAGAAGCTGTAATCTTGGTCAGGTTGCACCTTCCTTCAAAACAGATTGCAAATTCCTCCATAACTCAGCAACTCTAAATTCTTCACCTAGTAGTGGTCCACTTCAAATTGAGCTGGGTTGGTCCTTAGAAGAAATGCATTCATCATGAACCCATACTATGAAGCTTTTTCATCTTGGTGTAGAGCCTGCCAGAGTTTGTGGTTCGTTGGTACAATATTTTAGTAGTCAAGGCCTCTTCACGCCACAATAAAAAATAGAAGTAGAACTTTAGTAGAGTGCCCTGTTAATTAGCATCTCGCAAATGCGATTTGACTGTAGTAAGGCTTCATGGTCTTCTTTTGTTATTACAAATAAGAGCTTAGCGCTCTGCCACTCCAGAAAGACCAAATAAAGTTTAAAATGATAATTTTGGCTTTGTTACAATTTTCCAGCACCATTTCCCCCCGCAATTCCTGGATGTTCTATTTTAAATCATTACCAGCTTCTTGCCATCAGAGAATGCCAGCTCTTTCTATCATAATGTAACCTACTCTGAACAAAAAGTATTCACAATCCACAGAATTTTAAAGTCAGAGGGGCGACCATACAGCCACAACCATATCTGAAAAGAACTTTCCATGACTGTGTATTCAACAAATTGGTCATCCAGTCTCTGCTTGAAGACCTCCAGTGATGGATTATGGATTTTATAAAAAAATTGACATTTTAAAGGGTCAGAGAAAATATTTGTGAATCCACTTAACTGGGCCCATGTAAACCATAGTGCATTGAAATATAGAATGAAAGTGCCACTATCATTCTCTCTCCTGTTGTGGGATTTCCACTCTATTCTTAGGAGACTTCACTTCCTCCTATGACACAGCACCATGTTACATACAGTCCAAATGAGGGTGCTGTTTTCACTGTGTATGTTAAATATTGATAAAGCTTATTTTTAGATAAAAAATATAAATTATAGTTATCATGTTTTCTTCTACTCCAGTATATTATCATGCACTCCACTTTGAAGAACACTGGTATATTCCATATCTTTCTCACAAGAATAATGTGAAATACTTTGCCAAATATTTGCTAAATTTAGTTAAATTGTATCTACGGCATTCCTTTGACCTACCAGCTTAGTAACCCTGTCAGGAAAGGAAATCAGGTTATTCTTTCTTGATCTGTTCTTTATGAGGCCACAGTGGCACTTTGTGAACACGGCTTCCTTTTTCTGAGTATTTACTAAATGGTTTAAAATAATTTGGTCTTCCTCTTGGCTCTCTGCTTTTTTTCCAAGATGGGATGGAGATAGATACCACACCAACTGTTGCTGGACAGTTTGAGGATGCAGATGTTGATCATTGAAGATTACTTATGCCAAAATTAGGTGAGTGAGTGGTTTGTTTTCTTACTTGGCCTTGAATATGAAACTTGATTAATGATATGAAATGCTAAATTTTACTTTTCATGACCTGGTTAAGATACTCATTCACACATCTTTTATTCAGCTAACATTAGGTATCTACTCTATGCAGAGAACTGTGCTAGGTGTCACATTTGAAAATTAAGGTAAACTGAGAGACAATGGTCTGAGCATGATTGATTTATTAGCTAGTAGTACGCTAGTAGTAACCAATAAATTGGGTCATTGACCTTTCTCAGTGACCAAAAGACCTAGAGATAGGGTTCACTAGCCTTAATATAGTTTTGGAAAGTACGGAGTTGGGTAGGTTGGGAAGACAATGCAATTAGTCACAGGATGGACAGCGTGATGGCGGTGAGGACAACATGATTGGTTACATCAAGCAGAGTAGACTAGTACTTATGTGGGGCTAGTAACCACCCCTCTCTGACATAAAGGAATGCTTGATGGATTTATTGGATCCGTTTGCATCCTGAGGACATTGTTAGTGGACCATACATAGCAGACTCCCTGGCTCCTAGGAGAGAAAACCCTCCTTATTTATACAAGGAGGGGCAGCTAAGTGGCACAGTGGTCAAAATATATTAGAAATTCTGAGCAATACTTGAATGTTTTAAATATTTGTGATTTCATCACTCTGGGTATTCTAATTGCATACAATCCACAATCCTTTTGTACCTTAGTTTAAAATATGTTTTTTGAGTTGTATGGCCAAAATATTTGTCTTGTAGATGTGGTCCTGCCTGAAATCTCTAGGATGATTCTTAGAAAAATGAGTGTGATGCTAAGGGTCTTTTGCCAGGCTCTCCTTCATGCCCTTTCTAGATTGCTATAGAAAGTGTCAGAGCTCATATTCTGCTGACATAGCCCATTATGAGAACCCAGGTCCACAAAATAATATAGTGAAAGAAAATTATTGGACCTGGAATCTGAAAACCTGGGTTCAAATTCCTGCCTTGGACATTTCCTAAAAGCAAGTCACTTTTTCTCTCAGAGCCTGTTTCCTCATCTACTAATTGGGTAACAATCACAAGGTGAGGAAGGTACTTGGCAACTCTGTACAATGTCAGTTGTGTTAATAAACTAGAAAAATATACATTATCTGTGTTTGTCTCAATCACTTATTTAAGTACATGTTGTCTCCCCCAAAAGAATGTAATTGACTTGAGGGAGAAGGACTGCTAAATATTTTGTCTTCATTCCCAAGCTCTAGTAGAGAGCCTGGTATGCAATAGGTACTTAATAAATGTTGGTTTGATTGTTTTTAGCCCTCTTACTTGCATCGTGGTGCTTGATTACATTGATATTCACAAAATGTCAGTCTTGGAAGAGAATTCTATCTAATCCTACCCCTGTCTGAATAAAGATCCCTTCTACACCATACCCATGAGCTAGTCATCCAACTAGGCAGCCTCTACCTCATTCGAGTGGCTCTCATTGTAAGAAGTTTTTCCTTATGTCAGGATTAAATTTGCCACTGTACTTTTCTGTTGTTTTGCTCTTAGTGCTCTTATTCTCTAGAACCTAGCAGAGCAAAACTGATCCCACTTGTACATAACAGTCCTTTAGATACCTCAGAACAGCTGTCATATCCTAAGTCCTTCTTCACACTGAATATCCCTGTGCTTGAATTAGAGACTGTTCAACATCCTACTTGCCTTTCCCTGAACACTTCAGCTTATTAATGTCCTCCTTAAATATGGTCTGTTGAACTAATGATGCCCGGTATTCCAGATGTAATCTGACTAGGGCAGAGTAGAGAGGGACCAGAACCTCCACAGATCGAGTCACTGTGCCTCTGTCTGTACATCTTAAGATCACAATTATTTGGATGGATATTCCAGAGGATTGGTCCTTTAGTACATGCCTCTTGGACAGATACTTCAGATAAAAAAGAGCTGGGTCCAGAATTGAATAGGAGGCTGGATTATCTTTGTGAAATTGCACAGTGTTTTTAATGAGCCCATGCTTTTCCCTGAAACAAAGGACCATCTTATTAATGTCAATATTCTTCCAGTTATCTTCAGTGCCTAGGAGTCTTGGAATACCACAGTTTCTGAAGAATTAAGTTTTAGATCACCCACAGGGCAATGGAGAAGGTACAGGGTAAGTGAGTAGGTAGCAACATAATATCATTGAAGAATTATACAGAAACAGCTGTGTAAAGTTTATCATCAGATGTATGACCAGAAAAGGAGGTGGACTAGTCTTCTGATGAGAGCAAGAGGTGGATAATCCATGGGTTCCTTTGTCTCCCCACAACATCAGAAGTGGTCCACATTGGGTGACTGTCCAATGGCCAGAGGACTGATGTGATTCATGGATAAGAAGAACCTAAATCCTTAAATATATGTCATATCGCCTTAGTCTTTTGATTCCTTAGAGATAAGGACTATAGGTATGGGGTGAGGAGGGGAGATTGTTTTGTTTTTTCATCTTTCTAGCACTAAATACCACTAAGAACCATGTGGTTCTTAAAGGAACCACGACATTATAAGTTGTGGGGCCTCTCTTCACACAGAGATCATAGATTCATTGTGTATTTGGAATAGGTTTAGACTGTGTTCCCTTAGGTGCATTACTCTACATGTACCTGCAGTTAAATTTATCTACCAGTTTTCTGACCACCGACTGATAAATTAAATGCTTGTGATTGTTGACACTAATTTCATGACTTTTGGGGGAAATTTGTCCTTGAACTCACAATTAGAACTATCTAAAGGAGGAATGAACTACCATGTCCCACCAACCTCCATTAAGAGGTGGTATGTCCACTTGTTTCAAATGTCATAAAAGGAGTTTTAGAATAAGTGAACCCTAAGGTTCTGCCTCTCTCTCACCCTCCCATGTTCTCATTCTCTCTCTCTCTCTCTTTGTCTCTCTCTTTCTTTCTCTCTCCTTTCTTTCCCTGTCCCTCCCTCCCTCCTGAATTCACTTCTTTTGAGATATCTACTTCTCCCCCTTTCCACCCCTCTTTCTCCAAGCCTTTGTTTTAGAGGTGGACCATCAACCAGCCTCCACACCCAGGTTTTCTGTATTGTTCTTGGATTAGCTTTTAACTCTCACTTGAAACAAGATCATTGCTATTTATTGTTTTCTTATTTTTAGTCAGACTTCATAGTATTCAAATGACTCAGTGGGTATAATTGTGGGAATTTCACATTTTCTTGTCAGGGAAGCACATTTTTAGATTCCATTGTGTTTCTTTCTTCATGCTGAAAGTAAGAAAAGAAAGTACCTTGATCTCTAACCTTCATTTGCCAGGATCACAACATAGCCTGCCTGTTACCTATGTGAGATGTTCCTGTAATGTTCTGGTTAGAATTCTGAAGAGACTGTGTAATAACAAAGTAATTATCATATCATCACAGAGCTTCCTAATGTGAAAATCGTCTGCTTTTCTATTTTCTTCATGCCAGAGAACAGGAGATATGGTGTTAATAAAAATTGAACATCTTAAAACTGGCAACTGTCTGAAAATTCCCAGGATTGTACAAAACTTTTAAGTGGGTATTTTTTAAATGTGTTATAAAAATAAACAAGGAATTACTGTGTGTTTAAAATGACCATGCTAACACTGATTTTTCTCACTAAAAGATACTATAATTAGCTGTTTTAAAAACTGCCAACTTCTTTTTCAGATTCTACATATTACTGAAGAAGGGAACTTTCTTTGTTTCCACAGTGGAGAGGCAGGAGAAGAAACATCTTTTTCCCCTCTGCAAAAATTACCTAAACCAATTCTTTCTTCAGACAGACTTATACTGAGGCCATATGAATCACCACCAGCAGAAGCTTACAGTCTTTATTAACAGAAGTGGCTGAATTCACCGAAGATGATATTTGTAGCTTATTGACTCCAGAATTCCATGTCAAGTTGCAGTCATTTAGGCCTGTAAATCCTCCTCTCACAGTTTTCATCTCACAATAAGGCAGGAGGCCCACATGGTACAGGGGTATGGAAAAGAATAAAGAGGTGGGAGGATGTACAGCCAGAATATGCCATATATGCATATATATGTACATCCACACATGTATATGCATGTCCACATACATGTATGTATGTGTGTGTGTATAGGTATACAGCAGCACTTGCTCCTTAAGAAGAGGAGATTAAGAGGTCTCAGAGGCTTGCCTCTCTTCTTTTGTTCTCTGGATCAATCAGGTAACTACCCATAGGGAATATCAAAGCCTGATTAGCTTATTCCTACTTCTATGAGTAGCCTAATTAACTATTCTTCCATGTCCCACCAACCTCCATAACATAAGCTGGGAGCTTCTGACAGGCTTTTGCTATTTTCACAGTTCACTTTAGTCTGAAAAACGAATTTTATAATTCCAGTCTGTTGTGACAAATTGGCCTCAAAAGCTATCCCCTCTTAGATACCTCTGAAAATTTAGAGAGGCTGGGATGAGTTCCTTAAAATACTGAAGATGAGAATCCTTTTGTCTTTGTTACAGCGAAATAAATAAAATTAGGTTTTATATGCTATTCTGTGGTGTCTCTTCATACCGTGTTTTTAACTTTTTGATATATGTAGTGTTTAATTTACAATATATATCTGCTATGTATCCTTTTATAGTACAGTCCTACCAAGAAACAGTGGGAATTCTTAATATTTTGAGCTTTGTTTGCTCGTACCTCTTTAGCCACTTGTCTTAAAAAAATATACTAGAGCCATGTTTTAAGAGGTTTTCATCTCTTCCCCTTAAAGTAGGAGACGTCAAATAACATAGTCACAGGTTAGCACTTACAAGCTCCCACTGGGAAGGGGGTGTCCATTTATGATTAAAAATTAAGAAATTAAAATAATTTTGATGCTCTCAGAAAATTCAGAATATTTACCAGTTCATCAAATGTTATTAGATTTCTCTCATTCCACAAGGACATAAATAGTAGAACACTTAGCCAACTATTGGTTTCCTTTTGTTTTATCACATCACTGTCCCTTCCTACAGTCCCCCCAACAGATTCTGTCTTTGTAACTGTGAATCAGAAAGCAAAACAAACTGACCACGTGCCTGTGATTTTGTTTCTTGCCCACCCTCAGACCTCTCCTAATAAAGAAAAACAGTTAAACAAAACAAAAATTTACAACTTCTTCTGTTAGTGGTGTCTACTGTCACTATCACTGGCCTCTTTGCTATCTCCACTTAA
Source organism: Pseudochirops corinnae (assembly GCA_028646515.1). Lineage (NCBI taxonomy): Eukaryota > Metazoa > Chordata > Mammalia > Diprotodontia > Pseudocheiridae > Pseudochirops > Pseudochirops corinnae. The sequence continues at coordinate 103,618,511 of CM053588.1, forward strand.
GAAGGGAAAGTATTTCATCATTTGTCCTCTAAAATTAGCATCGATCTCATGGCATGGAATCTGAATTGATGCCTTTTTGTGTTGTCTTCATTTACATTATTTAGTCCAATCCAACAAGCATTAATTAAGTGCCTTCTGTGGCCCCTGTGCTGAGCCAGGAATTCCTTGAAGGTAAAGAGGAAATGGCTGATACTAAGATATTGTCGACATGAGATGGAGTGCCTAGTTCAGTGGCAGTTTAGGCCAAAACATAGAGATCTTGAAAGGTAGTAGTAGCATGCAGTAAGTCTGAAAAGATAGAATGGAGCCAGATTGTGAAGAGCTATAAACGTTAACCTGGGGAGTTAGTATTTTATCATAGAAGCATTTAAAAACGCCTGAAGATTTTTGAGTAGGAAATACATCAGATTTGTATTTTAGGAAGATTATTTTGGTCCCGTGTCAAGAGTGGTTTGAAGAGGAGAGAAACTAGACAGTTGCTGTTGAAATAGGAGGCTGTTGCAGTAATCTAGGCAAGAGTTAATAATATCTTGACCTAGATTGGTTGCCTCATTAGTGCAGCGATGAGGTTCTTTGGAGGGAGAATTAACAAGATTTTGGCCAATGGCTGGATATGGAAAGTGAGGGAGAGGAAAAAGCAGAAGGGAGAGGGACTGCTATTATGTCTGTAAACTTGACACCTGTCACCTAATAGGTACTTGGTACATAACAGATGCTTAATACATGGTTGATTTGCATAGAGACATAATCAAACCCAGGAGAAGTTAATGAGATTCATAAAAGAATATAGACAGAATAGAGGACTTAAGACAGCTTTGGGGGATACCTACAGTTAGTGAGTGGGTAGACAATCCCAGCAGGTATGAGGAGTGTCAAGAATGCCTAGAAAGAATCTAAAAGCGAGTCAAGAAGCATGAGAACTGAGAATAAGACTTCCTAATAGACTGGGTAATTGCTCATTAATAACCTTGGAGAGCAGTTTGAAGTGAGCAGTGGAGTTAGAAATCAGATTGAAAGGGATTTTGAAGTAAGTAGTCGACGAGAAAATGGAGGCAACAAGTCTAAGTAGGAATACACTACACTTTTACAAAAAATTATGTCTTAGAACATAAAAACCTCACAAATGCAGAAAAGCAGAAATATTTACAAACTTTACTGATCACAGTGCAATAAAATTTATATTAGATTTGCTAAAGAAAAAATAACGGCAACAGACTAAAAAATTCTAAAGAACTGTTGGGTCAAAGAACAAATTATAAAAGTGATTATTTCTGTAAAAATGAAACAGCATTCCAAAATTACTGGAATTTAGCAAAAGCAGTTCTTAGGAGAAAATTTATATCACAATACTTTTATTAACAACTACAAAAAAGGGAAAGTTCAGTGAGTTGGGAAACTTAAAATCCTTTAAAAAATTTGTTTTTAATATCAACTAAATGCCAAAATGAAAATTAACAAAATTGAAAACAAAACTAGGAGCTGCTTTTTTTTTTTTAAGAAAACCAATAAATTATTAGCTAATATGGTTAAAAAGAAAGGAAAACCAAATCAGCAGTATCAAACATTAAAGAGGAGGATTCACAACAGGTGAATAAAGGATATTGTCTTTGCTGAACTATGCCAACAAAATAATGAAATGCTACATACATGTACTTTCAGATGAGATCACTATATTATTACTTTTACTTCACTAACTTTGTCATAGCCATTTTATGAAGTGATCATTTGCAAATGTAACAAAACAAATCAATAAAACTTAAAAAAAAAAACAGATTGGTACCATAATACATTTCACTTGACAGGGAAAGGGGTGGGGAGTAAGAGCGATAGTAGATTGTGGGAGGAGTTAATCCCAAGGAGAAAAAATTCCTAAGGATATATAAAATCACTTAGAGTAGCTCTTTTTGTGGCAGCAAAGATTTGGAAACTTGGAGGATGCCTTATCAGTTGTGGAATGGCTGAATAAGCTATGGCATATGAAAATGATGGAATACTGTTATGCTGTATGAAATGAAGAAGGGGATGGGTTCAGAAAAACTTGGGAAGACTTGTATGACTCATACAATGTGAAACAAGCAGAACCAGGACAACAATTTATACTGTGATAACATTGTAAAGGCAAACAACTCTGAAAGACTTGGGAACTCCAATCAGCACAAGAACCAACCACAATTCCAGAGGACTCATGATGAGACGTGCTACCTACCTCCTAATAAAAGAGGTAATTGAGGCATATTTCAGGGGACATGGCTAATGCAGGAATTTTTTTCTTTTATTTCCTTCATGTTTTTTCCTTTCCTTTATAGCAAGGGTTTTGCTTTTCTTTCTCAAGGTGAGAGGAGGGGCGGATGTGAAGAGGGAGAAGGCAGATTTTGGTGGTGGAAAATTATAAAATTGAATTTTTAAAAATGAGCCTGTATGCTGGCATCTTCCTTCAGTTATTGGTGCTTTGTAATAAATGATGTCCTCCAGTCTGGAAGGTGTCTTCTAACTGCATTTCAGATCTTACTGAATAGTTACTTGATTTAATGGAATAACATCCTTATCACTAGGATGAGAGCAGGTTTAAGAGGAGACAAACACAGGAAAAGACTGAAGGATTTCAAGAGATATGTATCATGTAGGTATGACAATTTGGGGTGATTATAAGAGCAGAGGAGTCCACCTGGGTGGCTGAGGTAGAGTGAAGATGCAGTTGGGGGTATTAAGGTATTTGAACTGAAAAGTCATACAGAAAAAGCCAAATGAATGATCAATAATAACTAGCATTTATGTAGCTCTTTAAGGTTTTCAAAGTACTTAACAAATATTTTATCCTCAACAATCCTGGGAAGTAAGTGCTATAATTATCCCCATTTTATAGATGAGGAAACAGGCTGAGGGAATCCAGGGTCACCCCTTACTAAAAGAGTTGAAACCAGAAACATGTGAAGACTTGGATATATTGATGCAGAGTGAAGTGAGCACAACCAGGAATACTATTTTATGACAACAATGAGGTCTTTTTGACTTCAGGTCTACCTGTTTTTTTGAGGGAACTTTGACACATATATTAATTTCCCCACATAGAAGGGTAAAGGTTGAGGTAGAGAGACTAACGGCCGGGTCTTGAACTTCTTGAGAAAGGCTGGTAGTTAACTGGTACTGGGATCTGGAGAGGATGTTACACCTGGATGGATTGAAACTCAAAGGAGAAATAATGTAGTGATGGTGGCAATATCATGAATAAAATCCAAGTAGCAACATAGAATACCCTTGGTCCTCCCAGTGCAATGCCTGTGATATGGGGGTGGAGTGGGGTGAGGGGCTGTTGGGGGAGGAGAATTGCACATAGTCCTGTAGTGATCAAGGATATAATCTCTTCTGGTGGAGCTAGTTTTCTGGGATTGCATGAAAATGGAAGGCATATGAGAAGCAGCTTATAATAGAGTAGGTTTCTAGGAGGCACAATAGAAGGGGAGGCGGAACAGGACAGATCTGAGGAGGGTGAGAATGGCAAAGGTGGTTTCCACATAGGCAACTTAGGACCTTGAGTCACCTGGATTAGGTCAAATTGATAAGCACTCATTAAGTACCTATATTCAAGGCACTGGGCATACAAAAACACAACCAGTTACGGGAACAGAAAATGACTTGCCTTAATAAGATTTAACCTGTTGGAGAATGGAAAGGTGGCACAGTGAATAGAGCACTAGCCCAAGTCAGGAGAACCTGAGTTCAAATATGACCTTAGATACTTGATGACACTTACTAGCCGTGTTACCTTGGGTAAGTCACAACCCCAGTTGCCTTGCCTTCCCCCCTCCAAAATAAAAATAAAAGGGAGAAAATGAGGCAAAAAATAAGCCCCACTCCATTAAAAATATTCACAAGTCAGTCAGGCTTTGAATAGTTCTAGACTTACACTTTACAATTTAAAACATTAGGCAATTCATTGTGTTGCAGGAGGAAAAAATCTTTAATTACAAGTTAACTAATATTCAGAAAGGTTTACTAGTAGTCATAAAGACAGGAAGAACAGTTTTTAGAAGGAGTATTATAATTGAGAAGAGCTTAAAACTTTTATTTTTAGCACACAAATGAAAGATTCCAAAATAGCATACAATCCTTCAGGACAAGCATTTTGTAAACCTTAAGAATGCTGTACAACCGGTGGCTAGGTGGTGCAGTGAATAGAGCACCGGCCCTGGAGTCAGGAGGACCTGAGTTCAAATGCAGCCTCAGACACTTAATCCAAAAACTAGCCGTGTGACTCTGGGCAAGTCACTTAACCCCAACTGCCCTCCAGAAAGCAAAAAAATAAATAAATAAAAGAATGCTGTATAAGCAACAGCCTTTATCACTATGTGAGAGGCTCAAGGAAAAAACTTTTAGGAGCTGATCTGTCTTGAATTTGTGAGAGATTTGGTGGTTATGGAAATACATGACAAATTCGTCTTCACTTGGCCATGTTTCTAAATTTACCCACCCTGAGAAAGAAACATGATTCTTTCAAGTAACATCTTCCTCTATGACTTGAGCCCTTTACCTGGTGTGTGGTTTTCCTTGGGTGCCTTGGATACTTCAGTGAATCTAAGGCCCACCAATTTCTCATCCTTTTTGGCTACTGTTCATATCTTCCCAGAAATCCTTTTGCAGGGAGTCCCCACTTGAGTAATCTGGATATTGAGTGGATAAAAGTGGAAGAAATGGGCTGTTTATCAATTATTCCTCATTCTCACTATGGAATGGTCTACCTGCTTTTCTGGACCAATATCTCTGATGATATCATTATGGAACTTTTTTCATAATTCATAATTCTATATCAATAATGTATTGTAGCCTAGTCTCACAAACCATGAACTTCTCCATTGCATTTGGGTAACCCACACAGTTATTTCATCAGAATCTGATATTCCATGTTTCAGCTATATAATATAATCAGATAGACAAGAAGATGGACCCGAAAATGAACAGAAGGAAGAAAGTAGAATAGATTGCCTTTGGGGAATTGAACAGTTTTTAAAAATTCAATTTTATTTTGTTTTCAGTACCAAATTCTCTCCTCCCCTTCTCCATCCATTGAGAAGGCAAAATATAAAACTTGTTACAAATGTGTGTTACAAATATATATATATATATATATATATACACACGTGCAAAACAAATTGCCATGTTAGCCATGTTCCAAGAAAAAAAAGAAAATATGTTCTTTGGAATTGTGGTTGGTTATTATTCTGATTAGAGTTATTATGTCTTTCAGAATTAATTATCTTGGGGCAGCTAGGTGGCTCAGGGAATAGAGCACTAGCCCTGGCGTGAGGAGGACCTGAGTTCAAATTCGGCATCAGACACTTAACACAAAACTAGCTGTGTGACCTTAACCCCAATTGCCCTACTTTCCCTCCTCCAAAAAGCAAAAAAAAAAAAAAAAAAAGAAGAAGAAGAAGAAAAATTAGTTGTCTTTACAATATTGCCACTACTGTATAAATTGTTCTGGTTCTGCTCACTTTGCATTAGTTTGTACAAGTCTTCCTAGCTTTTTCTGAAACCCTCTCCTTCATTACTTCTTAAAGTACTTTAGTATTCCATAACATTCGTATACTATAACTTGTTCAGCCATTCCCCAACCAATAGGCTTCCCATGAATTTCCATTTCTTTGTCATCACAAAAAGAGCTGCTACAAATATTTTTCACATATAGGCCCTTTTCCTTTCTTTTATTTCTTTGAAGGATAAACCTAGTAGTGGTATTGCTTAGTCAAAAGTTTAATAGTTTTTTGGGCAGAGTTCCAAATTGCTTTCTAGAAAGGTTGGACTAGTTCACAGCTCTACCAACAGTGTGTTAGTGAACCTATTTTCCTGCATGGCCTCCACCATTTGTGATTTTCCTTTTTTGTCATCTTAGCTGAACTGATGAGTCACAGTGTTTTTTAATGACTCTTCAGTTTCTCCCAGAAACAAAAGCTCATATTTTTAACAGCAATCTTCTTCATATGGTGACAGATGAAAATAAGAGTTAGCAGCTTTTTGAATCAAGCACAGTCCTATAGTATTACAACTCAAAGAGCTGGAAGGAACCTTATCTCTAAGGTTCCTCATTTAGTCCAAAACCCTCATTTGGTCTTAGACATACAAACATTTCCAAAGCATCTATGACACATTCAAGGTCTCACAGATAGTAGCACCTGGTAATAACTAAGCCTTTTGCAAAGGAAAAAAAAAGAACAGAAAAGTTAAATCTCTATGACAAAAAGAAAAGCCTACATGATTGTTAGTGTTGATAGTCTACCAAAGCTAAAATTGAAATGTATTCCAGAAAAAAACCTGACCAATTATTGCCCTTTCTTTTTCATTAGTGAGCAAATATTTCTAAGAGTTTATTTTTCTTGATCATGAGTATGTATAATTAAACCTTAATTGATAAGGGATAAACATTAGAACCAAGCGAAAAAGAAAACAGGAATTTTCCCTGTTTGGAGGAAGAGATCTCTTCCTTCCCTCTGTCTGGTCAACGAGGGGACAGAAAGATACCATGCAAAATAATAATAGGAATAAATTTGAGTTGGGAAAAGATGTTCCTCTTCTAAGTTTTACACAGTGCCTGGCACACAGGTGCTTAATCTTTATCGCTTGAGATTTATGGAAAAATGTTCTAAATTTATGACTTTGTAGAAGAAAATACATGACTAAAACCAGATATGATCTTTGAATATAAATGCATGGTATGATGAGAACAAAATTATACTAAACATAAGAATTGAATTTTTCTAGATTTATTATGTATTGGTAAATTTAAAATTAAGAAATTAAAATATCTGCAGCCAACTCTCTCTTTATTCTTTTCCCCAAGGAGATTGTGGGATATGAATTCTCTCAAATAATGTATTGATTTTATTTAACTTCTAAGTGATCGGGACTCATTTTGTGTGAGATGAGTTCTCAAGTGGAAAGGATATTTAAGAGCCGTGTGTCCTCACAAAGCAAAATGTGTTCAAGGTGAATAATATCAATCAATCAATCAATCAATTTATTTATTCATTAAGCATCTAAAATGTACCAGGCACTGTCCTGGGTTCTGTAGACACAAGAATAAGTTCCTGTTCCCAAGGAGTTTACATTCTATTGGTAAGATACTATGTATAATTATATACAGAATAAATATGTGTCTCTGAATGTATTTATATGTGTGTGTGTGTGTGTTTACATACACACACACCAAAACGTGATTTGAGAAGAATACTCCCACTTGTGGCGATTGAGAAAGCCTTCATGTAGTCTCAAGGTATTTATTACCCCCTTCTAGTAATCATTGCTTTTAATTTTTCCTCTCTATCTGAAATTTTAAGAAATTTTGAATATAATTTTTTAGTGAGAAACATTTTATTTGTGGGCAGTCAGAATAAATGATTTGATTTAATCCCATTGTTTAGCAAATTCAAGCAATACATGTTACTAATTTGAAGGAAAGAAAAAAATGGGAAAAGGAAAACTAGAACAATGTAATTAAAACAGAGGAAACGATTTGGAAACAAAATTTTAAGATTAAGAAACTGACAGTAGTATACCAGGAAAGTGAAATATAGGTTTACAAAGAAAAATATAGTTACTCATAGCAGAGTTACTCTGATTTGCAAGACGTTACAAATGCTATTGCAAAAGCTATTGATTCAGAAAACTGAATGGGAGGCTCAAAACAATTTTTAAATAGGCACAGAAAAAAAGTTTATTTGTTAGAAACTATTTTTTTATAAATGCTGGTATCTCAGAATAGTGAATGTCATTGGTCCTCTTTGAAAACAAAGAACGAACAGCAATGACAATGACAACTATGTGCTAGGCACTGTACCGAATGCTTTGTATTTTAATCTCAGTTTGCTCCTCCAAACAAACTTGGGAAGTAGGTACTATTATTTTCTCCACTTTACAGCTAAGGAAACTGAAACAAACAGAAGTTAAATGACTTACCAAGGGTCACACAGCTAGTAAGTATCTAAGGCAGGACTTGAACTCAGGTCTTCCTGATTGTAGGCCCAGGACTCTGTGCACTGCATCACTTATCTGCCATTTCCCCCCATATTTAACAAATGACTCAACTGAGGACTATAGAGATTAAGTGACTTGGCCAGGGTCATACCATTGGTGTGTGTCTGAGGCCAGTATTTTGATCCAGGCAGGGCCTCCCAACTCTAAGTCCAGTGCCCTATCAATTGAGCCACGCTGTCTCTCAAGACTGTTTTCTGTTAATATTGTGTTTATAAATTTCAAGCATTATAATTTGGGAAAATTATTATAAAGCTATAGTGTTCATAGTTAAGAATGATACTTAGTGTGTGGTACATATTTAACAGTGAGAGATTGGATCTCCTTAGATCTGAGTGAAGAAACATTTGTCTAGGGGCCACAGTGCTCCCTCTGGCTAACGATTTCTGAATTTATGAATATATATACACTCAAGCATCAGATTGGCTCTGTTAAACAATACTTAGATTTCAAGAAATAGAAATATTTTTTTAGTGCAATGAAGGATGCAGCAGGCATTAGCTGGTCATTATCCCAAAGTATTGATTGCTCATCAATAGGAAGAACAAATGTGACTACATCTTTATAAGTACAGTTTTGTGGCTTTCTGTGTATAACTAATAAGTTAGTTAAAAGACAGCCCAAATGGTTCTTCTAAATTTCAAACAGCAAGATTGTTTAAAACACCTATTTTTTTGGGGGGGGTTATATTTATTAAATCATGCAATTTAGAATTAGAACAGATCTTAAAGATTTCCTGGGCCAATCCCATTATTTTACAGATAAGGAAAATAAGACCCAAAGAGGTAGTGTCTTCCATACAGAAAACAAGTAGCAGATCTGGGGTTCGAGCCTGGGTTCTGAGTCTAAACTATGTATTCTTTCTACTATTCCATAGAATGACATAGTCATGGTGGGTTTTTTTAATGGCAGTTTATTTTTTCCCATTTTTGGTGCTTTTTCTTTTTTTTTGGAGGGAGGAAGGCAGGGCAACTGGGGTTAAGTGACTTGCCCAAGGTCACACAGTTTTCCCCATTGTAAAAAAATTTTTATTTAACATTTTGAATTCCAAATCTGTCCCTTCCCTCCTCCCTTCTCTGCCCCCTCCCTGAGATGATAAGTAATCAGAGATAGGTTATACATGTGCAATTATTAAAACATTTCAATATCAGTCATTTTATACAAGAAGACTTGAATAAAAGAGAAAGAAAGAAAATGAAAAATAATATTCCTCAGTCTGTATTCAATCAGTATCAGTTCTTTCTCAGGAGGCAGACAGTATGCTTCATCATTAGTTTTTTGGGATTGTTTTGGATCATTGTATTGCTGAGAATAGCTAAGTCATTCACAGTTCTTCATTGAACAATATTGCTGTTACTGTGTACAACATTCCTCTGGTTCAGCTCACTTCACTTTGCATTGGTTCATATAAGTTTTCCAGGTTTTTCTGAAATCATCCTGTTTGTCTTTTCTTATAGAAAATATTCCATTACAATCATAATATTCCATTACAATCATAAACCACAGCTTGTTTAGCCATTCCCCAATTGATGGGAATCCTTTGATGTCCAATTCTTAGGCATCATGAAAAGACTTGCTATAAATATTTTTGTACAAATAGGTCCTTTCCTTTTTTTTTGGTTGTCTTTGGGATATAGATCTAGCAGTGGTATTGCTGGAGCAAAGGATATACACAGTTTTATAGCCCTTTGTGCAGAGTTCCAAATCGCTCTCCAGAATGCTTAGTCATGGTTTTTTGAAAGTGCATATTTATATTTTATTGTACATATAGGCTCCTGGAGTGAGCATGATGTATGTTATATTTATGCTCCATTTACCCTAATTTGCCAAAGCTTTCCTGTTTTTCACAAGCAGTTTGCTGAACTTAGAACACAATTTTACTATCAGTTTTATATCTTTACTTTTGTGATATTTTTTGTCATTATTGATCAAAATTCTTCAGAGGCCATAACTAACAACACAACCCCCAGAAGTAACCTCTCTCCTGTGGGAAAGTACATTATGACCTGATTTCCAGAAACCATTGTAGTTCAAAAAGCAGGGACTGTTCCAAGAACTGTTTTGTGTAGATTTGGAAGAGAGTGCTGACTATTCATCTGTACAGACATGTTTCTCTGCTTCCAAAGATTTGTTATTTCATCATTGTAGACAACTCATTTCTCCAATTTGGATTAGGATTGCTGTGGCCAAAAAGCTCCAGAAAATTGATGATCATCTATTTGGACAGTCTATCATTCTAAAAAAAATATCCAAGGTAAAATATTGAGGTTTCCCCTCTGAGCATGTCCTCCTTTCATCTCCACAATAGGAGAAATTTGTTAGATGCAGATTATAATTCCTTAAAGTGTTTTATTGAAGTAAAAGAATCTTAACAGCGTAGGTGGAAAGAATAAATCAGGAAATAGTTAAAAAACATTTATTAAGTACCTACTACATGTCAGGCACTATGCTAAGGACTGAGGATGCACAAAAAGTCTAAGAACAGCCCTGTTCTTAAGGAGCTCACAGTTGAATGGGATGTACATGGGATAAATTGGGGGTAGTCTCAAAGGAAAAGAAGAAGTACCCACTACGTGCCAGTCACTTCACTAAGTCTTATCTGGTCTTCACAACAACCCTGAGGCGGGGCTATTATTACCCCCTTTTTATGGTTAAGAGAAATGAAGGCGCGTGGGCTAAATAACTTGCTCAGGGTTACACAAAGTATCTGAGGCAGAATTTTAATTCATCTCCTGGACTCTAGGCTCATCACTGTCCACAATACCTTGCAGTTACCTCACATTAAGAAAGTGCGGTTTTCTTGCAAAAAGAACTTTAGCGGAGACTCAAAAGAAGCCAGAACCTAAGAGGCAGAGCAGGCAAGGAGAATGGTTCATGAAAACAGTCACATGCAAGGAATAGCCAGGAGGGTAGGGTCACTGGAAAATATGGAGGGGAGTAAGGTATAAGAAAACTGGAAAGGTAGGAAGGGACCATGTTATGGAAGGTTTAGTATGCCAGAGGATTTTGTAATTGATCCTTGAGGAGAAAGGGAACCAGTAGAGTTTATTGAGTGTGTGTGTGTGTGTGTGTGTGTGTGTGTGTGTGTGTGTGGTGCCAATGCAATATTTATAGCACCCACAATCACAATAAAGACTGTGACTATAAATATTGCATGACGTTTGATTGCAAAATATACCAGATTCTCCAGATAGAGGACAGAACTGAAGCATTTAATTAGACACCAGAAAATTGAATCTCCAAACCAGTAAGCCTATTCCATCACAGTACCAAAGATATTAAGAAACCATAATAACACTGAGAGCCACAGCATCCTTCAGCCTTCCCACAAACCAATACAAGATCAATATACATAAACCTCTCTATCTCCTTAATGAGCGTCCTCTTTCTCCCCCCTCTCCTCATTTGGCTAGCTCTGACCAGCTTCCTGTGGGCTCTGCTTCCCCTCAGCAAACTCCTCCCACCACAGGCTCCATGTAACTATATTTAGGCTATTAGGGAATAGAGTTTATCTTCCAGCAGGGAAGCTTCCTGCGGCCTCTGCTCCACCCTTTGGCAAATTCCCTCCACCACAGGCTCCATGTGATTATATTCAGCCTATCAGGGGGCAGAGGTTACTTTCAAAGCAGGGGAGGTCTTCAGACTGTCCCCTAGATCTATTAAGGGGCAGGGAAGATCTTCAAATTCCCATTCTCATTACTGTGTGTGTGTGTATTTATGTGTGTGTGTGTGTGTGTGTGTGTGTGTGTGTGTGTGTGTGTGTGAGAGAGAGAGAGAGAGAGAGAGAGAGAGAGAGATGGTCAGACGCGCACTTTAGGAAGATCACTTCAATAGCTGAACTGAGGATGAACTGGAGTGGGGAAGCACTTGAGGTGAGGCTGGCCAGAAGGCAAACGCACTTGTCCAAGTGTGAGGTGACGAGGTCCTGCATCAAGGTGGGGACATTGTCAGAGGACAGAAGGGGGCATATGCAAGAGATGTTAGGAAGGTAAAACTGAGAGGACTTGACGAAGAACTGATATGGGCAGGGTGGGGCAAGGAATCCGGGATGATAACGAGGCTGTAAGCACAGGTGAATGAGAGAGTGGTGGTGGCCTAGACAGTAATAGGGAAGTTAAGGAGAGGAGAGAGTTTGTGGGAAAAGAGAATGAGTTCTCTTCTGGACATGCTGAATTAAAGATTTCTACAGGGTTTGGGATGTACAATAGGCAGTTGGAGAAGTGAGGCTGAAGGGTCAGGACTGGAGAAGAAGATCTGAGAATCATCTGTATAGAGCTAATGAAATCATCAAGGGAAAGAGTAGATGAAGAAGAGAGAAACATCCAGGACAGAATCTTGGGGACCGCCCAGTTACTGGTAAAAACAAACAAACAAACCCTAGATGCAGATACACCAAAAGAGATAGAGAAGGAATAGCCAGAGAGGTAGGAGGAGAATAAGGAAAGAGCCATATCACTGAAATGTAGAGAGAAGAAAGCATCAAAGAGAAGAGAGTGTTTGATAGTGTTAGAGGCTGCAGAGGGTAAAGAAGGATGAGAAGTGAGAAAAGGTCACTGTGTGTGACCCTGAGCAAGTCATTTAACTTCAGTTGCCTCAAAAAAAAATTAAAAAAAGGAAAAGGTCATTGGATTCGGTGACTAAGAGATTAATAGTAACTTTGAAAAAACCCATTTCAGTTGAATGATAACATGAGAAGCCAGACTACAAAGAGTTATCAGAGAGGAAAGGAAGTAGAGATACCTTTTTAAACAGCCTTCTCAAGGAATTTAGCCACAGAAGGGAGAAGAAATACAGGGTGATAGCTATCAAGGATAGATGGACCAAATGAGAATTATTGAGCACAGGGGAGACATTGGAGGCAGTGGAAAAGCAGCTGGTAGACAGTGAGAGATTGAAATTAGTCAGAGTATGCATGATAAAAGTGGGCCATCTGCTGGAAAATACAAGATTGAATGGGATCACTTGTTCATGTAGAGGGGTTTGCCTTGGAAGAAGCACCACTTCTTCATGAGAAATGAGTAAAGGGTATTTTCACAGAAGGGATCAGTGAGATATGAAATGAGGAAAGGGAAAAAGAGAGAGTTCTTTTCCTTCCCAGTAAATGACCCCAATTTTTTTTAATGAAATGTAAAGTTCTTGGCTGAGAGAATGGAGAAGATATAGAAAGCTTGAAAAGGAATGAAAATGCCTAGAAAATCTGCTGTCATGAATGGGATAACAAATTGATTAGGGAAGTATGGAAGCGTTGCCTAGCAGCAGTGAGGGCCCAGTTGAGATCATGTAATATAAACTTGTAGTGGACCCAGTAAGCATGGTTCCATGATTTTCTCCATTTTTGCTTAGCAGCATGTGAGCAGAACTGGAGGCATTGGGTGGTGTGAGTTAATTCAAGGCTGGGGTTTGGAAGAAAAAGATCTTTGATCAAATAAAAGGGCAAAATACTCAAGAGAAGAGGATTTGACATAGAGTCAAGAGAGATCTAAGTTCAAATCCTGGCTCTGATATTGTATAGCTATGAAACTCGGAAAAAGTAATTTAACCTTAGCTTCAGTTTTCTCCTCTATAAAACTGAAGAGAAAAATGTGCCTGTTTTGCTCGATGGGACCTGGTAAATTTATCCATCCCCTTCTTCCCCCTCGGCCGAAGCCACAATTGGACAATGTCATATTTTTCCTCCCCCTCTCTCCTCTCTTTATCCTTTTGTTATACCCCAACTCATGGTAATGGTGGTTTTTAAACCTGATTTGTTACTGATGAGTCATTTTAGTCGTATCCAACTCTTGGTGACCCCATTTGGAGTTTTCTTAAAGATACTGGAGTGATTTGTCATTTCCTTCTCCAACTCATTTTACAGATGAGGAAAACTGAGGCAAACAAGGTTAAATGACTTGCCCTGAGTCACAGAACTAACAAGTATCTGAGGCCAGACTTGAACTCACAAAGATGAGTCTTCCTGACTTGAGGCCTGGTGCTCTATCCACTGTACCACCTAGCAAACCTGATTCTCTTTCATAAGTTAGTTTGTTCCCTTTGTTTGAAGACATGTCATTATTTGAGATAAGAATAAGCATGGTGGAGGGCCTGAAGGATTTTTACTTTTCTGTATTTTACAGACTACCTGTGTCAGGACCTTGAGTTCTGATGGGAGGTTAGAAGATCTCCTTGGGAGCTACTGAGTCAAAATTTAGTTTTATGAATGATCCTCTCAAGCCCTAGAGCTTAACCTTGGGGCTCACTTAAATTTCCCCTATAAGAGAGCCCCACTGGTCTTTGATCTCAGAGGCTAAATTCTGCCCCACTTTTTTATTGGGGGGTTAGAGTTAGGAGGCGTTAGATCCCCTTGTGCTGCACAGTGACATCTAATATCACCGATAAACGAGTTCTTATTGATAATAATAGTGATGCATTGATGATGGAATATGACTTTTGGAAGCAGATATGAAGTCATCCAAATGTTGCCCATTGCTTATGTAGACTCAAAAGAACTTATCCCAAGTCTTAGACACATGTAATCAGATAAAAATCCCATTTTTAAAAAACTCTCCCAAGGACAGTATACATCCTTTCCTGGTAATGCCTTTTAAGTGTTAATTCACAGAGTTATAGAATCACAAGGTTGAAAGGGATCTTAGAGGTAATTTATCATCTCATCTCCCTACTACCTGAAACAACGAATCCCCTCTACAATTCCCTTATACATATGAACATGTTGCCTCCTTGTTGTTCAGCCTTTTCAGTCATGTCTGACTCTTTATGACCCCATTTGAGGTTTTATTGGCAAAGACATGGGAATGGTTTGACGTTTCCTTCTCCAGCTCACTTTACAGAGGAGGAACTGAGGTAAACAGAATTAAGTGACTTGCCAGCTAATAAGTATCTGAGACAGGATTTGAACCCAGGGAGAGAAATCTTCCTGACTCTCAGCACTCTATCCACGGCACCACATAGCTGCCCTTTGTTGCCTCTCCAATGGAATACAAACTTCTCAAGGGCAGGGGCTGGTTAGTTTGTCTTTGTACTGGTGCCTAGTACAGTGCAAGTACATAATAGGTACTTAATAAATATTTTTCGATTGATTAATTGTAGTCATCCAGCCTTTACTTGAACAATTCTTTCCTTCTTTCTTTCTTTCTTTCTTTCTTTCTTTCTTTCTTTCTTTCTTTCTTTCCTTCTTTCCTTTCTTTTTTGGGGGGGGGGGGGCAAGGCAGTTGGGGTTAAGTAACTTGCCCAAGGTCACACAGCTAGTTGAGTTTCAAGTATCTAAGACCAGGTTTGAACGCGTCCTCCTGACTTCAGGGCCGCTGCTCTATTCGCTTCGCTACCTAGCTGTCCCTACTTGAACAATCCTAATGATCCCACTGACAACACTGCCCTCTCCCCACCAATAGAGGACCTTTTCCCCTTATGACTTGGATATCCTTAACTGCTTGAAATACTTTCCTAACTATTCTTTACTACACTACCTCCAATCCAGGTGCACCCTTTCCAGAGGAACATTCCTAAAATATTGATTCTATACCACCATTCTCCTGCTTTAAAAAAAAAAAAAATCAATGATGTTCATAGGTGATATAAACAGAATTATAGAAACTCTCAAGGAAGTTGCTTAGGACAGATTTTGATGAGCAATTTCAATCAGTGAGACGCTATATAACACGTGGATAACAATGTTTAGTAGTTTTGTTTTCATAGTATGAGAGATGTGGAGGAGTGGAAGTAAAGAATAGAAATGATTATAATGTTTGAAAAAAAACCAAGAAAAGGAAATCAAGACTACAAAATTTGGAGAAGAAAAAATAAGTATATGCAAGTATGTAAAAAGTAGCTATCCAGACAAGTCAGTTGCCTTGGGAAAGAACTATGTAGTAAAACTATGTAGTAAAGCACCAGCTTTAGAATATGAGGATGTTGAACCTGGGTTTAAGTCTCATCCCTCTTCATTCTCTATAAAATGGAGGTGATTATCCTCATACAACCTTAGAGGTTAGCTATGAGGAAGGCCCTTTGTAAGTGGCAACGTGCCACATAATTATTTATAATGCTTATTAACTTACTGTAGGAGACAAATTATTTTTTTTTTTTTGAGTTTTGAGTAGGAAGATTTGGCTTCAAGTCCTGCATGTGAAACATATTGGTTTTATGACCCTGAACAAGTCATTTAACTTCTGAGTCCTAAGCAACTTACTAAGGCAGGACAGTTGCTTCTTGTTTGTCCTTTGTTCTTAAAGAGGACCATGGCATCCCAAAGGCAATACCATGGCTTACAAGTGAATTGGATTTAAGTGAGGGAGGGCTGTGCAAAGTCACCAGCCTCACTTTCTCCTCCAGAGCCATCTGGGTCCAGTGGCCAGACAGAAATCAGGACGACTGGAGATGGCTCCAGCCAGAGCTTGTGTTGCTAACTTGTCTTAGCAGGAGGAGTTTTCTCACCTGGAGTTTACTATGCAATCACAAGATTGGAGCCAGCAAAAATTAACCCCCATAAAATGAGACCAATACCTTCCCTGCTTTTTGGATCAATATGTTTGAAAATACTTCAAAACATATAAAGAGCTATATAACTACAGCTACACTGATAGGGAGGAAATCGGCTTACATCCTTCAATTTGTTAAGTCAAGTACTTTCAATGTACCCAGTGCTGCGAAGAATATAAAATGACTCTATATCTAGCTGTCAAGAAGCTTACCAGTATGTTCATATAATTATACATGTATAGCCAATATTAGATTGCATGCTGTCTTGAGGAGGGAGGAAAGACAGGAGGGGGGAAATTTAGAACTCAAAATCTTATAAAAGTGAATGCTGCAGACTACCAATAAATTTTTTTGTTTTGTTTTTTTGTTTTTGTTTTTGCTTTTTGGAGGGGGGAAGGCAGGGCAGTTGGGGTTAAGTGACTTACCCAAAGTCACATGGCTAGCAAGTGTTAAATGTCTGAGGCCACATTTGAACTCAGGTCCTCCTGACTCCAGGGCTGGTGCTTTATTCACTGTACCACCTAGCCGCCCCTATAAATTTTTTTTAAGTTAGAAAAAAAAAAAGCTTACAAAATGCACTGGGTAGACCAGCAGTCTCTGACTTTCCTTTCTGGTCACATAGCCAGAAATAGAGAATATTATTGAGGATGGAAACTCTTGCCAGACACTTCCCTCAAGCACAGAGTCCTCCCTCCTCAGAGGAGTACCTACTGCAGTCAGGAGATGATCTGGAATGTAGAGGATGGAGGTAGAATTTTCCCAATGACATCTGTGTTGGCAGATAGCTTAGATTATAAGTGCCTTAGTTTGGGGCGTCTAGATGGTGCAGTGGAGAGAGTGCAGGGCCTGAAGTCTGGAGAACCAAATTTCAAATCCAGCCTCAGATACTTACTAGCTCTGTGACCTTGGGCAAGTCACTTAACCCTATTTGCCTCAGTTCCTCATCTATAAAATAAGCCGAAGAAGGAATTGGCAAAGCACTCCATTAATCTCCGCCAAAAAAGCCAAAAACAAACAAAACAAAACCCAAAAAACCCTAAATGGGGTCATAAAGAATCAGACACGTCTGAAACAACTGAACACCAATAACAACATAACTCCCTGAGGGGGCTGACACCCGGCTCAGAAGTGGGGCAATGGAGCAAAATGGTGCGATGTTGGGGGATAAGGCTAGGCATGGTTGTGTTGGAGACAGGACCCACAGTTTATTGCAGTAAGGATGGAACACATCCTTTTTCTCTCTGACTTACAGAATGCTCACTTACATATATGAAACAGCTGTGAGGAAAGGTTTCCTAGAGGATGTTGCTACTTGAGATTGGCATCTAAGGACTGAGATGAGTAGGAAATAATGGAAGAGGAAAGTGGGAGGAAATGGTTTGAACAAAGGCTGGGAGGTAAGAATGAGCAAGGTATGTGCAAGGGAATGGGGAGGTACAAGACTGACTTAAATAGAAACTACATACATATTAAATAAGAGATAAGGGTAAGTCTAGGTGGTAGAGGTCATTGAATAAATGGATGAGGAGACTGGATTTTATGCACTTATTGTAAGGGAAACATTGTAGGTTTATAAATAGGAGAATTCCATGATAAAAAGCAGTAATTTTATAAAATTAATCTGGAAGAATATTCATAGAAACACTTAATTTTATAATAGTAAAAGGCTAGAAACAAATTATATGCCCAAAGATTAGGAAATGGCTGACTATAATAAAGGCAACTAGCATTAGAAAGGAAACTGTCTAGTGGGAAAAAGATTTTTGCATCAATTATTTCTGGTAAGGATCTGAGGTAAAGAATAGTGATAAAACTGCCACTGACTAGCCATGTGACCCTAGATAAGTCACTTCACTGTTCTAAATCTGAAATTCTTCTCTAAAATGAGGAAGTTGAACTACAGATAACCTCTAAAGTCCCTTCCAGATCTAACATGTAATTTTACAGAATGTTTATAAATTAGATTTTAAAATTTCAATACCTGGGGTGGCTAGGTAGTGCAGTGAATAGAGCACTGCCCTGACGTCGGGAGGACCTGAGTTCAAATGCGGCCTCAGACACTTAACACTTACTAGGTGTGTGACCTTGGGCAAGTCACTTAACCCCAACTGCCCTCCAAAAAGCAAAAAAAATTTTAAATAAATAAAATAAAATTTCAATACTTTTTGTTTTTACATTACATTTATTTCTGTATACATCTATATCAGCATCTCTATCTATAGCTGTTCTGCCCTACCCAGACAACCAGCCCTTGTAACAAATAAAAAATAAAGGAAAAAAAGCAGTTGAGCAAATATAAGTATATTGTAATCCTATGTATTTTATTTTATGCACTTAAGAGCATTATTCTAAGAAGGAGTGAATGAGCTTCACCAGACTGTCAATGGGATTCATGACACAAAGAAAATTAAAAATCCCTGCTGTAAGCAGACTGCCACTTATTTCTAACAATGATTTGCAAGAATTGACTGTGGCAAAAGATATTGAGGATACGCATGACTTCAAAAGAGAGTGGGCTGGTCACGAGGTGTCATGGATGAGAAACTAATGGATGGACAGTTGAATATAGCTCTGACATACACCAAATATAAAAAAGGACTTGAAGAGTCTCCAGTGCTTCAGGTAGATTCTTTATGGATAATTTTTGGGAATACCTGAACAAAAGTCAGATGGGTGAGTGGCAATCATTACTATGGAAGGAATCATGTATTTATTGAAGCTTTAAAATTTTTTTTTATTATTTAAAATTTTTTTAATTTTTTAAAATTTAATTTTTAAAAAATTTTTAAATCTATTTTAAAATTTCAAGTGAACAGTTGATGTGTGTTTGTCCTGCCTGGGCAGGACAAAGTCATATTTATATGACTTTGGGAAAAATCATTTAATTCCTCTGAACATTCGTTTTTCCCTCTGTAAAATAAAGATGACACCTATTCTGTTTACCATTTCATTCATGTACCAAAATTTATTTAGCCATTCCCCAATCACTAAGTATCTACCTTGTTTCTATTTCTTTGCTATTATAAAGAGGGATGTTATAAATATTTTAGCATATGGGGAACTTTCTTGTCACTGACCCCCTTTGGTATAATAGTGGTGGAATCTCCAAGGCAAAGAATATAGGCATTTAAGTTTCTTTATACAATTCCAAATTGCTTTTCAGAACCATTATCTCAATTCACAGCATCTGCCTTTCTATGACATGTGCAGTGTTAATTATTCCCATTTTTCGCTATCTTTGCCAATTTGCTAACTGTAACTTGCAAACTCGTTTGTTTTGATTTGTATTTCTCTAGTGATTTTTGCCCTTTAATATGGCTATCGATAATTTGAGATTCTTCTTGAGAATTGTTTGTTTATAATTTCTTTATGTATTGGGGAATGGCTTTTGTTCTTATACATTTTCTATCAGTTGTCTATGTAAGATGTTAAATGTGGTTTTTATAAAATATATGGGATAGCATAGAGAAAAAACATAAGAATATGCCATGGTCATATAAGAATAATGTCAAGGATGCTAAAGCTTATAATGATCTGATATTTGTGAAGAAAGTTAAGGAATAACAGAAAGTTTTGGTTTTTTTACATATGTTGGGGGAAAGTGAGGATCTAAGAAGATATAGGGCTTCTGTTTGAAGTATATCACAATGATAATGGGCAACAGAGAATGCTCAGTTCTGTTTCTATTTTCTATTTTCTAGAAAATAGAAAACAATTAAAAACAATTAACTTTGGATTGGAAAGAATAAAAATGGCTAAGAGGGTGTTAATACTAACGGTGAGTAGGGAGATAGAAACAAGGCACCTAACTACCCTAGATGAATTTAAGTCACCAAATCTAGGGGGAATACTTTCTAGGGTACTAAAAGAATGGACAGATTGTGCAGAGCCAGTCAATGATTTTTTTAAAAGGCTTTGGCAAAGATGTATTGGAGAAGGGTAAATTAACTATTTTTTTTTTTAAGGTAGGAGAGCAAGCTATAAGCCAGAATGCTTGACTTTGATTCCCAGCAAAATTCTAGGATGTTATTAAAGGGAGAGCCAATTAACATCTAGAAAAAGAAACAGTGACCACAAAAAATCCGCATGGCTTCACAAAGATGTCAATACAGACAAATCTTATTTCTATCTTTTTGACAAGGTTACTAGAATCAGTCAGGAGAATGTGATAGTTTACTCAAATTTTAGCAAATCACTTATTTGACTAGTAGACAATAACAGAATTATGTGACTGTATTAGAACAGCCATTAGAGGCTGATATCAACTTGGCAAAACTAGTAGAGTTCCACAGAGATCTGTGCTTGACCCTGTATTGTTACATATTTTCGTCAGTGACTTAGATGATGGAATAGGTGGCATATTTATCATATTTGGAGATGACACAAAGCTAGGAGCTAACACAATCAGTAAATAAAAAGATCCCGACAGTCTAGATTTGTCTGAACAAGTAGCAATTTGTCTGAACAAGATCTGGGGATTTTTGTATCCAGAAAACTCGATGTCAGAAGTGCAATATAGCATCTAAAAAAGCCAATATGATCCTGGCTTGCATTGAGAAGCACAGTGACAATTTCTGTAGAGGTGACAGGGCCTTCCTTCATCAGATCACATTCTGGTCAGTTCTGAACACTAGATTTTATGGAGGGAATTGATGAGCTAGAATGTCCAGAGGAGAGAAACAAGGATAGTGAAAAGCCCAAGTTCATGTTATATATCACGTTATATATCAGTTGAAGGAATTAGGGAAACAAATTTAGGCTCCATGTAAAGGAAAACTACTTACAGTTAAAGAGTTTTCCCAAGTGGAATGGGTTTCTCCTCCTGGAAGTCTTCAAGCAAAGGTTGAATGACAATTTGGTGACTACCTTGTAGGGTGGATTCTTATTTGGGTAGGTATTAAACTGGCTGGCCTCTGGGTTCCCTTCCAATTCTGGGATTTTTAACTTTGTGAAGACCAAAATCTCACAACTCTTCCAGATCCATTTTATTTATCATGGCATAAACATTAATTCTTATTTAGAGCACCACTATCACTTAACCATTGAAAGTAACCTACATAAAAAGTCATTCCTTAACGTTTTATTCCAAAAAAGCAGCTCTATTTTGGATGCCCCTTTATGGTATGAGGGTGATCCAGTTTTTCTGAAGGTTATGCCAATAGAGCCCATCTTTCTGAGCTGGAAAAGCTTTAAGCATCAGTAAAACATTTTAATAATAACACAGAAGAAAAAAATTCAGAAGGGGATGCAGAGCAATTTTTGTTATTATCTTGTTAAATTTAACACTCTTAAAAATATGGTGGGGCAGCTAGGTGGTGCAGTGAATAGAGCGCTGACCTTGAAATCAGGAGGATCTGAGTTAAAATTCAACTTCAGACACTTAACTAGCTGTGTGACCTTGGGCAAGTCACTTAACCCCAATAGCCTTGCTTTCCCTCCTCCAAAAAGAAATACCAAAAAAAAAAAAAAAGACATAT
This sequence comes from Pseudochirops corinnae, assembly GCA_028646515.1. Lineage (NCBI taxonomy): Eukaryota > Metazoa > Chordata > Mammalia > Diprotodontia > Pseudocheiridae > Pseudochirops > Pseudochirops corinnae. The sequence continues at coordinate 103,640,485 of CM053588.1, forward strand.
CTAACAAGTTCATGGTTTTATATACAATTCTTTTTTGTTCTTTATATACTGGAACATTACTGTTTATTGATGATTGTTGTTCTTATTAACTTTTTTAATTTAAAAGGTTCCTGGAATCTTTTTATTTTATATGCTTATATATCATATATGTGTACATACATATTATGTCTGTATATTATATATGAGTATACACACACACAAATAGAACTTTTTTTTAAAAAAGTACTAAGTTGGCATTGAATAAAGTTACTTAGTTGATCAAGAAAACAACTACAATAAAGACTCAGGATTTTTCTTGGCTTTTTTTATTCATTAAAAAAAAATTGTACTAAGGACATTGGGATGCAACACAAGAGAAAAGCATCTATTTCAAAAATCTTAGTAATTATTCATTCAGCCATTTTTAATTAATCTGAGGTCCAGACAGGTTGGAAGCCTTGCCAAAGTTCACACGAGAAGTGCATATGGCAAACCTAGGGTTCAAATCCAAGTGTTCTGACTCCAAAGACTGTGATCTTTCCATTGCACCAAAAGGCTTCCTCATTCAGTCTGGGTGACCATTTGTATCAAATGTTTTAGGGAGTCCAAAATGCTTCAGATGAAGGCTGGAAGAGATGTCCTCTTCAATCACTTCCAGTTCTGAGATTCTACTACATGCAGAGCCTTGTGCTCAGCACTCGCAGGGAAGGGGAGTAGGAAGAGGAACAGGGGCTAATATTGAGGTAGATCAGACATAATCCCTACCCTCAAAAAGTTTGTCAAGTCAGCAAGCATTAAATCAGTGCCTACTATGTGCCAAGTGTTGTCCTAAATGCTAGGAGTGCAAACAACAGCATATAAATCCCCACCCTCAAGGAGCTCATCTGTAACTTTAAGGTGGCTGCCTAGGAATTCAAGCAACACCCATATCACTAAGTTGCCAAAGAAAAATTTTCTCCACCAAGTATTTGGGTATCTAATAAAAAGCCTGGGAAGGGCTATTTAAAAAATAGCTAGGGACTAAAAATCCAACTTCATGAAATCTAAGAGTTGGATAGGCCCTAAGAGACCACGTAGTCTGGAACAAGAGTCCCTTCTATAATATCACTGGCAAGCAGTCATCTACTCATCTACCTTTAATGGCAGCCCATTTCACTTGTGGACGGTTTCAGAATCATTAGAAAACTTTCATCCATTGCTATTGTTTTGCTTTCTGAGGCCAAGTAGAACAATTTAATCCTACTTCCATATGACAGCCCTTTAAATACAAGATTTCTGAGGGCAGGGATTATGTCTGATCTATCTCAGTATTAGCTCCTGTTCCTCTCCTACTCCCCTTGCCTGCGCGAGTGCTGAGCACAAGGCTCTGCATGTAGGAGAATCTCATAACTGCAATTGTGTCCCCCAAACTTCCCTTTTTCCAGGTTAAATGTTCCCCAGTTTCTTCAACTCATCTTCATGTGGCATGGTTACCTTCCAAGTTTACAGTAAAAGAAAAGAAAATATAGTATAGCTGGTCTATGCCACTTATCTATAATCAGTTTGTATTTAATGTAACTTAAATAGGGCACATGATTATTGAAGAGAAACAATGTGACAATGGTAATATCAGAGTAGGTCTTTGAAGCCTTTCAGGGGAAGACCTAGATGAAAATCGCATCACAACACATACAAGCTGAGGGATCCTGGGTGGGCAAGGCCACTTTTAGTGCCCCGAGGCAGCTCTCCAAAAACTTTAAATTGAAGAGATGCTGATTTCATTGATAGAGGAAGTTCCTCCCCCAGGATCTCCCTAGACCAATGAAACCACAGGTCTGGCAAAAGGCAAAAAAGTTATCGAAACAAGAGGCACAGAGTTCATAATGAACACAGGGAATAAGGCGAATGGACAAAGTTAACAGCCTGACCTGACAAATTGCCAGGCACAAATGCAATGTTCCAAATAAATGGGAAATCTTGCCTGTCAAATTAGAGGGCTACCTCAGATGACCTTCACATTACCAAAGTACAGATTTGTTTGCAGAAGCTTTTTCTGTAAACTCTAAGCAATCCATTATCAAATCTGCAGGCCAGAGCAAGCACTGATTAATACTGCTTTCTGAACAGCTGAACAGTTTTATCATTTGCAGGTTAAGTCACCTAGCAATGTCGGAATAACCATTTGGCAACTGATGAGCTCAATTTGGCAAATATTTTAAGTTCCTGCTTACATTCCAAACACCATATTAGATGTTGGATATAAAGATAAAAAAAAAAAGCTAGTCCCTGCCACCAGGGAGCTTATGGTCTACAGGTGTGATAAAACACATACACAAGTAAAATACAAGATAGTGAGAAACAGGGAAAGTCCAAAGTGTCCTCAGAAAATGTGAGAATGATGCGTCACTTTGATCTGGGGCAAATGGAGGGAGGAAATCAGGGTAAACTTTCTAGGTCCAGGGAATGATCTATACAAACCCAGCCTGGAAGGAGGACAAGAGGAGGCAGCAGCTAGTTCAGGCAATCCAGTCTGCCTGGAAAATGATTGTGGAGGCCTCTGAAGGTAGCAAAGGAAGATGTGATGCCAAATTATGTAAAGTTTTGACAGAGTTTGTATTTTATCCTTTAGGTAAAAATGAGGTTACGAGGTTTTTCAGCATGGGAACAGTATGGTCAGACATGAGCATCACAGCATTTCAAACAGTAATGGACTTTAGAGCTCATCTAGCCCAACTCCCCAAATTTATAAATGAAGAACTGAGGCCCAGAGAGGCAAAGCAATTTGTCCAGAGTTCCACAGTTAGTTCTAAGAACCAGAATTTGGACCCAGGTGCTCTGATTCCCAATCTAATAATGTCCTTCCTATTAAACCATGTTGCCTACTATTCATGAGAAAGGATATTTTGCAAGGTGGATCAGAGGTAGAGAAACCAGTCAGTCATGCATGCTTTTTAACAGTCTGGGCAGGAGGTCATGAGGACCTGGACTAGGTCCTTGCTGCATGAGTGAAGAGGAGAGACTAAATGAGAGAAATAATACATGTCTACATAGAATTTATAGGGCTTGGTAACTACGGGGAATAAACCTTAGGACTGTCATAAATTTGAACCAGTGGGCAAGAGTCTTACTCAGTAGACATTTTCTTGTTCTTCAGCTTTACTTGTGAAAACAGTGCAGCAGTAACCAACACAACCAAGAGCGTGTTAAGTCTTAAAAGAATTAATTCATGTACAAATGAAAATATCATGGTGAGAAGTTTTGGAGCTATTCTCTGAGCTTTCTTTTTCACCCATTTGAATCCAATGGTATTACCTATTAAAGAAAAACACTAAAACTAGCAAAATGGAAGGTGGTGAGGAATTCCTTCTATCTAAAAGGCACTTAGGTTCAATGATTTAAATTCACAAGCGACCCTAGTCCCAGAGATGTTGCAACTTGACCAAGGTAGTAAGTGACAGGGCCAGGATATGAAGGTCTATCACTTGACTCGAAAAATCCAGTGCTCCTTCCACTGAACTATGCTGTTTTCATAATTCAGAAGCATCATGAAAAGTATATTTTGGATGCCTACTCATGACATAAAGATAACGCCAGATTCTTGAAGGCTGTGCCAGCAGAGAACAAGCTCCTACAGGTCTGTCCTACTAAGATGGAAAGGCTTTATAAGTAAGTACAGTGACAGATGACCTATCATCTGAGAAATAGCCTTCTTAAACGTGGAGAGGCTCATCAACAAAGGATTGACCATCAAGGGACAAACTTTATTGGCTGCCGTATCTCCCCACACCATTTACTGAAGAAGAGAGATGCTGTGATGGTAGAGGTGATGAAATTATGAACCAGTGGAATACTAACGTAGGTTCAGAGGTTAGATTAAGGTATATTTGGAAAATATGGACACAATCTACTGCAGTTTTTATATATCCGTCTACATATAGTGTATTCTAGTGGAAGATGACATCTGTGATGGTGATTAGTAACATTATGGCAAGTTTGTTGCCGAAAGGAAAACAAAATTTGTTGCCGAAAGGAGAACAAAATCTAGAACAAAAATTTCAGTCAGCTGTCCTAGTACCTTGATTGGGAGGGCTCTTAGTTATGTGAATTTGTATGGCTCTTGACTATATGCTTTCCTTTTTAAAATTTTTTTCTCTCTCCTCCTGTCCTCTCCACAGCTTAACTTTTGCGAAAAAGGTTAACAACTGACACTTGAAATTTAAATTTAATGTAATGAGCCCTTTCCAGCAGCATTTTAATATACATCATTCAAAAGAACAAGTCTTTACACAGGAGACCTCAATTTCACATTGATTTTTTAAATGTCTCGGTGATGGGAACTGTAAGACAGCATCCTCAAAGAAATCTGGCATTTGGAGAAAAGTGCAACTGGCATTTAGAACATGAAGCAATTGAACTTGCTGACTGCTTCACATCCAGCTGGACTGCAATTTAACTTAGTATTAGTCTTTGATAATCACTACTCATTTTTATTAATTCTATTCATGTTATGCAGCCAAGGAAGGAAATGGATGAACATCAAAACCATCAACATTATACCTGAAAGACAAAATAACATTTAAAAAATCAAAAAGGCTATAATCACTCAGTTTTGTATACTTAAGAACTGTATGTGTTCATAAAGATTTCCTATGGCAAGACTTCATGCTGCTTATAGAATTTCTAAAATCAAGAATGTTCATTCTTATTTTCTTTCAATACAAAATCCTTAAAATAATCCATAGTAGGAACCAAGGGGATTCCAATAATAAAGTAATGAGAAGAACCATGAGTCCAAAGGAATCCCTGCTCCAAGTCTGACTTGCTGAGCTCTGTTTCCATCTTTAAGGGGGCAATGATATTTGTCCCCACTGATCCCAGAGATGCTGTGAATTAAATAAGGAATTCTGAAAATACTTACGAGGCCTGTCTTGTGAAAACACACATAATACAAGGTGGGCCTAGGATTACTTCCTTTCACACACATATTTTCTTTTAAAATGTAACACAATGCTACTCAACAGATATAGATCAAAAGTTTCCAACAAGTTCAGTGAAGAAGAACCAACTCCTACAAGATAAACACTTCCCAAAAATTTACACTTAAAATTTTTTTTAATTATTTTTTAATTTTAAGAAGTATACGTTATATATTAAGAATTATATATCAAACCACAAACATTTATTCAGTATTTATTGTGTGCAGAGCACTGTGCTTGGCCTTAGGGGAGACATGAAGTTGAGAATCCCAGATATTAATGAATCCTAAGATGTCATCTTCCACTAGCTGGGGATTAGACAACATCAAGGTAATATGACTTAGGTAGTGGGTTTTTTAGAAAAAATTCAGCAATCACCTTAGACAAAACTTTATGCTGTACTAACACACCAAAGTAGAATTAATTTGTAGGATGCCAGTAAAGAAGGACTGCTCTTTTCCAAAGAAGCAGCAATTGAGTTTTATGGTTCTCACAGAATTCAGATGCTATACCATCCAGCATGGCATCAGTCCATTCTGCAGCTTGAGACTTCATAAAGCAAAACAAGAACAGCCAGAAACAATGACTGTGTCACTAATTTCCCCAAGACTATTTTTGTTTTCTTGATGAGGTCAGGATGTAATCACTGTATTTAATAACAGTCATAGGGGTAGCTAGGTAGTGCACTGAATAGATCACTGGCCCTGGAGTAAGGAGGACCTGGGTTCAAATCCAGCCTCAGACACTTGACACTTACTAGCTGTGTGACCTTGGGCAAGTCACTTAACCCCAATTGCCCTGCCTTCCCCCCTTCAAAAAGCAAAAAAAAAAAAAAAAAAAAAAAAAAAAAAGAATAGTCATAAAAATCAAGTATCCCTCATTTTAAGAAAACAACATATGCCAGACTTTCTTGCTATGAAATCCATAAATTAGGGATGGATCTGGTATACAGTTTCTGTTACTTTACATTTACAACATTCTGAATGATTTTTATAGGGGATGGAGAAGATGATCATTCAAACTTCACATATCTGAAATAATGAAATGATCATTTGGAAATCGTAATCTTTCTGCTCAGAAGGGAGACAAAGGTAGCATACAGTGGGAAAAAGCACCGTGGACTTGGAGTCAAAAGGCTCAAAAGATCTGGGTTCCAGTATTTCTTCTACCACTTAACAGCTATGTGACCTTGGGCACACAGGTCACCTCTCTCCGCCTTAGTTTCATCTATAAAACGAGAATGTTGGACCTCATCACTCTCTAACATTGAGCAATACTGTGACTGACTCACACGATGAACTTTGTTCTTTTTTCTGACCAAACTATAGCTCAGGAGTTGTCATCTCTACTCTTTATTCTTCCGGTCTGTTACCTTTGGAACCTGATGGGCTTAAATTTTTGTCCCTTCCATTTTTAAACCAAAATGATCATATTATTTCTGTGATTCCTTCATTTTCTCTCCCATACTTTCCTAGCTTTTTGTTGTTCCATCATTTTCAGTCATATCTGACTCTCTATGACCCCATTTGGGGTTTTCTTGATAAAGATACCAGTGACCTGCCATTTCTTTCTGCAGCTCATTTAATAGATGAGGAAACTGAGGCAAAAACAGTTAAGCAATTTGCCCATGGTCACACAACTAATAAGAGTCTGAGGCTGGATTTGAATTCAGGAAGATGAGTCTTCCCGACTATAAACCCTGCATTCTATCTGCTTCACCACTTAGCTTTTTTAATATCATGGACCTAAATTCTACTTCTCCACTCCAATTAACACATTCATTTTACAAATGAGAAATCAGATCCAGAAAGCAGAAGGGATCTGCCCAAGTGTCAGTTCCAGAATGAGAACCCAGGTCTCCAGGCTCCTAGCTCATTCATCCTTTTATCGTACCACATTGTTGCACTGCTCATCCTACCTCTGAACGAAACTTTTCCCCATGAGATCATGTCTCCAACCTTATATTGAAGTCAGTGGTAAACTATGCCTTCTCTTTACATACTTTTAAAAACTATGTTTATATCTCGTGTTGAAGTATACCTGCATTCTTTAAACATATATTAATTTGTTGAAAGTTAAGGACTTGATAAACGCTCCCTAGAGCAAGAAGTATAATAAAACTTTCATGACATATATGAGCTTGAAGGTCATCTGGCATGTAAAGCTAGACCCTCTCTTCCAGTTCTGATATTCCTTGAAGTCACATGCTTCAAGATGCAATGCACAAGAATATTAAGTTACAATGGGAGAGCCCCTACAAAATGTTCTAGTATTGGTGCTTCAGAGGTGGACTCTGGCCTCTGCCTTAAATGCTAAGGATTCTTCCAGTCCTTCTTATGAGAAAACGGAGACTTGATGATAGAATTAAAGCTTACAACATTTCCTGAAAATGCATGAAATAGAAATGTGCTTACCTAAAGAAGGAGCCAGGCAATACACAATTAAATAGGTGAAGAATAACTCATGAAAGCACTGGAAATGTAGTGAAAGGGCCAAAGCTGGATTAAATACAGCTCCTGTTAGATTTCCTCCTGTAATACATTTCAAGCAAAATGACACTAAACGAGATTCTGTATCTTTCATTCATTGGGAACTAAAAATAAATGGCAATCACTAATGTGCCATCTTAGATATTTAGCAAAGTAGCTCAACAATTATATTCTCACCAAACTTGTAAAGAAACCTAATAAGCCTTCATTAAGCATCTATCATCTGCCAGAAACTATGTTAAGAAACACAATGACAAAAATGAAACAATTCCTGCCCTCAAGGAGCTTGTCTTCTATCAGGAGAAACAACATGTACAGAGTCCACTTTCTCTACTGTAAACAGGTAAAGAGATGGAAACTCCCAAAGGGGAAGGGACTTAAAAGGCTTATACAGCCACGGAATTTTAGTGTTTTAGAGAGACCTTAAAAACCTTCCAGTTCTAGCCCCTTCGTCTTTACAGATGAGGGAGGTTTAGGTGCGAGAAGTCAAGTGACTTGACCAAGGTGACCACGCTAAATCCAAACCTTGCTCTTCTGAATCCAAATCCAATGTTTGAGTTTGGTATCCCCCCCCCCATTATACCGCATTCCTTCAGAGTTCAATTGAGTCAAACAAGTATCTCTCTAGGTTTTACTCCAACCTCAAAAAGCAATGAGGAATTCAGCATCCTTTCTCTTTCAGATCCTTTATTTCCACTCTAATAACAAGTGGGAGCACGCTGGAATAAGAAAGCACTACAGCATGGCATTATTATGACGCTAGTTCTTAGAAAATGTTACCGGCAGATTTAGGTGCCTTACCTTTTCTTAAAATCACCCTAACAGATGATGCTGCTCCTAAAGCTTTGTGTACTGTGTTAGCGCGGCAACGAAAGAAAAAAACCAACCCCCAAAACTTAGCAGCAACAGCAGAAAACACCCAAAACTTTTGATCACAAACAAAAATAAGTTGTTGTTGATGCTGATTTTATTTAAAAGCAGGTTCAACATTATGTAAAATATAGTTTTGTCAAAAGAGTTACAGTAACTATCCACTTAATGATTTTGACAATCCAAATTAAATAAGTTAGTAGAAACTGGAGAGTATTTTAAAGCCTAAGTAACTCTTATCCTTTTTTCAACACATAGGTCTATAATTTTTTTATACTTTCATTTGATTGCCTAATTAGAAGGCTTGCTGCTGAACATTGCTTTTTTAAAAAATCAAGTTTTGTGTTTTTTGTTTCATATTTTATAGATTTTCTTTTTACAACCATTAGCTGTTGACCCAATTTTAACTATAAGTGGTGTAATGCCCAAACAGCACTAACAAAGAAGAAAAAGGTGCAAGTTACTAGTGTAAAAGTGTCAAGATAGTAATAGAATTCGTAACTTAATTTTAATTTTATTTAGTACTATGAATGCATTACTGAAGACCCTCATGACAATTTATTAAATTTGTCATGATTAAATTGTCAGATTTGGAACTCATAATTGGGCTACTTGAAGAGAGTAAACAATTCAGCAGTTCCCACTGAAGTCACTACCGTTTAGGCATTTGTGGTGGAGGGACCCAGGTCACTGACCTAACAATGGAACTCATCACTCTGGTCAGCTGGAAACTACTTTGAAGATAGAGAGCCCAGGGCAGCTAATCTGAGCCCAGAATTCTGGCTCCAACTCTGCCATTCCTAGAATAGTACCACAATATTCATAGAGGTTCATAGACTTATACCTGGAGGAAACATGAGCCCTTCTGATTCAACTCCATTTTACATATAAGGAAACTGAGGCCCAGGGCATAGCTTTCCTAAGGTTTCACAAGTAGTAAGCATCACAGTACCATTGGAAGCTAGGTGGAGAGTGTTTGAGTAGACTATGTACTGAATCAGCTAGTTCGTTCTCAAACCTTTGATTGGTTAGCAGCTCATCTTAGAAATTTGCAAGCATTTCTCAATTTTAAAAAGGACTCCAAATCCTGAACCTGAAAATTAGCTTAGTTGGGTTTTGCCTCCCCATGGCAAACTGAAGGTGACTCACAATTAAGTCTAAATTTTCATTAGGCCAACTTAAAATCTTTTACTAGGCTATCCCAGAATACCTCATTCTAACTCATCCCTAGATCATATTCTGTTTCCCTTAGTGCTGTGACTCTTATATCCCTATCAGGAGAATCAGACATCCCAATGTAGGATGCCACTATATTAAAATACTGAGTGAAAAAGGCCCATTGGTTCTCTTTTCAGAAAAATACTTGTGCCAAAGGGCATGAATGTTCACCAAAGTGCTCACTCTTGATATCCCTATCTATTACGGCAGCTCTAATTGTAGCTATCTTGAGGCAGAAGTGATCAGAACCAAGATGAACCCCAGCAACTATCTTTAAATATACAGCTACAATTGAGTATTCATTTTGGGTACAGGGCAGCCCTGAAAACAGAAGGGACTCTTGGTCCAAAAAGGGTGATTTTTGGGTTTCTAACACATAGAGAGGGGGAGTTCTAGTTTGCCTGGGCCAAACCAGACCCCAACTAAACCTTTCCAAAATCACTTAGAATGTCTAGGGGTCCTCTGACTGAAAGCTGGTCTAAGCAGAAAGTAGATGCCCAGGGCATATAATATTTTATGTCTGGGTTGATATTTAGATCATCAGTATGATAAATTATAATGAAAAAGACCTTAGACTTGGGTTTGAGGGTCAGCTCTAACATTTATAAGCTACATGACCTGTGAGAAGCTAAGCTTCAGGTAAATTCTCATCTGTAAAATGGGGATTATGATACTACTTAGATCTACTGTGAAAAAAGTCCTTTGTAGCCATTACTATCATAGGATGGTTTTTCAAATTGTATCATACATAAAAAGAAACCCTATATAAGACAAAACAAACAAAAAACTCAAACACAAAACTTGATTTAAAAAAAAATAAAAACAATGTTGAACAGCAGGCCTTCTAATTTGGCAATCAAATGAAAGTATAAAAAAACTATAGACCTATCTGTTGAAAAAAGGATAAGAATTACTTAATCTTTAAAATACTCTCCAGTTTCTACTAACTGCTTAGATTTGGATTGTCAAAATCATTAAGTGGATAGTTAACTGTAATTCTTTTGATAAAACTATGAATCTGCTTTAAATAAAATACACTTTGATACTCAAATGTTAACACTCTATTTTTTTTAAACCACACTTCTTCAGCAATAAAAGTCACATATTTTTGGGCAGTACTTCACTATCACAGAAGCTTTGCCCTGTTACACTATCAAAGTACCCAGGTGCCTTGGAGAGGTCATGAAAGTACCCTGACTCCCTTTAAACATTTCCATTCACCTTACCTAAAATGTGGCTCTACATTTTTACTAATCAAATTATGGTCAATAATGCCAGGTAATCTTCTCAGAAAGAGTCAATATCATCTACAAAAAGTCTCCTGAAAATGAGATTTATGAAATCCATTACAGTTTTATACCAGGCATCTCCTGGAAACGAATCTTTGTCACACTGATATAAACTACAAAAAATTAAAAACAAAAATTTCAAGACAAATCACACAGTTTGGCTTTTGATATAATAAGGAATTTTTATTAGCATTAGAAATTCATATGTTTTACCTTATTCAGGACCAAATTATGGCATTTTGCTGAGTGTTAAAGTTGTGATTTTAAAAATCCCCACATGATGGGCTACTACTTTTTGTTTTTTAAAAACAACACAAGAAAATAAGAGCAAAGTTTTTTTATCCACTCTTCTTCCTCTTATAATAAGGTCAGTATCCACTATCAGCATAACTTTTTGGAAAAAAGCTCTCATAATTTGATACCAGATACGATGGAACACCAGCCAATTTGCCATATTGCCAGCTGTGTGCCCACTGACTGGAATGACATCACGATTCTGTCCCTCCTTTTCCTCATCTGAAACATGGAGGATAACAACTCCTGTTACACCTAACTAAAAAGCTTGTGAAGAAAGCACTCTATAAACTGTAAAGCACTAGGGAAATGGGAGCTCATATCATTATGAAAGTGTTCTGGTCTACTGGATAATTCAAATCAGAATTTAAATTCAAAATCAGAATTCAAAGACTTCAGACAACATCTGGTTCAACCACATGATTTTATAGATGGGAAACACTGAGCCTCAGGGAAGGTAATTCACAGACACAATGTATTAAGATACCATATTACCTGTATTTAACTTCTGTATGTTTGAATTTTTAACCATAAGGAAACATTTCCTGCAATTAAGTTTTTTCCCAAAAAGTTTTTAAAATAATTTTTTACCTCTAACTCTTTTCAGTTAACCCTCCCCAGAGTATCAAGAAAAACCATAACTACTATACATCATGATGTAAGTTGATTCATTTTTATTAAACTCCACAGTGTCAAATAATTGTATAATTATGAACATTCAATATATTTCATGTTAACTTTACTTGAGGGAAAATCCAGTTTGGAGTAGGGCCGAAAGAAAGGAAGGATTTTAAGAAGTCATAGGCCAACATGAAACCCAATGTGGATTGGAAACAGAAAATTCCCACTCTCTCAGTTTCAACAACTGTCACCTTTCTATGCAAAAAATGGCATAGATTAAAATGAAAGATATTTATTTTGCATATTTAAAGAGTGGCTATAAAATATAAACATATGTGCAAATTATGTGTGCCTATAGACATAAAGACCTATATTTGGAAACCTGTCTTTTAGACTATAAATATCAAAATACTTCTTATTTGAATTCATCAGAATAAATCTGAAAAGGACCCATTAGAAGATATTTGATAGCCAACCTTTATGAACTTGACTTTGAAAGGCAAATACAAATTCCACCTCTTCCGTGAAGCCACCCCTGACTGCTCCATTCCTCCTAGATACTCCTATTTCTTTGAAATTTTTTCAAACTGCACAACATAATTCAGAATTTCTCTGAATTGGTCATTATCTTCTTTTGCAATTCACTATTGCTTCATTGTTAATAAAATCTCATCTTCCGAATTCAGCAAATATTTACTGAGCACTTACTAAAATAACTCCTATTTATGCAATGCTCTAAGGCAGTGGTTCTCAACCTTCCTAATGCTGTGACCCTTTAATACTCGTATGTAGGCGTATCTGCATGTGTGGACCTGCCTGGAGACGGATAGAGGAGGGTGTCTCTGTTCCTAAGACCATCGGAAATATGTGTTTTCTGATGGTCTTAGGCAACCCTTGTGAAAGGGTCATTCGATCCCCAAAGGGGTTGCAACCCACAGGTTGAGAACCGCTGTTTTAAGGTATGTCAAGTGCTCAGCATACCTATTTCGTTGGAGCCTCAAAGCCCTTCTGGAGTAGATGTCCTTCTTACAATTCACACATTCTAGAATCAAGAATAGATGAAGACTGGATATATAGATCAGGAAGTCATCTTTGACATGGTACAGTGGCTTCCAAAAAGGCCTTGGGAGCCAGAAAGAAGCAGATGCAAATTCTGCTTCTGACACATGTTGGCCCCAGAGAAATCACTGAACCTCTTAGGACTCTGGGCAACTCTCCAGGACTTCTTGGTTGTAAAGAAGGTGCTGACCTCCACTGGGGAGGTGGGAGAGGGTGCTTCCTCATCTAGAAGTCCTCTCTACCAATGAAAATTCAGGTGCAATCCTCTCTATCCCTATCCTACATGGACATGACAACTGAATGAGATCACTGTGAGAACATGGACCAAATACAAATAAGTAGGCTTTGCACAGGATTCATAACATACACTTCATTGAAATTCCCCCCAGAAAATCTTCTAACAAAAGCATTTTTCAAAAACACTTTTGCAAAGATACCAGAAGTTTATTTGGAACTTTACCCAAACTGAGAGGTACCACACTATTCTGTTTGGAACTATGAAACTCGTGGACTCAAACACTGAAAGTGAGGTGAATCGTTGGGCCTGATTTATTGCTGAAGCTTTTAAAAACTGGAATGAGAGAAAACAGGTACATATTCTTTTCATAAAGTAATAGTATGATGTGGTGAAAGGACCGTTGGGTTTGAAGCCCAAAGACCCAAGGCTGTGTTCCTCCAGAAAAGTGTTAACTTGCATGGTGACCATACCCAAGTCAGTTCTTTCCAGGTCTAAGCTCACTTTCACAGAGTAGGAGATACGCAGAACTTGCATTACAAAACTCACAGGTCAGTAAACAGTAAAGTGCTATGGAACTGTACAACTTACTGTTTTTCTTTGCTCACTGAACTAGAATTTCTCAGTACAGGAACCACATTCCCGGGAATAAGTGAGGCAGGCTTGAAATAGCCACTAATACTTTTAAATCTCTCAAGTATTTTTTTTCATGGATCACAGGATAAGAAGATGTAAATGGCTGGAGGAATCACTCAGGCTGCTGAGATGACCAATCTATAGAAGTTTTGAAGAAGGCTATTACATAATAAATTATAACTCTACTGAACTAGTAAAACCAGTTAATCCCGGCTACCCTTGGGATAAAAAGGGCAGCAAAAATCTGTTATTGATCTTGATACTATTATCAGGGAATAATGAGTTAACTAAGATACTATTTGATCACACCAGTTCCACATATCAGCCCACAGATACATTCTGGGACAGGGCTATAAGTCATAGTTATTCTTGGAGCACACCCGTATTTTCTAGGCCATTCTCAGCTTGTTGCTCTTTCCTACCCCCAACCCTCCACCCCCAAATCAAGCGAATGGCCTGTATTAATTGGTTTCACTGGTTTTGTAGAGAGATGAAATTTATTAAGTCATACTGTTCTTTCATACAGTGGTATATTGCTCACTTTGGGTACAAATCGCCTCCCATCCACACCTTCTTATCTTGTTTCATGATTTTTGGCCAAGGGTAATATGTATGTGCAAGATAAAAAAAAAAATCTTACTTAATTATCTATTGGTAACACTCTATTCATTGGAGCAAAACAAAAAAGCACAGGGGCAGGGGGATTCTGTGACTCCATGCCTGGTTTTCTTTTTTATAATACTGTACTGACTCTGTGGGCCCTGGTGAGATTGGACTCAATCCATGATGTCCTTCAAGGTGCTAAGGAAAGTGAATACCATACCATATAGGTCTCAGCAAGAGGAATTTCTGCCAGAAAAGAATTTAAGGGGGAAGGGGAAGAAAATGACACAAACACATTCAAGCTATACAACAAGTAGCTGAAATGTTATCACATGGTCAAAAGAATAAACTTATCTTGATTGAGAAGAACTAGGAGAGAAGTTACAGGGACACAGATTTCAGTTCAATCTAATGGAAAACTTCCTGATTATGGGAGCTACCTTAATGCTGCCTCCAAACTAGTTAGTTCTTTAGGAGTGGATAACTTCCATTAGAGGTGTTGTAGAGAGAATTCATATTCAGGGACTGGTTGGACTAGAATCAGGGGTGGGGAACCTTTGACCTCAAAACCACGTGACCCTCTAGGTTCTCAAGTGTAGCCCTTTGACTGACTCAAGTGTGGCCATCTGACCAAATCCAAACTTCACAGAACAAATCCCTTTAATAAAAAGGAGTGTCACACTATGCTTATTAACTACATGACAAGTTCAGTTGTTTCCAGCAGCTTAAGAATACACATTAAAATTTTATGCCCTCTAAATTTCAGTGTTCTGGAAGAAAGTCCTTTTTCTAGTTACAGCTCTGGCTTTATGATACAGTGGAAAGAAAGAGAACTAGACTTGGGATCACAACACCTAAGGCTTGTCACAACACCTAAGGCTTGTCCCTGTCACTTTTACTAACTATATGAAAGAAGCAAGCTCCTTGTCCTGTGAGACTTAGTTTCCTCTGTATGCAGCTGAACCAAGTGACCTATAAGGTTCCTTTGATATTTCAGTTCTATAACTTTTAAGGGGAGAACTTAACTTAGTATTCATTACTCTAACAGAAAAGGAAGGAACAAAAGAAGTAATCACAACATGTAGAGTAGCTATAACTTGCATTATGCTGCAATTATCAATTTAGATCTGGCCCCAAAGAGTAATGTGTTTCCTGTTCTCCAATGGGCCGTACCTTCTATTCAAAGCCTCTACTGTGGGAGGAAGGAAGGAAAGTTCTTTCCCTCCCTGCCCAAAATGGACTGTACCCAGAAGTTCCTTCAACAGGTTTCCTTAGTTTTAATCTTAAGCTCCAAATCTTATCATTTCTCTATTTTAAAAAATCCTTGCTTGATTGTAAAATTATTATCACTAGCTGTCTATAAATAATTACACTGTGTCATAATTATTAATTATGCATTATTGCACAGTATTAATTTTGTGAAAGACCCTGGGAATGTTTCTTCTTTAGCTAAGACTAGAACTTTAGACCAATGAACTTGCCAATCCCACAATACACTTTTGTTTTTTCCTAGCTGGAAAAAACTTTTCTTCTCCATCCCTAAAGAAAACATTAAAGAACAGACTGTAAATAGCTCTTCTGAGAGAGGTCATAGATACAATACAGCTTAAATTTTAAAGGAAGGTAAAGACCTTTTCCCTATCTGGAAAGAGCAATGAACTTGCTAAGTTAAGGTCTCAGTTCTACCACTTACTAACTTCGGACCTTGGCCAAGTCTTGACCTCTCAATTTCCTCATCTGTAGAGAGAATATTTGCATGACCCAACTCACTGGGTTTTGGGGAGGAAAATGCTCTGTTAATGATAAAATGCTATGAAAACGTGAGCAATTATCTTAATTCTAACTTGGAAGTTACAAAGAGAGAGTCTTTACATGGACTTGGTACCACCAGTAGTTTCACTTTCTACTTCTACAAAGCTAACATATAAAGAATATTTTAAATGACTTTTTAAAAGAATTAGTTCAAATAAAAAACATAGGCTAGAGTTACCCTTGTCTTCACATGAAATCTAGTAGTCTTGACATTTTGAAACAATTTCCACTTAATTTTTTCGTTAAAATATGCTCAATTTCAAAAGTATTATGTCATTCAACACTGTTTCTTAAATCCCTCTGCCTCACAGAAGATGGTCTGGTGCATTTGGGATTGGTGGAGCTGTATCATGAACAAATGCACCAGTTTGTTTTTTTTCAAGTAAGTCACTTCCATTTGAGGTATATTTTAAAATTTGTGAACTGTTTTTAGGTGACTTGTAAGTGAATTTTAAGATATCCCAGGATGTGTCAGGGGAATTCTAAGATAACAATACATCTATGGGAAACAAGTATTAGAAAAGACTAGTGATGAAGACAACAGAATTTTTAAGAGTTCTGTATAAAATTTATATCAGATATTTTTGGACCTTTTAGCAATTTTTAGTGAGTATAGGGATAAGGGATGAGAATATTATAAATGTAAAACTTCAAATAGAAGTGACTATTTTGTAATAAGTAAATTCTGCTACTTCCTCCAGTGATTGGGCCTAATCATTACCCATCTTGTATGCATGCAATGATTTGTGATGTCAATCCCATTGCATTTTGAGCTCCCTCAGAGCAGAGGCCATGTTTTAGTCTTTCTTTGTATCCCAGCACTTGGGCCTGGCACATAGTAAGCACTTAATAAATGCTTGGTGACTGAGATAGTCCTGAATCTAGCCTGAATCTAGCTCCTCCGGAGCCAAATAGAATAAACACATCTAAATCTCCCTTCCATGTGACAAGGCTTTACACGTTTGAAAACAGAAGTGATTTTCCCAAGCCTTCTTTTCTCCACAGACTGCCTGCCCTCTGGTATCTTACAGGACCTCATCACTCAGTTCCAACATCAGGCTGTTGTTTCTAAAAAAATAAAATAATACAGATCTTTTTTGGTGTGCAAACGCCAGAAAAAAGGACTCAGAGCTGGAATGGAGGAACTCAGTACTATTATAGCTCTGTCCCTTCAATGGGATACAGTGTAAAAACTGATGTGGAATTCACCTCCATTGCCCTACAATGGAAAACAAGTTTGGAATCAGAAGACCTGCCTGGGTTCAAATCCCAGCACAACTCCTTACTATGTTTTTGCTCAGTCAAGTCATCTCCCTTCCTCACAGCCATTCAGTTTCCTCTTCTGTAAAACTAGGGTGTTGTACTAGATAATCTCAACTGTTTGTTACAAACTCCAAACTCTATGATCCTATGGCCTGGATTAGAATTTAAGTTCTGCCACATCAGCAAGTCACTTGACTTTTCCTTTGTGGGTAATAATACTGGGGCTCTTTCCCCTACCACACCCACCCCTCAAGGGGGCAGCTAAGTGGCACAGTAGATAGCCTGCCAGGCTCAGAGCCAAGAAAAACTCATTTTCCAGAGTTCAAATCTGGTCTCAGACACTTACTAGCTGTGTGACCCTGGGCAAGCCACTTAATCCTGTCAGCTTTAGTTTCCTCAACTGTAAAATGAGTTAGAGAAGGAAATGGCAAACCATTCCAGTATCTGTGCCAAGAAAACCCCAAATGGGGTTATGAAGAGTCGGACGCCACTGAACGATATCCCTCCTTCACAGAGCTTTCCTTAGTAAACTTCAGAAGTACTACAAAAATGCAAAGTATTATTAAAAAAGAAAAACCACCACCACAACTGAGACATGGCTAAGAACAGCGGTGGTGGTGTATGGTTAAAATGGAGGGGGAGTGTGGATGCCTGGTGAGCGCTCTCGAAACAAACCTGCAAAGACCAAAAACGTGATGAGTGCTGCCTGCAAGTGGATTCGAAACTTGAGCCTGACATCCTGGAAATGCATCACGGTACTGTGGAAGATGAAGGAGCAGAGCATCTCCACGAGGAACGCCTCCGGCAGAGCGATGTGGATGGGGCTGGCACACTTGAAAGCCCTCTCTGCAGAGTGCCGCTTGGAAACTCCCAGGCTCCAGACCCAGGACATGAAATTCCGGCTGAGTCCCGAGCTGAGCATCTGCGCGAAGATCTTTAGGAAGCCCAGCCACAGGGGCATCTGCTCCAGCGCCAGCTGCTCCAGAACGCCGCAGGGGTTGCTGACGGCGCCCAGCAGCGTCAGGCCGTGGACCAGGGAGAGGAAGTAGATGATGGTCAGGGTCCAGCTGGGGTTGGCCGGCTCTAGCTCGCTCAGCACCTGGAGCTCGAGGGAGCAGCAGCACTGCTGGAAGGTGCCCAGGAGCTCGGCTGTGAAGACGCGGATAAACATGGAGGGGACGTGCCTCCGGATCAGGACGCGCGCGAACCCGACCAACAGAACCACGCAGAGCATCACCCCCAGGGAGATGCAGGTGTCCTGGCCCTCCGCCCACATCGTCAGCAGGGTCAGCTGCAGCTCTTCCGCCATCGAAAGCACCGTCTGGTTGGGAACCTCCTGGACCGGGACCTGGACCTGCCCCGGGTCCAGAGTCCCAGGGTCCCGGTCTTCCTGCTCCAGCTCCGTCGCAAAGGCTTAGAGGGGAAATAGGACGAAAGGGGTGGGCTCAGGGTGGGCTCCTCCTCCTCTCTCCTCCTCCTCCTCCTCGTCCTCCCCTCCCCGGCTCCCGGCTCCCGGGTCGTCTATGGGGGCAGAGCCAGGGAGGGGAGGTAGCTGACTAGGACGGCGACTCCGAGGAGAGAGGCTCCCAACGGTCAGTCTCACCCACCCAGGAGAGAAACGCAGACGCCCCACACCCACCTCGCCCGCCTCGGACCGAACGAATGGGGTTGGGAACCCGGGGAGGGGAGGAAAAGAGAGAGGAGAGGAGCGCGCGCAGGGGCGCACCTCCGCGCGTGCGCGACCGACTCACCGGCTTCATTATTCCCCTAACCCCCTCGGCTCCGGCCCACGCGCCTCTTTGACCTTTGGGAGTCGAGGTGGAAGTTTCCCCGGTGTAGGAAAGGAGGGCGCGTGCATGCCATCGCCGGGGTGGGAGGGGGGGCTCGGCGCGCAGGCGTACGCTTGCGAGAGCGAGCGCGCGCCCCCACCGTTGGTGGGAGAGAGCGTCCGGCCCCGGACAAGGTCCGTTCTCCAGAGTCGCTCCGAGATACCGTGTGACAGTTGCTCCGGAGCAGAGAAAACCTGTCCGCGGCCCGAACGGCTTTTTTCTGCGTTCCCCCCTCCGTGGCCAAGGGGACAAAATCCCGCACCTGTCCCCACCTCAGCCTCGCGTGGCTGCACAATTTCTATGATGATTTAAAGGCCCAGTTTCCCCGCAATGCGGTGACCGTGACCCCTGCGGAGAAGACCGTCTCGGGTGGCCCTGCCTTGAATTTTCCACACTCCCAACCATTCACCACGGTTTGTTCAGAGAGAATTTGCGAGAAAGCGAGGGACATGAATCCCGTCCTCTTGTGCTTGGCCGGTGCCGAATGACAGAACTTTAATGTCGGAAGGGACCTCGGGCCACTGAACCCAAGCTGTGCCCCCGAAAGATGACAGGACCCGCGGGCCTTGGGGAGGGTCCTCCCTGCCCACCTCCCCCAGGGGGAACTAAATGTTAAGCGAGTTTTCCCCGCTGTTGAGTCGGTTTAGTGGCCTCCGACCCTTCGTGACCCCATGGGGGGTTTTCTGGCACGGATACTGGGCTGGTTTGCCCTTTGCTTCTCCAGCTCACTTTACAGATGACACCCGTGACACGCAGCCTAAATCTGTCTCTGCAGCTTGGGCTGAGACTCTGAGAACAGAACGAGGAACATGGGGTGGGGGGCAGGGAAGCGTTAAATAGAGACACCCGAGTGAGAAAAATAGCCGTTTGGGCTATGCCGGGGAAAAGTCATTGGCTTACCGAGAGAGAGAGAGAGAGAGAGAGAGAGAGAGAGAGAGAGAGAGAGAGAGAGAGAGAGAGAGAGAGGTTCTCCTCATCTTGGGGATTACTCAGGAAGCTGTGAACATGATAGTGACTTTACAGGAATAATTTCTTCTCAGTTGAGGGTTGGACTGGATGACCTCAAAATTCCTTTCCACAATCTGAGATTCTGTGGATCTAAGTTTTCAGTCATTTGGAAAAATGGCCATTTTTTTCTCTCTCTACACTTTATTCTTTTGGTCAGTTCATTCACTCTTACAGATTTAATTAACCACCACTTAGGCAGATGACTCCCAAATCTCTGCTCTCTAATTCTGACTTCTGGACCTCCAATTGCCTATAGGATATCTCTACTAGCATGGATCCCTCTAATGAAGTTTTTCTTTCTCCCTAAACCTGCTTTTTCATTGTTCATGTCACTGGTGTCACTATTCATCCACTCTTCCGCATTTGAAACGTTAGTGTTCTTTTTTATGATTTCTCTTTTCTCTCCTCCTATGCGAACAACTATCAAGTTCTATCCACTTATATCTCACTTACTTGCCCTTTTGTTATTGTTTGCACTGCCTTTACTTTCGTATAAAAGCTCATTATCAAACTCTCCGGATTATTATAGCAATAGCCTCTGAGAAAATCTCTAACCCTCACATACTGCTATTAGAATAATCTATCATGTGCATAGATCATAGCAGCTGTTCATATCTTCTCTCTTCAGGCTACCAACTTCACCTCCATCACAGCCAGTAAATCAAAGTAACCTAAACTTCAAAGTCACTTTTGTCTCTTCCTTTTCTGTTAACCTGTGTCTGGTTTTATCAATTCAAATTCCATTTCTCATTTATCCTCTTCTCTCCACTTACCACCTTAGTTAAGTCTTTTATTTTCCCCCTGAAAATTATTGTAATAGTCTCCTAACTAACATCATCTCAAATCTCCCTCTATGTTAGTCTGAGGTACAAACCTGTCCTTTCCCTGATAAAAACACAACCCCCAAACCTTCTGTGGCTCTCTATTGCCCGTAGGATAAAATATCTTGGCTTGGCATTTAAGGCCCTTCACAATCTGGTTGTAACCTACCTTTCCAGTCTTATTACATGTTACTTCACTTCATGTGCTCTGAATTCCAGTCAAAGATGATTTCATCTCCTGCTTGAATGATGGTGACAATAATAACTAACATCTATATAACACTAAGTGTCAGACACTGTCTTAAATGCTGTACAGTTTTTATCTCATTTGGTCTTCACAACCAGTCTGGGAACTAAGTGTTACTGTTATCTGTATTTTACAGATGGGAAAACTGAGGCAAACAGAGATTAAGTGACTTGTAAACTAGTAAGTAAGCTAGTAGCTAAGGCTGAATTTGAACTCAGGTCTTCTTGACTCCAAGCCCATGCACTTTCTGAAGCACCACCTAGCTGCCCCTATGAATGAATGCGGAAAGCATTTACTAAGTGTTTGTAATGTGTCAGGTGCTATGCTAAGCACTAGGGAATACAAACACAAGTAAGCAAAACAGCTCTTCGGAAAGGGAAAGACAACACGTACAGAGAAACTAGATTGGAAAGTGGGGTAGGGAGCAGAATGTAAGTAGTATAGTTTGGGGATGACTGAAATGTGTGGCCTGGTTCCAGAAGAAAATAAGAGTCAAAGTTGTCAGGGATAGAAGTTCAAGGACGGCCAACATACAGGTGACCTAATTTGGAGATGGTTGGGAAGTGGTGAGATGGCATTTATTAAGCACTGTGTACCAGGTACTGTGCTGGGCATTGAATATACAAATACAAAAAGTGAGACGGTCTCTACCCCTACATTGAAGAAACAGAACACATTTACAAAGTTGGTGGTTGTCCAAGAGAACCAAAATGACATCACTATGTCAGGGTCAAAGTACAGTGTATCTGATTTCAGTTGATCAGACCACACACACACCCCAAAGTGATTTCAGGGAAGGAGGAGAATGAGGACAAAGAAGAAATCAGGAAATTCTTCCTAGAGGAAGTGATAATTGAAGGGATTATAAGAGATGAAGGTGAGAATAGAATAGAAGAGAATTCTATGTATGAGGGTGAAACCATAGATATTTATTCTATGGGAGCAAAATCAATTTAACATTTTTTTTAAAGCAGAAAGGACTTTGGAAATTAGCCAATCTAGCCTTTTCTGTTCATAATTATGCATTTCTGTATTATGTTCTAAATAAATGAGGCAATGTTCCTAAAGTAATGGTTACCATGCTAGTCTGTTGAATTTAATATACATTTTACATAAATTGAATAAAAAGATATAGGTGGCATAGATTACTTTTATTAGAAACACAAACCTCACCCAACTGGTATGTCTCCTGCCTCTTGAATTTGATTTTGGTAGATGTGAAGGTACTTTTGTTGTTCTAGATTAAAATCTAGCAAAACAAAACTGGATTCTTGCTAGAATTGTCAACTCTTTAGGTAATAATTGTGGACACTACATCCTTCCTAGTTTTATCCTGCCTTAGTTTCAAGTTGACTTCCTATTCATTAGCTCCTTTTTGCTTCTTAGTTCCTCCTGAACTGGTCATTGTCTTTTTCGAATCTAGAATAATCCAGTCTCAGTTGAGGTATAACTTAATATCTTGGGTTCTGTGTTCTATAAAGAGATGTTCTGGAGCCAACTTCAGCGGTGTTGTGGAGCTGACTCTTATCAATTGTTAAATTTTCAGTGTGAGCTTAATTTATTGCTTTTGTTGATTGTTTAGATTTAAGAAAGTGATGGAGAAAATGTTAATAATGCAGATTAAATTTAAAAGTGTGTCCAGCCTTTTTAAACTCTCACCAGGAATCAGAATTTTGGAGTTCAAAATGAGAAATCATTTACTATAATCCCCTTATTTTACAATTGAGGAAACAGATTTATGTAACTTGCCCAAATGCCAGAGCCAAAATCCTTTCTGTACAACATTCTTTTAATTTTATTGCCTATAAACATCACAAGGTGGCAGTATCTTATTCATGTATTTTTTTGACCCTCTAGAGATTTTTCCCTCTAGAGATCCAGTTGTTGAACATCTACCAGCATCCCCCCCTTCCAATTGTGAACGATATCTTTAAGGAGAAATCTAGTTTCCCGCTCTCTACTTTGAACTCAGCACAATCCTCCCCATTGGTGATCCCATATGTTAAGATTTATTAATTTAACTTACATCAGAGTCACTTTCTGACACAAAAGTCCTTGGTTCGTACATTTTAAGTAATTTCTCAGTTCTTTGGCTTATTGTTCCTTTCAAGATAAAGTGATTTCAGGATCTGACATTTCACCCCCACGGTACAGTTTTAAAGCATCTTAAAAGCATTTTAAAGCATCTTAAAAGCACTCAAGTTTATGAGGTTCAGAAACATGAATTCTCAAGGAGCTTACAGTCTAATAGAGGAGACAATGAGAACATATGTAAGTATATACAGAATAAGTATAAATATAGTACAAAGTAGTTAAATACAAGATGGTTTGATGGGGAGAAGGACAGCAGCTATTGAGATCAGCAAAGGCTTCAAAAGGAAGTGCTTGAGCTTCATCTTTTTTTTTCTTAAACATTTCCACATTAATCACATTGTGAAAGAAGAATCAGAACAAAAAGGGAAAACCACAAGAAACAAAAAATAAAAGGGAGAAACTAGTATGCTTCTATCTGCATTCAGACTTCATAGTTCTTTCTCTGGATGTGGATAGTATTTTCCATCATGAATCTTTTGGAATTGACTTAGATCATCGCACTGCTGAGAAGGGCTAAGTCTATCAAGGTTGGTCATCGAACAATATTGCTCTTATTTTGTACAGTGTTTTCCTGGTTCTGCTCAGTTCACTCAGCATCAGTTCATGCAAGTTTTTCAGGTTTTTCTGAAATCTGTCTGTTTGAGCTTCATCTTGAAGGGAATATTGTTCTTATTGTTTGTCCTTCATTCTCAGAGGACCATGACATCAAGTTGAATGACATGCAAATGAATTAGATTTTAGTGAGGTAGGGTTGTGCAAAGTCACCAGCCTCACTTTCCTCTCCAGAGCCATCTGGAAATAAGGGATTCCATGAAGGAGAGATGAAGAGGGAATGCATTCCATACAGGAGGGACAGCTAGTTCAAGGTGTGGAAAACTGGATGTGAAGTACTGTTTGAGGAACAGAGAGAGTCCAGTTTGGCTGAATTGCAGAGTGAGTTAAAAGTTTAAAGCAGCGAGCTAGGGTTAGGGAAATGGTGGAGACTGCCACCTTTTCTCATGTCTTCCCAGTCTTTTCTTTCAGCAACCTGAAGTGAGGTTGATATCTTCCATTTGTCCCTCCCAAAGCTGGAAACCAGAAGAATCCCAAGCTACTTGACGCTTCAAGAGCAATAGATATTTAATAAATTTTTTTTGACTGGCTGATTACACGGTTAGTCTGCAAATATTTTAAGACAATAATCTTATACTTCCTCAGTCTTTTCCAACTTAAAACCCTCAGTTTACAAAACCGTAGAATAGTAGAATATTAAAGAATGTTAAAGCAGAGAAAGGATAGATAGTATATAGTATAGCTTCCTTATTTTGTAGCTAAGGAAACTTAGACCTAAACTTAGACACAACTAGGAATTGTCATAATCAGGATCACCATCCAAGTCTCACATAACATAAAAGACTTGGTTTTTAAACTCTCACCAGGAATCAGAATTTTGGAGTTGAAAATGAGAAATCATTTACTATAATCCCCTTATTTTACAATTGAGGAAACAGGTTTATGTAACTTGCCCAAATGCCAGAGCCAAAATCCTTTCTGTACAATATTCTTTTAATTTTATTACCTATAAACATCACAAGGTGGCAGTATCTTATTCATGTATTTTTTTGACCCTCTGAATTCTTAATCTTTTTGAGCACATAACTATGTTGTTGTTTTTTTTTTCACATAATATATTTCTTCTGGTCCATATTCAGAAACTGAGCTATTTGGAGTATATATGCCTAGACTTTCTGAATATGTTAACAAATAGATATATTTATCTGCAGATGGGCCAAAATCCTCATCTCCACTAGTACATCACCATTCGTTTTGGTCCTTCTCTTAGCCAGAATTGGTTCCCAGATCCTAGATACCCTAACCCCCCTAGGACTTGTGGCTTGAACCTTAGAGATGGATGCAGTAGCTACCTCTCAGGTGAGCACTGACTTCTGTTGCCTTTGCTGGACCCTGTTGTGGGGGGAGAAATTCTCTAGATTCTCTTAGGGTAAGGGGTTGGGTAGGGTGGCCCCTATACTCTGCCTGAACCCCTCTAGACTTGCTCATGTATGGACACCAAGCCTGGGATCTCAGTCCTGCCACTAGAAGCCCCACCCACCCACTGAGGCATACCAGACAGCAATCAGCAGCCAATTGTAATACCTACTATTTTGTTGAAACTGACCAGCATCCCCTCAGCACCTTGATGCCCCACTTACCCAGCCTGGAAGCAGTGAATAATCTTCATGTACATTGGTTGAACAATAAACAATTGCCTCTTCTTTATCCATTAGTCTAAATCTTCATCAGTAAATCAGTGTACCCAACACGGGCCCACAAATTTTTTGATATATGTTTTAATAAAATAGTTTGGATAGAAAGCACTTCCCCAGACCACCCAGTAAATTGCCCAGTAAGCCCTAGGAACTGCTCTGATTAAAATCCTTCCTTTCATGCAAGGAGTGACATTTTTTTTTTCCCAAGAAGCTTTCCCTAATTCCTTTACTTAACAATCATAGTCAATTTAGTTCAAATCATCATCAACAAACATTTATTAAGCACCTACTTGGAACTATAATTAGGGCAGGAGAACTGGGGTTTTCCTAGTGACACTGAATTTAAGGAATGCTGATAGCATTTGTAGTTCTTCAGAATTTGACACAGTTAGCAGAAATAATTAAAATTGGAAGCTACCATATGGCTGGTCAGGATGAACACCTCTATATTCATATACTTTCCTAGAAAATGGTTTGTGGTATTTGCCCTAGGTACAAAAATTCCTAGTTACAGTTCGCCACCTAGTATGCAATCTGTCTCTTCTCAAATTTTTCATGACATCCTGTTTGACTTCCCCTATCAACTTACCATATTTTAACTTATGTTTTAGTTATCTGTAAGTCCCTCTTCCATATCTATTAATTGAACTGTAAACTCTTTAAGGTCAGGTACCACATCCTGTTGGTTATTGTCCTTTGGGCTCAAACAGGACGAAAATGACATAATTATCTATGTATATATCCATGCCTCTTTCTCAAAGGGAATTACATAAAACTGACATGTAAATTTTTGCTCAATTTGCTGAATTGAATTTGCTCTTTTAATCTCTGTTGTTTGGGGCACTATTAAATCTTGTCTAGCTCTAGCTGCCTCTTTGGATCTTCCTTGGAAACCTGGGAGGGTGAACTGAAAGTTGCTTTATGTTCTTACTCCTGGGCAAGTTGAGTTCTAATTCTTGATCCTTCTGGTTAACGTTTTTATGCAGATTTCTATTTTCCTCATGTTAAATGGGAGAATTGGGCTAGAACACTGTACTAAGGAACCAGAAGACATGGGTTCTCATACCAGCTCTTCTATTAACTAGGTCTACAACTACAGGCAAGTAATTAAAAAAAAATTTTCCCCAATTACATGTAAAAAATTTTTAACATCCATTTTTTTAAAAATTTGAATTCCAAATTATTTTCCTCCTTCTCTCTCTCCCTGCTCATTGAGAAGGCAAGTGATTTGATATAGGTTATATATGTGCAATCATGCAAAACATATTTTCATATTAGTTATGTTGTGAAAGAAAACATAGACTAAAAAACAAACAAAGAAAGAAAAATAGAGTTAAAAAAATTTGCTTCAGTCTGCATTCAAACTCTATCAGTTCTTTGGAGGTGGATAGCATTTTTCATCATGAGTCTTTAGGAATTGTCTTAGATCGCTATATTGCTGAGAACAGTTGTCATTCACAGTTGATCACTGTCCAGTATTGCTGTTATTGTGTATGATGTTCTCCTGGTTCTGCTCATTTCACTTTGCATCAGTTCATGTAAGTCTTTCCAGGTTTTTTGAAAGCATCCTGCTTGTCATTTCTTATAGCATAATAATATTCCATTATATTCATATACCACAACTTGTTCAGCCATTCCCCAACTGATGGGCATCTATCTCCTCAATTTCCAATTCTTTGCCACCACAAAAAGAACTGCTATAAATATTTTTGAACATATGTCTTTTTCCTTTTAAAAAAATTTTAATATAGGCCTAGTAGTGGTAAGTAGTGCTATTTCTGGATCAAAGGGTATGCACAGTTTTATAGTCTTTTGGAAGTAGTTCCAGATTGCTCTCCAGAATGCTTGGATCAGTTCATACCTCTACCAACAGTGCTTTAGTGTCCCAGTTTTTCCAGATCTCCAACATTTGTCATTTTCCTTTTTTTCATATTAGCCAATCTGATAAGTGTGAGGTGGTACCTCAGAGTTGTTTTAATCTGCATTTCACTAATCAATGGAGATTTAGAGCATTTTTTTCATATTACTATAGATAGCTTTGATTTCTTCTGAAAACCACCTGTTCATATCCTTTGACCTTATCAATTAGCGAGTGACTTGTATGCGTATAATTTGACTCAGTTATCTATATATTTTGAGAAATAAGGCCTTTGTCAGAGAAACTTGCTGGAAAATTCCCCCTCCTCCAGTTTTCTCTTTCCTTCTAATCTTGGCTACAATGGTTTTGTTTGTGTGAACCCTTTTAAATTTTAATTTAATATAATAAAAATTATGCATTTCACATCCCATAATGCTCTCTATTTCTTGTTTGGTTATAAATTCTTCCTTATTCCGTAGATCTGACAGGTAAGCTACTGCATGCTCCCCTAATTTGCTTATGATATCACCTTTTACATATAAAGTATATACCTATTTTAATCTTTTGTTGATAAACAATATGAGATGTTGGTCTATACCTAGTTTCTACAAAATTGCTTTATAATTTTCCCAGTAGTTTTTGTCAAATAGTGAGTTCTTGTCCCAAAAGCTGGGATCTTTGGATTTATCAAACACTAGATTGCTGTGGTCATTTAGTACTTACTGTGTATTGTGTACCATATCTATTACATTGATCCACCACTCTAATTCTTATCTAATATCAGATTATTCTGATAATTACTGCTTTGTAATATAGTTTGCAATCTGGTACAGCTAGTCCACCTTCCTTGACATTTTTAAAAATTGGTTCCCTTGATATTCTTGACCTTTTGTTCGTCCAGATGAATTTTGTTCAGTCAAATTATTAAAAATAGAACAAACCACTTTAGTTTCCTCATCTGGAAAATGGGATATTAACACCTGCCATGCCTATCTCACAAGGTTGTGAGGATCAAATGAAATAAGATATATGAAAGTGTTTGAAACTCTATAAAGTATAAGATGTTAATACTTTTATTATTAAGAATAGGATAGACAAAGAAATACATATGTATTCTAGTTATCTGTATATGTGTCACATACCACTGGTTGTATTTTATTGTATTTTTAAGGAGTTATTTTCTTCAGTAAAATTTTTATTTTTTTTTACTTTTACCAAGCTGTTAATATCTTTACCAATACTTTTACCAAGCTGTCGTATCTTTCTTGCATAGCTATCATTTTTCCTTTAATGCTATTATTGTTTTTTAAGATAAATTTTTTTGGTCTTTTAAAAAATTCTTCAAAAAATTCTTGTTGGATTTGTATCCAATCTACATTTTTCTTTGAGACTTTGCTTATAGATGTTTTCAAGTCTTTGTTTTCTGTGTTTGTGTGCTTTCCTGTCTTCATAGTAGCTCTTTATGTTCAAGTGGATTTTGTATTAGTGTTGGGTTCTGCTCACTGGCCTGAGCAGAATATCTTTAATGTTCTAGCTTTCACAGCTCTGTCTGGGAGTCTAAGTTTTTGGTGCTTCCAAGCATTGTGATTCAGGGAGAAAATCTCCTGGTTTGAGCTTGGCAAGTTCTTGACTCAGGTTTGGGTCTGTTAGATTGTGTGTGGTTGAGTTTCAGTAGATTATTGCTGAATTCAGTCACTGTTAGCCCACTGGGAAGTGCTGTGGGTTCAGCGAGACAGCTGCTGGTTTTTCTTTGGTCTTGGTCTTCTGTCCAAATTATTCCATTGCTGGCTTATGTACAGGGCTGAAGGTTAGAACTGAGTTCTCACTTCTCTCTTTGGCTCAGAGCTATACAGCAAAGTTCTTGGAACTTGTTCCTTGCTCTGTACATAGCTAGGGCCTCTCTGACTCATTACTGCTCTTCTCCTCCCTGGAACTGTGACCTGAAACTGATTAATGGGTGACAGAGCTTCCTTCCAGCTAGCATGGTTTCTGCACCAAGCACTAGTTCAAGGGTACCCTGGGATCTTTTTCCACCTCAGTGCTTCTTATTGTGGTGTTCAGTATCAGCTCTATTAGTAGCTCTGGGCCCTGGAATATTGCGCTCCTGGCCAGTCCCTGCCCTAGTCAGGAAGACTTCTTGCTGTCTGTCTTCCTAAACTGCTCTGGATAGAAAAATGATTCTCTGTGACTTTTTCTTGGCTACTGTCAAGCCAGGTTCAAATCCTTGGCATTCCCCTCATGCCTACTGTAGGGAAGCTCAAAGGTTGGGAGGTTATATTGCTGGCCATATTTTTGCAAGTAAAAGGCAGACATTTAGAAGAAATAATTTGAAGGAGGAAAAGCAAAGACAAGGAGGAGGGAGAGAGGGACAGAGAGACAAATGCTATAAATCAAAGTTTGATTTGTTTGTTGATTGTCTAGGATTAAAGTGATGGAGAAATTGTTAATCGTGCAGGTTATGTTTAAAAGTATGTATTGCATATTTATATATATATATGTGGATACACACACACACACACACACACACACACACACACACCCCTTTCTTTTCAGAGAGCCTTTTGTTAAACACTTACCAGCACACTCCCGCCATATATTCAGCAAGAAGTAGACCTGCCACCAACAACGTAATAACATTACCAAAAGACATCGTCCTGTATTATCAGATACGGGATGTAATTACTCCTCTACATTGTAGAATCCCCAATGTATGTGCTCCTAGTGGCCCTCTATGTGTGACTTCTATGAATATTCACTCTTTCCACTGATGGTGTATGTATTTGTGAGAGAGTGTGACATGTTTATTTATTTATTTTTTTTAAATTTTTTATTTTTTTAAATTTTATTATAGTTTTCATCATTCATTTCCACAAGATTTTGAGTTACATATTTTCTCCCCCTCTTTCCCCCACCCACCACCCAAAAACAGCCATCCCAGTGTGTCCCCTCTCCCCAGTCTATTCTCTCCTATGTCACTTTTCAGTAGGGCAGGATGGATCTCCCAACCGCAGTGCCTGTGTATCTCAAGTTCCAGTTGGATGTAGTCAATAATAATAATAATAATTGCATA
>CM053588.1:103671483-103716478 GCA_028646515.1 Pseudochirops corinnae
GGGAAGCTACAACGCGGAGGCGGGTGCAAAACCTCTGCCTTTCACTTTTCCGTTCTGGAGACCTTTCGGCCAGACTGCTTATCTCCCCCTTTCACAATCCTCACTCGCAGCTGGTGCTAATCGCTCACCTGAGAGGCTTCTCTGCACCTCCTGCCCAGCCGCCCCGGGGCACAGCCGCGGCTTCAGGCCAGGCTGGTTTTGGTTCGCAGTGCTGATATGGTTCCTCGTAGCCGAGCTGACTTTAGTGGGAAGTATCCTTGTGTGCATTTTGGAGTTCTAGGATTGGTTTAGAGTCCTATTTTATGGGTATTTTGGGGTGGCTATGTGAGAGCTGAGATATGTTGCTGCTGCTACGCCGCCATCTTGGCTCCGCCCCCCCGAGTGTGACATGTTTATAAGAGAAATGTTCTGTTGCAGATCTCCTTACTATGCTATTTAATTACTTGTCTTTGCTTTAAACTCTTTGTGTCCTCTGGCAGAATAGAGAAATGGTAGACATATTGGTAGGGTCTTGTGAGCTATTATTTTGATTGGAAATAGAACCGCAGAGAACTTTGAATCTGGGGTTCAAACTGTTGTGAGGATTCCACATAGGAAAAAGAATATGGCATAGGTGGTATACTTCTATGCACTTACCATGTTCTTCATGGCATTATAATTTTTACACATATGTCCTGCCACATTCTGACACTATGAGCTGTATGAGAATAGGAACTATATCTCATTTATTTTTGTCTCTATATTCAGACAGCATAATTTTGCAAATAATACTATAACACATTTCTAGAGTACTTTAACATTCACAGGGTGTTTTTCTTGTAACTCTTTAAAGGAGATAAAGCAGAGATTGTTGTTTCCATTTTACAGATGAGGAAAGAGCTTTTTGAAAGATAATAGGACATAGATTCAGAGTTGGAAGGGACCTCAGAGGTCATTTAGTCCAATCTCCTCATTTTACAGATGAAGGATTGAAGCCCAGAGAGGGTTGTATGACTTGCCCAAGGTCACATAGGTAATTTCATATTTAGTTAGTGTCTGAGGCAGGATTTAAACCCAGATCTCCCAAGCCCAAGTTCAGTGTTCTTTCTCATATTATACATATAAAATGTGTGTATGTATACACACACACATTATGAACCTGAATGATCTGGAAGCCTCAAGAACAAAGGTGCAAGAAGTGTTGGGAAATAGTTACTTTTACATTAATCCAACAAAGCACTGATCCATTTTGGCAGATTTTTGAGAACATTTTTGTTGTTCAGTCATTTTTTCAGTTGTGTACAATTCTTCATGACCCCATTTTGGGTTTTCTTGGCAGAGATACTGAAGTGGTTTGCCATTTCCTTCTTTGGCTCATTTTACAGATGAGGAAATGGAGACATTTAGTGACTTGCCCAGGGTCACGTGGCTAGGAAGTATCTGAGCTCAAACCTGAACTCAGGAAGATGAGTCTTTCTCACTCCAGGCCCAGTGCTCTATCCACTGTGGCGCCACCTAGCTGCCCTTTCAGAGACTGTAGCCATCAGGTTTTGTTTATAGGTAACTAACAAAGATCCTGCTTACACCCTTAAAGAATTAGCATCCATTCTGTTCACAAGGTGTTTGTTTCTCCACAAACAAATCTTACCTTAGATCTACTTATAATTTAAGATTCTTTTCCTAATTGTCAGCTATGTACAAAGTACTTAAGAGGAACACAGAGATGACTGAGACAAAATCACTGCCCTCAAGGAGTTTCTATCTAGAGTCAGTACTGTAGAACATTAGCTCTGGAAAGAAATGTAAAACATAGGATGGTATAGCTGGAAAGCACTTAGCACATAGACTCATAGAACAGAATACATCTCATCATGCAAAAGGATGTACTGGGGCCTGAAAAGGTGAACTAACAACCTTAAGATTGCCTTGGCTTGACATATTCTCCCTTTGCCCACTAGGTGGCGCAGGAGAGAAGCTGCTGGAACTCCAGTAAGGAAGTCCTGAAGTAACTAACTAGGTGACCTGAGAAGCCTCAGTTTTCTCATCTGTGAAAAAAGGGTAACAACAGCACTAACTTCCTAGGGCTGGCATGAGAGAAAGAAAATATTTGTAAAGCACTTGGCAAAATCTTAAGGTGCGTATTATCATTATATTATAATTATATATTTTATACATTATTATATATTACAATTATTATATATAATTATAATTATCTTCCCTAATAAACGGTAACTTCTTTTAGGGTAGTGACTTCATTGCTTCTCATCTTTGTATCTGTGGGGTTGAGCACAGATTGCTTCAGCGGGTAGCCATTTAACTATCTATTGAATTGAATTTCTGCCCAGTCCGTCTAAAATATCATTAGCACTGCCTTAGACTTTAAACTCCTTGAGGGCAAAGGTGGCATATTTGTCTCTGTAGTATGGCATAATGGATAGACAGCTAATCTTAAAGCCAAGAAGACCTGGATTCATGTCCTAATTATGATACATAATTTATTGTATGTCCTTGCGCTCAAGACAACTTTCTAACAGCATAAGTTTCAGAGAATGTACTGACCTCTATCAATCGAAGTTTCTACACCAAAGAGTTCCCTGTACTAATGAAGTCATAATAGCTCTTTCTATTCTCATCTCTTTAATACTCACAACAAGACATTGTATATAACTGCTAGGAAGTAGCAGAACCAGAACTCAATCTAGGTCTCTTATTCATAATTCAGTGCCTTTTCTATCACACTACTTTGACTCTTCCAATATAAAGGACTGTTACCTCCAGCACTAGCATTTTAAATTGTTGAGAAACATTTAAGCTATCTGGGACCCGAGAGAATTATAGGCACAATATTCTTAATAAAGATATTACAAAAACAAAACTGAAATTTTTATATTACTCACAAGCATGATGAATTTGACAGGCACAAAAGAAAGTGTTTTGTTGTTTTTTCTTCAGAGCCAGGATTAGGGTTAGGGAAAGTAAACCTAAGGGATAATACTTGGAGATGTTGAGGTCCACAAGAAAGGAAAGGACAGCTGTGGTATATAAACATTTATTAAGTCAATAAACATTTATTAAGAACCTACTATGTGTCAGATACTATGCTAAACGCTGGAGATATAAAGAAAGGCAAAATAAAAGGGAACTAATAATCTATTGGGGAGACAACATGCAAACAAGATAGATACAAGATAAACAGGAGAGAATCAATAAAGGGAAGGCACTAACATTAAGGCAGATGCTGAAAGGTTTCTTGTTCAGGGGAAAGCAAACTGAATTTGGAATCAAGACCTGAGTTCCAATCCCAGTTCTACTATTTATTGCTATGTGATTCTGGGCAAATCATTTAAGCTCTATATGCCTTGGTTTCTTTATATGTGAAATGAGAATCATAATATTCTGCACTATCTACTTCAAGGGGTTGTTATGAGGAGGGATCTGTGGAAACTACAGAGAGCCATAGAATGAGAGTTGTTATTAGCATTAAAACTGTAACATAAAATCCTATTCACCAGAGCATGTAAATCATTATTTTGTACTAAGTTCATTCTCACGTGTTACAATAAAGGTTAGAAGTTTTTAATACATGGTGAGACACAAGGAGTATAATTTTTATGCTCTACCTTGGGCCCTGTGCAGAATTCTTTGTTCTGGCTCTGCCTTTATTTTTACCCTCAAATATGACCATGGAAACATAGAATTTAGATCTGGCAAGGGTCTTAGAGATCACTTAGTGTAACTTCCTCATTTTACAGATGAGGAAGCTGAGGACCACAGAAGTTAAGTGATTTGCCCAAGGTCCTATGGCAAATAAATCCAGGCCTTTCTAATTGAAATTCCATCACTCTTTTAATATGAATAGGTAACCAGGGGAGGGATTATTATCACTTTTTCCTGAAAGGGTAACTGAGGCTTAGCATAGTATATGGCACATAGTAACCATTTAATAAATAATTTTTGACAGATATACCTAAAGTCACATAGTTACTAAGTTCCAGAGGCATTTGCCATATTTGACTCATCTGACTTCATGTCTAGGACTCTTTCTATACACCTGGCCTTTATTGATTTTATTGGGTAGTCATGGCATTGAATAACTTAGTTCAGGGAGTGTTCAAGCTGAGTCTGATAAGACAGTAGAATTGTTATGTCAGTGCAAGCATAAGTAAAGATTGTAATGTGTACTCATTACTTCTGTGAATTTTGAGGCTGTAAAGTTGCATTGAGAAACTCTTGCTTCTCTGATACCAGACATTGATTTTGCTCAAAAAGGTACCCCAAAAAAGCATCAGGGTAAAAATCAGTGTGAATAAGCCTAAAAAACAGTCTCAGGGAAAGTAGCTAGGCTCTGGTCTGTCCTTATCTGTCCCTGTTGTGGGATAATAAGCTGTGGGGCTGTTTTCAAGGTTGTTTGCAGTTTGGTCAAGTGAAATGGGAACTCCAGTTCTCTTAATAAAAATGGCGATGATGGTTGTGTGTGGAGGAGGTAGGGAACAAAGCCCTCTCTTCCAGGAGGCCCCAGGGGATAGCAAAAGAACAAATACAGCAAAGAGCTGGTGGACAGAGGAAGGGGCAGGAAGCTCTGCTTATAATCCATTGATGTTCTTACTTTCCCCTCCTGCTGCTCTAGTAACTTTCGGAGAATGATGAATTAGAGGAGAAAAAGAAATCTAAATTGAATAAAATCTAATCCTATCTTATGGAACAGCACCTATTTCATTGTGCATAATTAGTCCCATGCAGATCTGAGAAACATTAAATATTATTCAGTCATAAAATGTCAGAGCTACAAGAGACCTTAGAAAAGAGAATGTCCAGAAATTGTATGTTTTCAGACATGGCAAGTTTTTTGCTTGTTTTGCTTAATAATCCTCCTTTGTTACTGGGAGTTGGAGAGAGACTGGTAAATGAAAGCATTATAAAAATAAATAAAAATCTGTAACAAAATATTGTGTATGAGGTGATGGACCTGTGATTTCATTGGTCTAGGGAACTCTCAAATGACTTGCCCAGGGTCATGCAGTCATTATGTATTTGAGGTGGAACTTAAATGTGATGTTGAGAACAACTTTCAGTTCTCTAGAGACCAAGCTACCTCTTTTTATAATAAATTAATAAAAATAGGTCAGAGGGACCTTGAGACAATTTGAGCTAAAGGGAACTTCAGAATATATATATAATACAATATAATGCAACATTTACTAAGCACCTACTATGTGAAGAACCTCATCTTTGCTAAGAAAACCCCAAGGACAGTATGATCCATAGGACCACAAAGAGTCAGACATGACTGAAGGACTGAACAACAACATGTGAAGAGCACTGTGTTACATGGACCCTAGGAGACACAATTTTTCGATAAGACATGGTCCCTATACTTAAAAGAATTCACAGACTGAGAGAGAAATATGATACTGGTACAAATAACTAAAATGCACACTATTACATAGTAAGTGCATTAGATTACAATTCAGTCCAGTCAACATTAAGTGCCTACTGTGTCACAAAGGTTCCAAAACCAAAAATGAAACAGTACCTACCCTGAAGGAGCTTACATTCTACTAGATGTGAAAAGGTACTGAACCAGAGTGATGGACATGAGTGGAGAGAAACAGATATAAAAGATGTGGAGACAGAATTAGTAAGTCTTAACTTCATTTATTATATATACTATATTTATTTGTTATATTTTAATATAATTATGTAATATATGATTTAATTATATATTATTTATATAATTATATAATATATTATTTGTTTATTATATATAAGTCATTGTATATGAGGGAAGAGTCAAAGATGACTTTGAAGTTATAAACCTGACAGGATGTTTTTGCTCTCAGCAAAAATAGGAAAATTGCAGGGGGATCAGCTTTATTGGGGAAGATGTTAAGTTCAGTTTTAGACAGTGAGTTTGAATTGCCAATGGAGTATCTAGGTAGGCAGCTGGTGCTGCAGGACTAGAATTTAGGGAGGAAATTGGGACTGTTATTTACAAATTTGGGAATCATCTATACAGAGATGAACCCGTGAGAGCAGATTGCCAAAAAGAGAAAATGCAGAAGAGAAGAAGCTGCAGGGCACAATCTTAAATTTAGAGCTGGAAGCTGTAGTCCAAGAGGTCATCTGGTCCAGTCCCTTCAATTTCAAAATGAAGAACTGAGACCCAGAGAAGTGACTTACTTTACATGATAACTAACTTATGGCAGAAGAGCATGTGACCCAGGGCCTCTGACTCTGAATTCAGTGTTCTTGCCACTACATTATGGTGAATGATGACCATCAAAGAAAACTGACTGAGAAGGAACAGAGGAGAAAGAGGAGGATCAGGAAAGAGCATTGAAATGGAGAACAAAGGAGAAGAGCCTATCCATAAAGAGGGGATCGTTTATACTGTCCAAAGTAAAAGAAGTCAAGGAAGTTGAGGACTAAAGAAAAAGCCTTTGGATTTAACAGTTAAGAAACTATTGGTTTACCTTCGAGAAGACACTTTCAGTAAAGCAGGTCAGAAACCGGGTTGCAAGTAGACAAGTGAAGAATAAGTGGACAGTGAGGAAATGGAAGCCACAAATAAAAATGACTCATTTTAAGAGTTTGAAAAAAGGAGGAAACATAGGACAACTTGAGGGGATAGCAGGTTCAAGTGAAAATGTTCTAAGGACGAAGGACTCCTGGCCATATTTATAGGCAGTAGGAAAAAAATTATGAGATAGGGAGATTGAAGATAAAAAGAGAGAGGAACAATCAAAGGCATAAGCCCTTAGTGGGAAGGGATGGGATCAAGAACACAAGTAGAGGCTGTAGGGGTAGACCTTTCTTGGTAAGGAGAATAACCACTGATTCCTTAGAAAGTGAAGCAAAAGGGGAGAGGATAGGTGAAGATTGAGAGAGCTTTTGAGGTATAGAGTAGGAGATGAGGGAACTCATGAGCAATGACCTTGATTTTTTCAATAAATGAAGAGTCTAGGACTAGGTAATCTGTTAGGTGGGGGGGAGGGGGAGGAAATAGTGGGTGGACAGAATTGGAGCTAGTGTGGAATGACTAGATCTGCCATACATATCATAGACATGAGGAGGGGTACAATGCTTCTACCTTCACCCCTACCCCCCCAGAGGGCACGTGTCCCATCAGATTGGTCCATTTCCTCTCTTGCCCCTCCTAGAATAAATCTTTTCCCATTTCAGTTCATCTTCCACACAGCTATCAAATTAAGTTTCCTAAAGCACGTATTTGACCATGTCACCTCTCTACTCAAGAAACTCCATTGGTTTCCTATCACCTCTAGAATCAAATATTTGTTCTGTTTAGCATTCAAAGTCCTTCACAACCTCAACTCTTCTTACCTTTACAATCTTATGCCTTACTCTCCCCGTCCCACCAAACTCTGAGATCCAGTGACTCTTACTATTCTTCTCGTAAGACTCCTCGTCTGCAGACTCCAGGTATTTTCTTTGCCTGTTCCCCATACCTGGAATGTTCTCCTACTTCATCTCTATCTCCTGACTTCACTGGCTTCAGGTGCCAGATAAAACCCTGCCTTCTATAAGAAATCTTTCCTGATCTTTGTAAAGCTACTGCCTTCTCTTCTGTGGATTGTTTCAAATTTATCATGTCTTTATCTTAGTTGTACAGAGTTGTTTTCATGTCTTCTCCAGTTGACTGTGAGCTCTTTGAGGCCAGGGACTGTCTTTTGTATTTCTTTGTATCCGTAGCACTTAGCACAATGCCTTCATTTGTTGAAAAAATCAAGACCATTCATCACGAACTTCCTCATATCCTACTCTATGCCTCAGAAGCTCTCTGGATCTTCACCCATCCCCTTCCTTTTTGCTTCAGTCTCTAACAAATCAGTGGTTATTCTCCTTACCAAGAAAGGCCTACCCCTAACTCCTCTACTTATGTTCTTGATCCCATTTGATTGTTCCTCTCTCTTTTCATCTTCAATCTCCCTATCTCATAGCTCCTTCCCTACTGTCTAAAATATGGCCAGGACTCCCTCATCCTTAGAACATTTTCACTTGAACCTGCTATCCCTTCAAGTTGTTTTGTTTCTTCCCTTTATCAAATTCTTTGAATGAGTAATTTCTACTTGATTAAAAGCTCATTGAATGACCCCAACTGACCACAGACCAGAGTCAGACCCATCTTCTAGATGGGAGTGGGTTTTACCCCAGTACTCATACCAGTTCCACTGGATTCTTTTAGGAAATTAGATCACCTGAGAGGAATAACAGTAAAGGGAGCATGTTCAAGAATATTCTAGCCATTCTAGCAGTCACTACTCTTCTCCCTCCATCTCCATAGCAGATTCAGAACCCAGTTCACTGCAAGAACCCAGTTCACCCCAGTTTCTAGCCTTCTCTGCCCTCTTTTCCACTATACTGTCTAGAGCCAAAAATTCTCAACCTGTGGGTTGTGACCCCTTTGGACCCTTTCACAGGGGTCACCTAAGACCATCGGAAAACACATTTCTGATGGTCTTAGGAACCGAGACACTGCTCCTCTATCTGTCTCTAGGCGGGTCTGCCCACATGCAGATACGCCCATATACAAGGATTAAAGGGTCTCAGCATTAGGAAGGTTGAGAATCACTGCAACTCTCTTCTCTATTATGATGCAGTGGAAAGAACATTGGATTTAGAGTCAAAAGACCTGGGTTAAAATCCTCGCTTTGCCCTTTCCTGGTTATGTGACCTTACGTCTCTAGCCTTCAGTGTTCCAATATGTAAAAATCTGTCGGTTGAGCTAGATTATCTCTAAGATATCTTCTAACTCAAAGGCTATGATGCTATAACTCTCACATTCTTTCTATCTTCTGGTACATATTGAAATCTAGTTTCCCTTTAAGCCATCACATCTCTTTGAATCCTCAAAATTGATTGCTCTTGGGTTTGCTAGGTGGCTCAGTGAATAGAGCACTGGCCCAGGAGTCAGGAGGACCTGAGTTCAAATCTGGCCTCAGACACTTAACACTTACTAGCTGTGTGACCTTGGGCAAGTCACTAACCCCAATTGCCCTGCCTTCCCTCCCTCAAAAAAAGGCAAAAAAAAAAAAGATTGATCGCTCTTTCTCTCCCACTATTTCACCTGCAGAGCCAGGAAAAACAGTTGGCATACTTCTTGTTCCCCAATGGTACTTTCAGATCTAATCTCTGACATTGTCATCTAGTAATCACTTCTCTGTTAAAACTCCCCCCATCATACCTAGAGCCTTTATGTTGTCATTTGTGGACCTTCAGGTGACTCTCTTCCCCAGTAAATTCAGTACTTGACTTAGAATTTTCTTCCCCATTCTACCCTCTGCTACCTTAGAAGTTCTTCCCTCTTCCCCCCACCTCCTTAGTTCCCATGATCTTTGTCACCAGTGTATCTTAATCACACACAAGTCATAACTTAAATGCATGAGCTCTAAGCTACTGGTTCTGATTTTTTATGTTCTAAAGTTCCTTCTAGACTTACATATACAAAAACATTTATAGCTGCTCTTTTTGTGGTGGCAAAGAATTGGAAATTGAGGGGATTTTCATCAACTGGGGAATGGCTGAACAAGTTGTGGTATATTAATGTAATGGAATACTATTGTGCTATAAGAAATGATGAGCA
The DNA here is from genome assembly GCA_028646515.1 of Pseudochirops corinnae. Taxonomy (NCBI): domain Eukaryota; kingdom Metazoa; phylum Chordata; class Mammalia; order Diprotodontia; family Pseudocheiridae; genus Pseudochirops; species Pseudochirops corinnae. The sequence continues at coordinate 103,681,064 of CM053588.1, forward strand.
GGCAGAATTCAGAAAAACCTGGAAAGACTTAGGTGAACTGATGAAGTGAGCAGAACCAAGAGAATATATAACATTTATATATTTTTATACATATAACAGCAACATTGTGCAATGATCAACTTTGATAGACTTGGCTCTTCTTAGTAATACAATGATCCAAGACAATTCCAAAAAGACTCATAATGGAAAATACTAACCACATCCAGGGAAAGAACTATGGAGTCTGAATGCAGATTGAAGCATACTATTTCCTTTTCCTTTTTCTTTTTTTTTGCTTTTTGGAGGAGGAAGGCAGGGCAATTGGGGTTAAGTGACTTGCCCAAGGTCACATGACTAGTAAGTGTTAAGTGTCTGAAGCCAAATTTGAACTCAGGTCCTCCTGACTCCAGGGCTGGTGCTCTATTCACTACACCACTTAGCTGCCCTGAAGCATACTATTTTCACCTTTTTGCTTGTTTATTTTTTCTTTCTCTTGGTTTTTCCCTTTTGTTCTGTTTCTTCTTTTACAACATGACTAATGTGGAAATATGTTTTATATGATTGCACATGTATAACCTATATCAGATTGTTTGCCATGTTGAGGAGGGGAAAAGGGAGGGAGGTAGAAAAAAATTTGGAACTCAGAATCTTATAAAAATGAACGCTGAAAATTGTCTTTATGTATAATTGGAAAAAATTGAATACTATTTACATTAAAAAGCTCCCTCTAACTCTCATATCCTGTGATCTATGTGTCCTGACATTCTATGTTCTAAGGTCCCTTCCATTGCTGACATTCTATATTCTAAGATCCATGTCTCTGTTCTATAATTTTTATATGACAGATCCCTTCATAGCTCTAGCAGGGGTGAGGGGAGATTTCTTCCCACATACACATTTGTTTTTAGCTCATTGTGTTTATCTAAACATTAAGATACCATGGTGATAAGCACGATGAAATTATGTAGGAAGACAAGGCAGACAATAAGAATTGCCTCCACCAACAGAAAAAAAAAAACCAAACAAAGTTATTGCAAATTCAGACCAATTCACCCTTGATCAAACGGCGTCTCCCATGTGTTACAGGACCGCACTCATCTTTGGTGACAATGATCACACTCCAGAGGAGGTAAATGCTGTAGGGAGAAAGCGCTATTTGTATTTCTAAGAGTGTTTGCAGGTGTTTTTTTTGTTTTGTTTTTGAAATCAAACGAGTGTTAATTATACCTGATGACTTTGTTGACACATTGAGGAATCATTTATAGTTTTGGGAATTGATCCTGAAAACAAAATGATGATAAATTATTTTTAAAACTTGGGGAAATTGAATAAGTACATTTCTTTTTTTTTTTCCAGATACAACCTCCAAACCTTAACAAACACACATATACACATACACAGGCACACACAAATACATATATGCAAACGCACCCATCTTAGATAGTAGATTTTATAATAGATGTGAATGAAGAAAGATTAAAGAAGGTGAGAATATTTAGTTTGAAGGAGAAAAATAGGTGATTTCTAAAGTCCCTGTGTATGAGGTAGACTATTCTACTTTTAGATAGCTCTAATTTTGAGGACATTCTTCCATTTATCAAAGCAAGATATACCTCTCTTTAACTTCCATTACTTCTCAATCTAGCTCTGAAGCAAAGTAGAAAAGGTTTTATTCCTTTTCCACGTTAGATTGTCAAATATTTGAATATAACTGTTGTGTGCACCCAGCAGGCTTTTCTCCAAGATGAATTTTCCCAGGTTCCTATTACTTCTCCTGGTATAAGATCATATAGATGTGGAGTTGGAAGGAACTTAGAAGTCAACTGAAATTCAACCCCCTTGATCTACAAATGAGAAATCTAAGGCCAAGAAAGCTTAAATGGTTTGCCTAAGGTCACACAGGAAATGAGAGGCAGCATGATATAGTGGATGGGAAAACCAGCCTCAGAGGCAGGAAAACCTGGGCTGAGATCACACTTCTGACATAACCTTATCACTTACTCTCCTGGTGCCTGTGGGAAACTCTCAGTTATAAATTGTAGTGCCAGTGCTGATTGGCATTAATTTCATCAATGAAAATGAATATACAGGTCCAGTGCTTATCTCCCATATCCTGGTCCTCCCAATCCCCCTGCAACATACACATGTTCAATGGCAGAACTAGAGTTAGGATTCATGTCCTCTGACTCCAAATCCAGTGTTCTTTCTGCTATATAACACTGATCAATTTTCACCAATATTCCTCTGGATATTGTCTAGCTTCAAATCCAGTTAAATCAGCTTGCCGAATTCGTTTCCAAAGGTGCTGCCCAGAATGGAACATGATACTTCTGAATGTGGCAGAATGTAATGAGACTCATGCTTTCTTCTTCTTGGACACTAATTACTCTATTAATATAGTCTAAGATAAAATTAGCTTCTTTGGCTGCCCTTCACACTGTTGACTCCAAATGGACTTGTGTTCCGCAAAAATCTCTAGATGTTTTTTACATGAATTGCCATCTATCCAGACCTCTCCTGTGTTGTACTAGGGCCATTGATTATTTTTTTAAGTGTAGATTTAAAAATTTTTCCCTATTACCATAGAATCTCACGGCAGTCAGTATGAGTGGGCTTTTGAGCCAGAAAACCCTGAGTTTAAGTATCACCTCTGACACATGCTAACTGTATGACCCTGGTAAGTCACTTAATTTCTCAGTCCACCAGATGACACTAGAAGTTGCAGAGAAGGTACCAGCCTTCACTGGTAGAGAGAGTTTGCTCATCTGAGAACTCCTTACATCTTCCAGATGAATTTTGATATTATTTTTCCTAGCCTTATAAAATAATTTTTTGGTAGTTTGAATTGTGTGGCACTGAATAAGTAAATTAATTTCAGTAGAATTGTCATTTTTATTAAATTAGCTTGGGCTACCCACGAGCAACTGATGTTTTTCCAGTTATTTAGATCTGACTCTATTCATGTGAAAAGTGTTTTGTAATTGTGTTATATGTATTTCCTGGGTTTGTTTTGGCAGATGGACTCCCAAATATTTTATAATATCTACAGTAACTGTAAATGGAATTTCTCTTTCTATCTCTTGCTGTTGGGCTTTGTTAGTAGTATATAGAAATGCTGATGATTTATGTGGGTTTATTTTATATCCTGCAACTTTGTGAAAGTTGTTTATTATTTCAAGTAGTTTTTTACTTGATTCTCTAACTATATCATCATATCATCTACAAAGAGTGATAACTTAATTTCTTATTTGCCTGTCCTAATTCCTTCAATTTCTTTTTCTTCTCCTATTGCTGAAGCTAACATTTCTAGTACCATACTGAATAACAGTGGTGATAATGGACATCCTTGTCTCACCTCCTATCTTATTGGAGATGCATCTAACTTATCCCCATTGCATATAATGCTTGCTGAAGGTTTTAGGTAGATGCTACTTATCATTTTAAGGAAGGCTCCATTTATTTCTATGCTCTCTAGTGCTTTAAATAGGAATGGGTGTTGTATTTTGTCAAAAGTTTTTTTCTGTACCTATTGAGATAATCATATGGTTTCCATTAGTTTTGTTGTTGATGTGACCAGTTATGCTGATAGTTTTCCTAATATTGAACCAGTTCTGCATTCCTGGTGTAAATCCTACTTTATCAAAGTGTATTTTTCTCATGATAAGTTGCTGTAATCTTTTTGCTAATATTTTATTTAAAAAATTTTGCATTTATATTCTTTAGGGAAATTGGTCTATAATTTTCTTTCTCTGTTTTGGCTTTTCCTGGTTTAGGTATCAGTACCATGTTTGTATTATAAAAAGAATTTGGTAGGATTCCTTCTTCGCCAGTTTTCCCAAATAGTCTATATAGTCTTGGAATCAATTGTTCTTTGAGAACTCTTTGTATCAATGAAATAATAGGTCTAGTTCCTATCATAAAACCTCAGAGTTATAAGGAAACTCAGCAGCTACTTATTCCAATCAATACCCAGGGGGAAAAATCCCTGTAATACATATCCAACAAGTGATGATTCAATGTTTGCCTGAAGATCTCCATTAAAGGAAAGGGGGACAGAACCTATGCAGCCCATTCCATTCTGGGATAGTCTCATTTGTTAGGAAATTTTTCTTTACATTGAATCTAATTCTGCCATGATGTGATTCCCATCCTCCACCCAATTCCCACTCTCCACCATGGATTGTTCCTAGTTCTATTTTTAGAGATCAAGAATAACAAAAAATACCTCTTTTCTACCTGAAAACCTTTTATATATTTAAAGGTAAGTACCATATTTCTCCTTATATCTTTTCCAGGCTAAGTATCCCTAGTTCTTTGAATTCATCTTCATATAGCATGGTCTTAATGGCTGTCCTTTTTCATCAAGCGCTCCATATTATTGACATCTTTCTCAATATGTAGTCCCATAACTGAAGGTGATAATCTCTCTGTCCGAGGTATAGTGAAATTATTTCCTCCTGTGTCCTTATCCTTAGCATTCCCCTCCAGCCTATGCTTAGTCTGAGCTATAGTATTTCTGATAGTCCTTCTTTCTTTCTTTAAACAAATTTTTTAACTTAAAATTTCTTAAAAATTTGATTTCCCTATTTGTGAGTTCACTCTATCTTTTTCTTTCTGTCTCTCTGTCTCTGTCTGTCTCTTTCTTTCTGTCTCTTTCCTTTTTGCCACTGTCTCCCTGTCTTGTTCAGGCCAGGAGTGTGATGACTACTAACTGATCCAACACCCACTGCTGATCTGCATCGAAACTGATACACTCTATTTCTGACCTGGGTTACTTTACCTTCTCCTTAGTCAGCATAGTGGCTGCACACTTCTCAGGCTTAGTATGGTCACCTGTTTTTAGCCCTACTATTGCTGAGAACTCCCAAACTCTAGTGATTCACAAACCTTAACCTTCCCTACTAGCAAGGATTATAGGCAGAAATTGTGGATAGTTTTCTTATATTAGATACTTATAGTATTCAGATTTTTTGGTTTGTTATGTTCTTCTAGGAAGCCTCAATTATCTCTGCATGCCTTGTTTTCAAGGTCGGTTGCTTTGACTTGAATAGAATTTATGTTCTTTTAACATTATTGTTTTTTGTTTCTCTTCTGTCAGATTTTTCTTCAATATTTTTGGTTTTGATCTGTTCACTTCTTACTTTGTTAGAGGAATTCTCCATTTTCAAATAATATTTTACTGATGATATTTGTTTTAAAATTATAAATTGAGAGTCCTAATTTCTGACATTTATTATTAATTTCTTTTATTATATATTTCATTTCTCTTTTGAAGCTTCTGGATTTTCTACTTCTTGTTCTATATTCTCTAAAGAATATACAGGATACTGTCTTTCATCAGGCATTGACCACTTTCCTTGGTACTAAAATATTTGTTAAGAGGACATCATATTCACTTAGAGCAGTGGTTCTCAACCTTCCTAATGCCACAGTCCTTTAATACTCGTATGTGGACGTATCTGTATGTGGGCGTATCTGCCTGGAGACGGATAGAGGAGCGGTATCTTGGTTCCTAAGAGCATTGGAAATATGTGTTTTCTGATGGTCTTAGGTGACCCCCAAAGGGTCGCAACCCACAGGTTGAGAATCACTGACTTAGAGGTTTTACTCATTCTTCCTTTTGGTTTTTAGTTACTCTGTGTTGATTTTTCTACCTGTATGTTGGGATTTGTTGAGAAATTTTCTCTTGATATTTTGATGTTTCAGTCTTTTTGTTACTCTGTTATTAACTCTCCCTGAACAGATTGGTAGATCCCCAAGACTGTAAGGCTATTTCAACCTCCTCAAGGTGGGGAATATGGGATTTATCAGCCTGAGTCCCTGTCCTGTGTTTTCTTAGGGGGAAACAGAATGAGCTCCTTTTGCCTTTAAGCCTAGTGTAGCCACCTATGCTGACTTCCTACCCAATTTTCCCCTCTACCCTCCTTTCATTCACATGGCTGGATAGAGTCCATGTCTGCCAATTTTTGCAGGATAAGGGAGAGGGCATGTAAGGGTATCCTTTTATAGTCACTACAGCAATGGGACATCCTTACAATTTGTTTGGGCCCTAAATGGTTTTGAGAGTTTGCTTGTGCTCTTGAGACTGGTGCCTACAAGCTTGCAAGTGAGGGCCGCTGAATGAACACTCTCCAGTGTTAGTTGTAAGAATTTTACCTCTCCAGGAACGTTTCTGTGGATTTAGCTGTAAATACTCTACATGTACTGAAAAATTCCCTTTCTGGGGCCTTGAAGGTTGAAATAATCTGTTGTGGTTGTTGTTATTGAGTCATTCAAGTGTATCTGTCTCTTTGTGACCCCATTGACTTATTGTTCAGGGGGCTTTCTTGAAAAAGATATGGCTTGCCATTTTCTTCTCTAGTGTGTCCCCACTTTATAGGTGAGGAATGGAGGCTGCATATCAGACTCTTCCTGTCTTTCTTGTCCTCTATGACCTAGTGAGTGGTCACTTCCCCCAGTATGTGTGTATGTGTCAGAGGTAGTACTAGATCTCAGGTCTTTCTTATGCCAAAGATGATCCTCTATCCCACTCTACCACTCTGTCTGTAGCATACTCCCATAATGTCATATCTACTTCTCCCCTCATTAATCTTCACCCAGATGCTTTCTACTATATTTCCATGCTCTGGTTCCTAAGTTTCCTCATATGAGTATATCTTATCATATGGTTTTTCTCCATGCACAGTTCCCTTGATCTGTTATGTTTCTGTTGAATAAAATATGCCTTTCCCAAGCCATAATCTAGGTATAAGTCCTATCTTACCATGTGATACTGTATTTTACCAAGTAATCATTGCCACTGCATAGTTGTCACACCCTGTCTTTTCAATACAAAAATTGGTTTATGACCTTTCATTGCATAATTGTCAAATGGTATAATTCTGTATGTCTTGTCATTTAAAAGGTAAACAGAGCAACAATATATTCACAAGTGGCATATGGATACACATTTCTCTCTCGTGTATTGCAAGCCTAGAATTCTCGGTGTTCTACATTGTCAGTATATTTCTAAAAGTCAATTTGCATGGTTTGTTTAGAGTGCTACAGTACTAATAGTATTGTCATTCAACCCAATGAAGACCTGTAGACACAAGGGGAGCAGGTGGACAGGTGAAGCTACCATGAGGAAGACACATGATGTGGTAAAACTTGCATCTTCCCACACTAGCTAAACTGTACAGTTCATCTGCCAGCAATACAACTTGTTAATAAATGATTTTAAAGTAATACTGGCATGATTTTAAAGCTCTGCATAATGGTCATACCCTACTTTTTTGTGAAAAAAATTGGCATAAAATCTGCCACAATTATGTGTTGTATGTACCTATGGGCTCAAATTCATCTCCTTGCTTTGGATTTCTAGTTCACTTTGTTCACCATACTTGGTGCTTTTGTTTATAGATACCTGAGACTATGGATTTTAGTACTGGCTCCTTTCCCGGATTTTCTCTCCTATGAATTTCTTAGTATTTTTTAATTGTTCTTCTTATGTTTTAGCTTATACTGCTGTGGTATCTAGAATAGCAAGTATTACCCTCACCTTTCCTTTTCTCTTTCAAAGCTTTTCCTTTAGTACATAGCAATAATGTAAACATCTGCTATGTTCCTAAGATCTTTTGCTTTGTGACTGACTTTAATCTTTAATAATACTTCCTAGCCTCCTTTAACAGTATTATTTGCCACCCCCCAACCCCCCGAATTGGCGTGTGGTCATCAGGTTTGACAAGTCTTGGGATGTTCTGGATCACATACTGGATACAAACTTCAGGAAGTTAGCAGACTTCTGTGTTGTTTTAGTTAGGTCAACAAATAGCTGTCATGGAATCCTTTAGCAGGGAAGCAACACTTCTCTTCTTCCTCTTAACCTTCTTAAACAATCTTAATAGCACTTGTGGACCCACGTCATCATTCCTGGGACCACTAGCTCTATCTTCCTGAGAAGGTTAAACTCTGTCTTCTATGGAAAAGCCTCTCTGTGTATCACAGAATCTGTGAATCACAGAATCACAGAACTTTAGAATTGGAAGAGTCCTTCATATCCATCTTGTCCAACCCATACTATCCCCACTATAACTTATCCATCAAGTGTTTGTCCACTCTCCACTTCCCCTAAGGAGGGGAAACCCAACAACTCTTAAGGAAACCTAGTCTGCTTTTGTACAGTTCTTGCTGATAGGGGTCCCAACATCAAGCTTATATTTGCCTTTGGTAACTTCCACCCACTTCTCCTAGTTTGCTTTCTTCCACATGTCAGTCCTTCAGAGGTTTGAATCTAGCTCTAATGTCACTCCTGAATCTAGGCTAAACATCCCCAGTTCCTGTAGTCAGTCTTCATATAACCTAAACTCAAAGCACATTATCATCTTGTTTGCTTTCCTCTGTGTTCTCTCCAACTTTTCAATACCATATTTAAACTATGGTGCCCAGAACTGAATATAATACTCCATATAAGGTCAGATAGTGGTATAGCACTGTGAGATTGTCAGTTCTCTCTTCTTGGAAGATATGCCCCTAATATAACCTAAGGTTGCATTAGCTTTTTTGGCTGCCACATCACATTGCTGACTTATATTGATCTTCAAGTTTACTAAGACCCCCAGGTCTTTTTCAGACAAACTGATGTCTATTCATGTATGCTTCATCTTGTTTTTGTGAAGCTGATTTCTGTACCCAAGTATAATACTTTATATTTATCCCTATTGAATTTCATCTTATTAAATCCAGTACAATATTCTAGCTTGCCAGGATCTTTTTGAATAATGACTATCATACTTTGTATTAATCATCCCTCCCAGCTTAGTGTCACCTGCAAACTTAATGAGCATGCTATCTATACCTTCATCTGAGCCAGTGATAAAAAAGTTAAATAGCACAGGTGAAGCACAAATCTCTGTATTACTCTATTGGAGATCCTCTGCCATGTTGATATTGAACCATTAACAATTATTCTTTGAGTCTGGCCTTTCAATTGGTTTTGAATCCACCTAATTGCATTATTGTTTAGCCTATATTTTCACATATTCTCCACCAGAATGGCTTGAAATACTTCAAAAGTTTTGCTAAAACCTAGGTAAATTATATGGCATAGTGGTTATCTGTCTTTTTTTTGGTAACTGTCAAAGTTAGTTTGGTGACCTATTCTTGATGAAACCATTCTGGTTCTTTTAAATTACCACTTCCCTATTTAGATGGTCACTAACCATCTCTTTTAAGTGTTAATTCTAGGATTTTCCTATGAATTAGTCAAGCTCATGTATTTGTGGTTTTTATACTCTATTTTCTTTCCCTTTTTTAAATGTCTGGATAACATTTGACCTCTTCTAATCTTGTGGTAACTTTTACATTTCCCAAGATCTTTTAGATATGTTATTGACATCCAACGTATTAGGTGTTTTTGGCTTGGCCAATCACATCTTCTAATACTCTAGTACTCAAAGATGTAGTTTATCTAGGCCAGGTGACCTGAATTCATCAATAGTAAATAAATGCTCTTCCTATCTCCTTACTTATCTGGGGTATCAACTCCATGTTATTCATTTTTGTTCTATCATTTCCTCCACAAAGACCATTCTCCTTGGTAGAGAAAACAGAAGAAAAATAAAAATTAAATAGTTCTGCCTTGTTTTTTTTATTATCATGGTCATTATATAAATTGTTTTACTGGTTCTGATCATTTCACTCTGTGTCAGTTCATATAAGTCTTCCCAAGTTTCTCTGAATTAAAATTTTTGTCACTTCTTAAAGCACAGTGATAATCCATGTCATTCACATACTACAATTTGTTTAGCCATTCTTTAATCCCTTTTGTAATTTTTTTAGGGGGTAGGGGGAAAGGCAAGGCAATTGGGGTTAAGTGATTTTCCCGAGGTCACACAGCTAGTACGTGTGTCAAATGTCTGAGGTCAAATTTGAACTTAGCTCCTCCTTACTCCGGGGCCGGTGTTCCACTCACTATGCCACCTAGCTGCCCCCTCCCCCTTTTTCCTTTTATAATTTTTAAGAAATACTTCATTCTCTCCTATAACCAGAGTTGATCAATTCTCTTTCTGGAGTTGGATAGCACTTTTTCGTCATAAGACCTTTGGAATTATTTTGAATCATTGTATTGATCATAGTAGCCAAATCTTTCACAGTTGATCATCATTACAACATTGCTGTTACTATGCACAATAATCCCCCAGTTCTTCTCACATCACTTTGCATCACATTGTATAAGTCTTGCCATGTTTTTTTCTGAAACCATTCCTTCCCCACCCCCTGTCATTTCTATAGCACAATAGTTCTCTGTCAGAATCATATACTGCAGCTTGTTTAGCCATTCTCCAGTGAATGGGCATCCTTAGTTTCCAATTCTTTGTGACCACAAAAAGAGCTGCTATAAATATTTTTGTGCATACAAGTTCTTTTTTTTTTAAAATTTCTTTGAGGTACAGACTTAGCCATATTGCTGGATCAAAGGCTATGCACAGTTTTATAGCCCTTTGGGCCTAGTTCCAGATTGTTCTCTAGAATGGTTGGACCAGTTCACAATTCCACCAACAGTTCATTAGTGAAACTATTTTCTGTCATCCCCTCTAGCATTTGTCATTTCTGATAAGTATAAGGTGGTACCTCAGAGTTTTTTAAATTTGCCTGTCTCTAATCATAGTGATTTAGAGCATTTTTTTCATATGACTATAGATAGCTTTGATTTTTTTCTTCTGAAAACTGCCTTTTCATATCCTTTGACCATTTATCAATTGGGAGGATGACTTGAATTCTTATGAATTAGACTGCATTCTCTATATATTTGAAGAATAAGGTCTTTGTCCGAGAAATTTAATGTAATTTATTAAAATATTACTTCATTGTCTATAATACCTTTCAGTAAAATTCCTTGATTATCTTTCAGTTAGATCTAATTTTGTTTTTTACTTTGTCTGAGATCATGATTGCCAGCCTTGCTTTCTTTACTTCAGCTGAAGCATAATAAACTCTGCTCTAGCCCTTCTTTTCAACTTTGTATGTGTCCTTTTGCCCCAAGTGTGTCTCTTCTACACAATATATTGTTGCATTCTGCTTTCCAATCCCTTCCGCTATCTGTTTCTGTTCTATGGTTTACGTTATACTGTTCCCATTTACAATTATGATCACTAACTGTGCATTTCCCTCTATGCCATTTTCACGTGTTTACCCTTCTCTCTCTCTTTTTATCCCATCCCTCCTCAAAAGTTGGTGTTGTTTCTCATCATTGCCTCCCCCAATCCATCCTCCCTCATAATGTTCCCCCCAACCCTATATCTCTTTACCCCTTCCCCTCCTATCTTCCTATTGGTGTTGGGCAAGATAAATGTCTATACACAACTGTGTGTGTGTGTGTGCGCGCGCACGCGCATTCTTCCCTCTTTGAACCAATTCTAATTAGAGTGAGGTTCAAACATTGTGTGCCACCATCCTTCATTTCCTCCCCAACTGTAAAAGCTCTTTCTTGCATGTCTCCTTTATGTAAGAAAATTTGCCCTATTCTACCTCTCCCTCCATCTCCCAGGGCATCCATCTTTATCACTATTTCAGTTTTTTGGACATCACCCCAATGTAATAGACTGACACTCATGCCCTCTGTCTATGCATACTCCTTCTATCTGCCCTAGGAGTTACATGTATCATCTTCCCATATAGGAATGCAAATGGTTTAACTCTATGAGTCCCTTAATATTACTCTTTTATGTTTACTTTTTTATGCTTTTCTTAAGTCTTCTGTTTGAATATTTATTTTCTATTCAGCTCTGATCTTTCAGGAATGCTTGGAAGTCCTCTAGTTCATAAATGTCCATTTTCCTCTGAAGGATTATACTCGGTTTTGCCGAGTAGGTTATTCTTGGTTGTAATCCTAGCTCTTTTGTCCTCTAGAATATCATATTCCAATCTCTCTGCTCCTTTAACATGAAGTGGTGTATCTTTCAGGAGGTGATAAGTGGATTATTTTGATTTTGATTTTACCCTCTAGATTTAAGATATCAGAGAACTTTTCCTTTATAATTTCTTGAAATTAATTGAACCTCCAGGTTCTTTTTTTGATCATGGCTTTCAGGTAGTCCAATAATTTTTCCCCCCAATAATTCTTAAATTATCTCTCCAATCTGTTTCCTAGGTCTGTTGTTTTTCCAATGAGATAGTTCACATTTTTATATTTTTTCATTCTTTTTACTTTGTTTTTATTGTTTCTTGATGTCTCATGGAGTCATTGGCTTCCACTCATTCAGTTCTAATTTTTAAGGAATTTTTTTCTTCAGTGAGGTTTTATACCTCTTTTTCCATTTGATCATTTCTGATTTTTAAAGAGTTCTTTTCTTCAGTGAATTTTGTTGCCTCTTTTACCATTAGATCAATTCTGTTTGTTAAGTGTGTTTATTTATTTTTTGTATCTCCTTTACCAAGCTGTTAATTCTCTTTTTATAATTTTCTAACATCATTCTGATTTCTTTTCCCAGTTTTGCCTCTAGCACTCATTTCTTTAAATCTTCCAGGGATTCTTTCTGGCCTTGGGTCTAATTAGTGGGGTTTTTTTTTGAGGCTTTACTTGTAGCTGTTTTCACATTACTGTCTTATTCTAAGTTTCTCCTTTGATCTTCCCTACCAGTAGTAGTTTTTAGGATCAAGTTCTTTTTTGTTTGCTCATTTTCCTAGCCTATTTTTGGTTCTGAACTTTAGGTTAAAGTTGGGCTCTGTTCACCTGGAGTTAGGGAGGCACTGTGCTGAGCTTTAGGCATTTTTGTACTGCTGTTTTCAGTGCAAGTACTGAAGGTCTGCAATTTTTCAATGATTTCAGGGTGGTATCATTCTGGAAGAGGTGAAGTTACTGCTCTAGTGGTCTGTATTCTGGTCTTTACTCAGGAAGGGTTCCTCCTCCCTTGCAAATGTGACTAGTTGTTTTCCTCTCTGTCCTGGAACTGTGACCCAGAACTGCTTATGGGCAGTAGAGTTTCTGATCAGCACCAGCTGCACCCAATGGCAGCAACAGGTCCCCTGTAATCTCTTTCTGACTAGTTGTCCAAGCCTGTTATCATGTGAGCTGAGAGTTCCCAAAGCTGCTGTTGCTGTCACCACCACACAACATCACACTAGTTCATATGAAAATATCTGGTGGTATAAGTGGATTGAAAGCTCAAGAGGAGTCAACATTGTGGTTTGGCAGCCAGAAGTGCTGATGTGATCTTAGGCTATTTTGATGGAAGCAAAGTATCTATGACAAGGTCAGTGATAGTCCCACTGTATTGTTTCCTGGTCAACCACATCTAGAGTACTGTGTTCATTTTTGGAATTCACATTTAAGGAGGGACATTGACAAATTGGCATATTTCTAGAAAAAGGCAACCAGAAAAGTAAGAGGATTGGAGACCATTCTATAAAAAAGACCATTTGCAGAAACTAGGGATATTTAAACTGGAGAAGAGACAACATAAAATGGAGATGTCAGACATGTTGAAGTACCTGAAGGTATGTCATGTGAAAGATGGTTTAAACTTGCTCTGCTAGTTCTTAAAAGGTAGAACTAGGAGAAATCCAGGGGAATTATAGGGGCAGATTTAAGCTTGGTGTGATAAAAAAAAAAAACCTTCCTAATTTTCCTAATAATTATAGTTGTCCAAAACTTAGAATGGGCTGTTTCAGGAGGCAGTCTAGAGGTTCCCCATGACTAGAGGTCTTCTCTTAGATTCTAGATGACCAGTTGCCAAGGATGTCACAGAGGAGGTTTCTGCTCAGCTAAAAACTGAATTATAACTCATTTGGAATCCCTTTTAATGCTAAGATTCTTTGACTTTCCTTGTTTTTCTACAATATGCCTAAGATTGCAGTTCCTGTACTTAATAGAGAAAGGAGACTTATTTTGCACGGTCCCAGGGAAGAACTAAGGACATTAAGTATAAATGATAGAAAAACCAATTTCATTTCAGTATGAGGAAGTATTTTCTAACAATTAGAGCTTTCTGACAATGGAATATGCTGCTTTGGGAGACAATAAATTCTTTATTAATGGAAGCTTTTAAGCACAAGGTGGATGACCATTTGTTTGGGATGAAGTAGAGGCAATTCCTATTTAGTTGTGAATTAGAGTCAGTGACATCTGAATTCCATTCCAGTTCTAAGGTTTGGTGATTCTGTGAAATGAGCTGCCTGAGGAGGCTGTGAAATCTCTTTCAAACAGATTCTGGAAGATCATTTTTCAGGAACATGGTCTGAGAGATTCCTACCCACGTATGGTTTTGACTTAATTATTTGATCCTATGAGTTATCTTCCTGAGTTTAAGAAGGAATTCAGGAAAAGCTTGTGGTTAAAGTGTTTAAGATTAGGTAACAAAGGGGCGACTAGGGCACCAGCCCTGGAGTCAGGAGGACCTGAGTTCAAATCCGGCCTCAGACACTTGACACACTTACTAGCCGTGTGACTTTGGGCAAGTGACTAAACCCCAATTGCCCTACAAAATGCAACAAAATAAAACAAAACAAAACAAAAAATACAAAGATTAGGTAACAAAGGGGCAGACAGGTGGCGCAGTGAATAGAGCACTAGCCCTGGAGTCAGGAGGATCTGAGTTCAAATATGACCTTAGATGCTTAACACTTACTAGTCGTGCTACCCTTGGGTAAGTCACTTAACCCTAATTGCCCTGCCTTCCCACCTCCAAAAAAGAAAATAAAAAGATTAGGTAATGAGGCTTCTGGTGAGTGGGGGGGAAAAGGGGAAAGGAGAGGACTTAGACCAGAATTATTAACATATCCAACTTTTTGCTTTGCTGTCAACAGGGAATTCAGATATCCTTATAACCTGATAGGCATGAAAATATACTGGTTATAATGAAAAGAGATTAAGGAAGTCGTGTTTCTTCATCCGGAAGTTGAAATACTTAAGAACTTTATTTATTTTGATGGCTACCACTTAAAAGGTGAGTGAATTCACTTTTGTTTTGGTGCTCATGTGGTTGATGCTTCTTATCCTCTGTTGCAAGGGTATGCTAGGTTTCCTTACAGTATGACTCCTATCTGTCATTCAGTTATTACTCAGTCAATAAACATTTATTACACACCTACTATGTGCCAAGCACTATGATAATACAAAGAGAGGTAAAAGATAATCCCTGTTCCCCAGGAGCTCAGGGTCTAAGAAGGGAGACAATATCCAGACAGCTATGTACAAACAAGCTGTATACAGGATGAACTGGAGAATCAACAGAGAGAAGGGCACTAGCCTTGAGTGAGTCAGGAAAGACTTCTTGTGGAAGGAAGCCAGGGAAGCCAGGAGATAGAGATGAGGTGGGAGGGTATTCCAGGCATGGAGGAAGGCCAGTGAAAATGCCTGGAGTCTGGAGATAGGGTGTGTTATCTGAGGCACAGAAAGGAGGCCAGTATTGCTGGATCAAAGAATACATAGTGGGGTGTAAGATATAAGAAGACTAGAAAGTAGGAGAGGGAAAAGGTTAGGAAGAACTTTGAACATCAGATTTTATATTCAATCTCAGAAGTGATAGAGACCTACTGGAATTTCCTGAGTAGGGAAGTGACCTGGTCAGACCTGTACTTGAAGAAGATCTCTTTGATAGCTAGACTAGAGAGACTTGAGGCAGGCAGACCCACCAGCAGGCTATTGCAACAGTCCTGGTATGAAGCGATGAGGGCCTGCACCAGGGTAGTGGCTGTATCAGAGAACAGATGGGGATGAGAGACGTACAAAGGTAAGAATTGATAGGCCTTGCCAACAGATTAGATATGGGTAGGGAGAGAGTGTGAGGAATTGAAGTTGTCACTTAGGTTAAGCCTGGGTGACTGGGAGAATGGTGGTACCCTTGAAAGTAATAAGGCAAGTAGGAAAGAAGAGAGGTTGGGGGAGAAGGGAGAAGAAAATGAGTTCAGTTTTGGACATGCTGAATTGGAAATATCTATGGGACATCCAGTTCACAATGTCCAATTGGCAGTTAGAGATGCAAGACTGGAAGGCAGTCTAGAGATTAGGACTGGATAAGGAGATTTGAAAATCATCAGCATGGAGTGAATCCACAGGAGCTAATGAGATCACCAAATGAAATAATATAGAGGGAAATCAGGAAAGTGAAAAGCAAGTATCCAAATGCAAGGATATGCTATAACTTCACAAAAGGGTCCCTTCTTTCTTACTATGAGGCTGAAAATAGTTCTAAGAACACAGGAACAAAAAATTCCACACTAGACTAATCAATTAAAAAATATGAAGTGCTTACTCTGTGCCAGATACTGTGCTAGGCACTGTGGCTACAAAAACATAAATGAAAACTGTTCATGCCTCCAAGGATTTTACGTTCTATTGGAGGGAAACAAAATGCACATCTATAAGTAATTGTGTTTTCTTGAGCCTTTAGAAAACTGATTTCAGAGAATCATGATTTCTTTTTCCTCAGTAATTCAGAATGACATCCTCTAGAGCAGACCAATCAGAATATTCTTTGTTCTCTGTTCAATGGTCCTTCTCAGCTCTAAAATCTTATGATGGGACAGAGCCTAGGAGACAAAATAATACATGTAACATGAAAAACCATAATGGGAAAGGGAAAAAACAAGCATTTATAAAGCCCCTACTATGTGCCAGGTGCCATGCTAAATGCTTTTTACAAATATTATCTCATTTGATTCTCTCAACAACACAGCAAGGTAGGTATTATTGTTATCCCCATTTTACAGTTGAAGAAACTGAGGTAAATAGAGGTTAAGTGACTTGCCCAGGGTTAGTAAGCTTCTGAGTCTGGATATGAATTCAAGTCTTCCTGCCTCCAGACGCAGTGCTCTATGCTCTATATCTCCAGTTACCTCTAAGTCATTCTGCAAAGTAGAATGATGTAAGGATCATAAGGAAAGTACAAAGTGCTTTGTTATAATAATTAAGAGGAGGGAGAACTAACTGTTAGCTTGGGAGAATTGGAGAAAGCTTCATGGCACTTGAGTTGGACCATGAAGAATGGTTATCAGTTATATAGCACTCCCTCTGGAATCATTTGCCCAATAGCCACTTAAATCGGTTGGGTGAAGACCTAGAGGACAGCTGACCAATTCTTACATCAGGGTTTAGGGACTGGAAGCTTCCTCATATTGTTGCTCACACTCCCCCCATCCAGTATTGGATTACCAGTAAGCTAGGCTTAATTAGCTTGAAAAATTGTGCACAAAATGAGAATAGACTTTATAAGGATGAAATGTTTTCATATTAATGGAGAGAGGGAGGATGCTGCAAGTATCTCCTGAGAACTATAATTTCATTAGGGGTTATAGAGGGAGTTATTTAAGACAAAGGGCCTCAAAGTGATTTTTGTTATGTTAAGATAATCTTAAAAGAAGAAAGGAAAGGAAGAAAGGGTTACCCTAGGAAAAAAAAAAAGGAGAGAACACTAAGGAAACACAAGGAATACACTAGAAAAGAAGAGGAGGAGAATGGGGGGAATTTGTCACAAATAATTGGGTGATGGAAATTGAAGGCTATAGGAAAGCAGACATCACTTGAATTGTTTTTTCCTCTTATATTATTCCTTGTTGTAGGTATAACTCTCTGGAAGATAGAGTGATAAAGTAAGAAATAAAAGTAATGCAAAACAAGCAAAATCAATAAAAATTTACTTCAAATTAAAAAATGAAGACTTCTGGGTCATGTGACCAAAAGTATGGTGTACTAGACTCAGATCCTTATGACCTCTCAGATTTCTCCAAAAAAGAGATGAAGCAATTTCAACTGTCTCCACCATCTGGGACATCATGACTCAAACAAGAGAAAAATCAAATGAACTGGTGTGATATTACCTACTCTTTGACATGCTCCTCAGCACCCCTCCCCCATGCTGTGGCAGCAGGGTTACAAAAGCAGGACCACCAGTTTGCAATAGAACTTTACAATCCCTGCTCAACCAGTGCCTTAAAAATCCAAACAGCAGGAATTTGCTCAGGTTTTGACAGTAGTGAGGAACATGGCAGTAGTCTTTGCTTCAATAGAAGTCAACCAGGGAACTAAGGAACAGGGGCAGGACATGTGTGTGAGACTGTGCAGCACTCTAGGAACCCTGAGAGAAAGAGTCTCACATCCAGCTCTGACCTGTTTTGTCATCCCAGAAGTCATCTGGGGCAGAGTCACCGAGGCTGGCAGAAATTTAGCAGTAGGGACAATAAAGAAAAAAGGCTGAAATTACCAAATATCTTAGGACAAAGAAAATTCAGTTAAAGACCTAGAGCATAAGCAAATGAACCAACATAGAAGATATTATTAACAGAAAGGCCTATGGCCTCCAGATTAGGTAAAAGAGTTCAGGCATCTATTAATAAATATCATAAAACAAAGGAAAAATAATACCTTATGAGGCAGAGGACACTGTGGCCCAAGAGAGCATGGGACCACAGCAGGCTGTTATGGCCTGTACAGCAGAAATAATTGGCAGAATAGAAATACTTGAATCTAGAGTGGCAAGTCAAACCAAAGAAACAAAAGAGAGAGTAACAGATTTGGAAAATAAATACACAGAGGTAAAGGACAATACGAAAGAAGAGAAAAAGCAATAACACTGAAAGAAAGCATGATCTCCATATAAGCAAAACATATTGATATCAAAGGCAGGATAGCTAGAAACAACAGAAAATTATAAGTTCTCCCAGAGGAACATGACAAAAAAAAAACCAACACCAAAAAGTGTGGATTCCATGATGCAATAAATAATTCAGTAAAACTACTTAGAGAAAAAAAAGTGTCAATCAAAAGAATCTACAGATCAACTCCAGAAAAAAAGATCATTTTGCAAACTCTAAGACATATAGTGGTTAAACATAATAGTTCCATGGACAGGAAACACATTCTGCAAGTGAACAAGAGAAAGCCCTCAAACACAAAGGAAAAGAAATTTTAATAACACAAGATTATTCTGTACCCATCAGAAATCATGGAAGGGAATGGAATATGTATTCTGAAGTGCAAAAGAGTTTGAGATGAAACCCAACATGAACTACCTGCAGATCTGGATGGTCAAAAAGAGGAAATATTTGAAATATTCCTAGAAAAAAACCAGACATAAAGAAACTATCTTTAAAATGAAATGAAAAATGGGCACAAGTTTAGAAAGCACATGTGGTAAAGGGGCATCTAGTTTCCTGATTGGCTATGAATCCTTTTCTTCCTCTGTAGAGCCCTCATGAAGTTCTCCTTGGGTGTTATTTTCTGCTGGACACTAAGAGTCAGTGTCCTTTTAGAATCTTGAAGTTATCTTTCTTTGGCATGTCTCTCTGCTCCCAATGCAGATGCTGCCATCAGCCTCTGATTCTTTAGGGTAGCTGCTGCCCCTGCATTCATAGGAAGTTCAGCAATCTCTAACCTTTTGAAGGTCACAAGATTGTCCTTTAGTCAAGGGTGTGGAAAAGGAGTAGGACACTCTCACTGAGTTTACTCCATCCCTACCCTCTGGTACAGACACAAGGAGTCTACTTCTTCAAGGAGCTCATGACACTTGACACTTGTTGTTGTTGTTGTTGTTGTTCCTGGAGGTGTGCCTAATTATTTCAAACAATCCCAGTATATTTCCTGCATGGTATCATCTGATTTCATCCAATGGCTTGAAGCACTATACTCTTCCTAAATTGATTAAGGACTTGTTTGCACTGACTTTATACCTTTGATTGACTGATTAATGAATTAATTTGTAATCAAAGGTATCAAGGTATTAAGCATCTTATTAGTTCCATTAATTGGGGACAGGTTGTAGGGCACTCTTCTTGCAATTATATGGAATGGAAAGGTAGAAGAATGAAGAGAAATTCGAGGTAGAGGGAACAAAGGCAAAGAAACAAGAAACCAAGGGAGTATTTAGTCAATCAACAAGCATTTATCAAGCACTTACTATGTCTATGGTACTGTGCTAGGCATGGAGATGCTAATAAAAAGAATGAAACAATTACCGCTCTCAAAGAGACAAGTGCATATGTGTATATTTACGTATACAAATATATGTAGATATACACATATATAGACACACATGAAACAAAATAAAGATTAGGTAGTTAAATACAATATACTTAGGGAGGGAGAACACTATGAATTAGGTAGCTGCTTGAACTGCATCCTAAAGGACAAGGGATTCTGTGTGATAGAGATGAGGAGAGTGTGCATTCCAGGCATGAAGAATGACCAATGCAAAAGCACAGACATGGTATATAGACAATGCTGTGTGTATGAAGAATGGAGAGAAGGCCAAAAGACCAGTAGGGTGCTAAAAGAAGAGTAATTATAATGTGGCTGGTAATAGTGCTTGGAACCATATTGGGAAGGATTTTAAAAGCTCAACAGAGAAGTTGATATTCTATCCCAGAGTTAATAGAGAGCCACTAGAGTTTGTTGAGTGAGTGACACAATTACATCTGTGTTTAAAGAAGATCACTTTAGCAGAGTGTGTAGGATGGACTGGGAAGAAACTCGAGACAGGGAGGCCCATCCAATAGCCATTGCAATAATCTAGGGGAGAGGTGATGGGGGCCTGAGCTAAGGTAGTAGCCTCAAAAGTAGAAAGGAGTAAGATTTGAAATATATTTGAGGTGGAAACAGCAAGATTTGACAACTGATTGGATGTGCGTGGTGAGGGTAATTGAAACTTTAAGGATAATACTGAGGTTGCGAATCAGGGATACCAAAAGATTAGTGGATGTTGAGGGATTGGTAAACTCTTCTGGATTGCTGGAGTCTAGAATTCATGGAGGAGAGGAACATAAGATAAAGAAAGTTAGGACCATAGATTTAGGGCTGGGAGAGACTTTAGAGGTCATCTAGTCCAACCATCTCCTTTTACAGGGAAGGAACTGAGGCCTTGATGAGTTAGCTTGCCTAAGGTCACCCAGGCAGTAAGTGGCAGAGCCAGAATTCAAACTGAGATCCTCTAACTTTGATTTTCTTTCTGCTGTGTCATGCAAGACTGTGGAGAGCTTTGAATTTCAATCTGTGGAGTTTGGATTTGATCCTTTAGTCTGTGGAGAATCCTTGATAGTTTTTGATCAGGGGAGTAGAGTGATCAAAATTGTGCTTTATGAAGATTATTTAACACTACAGAAAGAAGGATTGGGGAGTGAACGCTTGGGAGGAGCTCTGTCCTCAGTGAATTTGGGTGGTAGTGTGATATGGTAAGAAGAGAGCACTTGATGTGTAAACTTGGAATCAAGGGATTTGAGCCCAAATACTCACTGGCTCTTTGACTTACTAGCTGAGTAATCTTGGACAAATCACTACCATTGTACTTGATGTGAAAAAGAGCTGTAAAATGGGAATAAGACCTGTAGTTCCTATTTCAGAGGTTGTCATGAGGCTCAAATGAGATAATGTACTTTCAAGTACTTTGCAAATATTACAGCACTACATAAATAGCAATTATTGTTATTAGATTAGACTAGATAATCTCAAAGGTTTCTCAAAACTCTGGATCTATGATCCTATGAATTTACCTCAATCATGAATGAACATTTATATTTTCATCCCTTACAGCTTCTTCTAGTAAAGATAATGGTCAAGTGAGCTCTTAATGTAAAGACCTAGTGCTAATGATTTTTCCCATGTTTTGCTAAGTGTTTCAAATGCCAGCCAAGGAAATGAATGATGTAATTGCATCAACTTCTAAAAACATCTGCATAAGTCCAAAATTACATCTCAGGTATAATAAGTTCTTAGTTGGGAAACATGATTTTAACACACTATAGGAGTCAGGAGATCAAGGTTCCAGTTTCAACTCTGCCACTTTTTCCCAACCTCTGTGATTTTGGGCAAATTGCTTTTCTTCTCTGAGCCCACATTTCCTCACCCACAAAATGAGGTGTTTGGGATAGATGATTTCTAAAGGTCTCTTCTAGTTCTAATCTTCTATATTTTGTGTTCCAAGGCCCCATCCAGCTTCGAGATTCTAGAAGAGCACAGGACCATAGATGTTAGAGCTTCAAAGGACCTTAAAGGTCTTTTAGCCTAAACCCAGTATTTTATATATGAAGAAACTAGGAGGTAAAATGATTTCTTGAATCTCATACACTTGGTGCATGGTAATCTCCTTTAGAGTGGGCTTGTTTTGTTTTCTCTTTGTCTCCAGCTCCTAGTACAATGCCTGACAGATAGGAGGTGCTTAATGAATGTTTGTTAATTGATTGATTGACCTGGGTCCCAAAACCAAGGCTTCTACAAATCCAACCTTTTTTTTTTTTAGTCTTCTTTTTACTATGCCTTAATGCTTTGCTGAAATAAAAAGCCTCTCACACTGTCCTCGTGGGTGAGATGGAGAGATATGACTTAGATAATTGTACAGTTAGGTGGTTTGGGAACTAGTCTAATAGTCAGACTCAAAGAAATCTCCAGTGAAGTATCCCATTCTATTAAGCATGCATGAATGCATACTTGCCAAATCTGTAGATATCATGAAACTGGGAGGAACAGCTAATATATTATATATCAGGATACAGATCCAAAAAGATCAAGAGTCTAAAACAATGGGCCCAAATTAAATAAGCCAGCACCCCACCAAAGAAAATCAATGCCCAGGACAGAGAAGGAAGGGAGAAGGAGGAAAGGAGCAGTCACTTATTAAACACTTAACTGTTTGCCAAGCATTATGCTATTGTTGTTGATCCTTGTGCATGACTTGGATTTAAGTGAGGCAGAGTTGCCCAGAGTTGTCAGCCTCACTCTATCCTCCAGAGTCATGGGAGTCCGGTGGCAAGACAAAGGTCAAGATGACTGGCGATGGCCCAGGATGCAGTGGGTGACCTTGGCCTTTCTACATTAAGGTATTTCCCAGGTCTCAGTTTGTCTGAGGCCTCACGCATTCACTAACTAAGGGCCAGGTAAGAACAGAGACAAAAGATGGCCCAGTTTACCATCACTAAGATATTAGTCTGGGAGGGAAGGACTTCAGAGTTTCTGACTGGAACAGAAAACAATTTCTATTTACACTCATTCTGAGCCATCAAAACTAAACAGTGAGCCTCGGAGACTTGGGTTGGGGCTATTATTGATCATTCCATGAGAGCCGGAGTGATTTGGATTTAAAGGCATAGTCAGTAGCATCATTTAAAACACAGTGGACTTTTTAAAAGCCTGTTTTCCAGAGCTGTATTTCAAGAAATCAGAAATGAAAACTGTACAGGACAAAAAGTAAATTGTCCCAGCTTTTTGAAAAAAGAAGAAGAAAGAGAAGAAGGAGGAGGAGGAAAAGAAATATGTGTGACAAGGCTTAAGTCACAACTCTGGAAGTCCTCTCTGTGTTGAACACAGAACCCTTGTTGTTCTCTCTAAATTACGAAGCTGAGAAGGGTTCAAGCAAGAATGACATTCCTTCACACCCTTGAGAAAAAATGGTAGGACTGAATGGTGACAGAGAAGGAAGATACTGAGGATAGTCATCGACCCTACAGACATCTCAGAGCAGATCCAAGCTGAGGGACATTCAGAGAAAGGGTCAGTTCTTTCTCCAAGTTCCCTTCCTAGTGCCTGTCTATCCATAGACACTATGATATAACCTGATGTTTCATTACCCAAAAATTTCCAGTAAAATTGAATTTTATTTCAACCACAAAGTGGCCAGGGATTGGCTAGAGACAAATATAAATGTAAAGTTAGGCAGAGTGCCGAACCACTTTCTAAAGCCCTAAACAAGTGGATTGCTCAGAGCAATTCTGACTGAATTAATAATTTTTTGTCTAAAACAGGGTCAGCAAAGTGAGCCAAATCTGATCCACTGCCTGTTTTTGTATGACCCATGAGCTAAGAATGGTTTTTACATTTTCAAATAAAGCTTTATTGGAATCCAGCCAACCTCATTCATTTACGTATTACCTCTTTGCTTTTGTTGCAGACAGAGTTGAACAGTTGCAATAGAGACGGTATGCTCTCTCTTCATTTTTCACTTCTGCTTCATATGCTACACGTTTAGTGGTTATAATGTGACAGCAGTTGTAACTTGACAGCATTTTGAGTGCCATACATGTTGCCATGATGCAAGATTTAAAAAAAAAATTATTATCAGTGCATGCTCATCATGTCAAAACAGAAAGAGAGGAAAATTTTATTATGACTTTTTTGAGCTCAAGGATGAGATTGAAATTTTATTTTCATATATGAGAACTGCCATCACCCACTATTATTAAACACTGAATGGCTTTAGAAATTAGCTTTTGATGTAGAGTTGGTAATGTTTCTTAATGAATTCAACCTAAATTTATAAGATAAAACAACATGTGAAAGTTATTTTTAAAAATTAGCAGTGTTTAAATCATAAGTAACATCAAACTGCTTTATACTTTCTGTGCTATCAAAACTTAAACCAAGAAGTGAGTGCTCTATTTCCACACAGATTTGCAGCCGACATTTTTTTTTCTGAGCTCAAACTACAGTTCCAGTAGTGTTTTTCAGACCTTGGTGCAAATGTAAAAGAAATGTCCATATTTCAAAATCCATCTAATTGTATAGTTGAGGAGTTGCCACCTAACCTTCAATTGGAAGTGATTAATCTGCTTTGTAATAACATACTAAAAAGTAAATATCAGGAGAAGAATCTAATAGAATTCTATAAATGCCTTCCAAATAATGAAGGTGCTCAAGTATATATTACCTCTCCATTTTCCATCTACAGCTCTGCTTATTTTCAACTGCACAGAACTTGATACCCCTCCCAGGATAAGCTGATCAGTGGAAATCTCATCATGTTGCTGCTAACTTACCTTGGATACTCAACACCTTCTCAACCTCTTCAGCCTCCTTTCTCCTCTGCTTGAAGGACTTAAGGATAAAGCATAAACTCCTTCCAAAGCTTTACTTTATAGAGGACTAGAATCTGGACTTTCCATCTAACTCTCCACTTCCCATCTGCAGCTCCGCTTGGTTTGAGCTCTTATAGAACATGGTGCCCCCATGTACCAGATACGCTGTGGTGGCATCCTGCCTCCTTTCCAGCTTCCTTTTGTGTATCTTTCTCCATTAGATAGTAAGCTCCTTGAAGGCAGGACTCTTTCTTATTTTATCCCCAGTGCCTAGTATTGCATCTGATATATATAGTAGGCATCTAACAAATTTTTATTTGATTGAATTGAAATTAATACTGATAATAACAGTAACAAGTAATATTTATATAGCACTTACTATGTGCCAGGCACTGTGCTAAACACTTTGGAATTATTATCTCATTTTATCCTCATAACAACCTTGGGACATAGGTGCTATTACTCTCCCCATTTTACAGATGAGGAAGTTGAGGCAGACAGAGGTTATGTCCAGGGTCATATACTAGTAAGGTCAAATTTATGTGGTCAAATTTGAACTCAGATCTTCCTGACTTCAGGTCCAGCATTCTATTCATTGTATCACCCACTTGTCCAAATTAAAATCATATGCTCATGGATTGATAGAAGTATTTGGCAGTACCTATCTGTGTGAGAAGGCATGTTGAAAGATGAAATACATAATTTTGATTACATTAAATAGGTTTTGCACAAACAAAATCAATGCAACTAAGATTAGAAGGAAAACAGAAAGATGGGAAACAATTTTTATAGCAAGTATTTCTGAAAAAGGCTCATTTCTCAAACATAGAAAACAGGATCGAATTTATAAGAATATAAGTCATTCCCCAATTGATATGAAGAGGTAGTTTTCAGATGAAGAAGTTAAAGCTATTTATGGTCATATGAAAAAATACTTTAAATCACTATTGATTAGAGAAATGCAAATTAAAACAGTACTGAGGTAACACCTCACACCTATCAGATTGGCTCATATGACAGAAAAGGAAAATTATAAATATTTGAGAAGATGTGGGAAAATTGGGATGCTAATGCATTGTTTGGTAGAGTTGTTAACTGATCCAACCATTCTGGAAAAAAATTTGGAATTATGCCTAAAGGGCAATCAAACTGTGTATACCTCTTTGATCCAGCAGTACCACTACTAGGTATACATCCCAAAGAGATAATTAAAAGTGGAAAAAGACTTACATGTACAAAAATATTTATAGCAGCTCTTTCTGTGATGGTGAAGGTGAAGGTAGGATTCTCTTGACTTTTTCCTATCTTGATAAATTAGACATTTTTCCACCAGGTTTATTTTGATCCGGACTATGACATCCTTTCATACAATTGGCTGCCTATGACTCATACCTGAAATCAAACAGAATTAATGCTGCTATGTCCCTGCCTTTCTCTTCACATGGCAAATGAAAGAAGATAATGAAAACTATTGGTGATTTTTGATTAAGTAATATATGCTAGTGAGGGATCATTTTGAATTGTCATTTGAATCACGAATAATAGAGACCATGAAGCCTTACACCAGGTGGATTATTTAGTTTATAAGAGACCACCCTAAAACATTCTTTCATCATGATAATATGATTAGTAGGTGATGTGACACAATTTTCAAAAGAGGATTAAGAATTTTACATGTAAAAATTGTTTGAAATATCTATCTAATAATATTAAGAGTGACAAAGACTCATTTTCCAATTCAGGCCCTTATGATGCAACAATTAAAATTCTCTGAAGTTTCATAGATTAACACTGGAGATAAGATTTGAGTTATTTTGCCTAAAATTTTAGTCCTTCCTAAAATTAATGTGAGGATAATTGGGTATTGAGGGAACAGTTTATGGGACCAGACTATTGTTCTATTAATTTTTAAGCCTAAAACAGAAATGTCTTCAGTTTCAGTTTGAAGAAAAGAATGTTAGACTATCTTATGCTACCTAAATGGGAAAAATCAATTTTGTTTAGGTTTATTATTACCACCTGAATGTTGAGCATGTCTTGAGAGGTAAACATGTTTTTGTTATAAATAACTTACTCAATCAGTACTGTCTTGAAATTGACTACTCAATGCATTTATACCTTACATCCCAGAATTTTTTCTTATAATCACCATTATTTTGGCAAATTTTAAATGAATTCAGTTGTGTATCAAGGGTCATTATCTTATAAAAAAAGATGTTCTGTTAATACTTCCCTAGCAGAATCCCCTCCTTCTAAGGGAGGAAAAAAAGAGAGGAATGAACAGCCTAAGGAAAATAGCTAGAGTAAAAATTTTTCAGTTGGTTTTAATAAATAGTTGCAACAAGATTAGGTAATTATATATGCAAATATAAAATTTGTGTTCAGGATTTTTCAATTTTTCAGTTATTGTTTGAATTTTTCAACCAAAAAATATAAATTCTCTGGTCTAGTGATATTTATATTAGTGCTATTAAGGTTTGAGCTGCCTCTCCCTACCTGACCTGGTTATCGTAACAGCAAACTAGAATGGTATTAAGATCTGTTTTGTCAGAGATTTTTAACAGAGAAGCGGACATGACCTGAACTAGAAGCTGCTCTGAAGCCCCACTCATGCCAATATTCCTAGAAGGAGAGATCTCCAGAGCACCACAGGATTGCATCCAAGGGTGCTTCAGAGACTGGACAATTGTGTGAGACATGATGAGCAATCACGCCACCTTCAATGTCATCATCCTCTCCACAAACAATTTCTAATCCACCTGTTCCTGAGCCTGCAATGACTGGAACCTCAAATCTTCCTTGTCAGTCTCCTAATTTGGCCTTTGCACTACCACTGACAGCAGTGACAGATGTTTCAAACAATTGTTCATGGAACTCAGCCTATCCCTTATACTACAGCTGTCTACATCTGTTTGTGTTGTCTGCACAGATGTTGCCTCTCATTGCCATAATGGGGTGGCTGTTTGTCAAAATTGCTTGAATTATTTTTATAAATTCAAAAGATTTCCAGAACCTGTGTGTAGGGCAAAACATGCTTGCATTGTTGCCCTTGAGCAAATGCCCTATGGTTCCCTGATTTACATATCTCATATATCATGTTTTACTAGGAAGTACTTGTCCCTCATTGTTCTTGGTTAGTGAGAGAGTCACCTCAGATATTTATTGAGTTAACGTCTAATCAGATGAACATAATCAGTATAAGTAGTGCCCATTTTCCCTCTTCTCTAATATCACCTTTGTGCCTCAGTAAGGGGACCCTTCTGGTTTTGTGTCACTCCTGGAGGACTGCCCTCCACCCATTCACATTGTAGCAATCCAAAGGAAGACAAACAATGTCTGTGGATCAAAGAGGGGGAATGTGAGAAATCATTCCTTTGCACTATGCCAATCAGTATCATCAATCTGACATGATTCCATAGGGTTAGTGACTATAAGGTCTGTATATTAGGCCCCATAGCTGTGAGCTGCAGATTGTAAGTTCACTTGCTTAATCATAGGAAGTTAACTAAAGACCCTCCACCCTTGTTTTTCCTTGTTATGGTGACCAAGCCCAGTGTGGCAGAGGGGACTCAATTGCATGGAAAGTCCTCCAATTGATTTTTACATAGGATAGAAAAAACCTGAAAGCAAAGTGGGTGCACATTGGTGAACAGCTAAACAAATTGTGGTATATGAATGTAATGAAATATCATCACACCTTATAAAATAATGAATATGATGAATGTAAGAAATTCAGAGAAACATGTGAGGACTTACATAAACTGATATATGAATAAAGTTAGTAGAACATATAAAATGTAGACAATTACTGCAATAATGTAAACAAAAAGAAAGCCAAAATGGTGACAAATGTGGAATAATCATAATAATGCATCTTGACCTTGGGGAAAAGAGATGAAGCACCTCCCATCTTTTGGTAGAGAGGTGTCAAGCCGTGAATCTCGACTTTTGCAGACACTATCAGAAGTGGTCACTGTATTGGTTGGTTTTGCTCCACTGTTTCTTTTTATTACAATCCTACATTTGAGGGGGAGGGAATTTCCATAGTCAGAAATGACATAAAACAGACATTTTTTTTAAAGTCTCTGCCTCTAAAGAGCTCATATTCTTGGAGGAGAGGGAATGGGAGGAAAATGATCATCATATGGTTGGTTGTTGTCCTGCATTCTTGAAGAAGACCAAAATGACTACTGCATTGGAGTCAAGGTCTATCTATGGCTGATCAGACCAATATGAGTTTAGAATGCTCTACCACAGTAGGGAATAAATAGTACATATGAACATATGGGGTGGAGATATCTCTAAATTTGTGCATCTCACATTTCTTTTGAGTTACTTAAGTTCTACCTTGCTCATAGAGAGCAGCACCATCTTTGATGTGGACTTGCCATGCTGGGTGGTCCTGTGCCAGTATCTCCCATGTCATGCCATCAATTCCAAAATTCTTCAGAGAGACCTTGAGAATGTCCTTGTATCACTTCTTCTGACCACTGTGTGAGCACTTGCTTTGTGTGAATTCTCTGTAGAATAGTCTTTTAGGCAAGTGTTCATTTGGCATTCGGACAATGTGGGTAGCCCATCAGAGTTGAACTCTCTATGGTAGAGTTTAAATGTATGGCAGTTTAGCTTGAGAAGGATCTCAGTGCCTGGTATCTAGCCTGTCAGGTGATATTCAAAATCTTCCTAAGACAATTCAAATGGAAGTGATTCAATTTCCTGGCATGGTACTGGTAGACTGTCCAGGTTTTACAGGCAAACAACAATTTCACAGGTCGGCATAATGGCTTTGTAGACCTTCAGTTTGGTAGGCAGTCTAATATATCTTCTCTCCCACACTTTCCTCTGA
Source organism: Pseudochirops corinnae (assembly GCA_028646515.1). NCBI lineage: Eukaryota > Metazoa > Chordata > Mammalia > Diprotodontia > Pseudocheiridae > Pseudochirops > Pseudochirops corinnae. The sequence continues at coordinate 103,710,642 of CM053588.1, forward strand.
AGCCTCCCAAACATTAAGCTAGTTCTGGCAATGCGTGCACGTACAAAGAAGATGCAAAGCAATTTGAAGAGGGAATACCAATGACTGGGATGATAACGAAGGCTGTGTATAAGAGGTGGCCTATAAATGAGCACTGAAAATACTGAATGATTCTCAGTGGTAGAGAAGGAAAAGAAATACATTCCAGGAATGGGAAACCTATGCAAAAGTATGGAAATGGAAGATAAAATGTTCAATTTGCAGGCCAGTTTGACTGGAACATGGTGTGTGTAAAGGGGAGTAATAGGAAATAAAGTTGGAATGTACATTTCAGTCAGATTGTAGAAGACTTTAAGTGACTGGTTACAGGGTTTGCATTTTATCCTATAAGGTGCAGAGAGCCACTGAAGATTTCTGAGCAGTGAGTGATATGGTCAGATTAGTCCTTAAGAAGATTATTTTGGCAGATTGTGGAATAGGGATTGGAGAAGGAAGATCTGGAAGCACAGAATCCAATTAGGAGGCTACGGCAGAGTCTAGGGGAGTTGTGGTTCAGGGACAAAGTATGGAGTGGTAGAAAGAGCATTAGGCTATTGGTGGGACTATGAATTAGTCCAACCATTCTGGAAGAAAATTTGGAATTAAACTCCAAAGTCACTAAATTGTACATATTCATTGATTTAGTTAAACCACTTCTGGGTCTGTACTCCCAGTTAAAGATGGAGAAAAAGGGCATATGTGTACAAAAATATTTATAGGAGCACTTTTTTTGGTAGGAAAGAACTGGAAGCAAAATGAATGCCCATCAATTGGGGAATGGATGAATAAATTGTGGTATATGAATGTAATGAAATATATATATATATATGGAATGAAAAATAAATAATAAAACATGAATAAAATATTAAAATATAAATAAATAAACTCTATAAGAAATGACAAATATGGCAGATCCAGAAAAACTTAGGAAGGCTTAAATCGACTGATATAAAGTGCAATGAGTGAACCAGAAGAACAAATTACATGATGACCATAATAATATAAGGGAAACAACTTTGAAGAATTTCATAACTCTGATGAAAGACTAACCAGTCATGACTCCAGAGGATTGAGGAAACTCACTTCCAACTTCTTGATGGAGAGACAATGGAATAGATGTGCAGAATGAGACATACATTTTCAGACATGGGCTATATGTTTGTTTTGCTTTTTTGCCAAACTCTACTTATTTATTATAAGGGAGAGCTTCTAGTCTATAGTGGGAGAATTGGTCAGTAGTTATAGAGATTAAAAAAATGCTAAAAAATAAAGTACATCAATAAAACATTTACAGAAATGAGGCAATTTTGTACCATCTTGTTAAATTAAATACTTTTTAAAAAATAACAAAAGTTCACCATTTCTTATATAGTTCTCTATTTTGTTCTTTGTCACAATGTTTTATGTTGTTGATGACTAACATCAAAATAAAAAATTTAATGAAAACAAAAAGAAAGATCATTGGCCTTGTAATCAGAAGACCTTATTTGAGTCTTGTCTCAGCTTATGAATGGCCCTCTTTTCTCATCTGTAAAATGAGGGAGTTGAATTAGATGATCTCTGAAAGTCCCTTCCAGCTCTAAGAATCCTTTGATTTTTTTTTTGGTGAGGACTTGAACTAAAATAGTGACCATCTGAGTGAAGAGCAGGGGATGGATACAAGAGATTTGTGGAAAAAAGAATCATTAAGTTTTGGCAATTGATCGATTATGGGGGCAAAGGAGAATCATAAATGACTCCAGCATTGTGAACCTGGATTACTGGAAAGAACTGGTGAAGATCTCAATAGAAATAGGGAAGTTTAGAGAAGGAAAAGGTATTTTGGGGAAAGACAATGAGTTCTGGTTTGAACCTGTTGAGATTGAGATGCTGATGAGTCATTCAGATAGAGCTGTCTAGTGAACAGGTGATTATACAAGACAGGAGTTCAGTAGAGAAATCAGGAATGGATATCTAGATTTGGGAATCACCTTCACAGATGTGCTAATTGATACAATGGAAGTAGATTAGATCACTAGGAGATAGAGTATATAGAGAGAAGAGAGCCAGAACAGAGCCTTGGGGCAGATAAAGAATGACAGATGAGTTTGTAAGCTATCAAAGGAAACCTTAGAGGCAGTCATACAGACTAACAGAGAACCAAGAGAGCAAGATGTCATGGAAAGAAAACAGCACAGAAAACTCACTGATCAATTTGGTGACCAGTTGTGACTTCTGAAGCCTTATAGTTTAGCATGCTTCTCAGCAGAGTGGTCATGGGTAGCAGGTGTGGAATGAAGCATACATTTTCAAACATGGCTGCTGTGTTAATTTTACTTATCTATTTTCGTTACAGGGGAAGTTTCTTATTGTTGTTCAACTCTAGGGTCAGAATTGTGAAGGTAGAAAGGGAAGTCTAAGCAAGGGTGATAGACTAAGAGAACAGGGACCAGTAGAGGACCTGGATGTTCCAGTGGATTTGAAGAATGGGTTTTAGGAGGAATGAGGAAAGGGGCTATATAGGATAGGAGATTTAATTAGAAAATAGAATTTCAGAGCTCAGGATCATAAAGATAATGGCATAGGAATTGAGGAGGTCAATGAACAGGGAGGGCAGAATTTTTAAGTGGACATGAATGTAGATATTGAAGTCCCCATGTATGAAGGCTTGAGAGTTAGGTGGAGAAAAACTGAGTCTGGTATTGAACTCCTTGAGAAAGGAGGGAGAATCATCTGGAGGCCTGTAGATTAGGCCTGTACAACATATGGCCCATGGACCACTTGTGGCCTACCAAAGGATTTCTGGGGACCCACAAAAAAATGTAATGTTGCCACTGTGCATGCTATTCATTCAGAGAGACTAGAAGGTAGATGAAACTATGTCAGGACATTAGAGTACTAGCAGGGGCCAGAATGCTTTCTTACATCTAAAAAGCATTTCACAGACTTTAAAGCACCATATAAATTTGAGCAATTGTTAAGTTCACTTCTAGTTCTATAGTTTTAAATGAGAAGAGAATTTGATGGTTTCAGGCAGAGACTTTATCTTTCTGATGAGACAGAATGAGGAAGTGATATTGGAATATGTACCTTTTCTTCTTTTCCCCCATGTGAGGCCTCAGGCGCTAAATCTGAATAGTAAAGAACAAAGGAAGGTGTCAGGTACTCAGTGCATCAAGTTCAATTTTTATCCAGAATATTATGCATCCTATATGTCGCTTACTTTGTGTATATTTGTTGGCATGTTGTTTCCCCTATTAGACTATAAGCTCCTTGAGGGTAGGGATACTTTTTGTATCCTTAATGCTTAGCACAATGCTTGGGACAGGTAGGTACTTATTAAATGTTTATTGATTGATAGGATAAAATACTTGTCCATCTTTAGAACTACCTTCTGGGAACTGTGGAGACCTGTGTTTGATAACATTTAGTTGTAGGGACCAGGTACTATCAATCAAATACCCATTCTTACCTGTCGAGCACCATCACTATTATAGCCATATTCTTCAACTCTTTGAAAACAGGCTGTTTCTCTCCCCTTGGCTCTGTCCCTTTGTGGGAGGTATGTTTCATTAATCTGCAGTGGTTCTCAACCTTCCTAATGCCGTGACCCTTTAATACTCCACCAGGAGACAGAGGAGCAGTGTCTTGGTTCCTAAGATCATCGGAAATATGTGTTTTCCCATGGTCTTAGGCGACCCCTGTGAAAGGGTCGTTCGACCCCCAAGTTGAGAACTGCTGATCTAGAGCAATGTTTTCCTCTCAGGAATCTTTTACCCTCGTAAAAATCATTAAGACCCTGACCTTCTCAAAGAGTTTTTAAAAAAATTTATTTAGTTAGTTTTAGTTTTCAACATTCACTTCTATAAGATTTTGAGCTCCATTTTTTTTCTTCCTGTTCTCCCTCTTCCTCCTTTCCCACGATAGCAAGCAATCTGATACAGGTTATACATGTACAGTCATATTAAGCACATTTCCACATTAGGCATGCTGTGAAAGAAGAATCAAAACAAAAGGAAAAAACACGAGAAATAAAAAAAGAGAGAGAGAAAACAGTATGCTTCAATCTGCCTTCAGACTCCATAGTTCTTTCTCTGGATGTGGATAGCATTTTCTCTCATGAATTTTTTCGAGTTGTCTTAGATCACTGCATTATTGAGAAGAGCTAAGTCTATCAAAGTTGATCATCTCACAATGTTGCTGTTTCTGTGTACAATGTTCTCCTGGTTCTACTCACTTCACTCAGCATCAGTTCATCAAAATCTCAAAGAACTTTTATTTATGTGGGTTATATCTACTGATACAGATGTTTACTGTATTTAGAAATTAAAACATCTTGGTATTATTAGGGAAATAGTTTCAATTTTTGAGGGCCTGCTTAAAGGGACCTTTAAGCATTCCTCGACCATACTTGAAGAGTCACTGATCTAGAACAAGGATTCTTAACCTGGGATTTGTGAACCCCTTGGGGGCTGATAGATTTTAGGGCATTTATGATTTTTTGAAAAAATTTATTTATTTTTTAGTTCTCAACATTCATTTCCACAAGATTTTGAGCTCCAAATTTTCTCCCCATCTCTCCCCTACCCCCCACCCCAAGATGGCAAGCATACTGAATATCCCTTCCCCCAATATGCTCTCTCTTATATCCTCCCTCCCTTTACTTTCTTGTAGGGCAAGATGGATTTCTATATTCCATTGCCTGTATATCTTATTTCCCAGCTGCATGTAAAAAACAATTTTTAACATTTGTTTTTAAAACTTTGAGTTCCAGATTCTCTCCTTTCTTCCCTCCTCACCCACCCCCACTGGGAAGACAAGCAACTCGATATAGGTTATACATGTGTAGTTATGCAAAACATTTCCATAGTACTTATGTTGTGAAAGACTAACTATATTTCCCTCCATCCTATCCTGCCCCCCCATTTATTGATTTTCTCCTTTGACCCTGTCCCTTTTCAAAAGTGTTTGCTTCTAGCTGCCCTCTCCCCCAACCTGCCCTCTCTTCTACCATCTCCCCTCTTATCCCCTTCCCCCCTACTTTCCTGTAGGGTAAGATACCCAATTGAGTGTGTATGTTATTCCTTCCTTAAGCCAAATCCAATGAGTGTAAGGTCGACTCATTCCCTTTTAGCTTCCTGCTCTTCCTGTCCATTATAACAGCTTTCTCTTGCCTCTTTTATGTGCGATAATTTACCCTATTCTATCTTTCCCTTGCTCCTCCCAATATATTCTTCTCTCACCTCTTAATTTTATTTTTTAGATATCATTCCTTCATATTCAACTCATCCTGTGCCCTCTGTCTATGTATACATGTACACATACATATGTACAAACACATATACCTATCTGTACATATACATATATGTGTGTGTATGTGTATATACATATATATACATACATACATACATACATACATACATATATACATATATATTACCTTCAACTATCCTCACCCTGAGAAAAGCCTCATTAGTTACAATTATCATCTTACCATGTAGGAATGTAAATAGTTCAACTTTAATAAGTTCCTTATGATTTCTTTTTCCTGTTTACCTTCTCATGCTTCTCTTGCTTCTTGTATTTGAAAGTCAAATTTTCTGTTCAGCTCTGGTCTTTTCATCAAGAATGCTTGAAAGTCCTCCATTTCATTGAATGTCTATATTTTCCCCTGAGGTATTATACTCAGTTTTGCTGGGGAGGTGATTCTTGGTTTTAATTCTATTTCCTCTGACCTCCAAAATATCATATTCCAAGCCCTTTGATCCCTTAATGTGGAAGCTGCTAAATCTTGTGTTTTCCTGATTGTGTTTACACAGTACTCAAAGTGTTTCTTCCTT
>CM053588.1:103716578-103737759 GCA_028646515.1 Pseudochirops corinnae
TTTTTTTTTTTTTAATCATGGCTGTCAGGTAGTCCAAATAACTTTTAAATTATCTCTCCTGGATCTATTTTCCAAGTCAGTGGTTTTCCCAATGAGATATTTCACATTGGCTTCTATTTTTTCATTTGTTTGGATCTGTTTTATAGTATCTTAATTTCTCATAAAGTCATTAGCTTCCATTTGCTCCAATCTAATTTTGAAGGAATTATTCTCTTCAGTGAGTTTTTGAAATTCCTTTTCCATCTGGCAAATTTGGCTTTTTAAGGCAATCTTCTCCTCATTGGCTTTTTGGACCTCTTTTGCCATTTGAGTTAATCTATTTTTTAAGGTATTATTTTCTTCAGTATTTTTTTGGGTCTCCTTTAGCAGACTGTTGATTCTCTTTTCATCATTTTCTTGCCTCATTCTCATTTGTCTTTCAAATTTTTCCTCTACTTCTCTTACTTGATTTTCAAAATCTTTCTTGAGTTCCTCCATGGCCTGTGACCAGGTCATATTTTTCTTGGAGGCTTTTGATGCAGGAGTTTTGACTTTCCTTTCTTCTTCTGGCACTATGTTTTGATCATCTTTGTCACCAAAAAATGATTTTATAGTTTGATTATGCTTTTTCTGTTTGCTTATCTTTCCAGCCAATTACTTGACTTTTGAGCTCTTTGCCACATTAGAACTCTGCTTCCAGAGTGGAGAGTGCTGTGTCCCAAATTTCTGAGGTTTTGCGCAGGTATTGTTAGAGCCGTTGTTAGAGCTATGAGGAGGGCCCCTCTCTACAGCCACCACAAGCTCTGCCATGCCACCAAAGATTGCAACCCAGATTCAAGCAGGTCAAAGCAAGAGCAATTACCCTTCGAATGATTGCTTGGTCCCCTTACAATTTGTAGGCCTGGAGCTGGAAGCAGCCCCAGCAGGCAACAGGTACAGCTGCCGCTACCACTGCCACCCCTGGGACAGGTGCTAGACTGCACTCTTCTGTCTTCCAGCTCCAACAGAGTTTCCCAGTGACTTTTTACTTTCTCTTTGGCGTTTATGGGCTGAGAAGTCTGGAAACCACCACAGCTGCCAGTGATTTACTCTCCTGAAGTCTGCTCTGGCGGGTCTATGCCAAGGGTCTGGGCCACTGCTGGTCTGGGCCAGTGAAGCTCCCATGGGACTGTGCTCTGCTCCCAGCTTGGTGTGATAGACCCTTCCTGTTGGCCTTCCAGGCTGTCTTCAGCAGGAGATTTGTTTCTCTCTGTCACTTTGTGGATTCTGTAGCTCTAAAATTTTTTTAGAGTCATTTTTTATAGATATTGGAGGTGGTTGGAGCAGGACCTCAAGCAAGTTCCTGCTTTTACTCTGCCATCTTGGCTCTGCCCTCCCCCCAGATTTATGAATTTGAATGAGAAAAATTGCATGTGTATTTTCACTAACCCCTAACTGCAGTTTAGCATTTCCTTCAATTATGAATTAAAAAACAAAAACAAAACTATTCTAAGAAGGGCCCCATAGGCTTTACCAGACTGCCAGAGGCATCCATGACCCCCAAAAGGTTAAAAACTCTTCTGGAGGGTATACATACTTGTGAATTGTCTATCCCTTTAGAAAACCCCTTCCTCTCCTTAAATCATTGGCTATTTGTTTCATTGATTCACCTCTAATTCATGGACAGATATATTATAAAAAAACTTTAACCAGATTATTAGAAATAGGTCATCAATAGCATAAATTTACACTGTATGGGCTTCCCACCAGCCCTTAAAGTCCATCACAGACCAGAAAGCCACCCATTCTACCCCTTCTATCAGAGAGGCCAAAATCCAAACTCAGTTCCTCTCTTATTCCCAAAGGGAGCTGGCAAGGTGTTCAACCTGGGGCTTTTCTACTCATGGTAAAACATCCCAGGAATCAATTTCCAGTGCATCAGAATAGAAATCTAGGGTGTTTCCTCTGGTCTCTCTCAAGATGGCTCAGGCTTTGTAGACAGACTCCATCTGGGAGACAGATCTTATTCCATTGTACCACTTCTCCCCAAACCCAATCTCTGTTTCTTAATCCCAAATCTTTGTTTCAGGTATACATTAAATGGATATTTCTGCCCTTTTTCACTAGCAAGTATGGGGATAGAGATGGGAATGGGAATTTCTACCTATAAGGCATTTCCCCCATAGAAGGGTCTTGTAGTTTTAACTAGGCATCAAGAAAGAAAAAACACAATGCTCCTCTTGCTGAATTCTGAGCTTCCCAATCTCCCTCTCCACAATTGGGTCAGGACCTCTCTTAAAATCCCCACACCTTGGACTTTTCCTGTCAGTGCAAGCTCAGAATCTTTATGGATGGATCCCTGGTGAGTCCTCCAATCTGTGGGCTTCACCCAAGGCACACTTGTTACAAATAGTGCCTTTATATTTCCAAAAATACTTACACAATTGATTACATTTAAAATCATAGAATATCAGAGCTGAAGGAGCCCAATAAATTTCTTCTAGTTTGGCACAATACTGCCCTCTTCCTCCACTCCACCCCCACCCCATGCTTGCATACTCACATTCATGAATTGCCTCTTTTTTAAAAAATGCACAAGATTTTCTCATCTCCACACTCATTATCCCCATTCAAATTCCACATGGACATATCAAATGACAGGAAGCCTGCCACTTAGAAAGCCAATTTATTTTTGCTGTGGTGCAGTGCTATTAGGAAGATATTCCTTATATTGAGCCCAAGTCTGCCTACCTGTAATTTCCTCCATAGATCCTTGTGGAATATTTTGTTCCATTTTGGATGCTTATTGAAGGAAATTGACAAGGTGGAAGGGTCCAAAAGAAGACAACCAAATTAGAGACAATGACAAAGAGCAGTTGAAAGACCTGAGAATGTGTAGGTTGGAGAACAGATGCTGGTTGTCTTCAGGAATTGAAAGTTTGTCACGTGGAAGAGGCAGAGGTGAGGAAGGAGTGCATTTCAGGCTTGGTAAACAGCCTATACAAAGGAATAGAGTCTGGTAGAGATTAGCTAGTAAGGCCAGTGTAGATGAGTGCTCAAATTTTGCTACTCACTATCTCTTGAACACACCCAAAAGTGTTTTCCCACCTTTATGCCATTGTTCATGTCATTCCTTATGCCAGTAATGCTCTCTCTGCTCTCCCATTCCTGCTTGTTGAAATTCTACCCATTCTTCAAGGTACAACTCAGGTGCCTCCTCCCTCATGAAGCTCCGTTGATCTCCTCTAGTGAAAATGATCCTTCCTTCCTACATTCCGTCTTATGCCTTTGTCAAAGTCATTCTGCATTCTAGTTATTATAAAGTTGTAGTATATTTGCATAATAATAATAGCTAGCATATTAAGGTTTGCAAAGCACTTTGTGTTCCCTCATTTGATCCTCCCAATGACCCAGTGAGGTAGATGTTATTATTATCCCTATCTTTCGGATGTGGAAACAGAGGCACAGATAAGTGACTTGCCTAGGGCCACACAACTAAAGGCCAATTTGAATTCAAGATTTCCTGACTCCAAGTCTAGCCCTCTGGGCTCTATACCACCTAAGTGTCTCTTATCCAAGAGTCATATGTTTCTACTGTTAGGTCTTAAGCCCCAAGAGGGTAGGTAACTCGTCTTGTTATATTATGTCTCTTCCATTGCTGCGTACTGTGCATTGCACATACAAGATGACTAGGAAACAACTGTTGAATACAGAAATGTAAAAGTTGAGTTGACTCTCAGATCATTCCCAAAGTCCTTCTTAAGCATCTCCTATGTGTCAAACCCTGTGCTATGTGCTAGGGCAGTGGTTCTCAAGCTGTGGGTCACAACCCCTTTGGGGGTCGAATGACCCTTTCACAGGGTCACAGAGGTTGCCTAAGACCATCAGAAAACACACATTTCCAATGGTCTTAGGAACCGAGACACCGCTCCTCTATAGATCTTCAGGTGGGGTGCCCATATGCAGATATGCCCACATATGAGTATTAAAAGGTCGTGGCATTAGGAAGGTTGAGAACCACTGTGCTAGGGACACAAAAGTATGAAATGAACTCTGCCCTCAAGAAGCTTGCATTCTTTTGGAGGAAACAACGTATGCACATAATAGTATTTACAAAATATAGACAAAGTCAATACAAGATCATTTACGTGGGGGAGGAGAGAAGGGAGGTACATTAACAGCTGGAGAGGGATCAGGAAAAACCTTATGTGTGGTCACACTTAACCTCTTTATTTTTGCTGTTCTGCATTGATTTCATGGAGATTTTCTCACTATTTGTGGAGGAAATCTGGAGAGCCTGGACATTTCTAACCTACTCCACCATCCTCCCAGAATGCATTTCCCATGCTGAGCAAATCAATGAACTCTTCCAGGCCTTTTTCTCATTAGCAACATGAAGAGATTGGGCCAGAAGAACTTCTATGCAAACTCTAAAGGCCAACCCAAGTGTGGCCAGGTCCTTCAAGAATTCCTCATCTGCCCAGTTGGTAATGACTTTGTGGATCAAGACTCATATAGTACTTGGCTTGTACTTCTCCAGGGCATTGAGGGCATACTGTTTTATTAGAGCTATGTGGGACAGTGTTTTATCCCCCACTAGACTGTATTTCCCCCCAGTACCAACCCAGAGCTCTGGACAGAGGACACATTTTAAACATATTTTGCATTGTTTCTCTCTTTTGCAGTCTACAGAGTCCTTACTGGATAGGAAGAGCTCATATTTCTCTAACACATTCCTATTTACACAGCACTTTGCTCAGGAAAGCCCTGGGCTGTAGGTAAGTAGATAGGCAAATACAATTACTTCATTCCTTGGCTCTTAGGATCCATGCTAATCAGGTGTCTTGGCTGCTTGACAAGTTATACTGAACACAGCCTTCTCTGGTGTCCTGATGAGGTCTTTGAGAAACATCAAAATTGGAGAGCTGTCACAATGAAGGACACCAGGCCTTTCAAGTCAGGGGACTGTTTCATCCATGGGGATTCACCTACAAGTAAAATCACAGAGTCACAGATGATTAGAGCCTTAAAGGACCTAACACCCATTGGACAGGTGGGGAACCTGTGGCCTTGAGGCAACACGTGGCCCTCTAGGTCCTCAAGTGTGGCCCTTTGACTGAATCCAAATTTCACAGAACAAATCCCCTTAATTAAAGGATTTGTTCTGTAAAAATTGGACTCAGTCAAAAGGTGACACCCATGGACCTAGAAGGCCACATGTGGCCTCAAGGCTGCAGGTTCCCCACCCCTGCCATAGAACTTAGAGTTACAAGAGCCTTTGGAACATAGAACATAGAATGACAGACATGGAAGGAATCTTAATGTCAGGAAAAACTTCCAACAGATCTATCTAAAAGTGGAAGGGGCTGCTTTAGAAGGCCCTGGACTCCCCCTCACTGAAAATCTTTGAGCACAAACTGTATGACCTCTTGTTGAGCACAATACAGTAGAGATTCCTTTTTGATTATGAGTTAGATAAAAAGGGCGATGAGGTCTCTTTCAACTCTAAATTCTTTAATTTTCTGATATCTTTTCTCCAGTCCATCCAATCCCTGTTTTTACATATAAGAAAGTGGCTTGCCTAGAAGTTATGGAAATTTGTACTTAGCCATTTGCATCCCATAACTATGCCCTTTGTGTCTGACAGCAAAAATCTGTGAGATAGTCTATGCATGGCAAGGGACACCATCTAATTTGAAGGCCATTTATTTAATATTCCTGCTTACCCAGAATATAGTCTTATAGTCTATTGCAGTTTTCAAAGCACTTTCCACTTATTATTCTCATATTATTCTCACCATAATCTTCCCCCCCCCATGAAGTAGTCAGCGAAATGAGGAAAGTAAGAATTAGAAAAATGAAGTAACTTACCTAAAGTCAATCTGTTGGAACTGAGATTTTTAGTTAGGATAAGAGAAGATTTAAGGGGGAGACAATCAGTATCTTCAAGGATGTGAATGCTTGTCAAATGAAGAAAAGAATAGCTTTGTCTTGCTTGGTCTTAAAAGGCAAAACTAAGAACCCTGAGAAGATGCAGAGAGGTTGTACTAAGACTTCACTTACTGAATACAGCAATTGTCTTGTAATATCACATAGCTGTCTCAATGCTCTAAAGTCATTGTGTGTGTGTGTGTGTGTGTGTGTTTATTCGTGTGTGCCCGAGTGTGGGGGAGGTCATGTATAGCTTTTGTATCTACCCATAGCTCCTGGTACAAAGGGCTCAATAAATGTTGACTTCTGTAACATAAAAACTTTCAAGCTATGGCAGCTAAAGCAAGAATTCGAATACTTTTTAGGTGTCTGTTTTCCTTCACTGTGAACTTGAATAACAAGCAGAGTTCTAGCAAAAGAGGCAGTGATGAAGTCTTTGCAAACAAATGTTAACACTACTTCTAGCTAGCCTCTAAGAGTCCTAGAATGTCAGGGCTGGAAGGGTCCTTGGAACATAGAACCTTCTTACATAGAACACAGAATGTCAAAGGTGGAAGGGTCCTGGGAATGTAGAACCTTTTGATGTGGAGCCCAAGATGTCAGAATTGAATCACAGAATGTCAGAGCTGGAAGGGTCCTGAGAATGTAGGATGTTCTAATATAGAACATGGGATGTCAGAGCAGGAAGTATCCTTGGAATGTTGATATAAGTAAGGTGGATTTTAGTGTGCGCAAAGTGAATTTTTGTTATTGTTTCTTAGAGTTCAGTTTCCCAAGATCCATAGCCATAACAATCTTGTTCCCAGGTATTAGATATGCGTTCTCACAATTATGGTTCAAAATATCTCCATCATGCTTGTGCAGCATTATATAATGATAAATAATCTAAACATCCACTGTAGCTGTGCAGTGAGATGCAGAGATGAAGTGATGTAAACTTGTAAGGCTATTGCTGGCAATATGCCTTCTTTGTCTATTGCCTGTATAAAGCAGGTAGACATTGGTCAGTGAATGGGGAACCTTAGGGTTGAATGTACAAATGCTGTGTGTGCCTCAACTGGCCCCCATTGAAGCTTAGGGGGAAAATTAGGTTTGAATGCACAAGCTGGAATGCTATGTGCCTTGATCATTCCACATTAAGGCTTGGGGGAAATCTGCGTTTACCTCAACTGCCCCCCATTGAGGATTGAAGAAATTTAGGGGGATGCATAAATTGTTTCTATCTTGACTGACCTCACAGAGACATAGGGGTGGTTGCCCTCCTTTCTCACTGACCCTTTCAAGAAGGGTGATTAGGGAATGCTATAGGAGTTTGTGCCCCCATTATCAGCAACCTCTTCTGAGAAAACTAGACTAGAATAAAGTAAGATTATTAACCCATTCTTAGTGTCTTTCCTGTCTGACTAGATCAAGAATGAATCTGTGCTAGCAGCCATTCTGTGTGCTGTGTTTATTTGTCTTACAGTAGAACACAGGGTGTCATAGCCAGAAGAGTCCTGGGGACGTAGAACTCAAGATATCAGAACTGGAAGGGTCCTGTAGAATGTTCTAACATAGAACACAGGATATCAGTGCTGGAAGGGTCCTGAGAACATAGAATGTTTTGATGTAGCTCATAGCATGTCAGAGCTGGAAGGGTCCTGGGAATGTAGAATGTGCTGGTGTAGACCACAGGATGTTAGAGCTAGACATATATCTATTTTGGGATAGCTTTTATTGCTGGGGGCCATTTCCAGTCATCCATATCTATCTCTGGTCACTAGATCCAGATGGCTCCAGAGGAGAAAGTGAGGTTGGTGACTTTGCACAGCCCTCCCAAACTTTAATCCAATTCACTTGCAAGACTTGGCATCACCTGCCTGATGTCATCGTCCCCTTCAAGAATGAAGGACAAACAACAATGACAACAGTTTTAACTGCTGCAAAATTTTTCCTTACATCAACCCTAAATTTGCTTTCTTTGCAATGTCCACCTAGTGTTAAGAACAAGTATAATCTTGCTTCCATATACGATAGACCTTCAAATATTTCAAGATAGCTGTCATATCACTTCCTCACTCTTCTCTTTCTAAAGCTAAATGTCCCCAGTTATTTTGTCTTATCCTCATTTAGCATAAACTAGATGCCCTCCTCTGGAAGCTCTCCCTCCAGCTTATCAAATTTCCTTACTAACTGAACTGAACATAAAATTCCAGATATGGTCTGACTAGGACAGAGGAATTCTGGCCTAAGGAATCCTGACTATCCTCTCTATGAACCATTGTAAATCTGCTTTCCTGAACTCTCAGGGGCATGTCCAAATATATCCAGTCTTCATTTCCTTCATTAAAAATTCTAGGAGTTATTTGCTTCCCTCCTCCCCCTCAGTGTTCTTATCATTTTGACAGCTAGTTTCCTCCAGTTAAGTGAGAATCAGATCCAGAATAGATTTTTCCCCTTGTTAGTTCCTGATCCTTTAGAATGATGAGATTATAACTTAGGACAGTCAGCTTTTGGGACCAAAATGCCCTGCCCTTGTCACTACTTGTCTCTCCTATTAGAATGGACACTCCTTAAGGTCTTTGGTATCTTTGCTTTTTTATTTTTTCTTTAGTGCTTAGCATAGTGGAATCACATAGTACATGCTTAACAAGTGGCCATTCATTCATTCATTTGTGTGTAGAGTGACTCTGAATCGACTCTTCCCATCTGTAGGCACACTATCAGATTGGGTCCCCAGAGCTTTGCTGGCCACATTTCCCCTTCAGAGATCTAGTGATACCCTTGACAGGTTGGAAGAATCTTTCTAGTGCTATCAGCTCAAGTTCTTATTCCAGGGTGTTCTCCTTACATCAACAGCCAATGATTATCCCCTCCAGTGTCGTATAATCAATTAGCACCAACCAGCTTTTACAAAGAGATATTTACTAGGAATATATTGTGAGATCATTTAGTACAAACATTTCCCCTAACCTGGGGACAGTACTTACCTTTATCATTTCACTCCCCAGAAGGAATGGGCTTAGGTTCAGAGCAGTTGCTATAAAGCATTCACCCAACTAAAGTTCATTTCTATGTGGCACAGTTACTAGATTAGTTGTCTCCTTGGATTCAGTTGGACTCATTGCCCCAGGTCATTCCCTTAGGTTGCACTATCCTTAACTTAGCTCCATCATTAGCAAAATCATTGCTTCTTTGCAGTGCCCAATACTGATATTGACTCTCTGTGCTAGACTGTTTTCTTGACTTTTTAAAATTTGCAAAGTTGCAGCATGGTAGAATATTCCTTCTCTTACTAACAGGAATGAACAAACCCAAAAAAGACAAAGACTAGAGGTTCATATACATAGACCTCAGGTTGACCCAAGTGAGGAGCACTTAAGACTTAAAGCACATGTTCGCTTGAAACAGCCAAGAAGCAAACAGGTCTTTTGTAAGTATTAGGGGAATTTTAAATTTCCTTTAAAATTTTTTTTATTATTTGGGACTCAGGGCCATTACTCCTACAAAATTTTGTTAACTGAAAGCCGTCTTCTGTTAATATTAATCTTACCTGCCCAAAATCTGACTCATGAAATGAAGCGATATTTCTTAGAAGCCAAGGAGAGTCATGGTGATTTAGTTATTTGTTAACTACCCTAGCTAACTGCTGAAGGAAGGATTTCCCTGACACTTAGTCTTCTTGGTTACCTTGTTAATGTGTAAATCTTCCTCCTCAATTAGCCTGTTTGTGAACCCTCTAAATGTAGCTTAATCTGTAAACTGACTTAGTTTATCCTATGGAGTTTTTTTTTAATGAAGTTTCTTTCCTTAAAGGATGTATGAGATTAAAACTCTGTTTAGTCAAGATTGTTCCACTTTTATGACATTGAAGGAAGTATTCTATTATGAATCTGTCTTTTCTTTAACTTTATGGCCTAAGAGGAATGTACAAGATTGCAATATGTAAAAGAATTATTTCTCTGTCACTGTGATATAATTTTGCCTATAAAAAGCCTTGTTAAAAACCTAATGATGGTTCAGATTTTCTCTGAGGCTTGAATCTTTGCTTGAACATAATAAAACCTAGACTATTATCTCTATCATTTCTGCATTGTGGTAAATATATTTTGGTGGCAGTTACCTACCATATGAACTCAGAGAGGAGATATTTCTCCCATAATGTAAGCATTTTCAGTTCCAGTTCAGCAGACAGTTGAAAGACTTTTTTTTCTTTACTTGGTAAGCAGCCCAGACCCTACCAATATTTAATAAACATTTATTAAGCCCTTACTGTGTGCAAGACATCATGCTAACTGCTGGAAATGAAAAAAAAAAGACAGTCCCTGGCCTCAAGGAGTTTACAATCAAATGGGAGATGACAATACACAAAAGACAGGTTAGGGGAGTAGGAGGGGAGGATGATGATGTTCAGGAGCTAAAATCAAACTAAAACCACTGATAGAAAATGAAGTTCTGAGTCCTCTCTAAAGGAACTTTATATACAAAGTAGGTAAATACAAGATAGTTTGGAAGGGAGATAGTTGAGGAGAGGATCAGGAAGAGTTTCATGCAGAGGGTAATGCTATATAGCTGTGAATCATGAAAAGTCACAAATTCTCAGTCTTAGACTCTAAGAGAATCAGATTTGTAGGATGCCCAAAGGACCATGGAGAGTGGTGTGTTGGTAGGTGTAAATAAACCATATTGTATTTCCTGTGATAACGTATGCACATAAATGTGCATAAGGAACTGTACAATTGGAAAAGGAGAGGTGGGGTAGCCCTATGCACAGCCCAGATACTTTTCATGGTGCCCATGCAGCAAGAGACCTGGAAGAAGGGCTCAGCACTTTGGATCTACTGAAGAAGGGTTACCAGAGGACATGGCCAGGAGTCACATAGTGTCAGAGAACATGGTTTGTAGTGAGATCACAGTTTCATCAAAGCAGTGAAATCATCTCAAGCCAGCTGACTAAGGTTGAGGTTGCTGTCTGACTGGAGAACAAAGAATCTCTGTTTGTTATTTAGAGGCAGAGCCAGCTGATGGCACTACCCTCTTCTGCTTGGTACGCCCCTGATAAATGATGCTCTCACATCCTCTGAGCTGCTGGGGATTTAGTCATTCTATTCAAGCAAATTCAATAAAGGTTTATTAAGTGCCTGTTATATCCAAGGCCTTGTGCTGGGTGCCATGGGAGATAAAAGGAAGAAAAAGATGCAGTCCTTGATCACTAGGATCTGTTTGCACTGGGGATGCATGGAGTCCTGGATGTGGAATTGAAGAACCTGAGTTCCCATTCCTATTCTGCCATTTACTACCTATGGGATCTGGGCAAAGTCACTTCATTTCCCTGAGGCTGGATTTCCTCTCTACTGTGAGGGGGTTGGGCTAGTTGGTTTCTGAGGTCCCTACCAGCCAGCAGAATGACAGCTCCCTGAGGGTAAGAGCCACTTTTTGGTTGTTGTTTTGTCTTTGTATTCCCAGCACTTAGCACAGTGTTTCCACCTTGCAGGCACTGAATGAACAAATGCCTGTTAACCTGGCTTCCAATTCAAAGTGCAGTGAAAACTCTGACTTCTGATAGGTCTGAACCAAAACAGGCATGATAATCACTGTAGTGCTAACCTTGACATGGGACTCAATGAGACAGTGTATGCAAAGCACTTTGCAAATATACAAGGATACTAAAATATCCTAAAAAAGGTTTTTAAAAAGATGCCCCTGCAGCCTAGGGAGCCTCCTTTCACAAGGGACCCTTGGTCCTGGACTCAAGCCAATCCAGATTCATTCTGGAAAGACCTCTTGAAAAGATCTCTGAACAAAATTTAGATATTCTTTAACCCTATGTTCTCCTCAAAAGGATTAACAGGATCTCTTCCAGAAAAGGTGTGCAGTATGCAAAGTGGATATGAGGTATGGGTTGTCTATTTATTTCCTCTAACCCAAAATAAATTACAAAAACACAAAAGTTTCAAGTGCTCCTTAGCAAATACTTACATGATATAAAAAAGTAACACATTATGCCTAGTATGTTCTCTTGGGAGGTAAAACCTACTTGGATCTGTATTATCTGAGAAACTCACAAAATCTCAATTTTTTGGTCATCTGGAGAGATGGTTTGGAGTTTCTTAGTCATTTTGGTTGCATCATTATTCTATTGCTATAAGTGTAGGAACCTCCTCTTGCTAGGTACCTAGGATCACTGCTTAGTGGCCTGAGATGGGGTGGGGGGGAATCCAAAATAGAAGACACAGACAGGTTCTTGAGTCACGCTCACCAGGGCAAGAACAGTGTTTGTGTTTGAGTTGTAGATACTTATGTGTGCAAGAGGAAGGGAAGAGAAATTCACTTTACTCCCTTGCTAGAAATCCAAGAGAAAGGCTGCCTGAATAATAAGGGGAGAGAGAGAGAGAGAGAGAGAGAGAGAGAGAGAGAGAGAGAGAGAGAGAGAAAGACAGACAGAGACAGAGACAGAGACAGAGAGAGACAGAGAGACAGAGAGACAGAGAGGAGAGAAAGAGAGAGAGAACGCTGGGGACAGAGACAGAGTGAACAGAGATAGAGACAAAGACACATACTACACACACAGACAAAGACAGAGAGAGCAGAGTCAGAGACAAAGACAGAGACAGAGACCGAGACAGACAGAGATACAGAGACAAAGAATCAGAAAGACAGAGACATACACAGAGAAGTACAGAGAGACAGAGGGAGAGACAGAGAACTAGAGAGAGAGACAGTTTTTCTTCACCTTTTATATCTTTCTTAGTAGGCAGGTCCTTTTAGTTCAGTAGCTAATTATCTTCTACACAGCCCCCTACTCACAGGGACCAGTAAAAGATTGTTTTATTTTCCCAATTTGCAAACCCTTCATCTCTGAGCTCACATCCATTCCCACAGTCAGAGTGTACACATCCAGTTCTATGCAAGATGCCCCACTTCAAGAAATCAGGGGCTTCCCTGATTGTCCCTATTACCTACATAAAGCATTTTGCAAATCTAAAAGGCTGCTACTAGAGACTGCCTTCTAAAAACGACAAACTGATCTGATTTCAGTGAAAATCCTGGGTTCTTATTTAGATCCTAATTCTCTACCTTTTTTTTGCCCTGAGATAGTTTTTGACTCCAGGTTTGTCGCAGTCCCTGTTTCTGTGCATAGACCTGGACAGGACTTGATTTCTGCTCCTGTTAACTTTACTGTTGTGACGATTCTCTCTGTTAGTACAACAGGAAAGACGATACAGCTGGACCATTGAGGCATGCTGGAGCAACTACAGCTAATAGCTCTAGACAGACATTAACGTGCTGGATCTGTACAGCAGCCAACACATTCAAGAATGAAGAGGGTAGCACTTTCACTGGTCATGTGTGGAAACTAGTCCTCATCACCCTGTGTCTAAAGACCCACCCAATGCTGGAAGAGAGGGCCACATTACAGGCCATGTAGGGATGGAGAGTTGCATAGCTGCAGTGGCCCAATGGTCCAGTGTGCCTGTGAATATATTTCTCCGATGTTGGGAATGTTCCCCTGGAAGTCCCTTTATCTATCTGACTTTGATGCTGAGTTGTCTGAAGTCTGGATGTGCATTACTATGAGTAAGTCCCCCTCCAATGCCTAAGCATTGTGTGAAGGTGACTGGGTTCTTGAAAGTTATACCAACGGAGACACAAACTCTGACAAATTCGACTTAGATGGAGAGAGTTCTGCACTTGGTACCAGTGATGGCCTGGGTGCCATTGTTGGAGAATGTACCTAGGGCATTTCAGGGAGGCTCATCTTCAGAGAGCTGATCACCAGAGAATGGATTTTTCAGCTGTTGCAATTCTTGAAGAATATTACCTGAGGATTGGGGCTTCTGATCTTTATCAATGAAGTGCCTACTTCAACAAGCTCACAATTCATGCAGTAATGAAGTAATAATAATATTATCTCTATAAAAATACTGCTCTAACCCAGCAATCTGGCAAATTGTTGGAATTTGTTGGAAAGGTTGTGGAAAGGTAGGTACATTAATGTGTTGTTAGTAGAAATGTGAAGTGGTACAACCATTTTGGAAAACAATTTGGAATTTGGCAAGTGAAGGGACAAAAATGTCCATATCCTTTAACCCAAAGATTCTGTTACTAAGTATACACACATGTAAATACACATATATACATACATAAATACACAGATGTATATATGTACGTAAACATCTCAAGGAGGTAACTGACAAAAAGAGCCTCGGTGTGCACTAAAGTATTTATAATATCACTTTTTGTGATAGCAAAGACATAGAAACAAAGTTAATCATCTACTAGAGAATGACCAAACACATTGTGGTGCATGAATGGAAGTGGAATATGAGTAAACTGTAGGAAATTACTAACATGATGAATTCTGAGAAGCATGGAAAGGCTAACATGAACTGATACAAAGTGAAATAAGCAGTAAAATGTGGATAATAACCCTATCAGTCTCACATGGTTATAAGAAATGTGCTTTGTAAACCTACGATCCTTAAGTTATCCCATCTTCAAGGTCATTTGCTTTGGCTAGTAGACAATTCATGTGTTCTTTAATATTGTTCCTTTTTGCTTCTCTTCTACCAAATTCTCTTCTACTTCAGAGTTTTTGTACTTGTTATTCTATCTTTGCAGAGCTTTTTTTTTTCTTTTGAGAGAGGGTCCATCTTTTATTCATTTCCCCCCTATTCTGTTGTTTATAGTTTTTAATTCTGAATTGAGAGTTCTGATATCTGACCTAAATTCATGTTTTAAAATTTTTATTTCTCTTTTGACACATTCTAGAATTTTTTGCAGCTGTTCCATGATCCCAGAAGAATAAGCAGAATTTTCTTTTCCATTGCAAATTTGGTTCTTTTCCTTAATGATATAATACTTGTTTATGGTGTTTTAGAGTTTTCCTTTAAAAGTAAACCAGCCAATCTCATTCATCTTATTTTTAGGATCCTCTCCTCTTTGTTGGTTTATCTCCTTGTAAGCTAGAATTTTATTAAGGTTTTTTTTCTCTCTGAATTTTTGTCTTTCTGCCTTTCTCTTACATTCCCTATAACTTACCTCTAGTTTCCTTCCTCACTCTTTGGCCTCTCTTCTTTTCACTGCTACATAATTTTTCAAAGTAGGCCTGCTGGTTGTCCTCAGTCACCTTACACTGGGAAATATGGGTTCAAGTGGCCCAAGTTTCTTCTCAGAGTGAACTCTGGAGAAGAGAACTAGTCTCAGCTGGGTTTCTGATACTCTTTCCTTCCAGCTTCAAGATCTTTCCCCTTTAGCCTCTGACTACATAGTCCATATTTTGCCATTCTATCTTTATTTTCTGTCCTATCTGTATCTTCTGTACTACTCCATACCCTCCCTGTGACACTGGTGCAGGACCGCTCAGCATGGCGTGCCCACATCAAAGAAGGTGCTGTGATGTATGAGCAAAGCAGAATTGAAACAACTCAAAGGAAACGCAGGATGCACAAATGTGGAGAATCTACTGCAAATGTTCACACAGACTATTTGTGTCTAACCTGTGGTAGAGCATTCCAAGCTTGTACTGGTCTGATCAGCCATACTTGGGACACATTGAAACTTGACTTTAATGTAGTGATGTCATTTTGGTCCTCTTTGAGGGCGAAGGACAACAACCAATCAACCAACCATACCCTCCCCTGCCAAACTCTCCCTTTTCTTGGAGTGACTGGGCAGAATTAGTGTGTTCTGGCTCTTTCAGAATGACAGGAAAAGAGGGGAGGGGTTCAGACTAAGTCACTGCAATGTGGGAAACAGGTAAGGGTCCCTATTGCTAGACCCTGAATCAGAAGTCTTCAAATTTGCTTGTGCTAACTGATCCCAGCATGTAGGATGGGTTAGAAATGAGAAGATTGAATGAGACCTCGAAGTAGTAAAGTTCCCTAGTATTATTTCATGAAATTTTAACTCTACAGAGGTCACTATCTTCTTACTTGTAGATCCAGTTGTAATTACTCTATATTTAGTGCACAATTCCTTTTTCAGAGGTTGTTGGCTTACTGGGGTTATAGGAAAACCATCAATCTGCCATCTTGCTTGGTGACATGTTCTCCTGAACTTCTATGCCCCTCCAAAATAGAGGGGAACTGAGCTGATTGGGGATGAGAGTGGGAGTGACTGGTCATACATGGAAGGAGGTACAAAAAGCATCAGATGATCTAGGGTATGGAGTATATGAAACTGAATGACAGTTTAAAAAAAGCAACAACAAATCTGCTCCATCCTCCATATGGCCACACTTGAGACATTTGAGAATATTGATCCCAACCATCCTAATTCTTCACTTGACTATACACCCCAGTTCCTTGCATTGTTTCTCCTTTGTAGCTAGCTCTTGTGTAGTGGGAGTATGTGATTTCAGGTGCACTTGGGGACAAGTAGAGAAACCCAATCACTCTCCACTGTTGGCTCATTCCATCATTAATTCAGTCTCTCAGTTCAAAGGCTCTGGATAGTAAACAGACTCCGAAATATTCTCAGAAATTACCAAATTTGCAGAAACTTTCTCTTTAATTGCCCTGACCCTCACCCCAAAGTAAAGCTGAGGAAATCTCTTCTTCCATGGTGTAGTTTCCTTTCTTTCCATTTTGGACTATAAACTTATTTAAAAAACTATTGTTAATAACCATGTAAATTATTAGCAATATCAAGTAACATAAAGTACAAATTAACATTCAAACAAGGAATTTAGAAGACCAAGATGTGATAGGTCTCACAGCCAAGGTCAATTGTTTTCTACTATTTGTTTTCTGACTACAACTCCTAGTCATTTTGAGAAGGGTTTCCAAAGAAAGGGATTGAGATTTAAATTCTGGGTGGAAAGTTGCCTCAGTGCTGTGTTCTAGCAAAGCAGAGACAGAGAGGAGCTGTTCACTGGACTTTATTCTGACCAGCTGCCAAAACTACCACAATGGTCACTACTGCTTGTTTAGGCCAAGTCACAGCTCCATTTCACTCTTCCCACATGCTTGTCATCCCTCTGTTTGCTCTTTGGTTTGAATGCTCTCACTTCTCTGCCTCCCATGCCTGTCACCTCCAAACCTGGGCAAAAGTTCCTTTCTCAAGGCCATTGGACTCCCCAAAGAAAATAAAGTTTCCTGAAAGTCTGTAGAATAGTGTAGCCCAAGGATTCTCTGTACCAGAAAGGTCCACCAAAATCCCTGGAATCTTGGGCAAGCCCTCTTATCTGTGTAATTCTGGGACTTAGATTCTTGGATCCTCTCAGACCCATGATAGAATGGATAGGAAATCACTTTGTAAGGGAAATAGCACTGGAGGGCTGTTTTTCTCAATTGTTCACCATTGCATTATATATATACAGAGTTCACTTGACTCTGTTTCTCTAGTGTAGTGGAAAGAACCCTACATTCGAGAGACCTGTGTTAAAATTCCATTTTCAACACTGACCAACCATTTGTCCTGTCTTACCACCAGGTGGCAGCAAATCAAGAGTTAATGGCTTGCAAGCTGTGGCCATTAATCCCTACCAGTTACCAACTATGGAGCTGGAGATTCCATGGGAAAAAAAATGAGGCAAGAATTGGAAGACTTAACAGAGGTTACGAAACACTAAGCCTCAGTCAAAAAGGGATGAACCTCAAGTCAGGGAGTTGGTCAGTTGAAATGGAGGTCAGATAATACCAAAGCCTGTTTATAACGGTTGAGAATAATTGCTCACCTTTCTATATTACTATAAAGTTTGCAAAGTTTCTGTCTTATCACAGCTTTGTTAAGTAGAAGACAGTGTGCTATGAAGGAATGAGTACTGACTTTGGAATCAGAAGACCTAGGTTCAAATTCTACCTCTAATGTGTATAACACGTCTGTTAAAAAAAAAAAGTTCCATCCATATCAATATATAGTTATAGAAATTTATTTTTATTAATGCATTTTGTTTTTATATCACATTTATTTCTGAATGTAGTTCCTTTCACCTTGATACCCAGAGAGCCCACACTTATTTATCTAGATTTTTAGCAAAGCATTTGAAGAAATCTCCCGTGTTGTAATGGAGAAATGGAGAAATGTGGGCTAAATGATATTCAGAATTGAAAAGTACTCTAGCATATTGGGCTCAATCAAAGAAGATGAAAATTAATCAGGATTAGTGTAAAGTCTTACACTTGGGTTCCAAAAATTCACATGGTATACTCCAGATCAATTGAGTGACTAGACTCTAGGAGTAGGCATTTATGGTTTGATGTCAGCCTCCTGGAAGGTGCCTCAGGGATCCATGCTGAGCCCATTTTTATGAATGACTTTAATTAAGGCATGAAGTTGTGTCCTTATCCCATTTGCAGATACAACAAAGGTGGGAGTAACATTACACACTGCCCACAGAGTCAGGACCCAAAAAGATTTTGATAATCTACTGCACCAACCAAATCTAATAAGACAAAATTTAATAGGAATAAATATAAAGCCTTCCTTTCGGGACCCCAAAATCTATTTTACAAGTATGAGTTGAGAGGCTGGGGGTGAGTAACTCTTGGTTGGACAGCAGTTCGTCTGATCCAGAAATTTTAGTGGACTTCAATATGGGTGAACAGTGTGATATAGCAGATAAAAAAGCTAATGGTTGCAACTGGGAAATAAGATATACAGGCACTGGGATAGGGAGATCCATCTTACCCTACCAGAAAGTCAGAGGGGTGATGGGGAAGAATACAGGAGAGAGCAGATTGATGGATGAGTTATACAGTGAGATCGCTATTTTAGGGTGGTAGGTAGGGGAAAGATGGGGAGAAAATTTGTAACTCAAAATCTTGTGGAAATCAATGATGTAAACCAAAAAATAAAAAAAAAATAAACGAACAAACAAAAAAAGCTAATGGCATTTTGGCTACATCAAGGGAGATGTAGCTTTCAGGAGTAGGCGGATGATTAATAGTCCATTATACTCTTCTCAGAGCTAAAAATCTTAGAACTCATCCAATCTAACATCCTCATTTCACAGAGAAAGAAATAGAGGAAAAATTACTTGCTGTAGTGCCAATGCAACATTCATAGAATCAATGGTGACTGTGAATATGCCAGCATAGTGCTAAATTGCAAAATATAACATACTCTTCATATAGACAACAGAAGCAAAACATTTATTCTGACACCAGAAAACCAAATCCCAACATCAGAAAGTCAAATCCATCATAGTAGCAAAGAAATTAATAAACCATAACACATCCTTTAGCCTTCCCACAAACATTTACTCACAAGCCTAGCTGTCTGCCTGGGTATATCCTCTCTTCCCTCCATCTCTAACTACTCTGACTCCCAGCTTCCTATGGGCTCTGCTGTACCCTTCAGCAAACTCCTTCCACCACAGGCTCCATGTGATTACATTCAGCTTATTGGGAGCAGGGAAAAATTTCAAATCAGGAAAGGTGTTAAAATTCCCTTAGGCTTATTAATGGGCAGGGAAGATCTTCAAATTGCCATTACCATTACACTTGCCTAAGGTCATTCCAGTGTAGTTGTGATGGACCCCAGATGAGGATCCAGGGATGTGGGATGAGCCCTGACCCCTCTCCAGAACTCTTTTCCCTGTCTCATCCTGCTCTGCTTCTCCTAATATTAACAATTAAACTACTTCAGTTGTATACCTTTCTTCTAATTCAATGAACTTATGTATAATTCTATAGGATTTGTTAAATGTTTTCTATGGGTAACATGGAATAGTGAACAGAGAGCTGACTTCCAAGTCAGGAAAGCTAAAAAGCAAATGGGCTGGGTCTTGTACCTAGAAACATGGGGACGCAGAGATGAATCAGACATTTTACTTATACTCAAGTAACTTACAGCACAGAAGGTGTAAGATAAGTCCAGAGAGCACAGTGGTTTTGTGTCATATTGGAATGAGGTCTCTGGTGGACAACCTTGGGAATCTGGGGTTGGTCCTATTCCACTGAATATTTTTATTAATGACTAAGATAAAAGCATAGATGACATTCATATCAAGTTTGCAGCAGAACTAGTTGGTGGGATTATAGATAATGGGGATCAGGCAGCTAGGCAGTGAAGTGGATAGAAAACTGGACCTGGAGTCAGGAAGACCTGAGTTCAAATCCAGCCTCAGACATTTAATAACTGTGTGACTCTGGGCAAGTCACTTACCCTTTCCCAACCTCAGTTTCCTCATCTGTAAAAAGGGGATAATAATAGCACCTATTACCCAAGGTCATCATGAAGAACAAATGAACTGATATTTCTAAGGTATTTTTCAAAACTTAAAGCATTCTAAAAATGCTAGCTATTATTATCTTGACAGGTTATCTTCCAAGTGTATTGGGCTGAATCAAAGAGGAAACTTAATAGAGATTAAAGTAAAGTCTTATACTTGGGTTAAAAAAATCAGCATCACAAGTATAAGTTGGGAGAGGAGTGTTTAAACATTTGAAGGACTGTCACATGGAAAGGGCAGACTTGTTCTCTCTGGGCACAGAGGACTAGTGGTGGGTAGAAGTGGCAAAAAGATAAATTTAGGCCTAAAATAAGGACAAATTTCTTACTGAGCTGCACTATCTAAAAAAGTGGAATGGGCTGCCTTGGAAAGTAGTGGATTGTCCCTTATTGAAGGTCTCCAAGCAAAGCCAAATTACTACTCAAGGAGGTTGTAATATGTAGTCTTTCTCATATGGGCTGGACTGGATGACCTGTGAGATAGGTAATATGTGTTAATCTCCCCATTTTACAGATAAGGAAATTGAGACTCAGAAAGTCTGAGTGATTTGCTCAGGGTTATATAGCTAGTGTCTGAGCTGGGACACAAACATAAAACTGTCTGACTTAAAGATTAATTCTTTCAAGTTAAAGCTATCTATAGTCATATGAAGAAATGTGCTAAATTACTATTGATTAGAGAAATGCAAATTAAAACAACTCTGAAGTACCACCTCACGCCTATCAGATTGGCTAACATGACAAAACAGGATAATGATAAATGGTGGAGAAGATGTGGGAAATTGGAACACTAATGCATTGTTGGTAGAGCTGTGAATTGATCCACCTATTCTGGAGAACAATTTGGAACTATGCCCAAAGGGCAACCAAACTGTGCGAACCTTTTGATCCAGCAATACCACTTCTAGGTCTATATCCAAAAGAGATCATAAGAATGGAGAGAGGACCCACATGCACAAAAATATTTGTAGCAATTCTTTTTGTGGTAGTCAAGAATTGGAAATTGAGGGGGGCGGAGCCAAGATGGTGGCGTAGCAGCAGCAACATATCGCAGCTCTCACATAGCCACCCCAAAATACCCATAAAATAGGACTCTAAACCAATCCTAGAACTTCAAAACGCACACAAGGATACT
>CM053588.1:103738259-103761909 GCA_028646515.1 Pseudochirops corinnae
ATTCTTTCAAGTTCTATTTTGCCCTCTGGTTCTAAAATATCAGGGCAATTTTCCTTGAGAATTTCTTGAAGGATGATTTCTAGGTTCTTTTTTTGATCATGGCTTTCAGGTAGTCCAATAATTTTAAAATTGTCTCTCCTATATCTACTTTCCAGGTCAGTGGGTTTTTTCAATGAGATTATTTCACATTGCCTTCTATTTTTTCATTTGTTTGGTTCTGTTTAATAGTATCTTGATTTCTCATAAAGTAATTTGCTTCCATTTTCTCCACTCTAATTCTGAAGAATTATTCTCTTCAGCGAGCTTTTGAGATTTTTTTTCCATCTGGCAAATTTGACTTTTTAAGGCGTTCTTCTCCTCATTGGCTTTTTGGGCCTCTTTTGCCATTTGAGTTAGTCTTTTTTAAGGTGTTATTTTCTTCAGTCAGGTGTTGACTCTCTTATCATGATTTTCTTGTATCATTCTCATTTCTCTCCCCAATGTTTCCTCCACTTATTTGGTTTTCAAAATCCTTCTTAAGTTCCTCTATGGTCTGTAACAAGTTTACATTTTTCTTGGAAGCTTTTGGTGCGGGAGTGCTGACTGTGTTGTCTTCCTCCCATTCCATGCTTTGATCCTTTTTGTCCCCAAAAAAGGAATCTAAAGTTGGATTGCTGAGCTTTTTTTTGCTTCTTTTGTCTGCTCATGTTGCCAGTCAATTACTTCACTTTTGGGCTCAGTAGAACTCTGCTTTCAGAGGGGGGAGCTCTGTCCCAAATTGCTGGAGTTTTCGCAGCTGCCAGAGCTATTAGAAGGCTGCCGTCTCTGCAGCCTCACCAGCTTTGGCTCTCTGGTCACACACCTCAGGACCACCACTCAAGACCAAGATCCTGATCCAGGTAGGTCAAGGCAAAAGCATTTAGCCTCTGAATGATTGCTTTGTCCCTCTGCAATCTGTAGGCCAGGAGCTCTGAAGCAGCCATGTGGAGGCAGCCGCAGGGCTGCCACGTCAGACCACTTCTAGCTCTGGAGGTGGTCGGCCAGACCCTCTCTCCCAAATTTAGCAGAGTTCCACTAACCTTTCCCTTTGTCCTTGGCTCTTATGAGTTGAAAATTCTGGAAACCACCACAGCTGCCAGTGATCTGCTCTCCTGAAAGCTCCAGCCGTGGCTCCTCCTGGACACCCTAGGGCTAAAACCACATGGAGCTGGGCTCTGCTCCCAGTGCATTGGGATGAACCCTTCCTGTCTGCCTGCCGGGCTGCTTTCAGTGGGAGCTTTGTTACTCTGTCATTTTGTGGGTTCTGGAGCTCTAAAATTTGTTTAGAGTCATATTGAGGTGGTTATGGGGAGAATATGCAGAGTTCTCCTGCTTCTATGCCGCCATCTTGACTCTGCCCCATTTGCCATTTTTTCAGTCTGAAACTTAACAATCAGCTTTGGTACAGAACTGGCTCCAGCCTGCCCCTGCATGGAGGTCTTTCTCCATATCAGCTTTGCATTTATATCACTCCAGCCTGTACCCTGATGGCTTGGTCCCCCTTGCTCCACCTTCTTTTATAGCACAAAGAAAGCCAAAGAAAGAGACAATGACTGAGACCCACGTAGGTCATTAAATACAAAGTCTGCCATTAATTAATTCAATACACATAAGCACCTACTATGTGCCAGACACTCTGCTAAGTGCTGGGGATATAAAGAGGCAAAAGACAGTTTCTGCCTTCAAGGAATCTACAATCTAATGAGGGAGACCACAGGCAAAGAAATATATACAAAGCAAGCTATATACAAAATAAATAGGAAATATTTAAAAGAAGGAAAGCACTGAGATTAGGAGAGGTTAGGGGAAGATACAACAAACATTATTATTACTGTATTTTGCTACTAATAAACGATTCACATTTCTATAAGCTTTAATGTTTACAAAAATCTTTCCAGGTGGGTAGCAGACACATTGTTATCATCCCCATATTATGGGTGAAGAAGTTGCTGCTCAGAGAGAAATGACTTGCCCAAGGTCACAGAGCCAGATAGAATGGAGCTGTTCTTTCCCCGGAATCCAAGACCAGCCCTCTTTCTATTACATACACTTCAGCTGCTCTTCCATTGTTTGAAGAAGCACAGACCTGAGGGTGGGTGGTATCCACAGAGAGAATCCCACAATCGTCCAGGGACCACCAGAGGAAGAGGTCAGGTTTGCAGAACGGAGGAAGGGAGGGAGAGGAATGCCTGGGCAATGACGTCACGTGCCAGCCGGGAGATTCCCCCGTCTCTTGCGTCACCCTCACATTACGTCACCCCAAGCAAGCACTCTCCCTTCCCCCTACTCCCTGTGTGCTTTGCTCACGTGTGTCTGTCCGGTTTCCCTCCTCCCCTCAGTCCCTCCTCCTCCTCCTCGACTTAGTCCACCTACTTCAGGGGAGAAATTGCGGGTAGGGCGGGCTCAGTCCAGACGCCCCCAGCCTCCAATGGGAGAGGCTGAGAGTTCTGGGGACAGGAGGAGGTGGCCGGGGGAGATGGAAGGAGGGGTGTGAAAGTGAGGGGAGGGGAGGGGAGAGGAGGAGAAGGAGGAGGAGGAGAAGAACTGGGCTCTGGAGCAGCTGACAATAGAGACGGCTAGAGGGAGGAGAGGGAGGAAGGGCAGCAAAAGAGGCGGCAGAAGGTAGGGGCTTTATTGTGGAGGCACCCCTCTCTTTCTCCCTCTCTCCCGGGACCCTGCGGGGAGAAGGCAGCAGAGAAAGGAGGGCAGGGGAGACGAAGGGGCCGTTCAGGCAGCTGGAGAGAGAGAGCCAGAAGCGACAGGGAGAGAGAGAGAGAGAGAGAGAGAGAGAGAGAGAGAGAGAGAGAGAGAGAGAGAGAGAGAGAGAGAGAGAGGAGCAGAGAGGGAGTGTAGGGGAAGCGAGGGGGAAGAAGGGAGGGAGGGAGGGCAGAGAGACTGAGAGCGAGGGAGTGATCAAGGCAGAGGGAGTGATAAAAGGAGAGAGGGAGGAAAGGAGGGAATCCGGGCTTGTGGCAGGAGCGGCAGCAGCTGTTGGAGGAGCAAGAGAGAGAAGGTGAGTCCCGCCGCGGCGATGGGCGTGCTAGGCTCGGGGGCTGAGTTTTGTGCCAGCCCCCACTTGAAGCCCAGGGTGGATTCCGATGGGTGCGGGGAGCCGGTGTCCCGGGCCGGGTGAGTCCTGGGGACGGGGTGTGTATGTGGATTGTCTTGCCCCTCTCCTTAGAGGGGGTCCCCCACTCTGGCCCGGGCTGCTCTCCTTTTCTCCACCGTCCTGATCCGCAACTCAGTGACTGACGGAGGAGGGGGAGTCTCCTCCCTCTCGGGCCAAGTTCCCCTGAGGTTGAGAATGGGACCAGGACTGGGGGAGGGGCGCCAGGTGAATCGACTTAAGGCTAGGCGGAGGGAATGGGACAGTGGAATGAAGCGCAGTTCGGACTGAGGGTAGATCTGAAGTTTGGAGCGTCTTAGAGTCTCCCGGGCAGGCTCCGCAGGGCAGCCACCCTTAACCCCCGTCCCTGGCTCAGCTGCGCCGGGCTAGCCCAACAAAGACAGTCTTGCCCCATGGGGTCCTTGCCCTGCAGCTGGCTGGAGTGTGGAGCCTATGGGGGAGGGGCAGCGGAGCCCCGTGGGTGGCTGGGTCTACCCTGGTGGGGGAGCGTCGGGGACGGGGAGGGGGCGGGGAGTTGGGAACAGGTACAGGTTTGGCGACTTCCTCCAACTTTGTTTGCTTTTCTTGAGTGACAAACTCTGCGATTCTGCAAGGTTTAATCCAGCCCGTTTGGACTCCCCTAGGTATTATCAATCAATTTATTAGACAATAAACAGTTATTAAGCGCCTACTTTGTGCCAGGTACGGTGCTAAGTGCTGAGGATGTAAAAACAAGCAAAAGACAGTCCCTGCCCTCAAGAACTCACAGTCTGATGGGGGAGAAAGCAAGCAAATAAATATGAACAAACAAGAGACAAATGGGAAATAATTAAGAGAGGGAGCTCTAGAATTAAGAGGGGCTACTAAAGGTTTCCTGTAGAAGATGGGATTTTAGTTTGGTCTGAAAAGAAGCCAGGAGAGCCTGGAGAGCAGCTTTATTGCCGAAGTAACCTGGGTGCAGGCAGACCCAGGAGTCATCCCCTTATTCCTAAAATCGTAGGGGTTACAGCTGGAAGGGACCTTAGAGCTAGTCCAACCCCCTCCTTTCACAGAGGTGGAAACTGAGGCCCAGGGAGCTTGTAAGGAAGAAAACACTGCTACTAAGTGGCTGAACTGGGATTAGAATCTAGACCCTCAGATGCCAAGCCCTGCATCTTTTTGAGGGCTCCTCTTTGTCTTACAAAATCTAATCTAGTTTTTACTTCAGTAAATATTTATTAAGCATATACTATGTGTGAAGTCCTGTATTAGACCTTGAGGTTATGAGGGAGAAAAAAAGAATTCACTTTTCTATCATCCCTTAAAGTTTCCTAAGACCTTTCCTCACAAAAGCCCCGTGACATAGAAACTAAGTTGTATTATCTCCATTTTACAGATGAAGACACTGAGGTGCAGAAAGGTAAAAGTGACTTGTCCAGGGGCTGGAATCCAGGTCTTCTGACCAGTGCCCTTTTCACTGTGCCTTGCAGATCCTAGAAGTGAGAGGGTCCTTACCCGCAAGGAGAGGCAGCTTGGAGTCGGGGGATGTGGTGCTGAAGCTGGAGTCAGAGAGACCTGGATTCAGATCTACCTTCCTGTCTGTGTGATTATGAAGAAGTCATCTCACCTTTCTGAGCCTCATTTTTCTCATCTGTTAAATGGAACAATTATAACCTGTCAAACCTACTTCACAGTGAAATAATATAGGTGAAGGGCCTCCATAAAAATGTTATACAAATGGCAGTCACAAAATCTCATCTGCTAGGGGAGATATAACATACATAGAATGATTCAAGCTACAAGGGAAGGAGAAATCATTCCTCAAGTGAGCACCTACTAAGTGCCTAGCACTGTGACTACAAAGAAAAAAGTCCCTCCTCCCCTCCCAGGGCAAAGGCCTGCCCTCAATGAGCTTATATTTCTGCCAGGAGAAACAACCTGTATATATGTGTATGTACATGTGTATATGTGTGCATGTATATATGTATGTGGGCACACAATATATGTATACACATATGTGTATGTATTTATGTGTATACATATATGCTTACACATATGTGTGTATGTATGTGTTTGTGTGTATATGTATGTATATATGAATATATAAACAAACTATAAGGTTAGGAGAGGGGGAAGGCACTAAGAGCCTTGGGGAGGTACTTGCAGGTGGCTCTTGAGATGAACTTAGTCATTTGAAGATGAGTGAGTAGGCCGATCACTCCAGGAATGGGGGAGAGCAGGTGCAAAGGCAGGAGATGAAATGTCATGAATAGGCGGTAATTGGCAAGCAGTCTGGGAAGGTAGGTTGGAGTCAGATTGTGAAGGACTCTGAATGGTAAGCAGAGCATTTTATTCTGGAGGCAACGGAGAGCACCTGGGACTTCGAGCAGGAGAGTGCCTGGGGTCAGACACGAGCTTTAAGAATGCCATTTTGGCATCTGGGCAAAAGATGGATCTGAGAGGGGAGAGGCCAGTAAGGAAGCCATTGTAATAATTCAGGAAGGAGGGGATTAAGGTAATGAACCAGAGTGGCAGCCGTGTTAGAGAGAAGGGGACGAATTCAAGAGATGTTGTAGAGATAGCATCTCTAAAGGGACAGTTAGGTGGCACAGTGGATAGAGTCTGAAGCCTGGAGGCAGGAAGACTGATCTTCCTGAGTTCAAAACTGGCCTCAGAAACTTGCTAGCTGTGTGACCTTGGGCAAGTCGCTTAACCGTGTTTGCCTCACTTTCCTTATATGTTAAATGAGCTGGAGAAGGCAATGGCAAACCATTCCAGTAATTCTGTCAAGAAAACCCCAAATAGGGTCATGAAGAGTCAGACAGGGCTGAGCCACAACAACAACCATCTATAAGACGGGTAACTGATCGGATGGATGTGGTTGGGCGGGAGGGGTAGGAAAGGCAGAATGAGAAATTAAGGTTGGGTCCAAGGTTGCAAAGTTGGATTTCTGTGGAATTATGGCTGGGGTTTGAGGGCAGAGGGGAGGAGGAAGAAAATGAGTTCTCATTTGAATATGTTGAATTTGAGATACTAATGAGACTTCCAGTGTGAAATGTCCAACAGACAGTGGATTATACAGACTAGAGTTCAGGAGAGATTGGTGCTGGATATGTAGATCTGGGAATCATTTACATAGATGTGATAGTTGAAGCATGACAGCTTTTAAGCCATCTCTTTGCCTGCCTCCATATCCTGTTCCCAGGGTGGGTATACCCCAAAACAGGTGCAGTGGCTAGAGGACTGAGCCTGGAATCAGGGTGACCGGAGTTCAGATGTGACCTTATGCTAGCTGAGTGACCCTGGGCTGGTCAACTTCTGTTTATTTCAGTTTTCTCAACTGTAAAATGGGAATAAGAAATAAATAAACCTACCTCCTAGGTTTGTTGTGAGCATCAAATGTGATAATATTTATAAATCACTTAAAGTTCTCAGCACATAAAATAAATGCTTGTTTTCTTCTTTCTAAAGCTCTTTCTTGGGCCCTGCCCTGACCACTTTGCTTCCTATCCTGCCCTCAAGGAATGTATGTGTGTGTGTGTGTGTGTGTGTGTGTGTGTGTATTCAAGATGATACCTAAATCACACACACACATACACACACACACACACACACAGCCTCTTGAGGGCAGGATAGGAAGCAAAGTGTGAGAGCAGTAATTAAGAGATGGTAATGAAGTCCATGGGAGATAAAGTAGTGTAGAGGGGAGAAAAGAAGAGAGCCAGAATAGACCCAGCCGGCCAAAGCCAACCTTGGGGACATCCACCTCTGAGGCCAACAGGGGGGTCTAGGAGAAATCTCAGCTAGAAAGGGCAGCATTGCAATCTAGAAAGCTTCTTTGTGGAAGTGCTACTTCCTGCTCCAGATCTTGAAGGAAGAGGAAATTTCCAAGAATGGGGTTTGTTCTAGGCTAAATTGGGGGAAATTGGAGAGGGTGGGGTGAAATTCAGGAACAGCAACTCCCCTAGGAGGCTACCTCACGTTACTTAAGAATAGTTACTTAATAAATGTTTTTTGAATTGTGGCAAAATATGAAGATGCTAAGGACTCGGGCTCTTGTCTCAGCCTTGCTATATGTGCTATCCTTGTGACCCTCTGAGTCTCAGTCTCCTCTATAGTAAAAGGATCACAATCACCCCCCCACCCTACAACTTGGGATGAGATAATATCTGGGTGTGGTCCCTGGGGTAGTATAGTATGAAACACAAC
This sequence comes from Pseudochirops corinnae, assembly GCA_028646515.1. Lineage (NCBI taxonomy): Eukaryota > Metazoa > Chordata > Mammalia > Diprotodontia > Pseudocheiridae > Pseudochirops > Pseudochirops corinnae. Next base: position 103,745,572 of record CM053588.1, read on the forward strand.
TATCAAAAAGCTGGAGGAGAGTAATCAGAATTATTTGATTTTCTTCATTTCCTACTAAAAGGCAGGGTTCTTTTAATACCCTCAGCTTGCATATTTTAACAGTAAATATCACAGGGTAGCTTTATGGCACAACATTAACACATAGGGAAATAGAATCTTTAAGACTATGTGGTGGTTATCGGGTGTCTAGGTAGAATGTCTGGCTTTTATTTTTGTTTAACTCTTTGAAGAGCTGCCCTTGTTTTATTTCTTCTCTTTTTTTCTCAAGGCAGTGGGGGTTAAGTGACTTGCCCAGGATTACACAGTAAGTGTCAAGTGTCAGATGCTGAATTTGAACTCAGGATCTCCTTACTCCAGGGCTGGTGCTCTATGTCCTTTGACATCTAGCTGCCCTGATTGTTTTATTTCTAGAAAAGAGAGGTGACAGTGCTGTAATGCTAAGGGGAGGAAATTTAGCATGAGAAGAACTGGGTTTGAATCCTGACCCTGCCACTTTTTGCCTCTATAACAGTGGTTCTCAACCTGTGGGTTGCCGCCCCTTTAGGGGTTGGATGACCCTTTCACAGGGGTCGCCTAAGACCATTGGAAAACACATATTTCTGATGGTCTTAGGAACTGAGACACCGCTCCTGTATCCATCTCCAGGCGGGTCCGCCCACATGCAGGTGCACCCACATACGAGTATTAAAGGGTCCCCGGCCTTAGGAAGGTTGAGAACCACTGCTCTATGACTTTGGACAAGTCATTTCCCTTCTCTGGGCCTCAGTTTCTTCCCTTGTAAAATGAAGAGTATGAGCCTGATGATCTCTGAGTTTTCTACCAGCCCTAAATCCAAGAGTCCTATGACAGCAAAGCAAAGAGTTTATATTGTGGTCATGTATACTAGTTCAAAGTTAAGTCAACCAGTCAATGAATATTTATTTAGTATTTAGTAGCAGGTGCTTATCTACTGGTCACTAAGGTCTGGGGATGCAAGTAAGAAAAAGGAAGTTCCTACCCTCAGTAAGCTTACTATCTAATGAGTGAGACAACAGACAAGCAAACAAACAAGGGAGGGAAGGTGCTAGAATTAAGAAGAGTTGGGAGAGGCTTCCAGTAAAAGAAGGGATTTTATTTGGGACTTAAAGGAAACCAGGGAGGTTGTTTGGTAGAGTGGAGGAGAGAGAGCATTCCAGGCGTAAGGGATGGCCAGAGATAGAGATGGAGGGTCCTGATCAGAGATCAGTCAGGAGGCCAGATCAAGGAGCAGATATCGGGGGACTACGAGACTGGAAGGGTAGAAGGGGGCTAGATTATGAAGGGCTTTGAATGCCAGATGGAGAACTTTTTGTGTTTGATCCTGGAGGCAATAGGGAGTCAAGGGAGTTTATTGAGTAGGAGAATTACATGATGGAACCTGTATTTTAGGAAGATCACAAAAGATGTGGCTGAATGGAGGCTGGATTGGAGCAGAGAGACGCTGGAGGCAGTTAGACCCACCAGCAGGCTAGGGCAATAGTCCAGGTGTGAGGTGATGAGGACCTGCACCAGCGAAGGGACAGTGTCAGAGGAGAGATGGGGGCGGACGCTGCTAAGGTGAAATCCACAAGCCTTGGCAACAGCTTACGTATTGAGAGACAGAGTGAGGAATTTAGGACGACTTCTAGGTTGTAGGTCTGAGGGACTGGGAAGTTGATGTCCTCTACTGGAATAGGGAAGGTTTGGGGGAAGGATACCAAGTTCTGTTTGGAACATGTTGAGTTTAAGAAGTCTACTGGACATATGGTTTGAGATGTCTGAAAGGCATTTGGTGATGTGAAGTTGGAAGTCAGCAGAAATACTGAGTCAGGAAAGAGAGATTTGAGAAATCAGTATAGAAATGGCCATTAAATCCATGAGAGCTGATGAGATCACCTAGTGAAGTGGTATGAAGGGACAAGAGAAGAGGGTCCAGGACAGAGCCCTGTCAATCCAGCCAGCATGGCCTTATGATTCCTCATACATCACATGCCATCCTCCAACTTTGTCTTTGCATTGGCTATCCTCCTTGCTTGGAGTGCATTCCTTGCCTCCATCTCTTAGAATCTTTAGTTTTCTCCAAGTCTCAGCTCAAACACCACCTTCTATATTTCCTGAGCCTTCCAGCTGCTCATTGTGTATTTATTTTGTTTTCACTTGTGTAGGTGCCTGTTGTTTCTTGAATAGAATGTAAGCTCCTTGGGGGCAGGGACTGTTTCGTTTTTGTCTTTCTATCTCTGTTATCTAACACACAATAGACACTTAATAAATGCTTATTGATGGAGTAATACAGAATTTGAATCCGGGTCTCCTGACTCCAAATCTAACTAGGGAAAATTGCTATTGAAATAACCCTAGAGAGGAACTGTGTTTTGGGTCCTTGCAACCCAGTTTTGAAAGCCTAAATAAGCACCCACGCTTTTGTATTTGAGCCTCCGAGCCTGAAGTTACCTCCGGTTCTCCTGTGGTTTTTGCCTCTCTTTAGTGCCTCTGATGTTAATGCCATACAAGGACATGCTTGACTCCACAGGGGGGCGAGTGGAGGCTCTGCCGGATGCAGTCCTTTAAATGTCTTCGGCCTCTTTCACTTTTCTTTTTCATTTAATGAGCCTTTCCACAATTTCCCCCCCTCCTTATTAGGCTTCTCTCTCATAGAGCTGTCCCATTCTTCTTGAGGCTGGAAGGCATATTCTGGTCCTTTCTCTTTCTCAACCCCTAAGCCCTAAGTCCTTTCTCTTTCTCAACCCCTAAACAATCTTCTTTGAGACACTGGATTGTCAGTGAGGGAGGTGAAAATAAAAATACTGGGAGAATCGAAAACCTTAATTTCTCCCTTTCCAGCAGTCTGTGCTATTGATTTTGTTAAATTTCACCTAACTCCTCCCCATCCCCTTAAATCGGGAGGAATAGAAGAATGCCATCTTCTGTACAATAAAGACAGAGCTTTGAGGTTCATTTAAAAAAAAAAAAAAAGAAAGAAAAAAGGCTTTTGCCTCTTGCTCGTTTAGGACCATAAAATGTATAAGCTGGGCAGCTCTTCTGTCTGTTGATTGTTAAGTTTTCAGTTGTGAGCATTTACACTTCAGAAACTGGCAAATCAAAGTTAATTTTTTAAAATTGAAAGCAATGGAAAAATGTTAGTAGTTATAATCATAGTGATAATAAGTAACATTTTATTGTGCGTGTTATGTTCTAGGTACTGTGCTAAGCCCTTTACAATTATTATCTCATTTGATGATTAAATTTAAAAATGTGTCATGTGTACACCCCCCCCCCCACCTCAGATTTAGTTATTAAACATTTTCCAGCATATCCCTGACTGAGACAGCCCTTAGAACAGAGAATGTTAGAGTTTAGGATCTCAGAGCTGGTAGAAACTTTAGGAATCAACTACTTGGCCCAACCACCTTGTTTCAGAGGAGGAAATGGAAGTCTACAGAGGAAATGACTTCCCTCCTTAGATGGTTAGTGGTGAAGCTGATATCCTAGTGCTTTCCCTGCCACCATTTTCCCTCTTTGGCTTGTGTGGTCAAGTTGCCCATTTCCAGATTGCCTCTTGGCTCCTGATGGCTGATGTTCAAATCTGTTATTTAAAAAGATCTAAATCTAAATTTTCTCATCTGTAAAATTATGATATCCACTCTCTAAGGTTGGTCCTACAGCCTAATTATGATTTTGTGACTCAGAGACCCCAGTCAACGAGTATTTAGAGTTTAACCTTATGTCTGGTACTTTGCTAGAGATATAAAGAGAAAAACACAACCCCTGCCCTGGGGAACTCATATTCTCCGGGGTGGGGAGGGGGGGCAACATATATACAATGTAAATGAATACAGTCTTTGAGGGAAGAGACTAGGGGAGAGCTGAGGATTGTTGCCTACTAGAAGAACTGAGAAAGGCTTTTAGAAGTTGAGATTTAATCTGAATTCTTGAAAGAATCGAGGGAATCTAGGAATTGGAGATGAGTTAGGAGAGCATTCCAAGCATGGGAGACAGCCAATGCAAATGTGTGGAGTAGGGACTTGGAATGCTGTGTATGAGGAACTGCAGCAAACAGACCCACATAGCTGGATCTTAGAGCTCCTAAAAGGAGGAAAGTGTGAGAAGATTAGAGAGGCGTAGGGAAGGGCCAAGTTATGAAGGGCTTTAAAAGCCAGAGTGTTTTATGTTTGACCGAAAGATAATAGGGAGCCACTGGAGTTTATCGAGAAGGGGGTGTGATCTGGCCAGATCTGTGTGTTAAGAAGATGAGTTTGACAGCTAATTGGGGGAGTGGCCTGGAATGGTGAGAAACTTGAGATAGCAGACCTACCAATAGTCTATTGCAAGAGTTTCAGCATGAAGTGATAAGAGGGCCTGCACTAGGGTGATGCCAGTGCCAGAAGAGAGAAGGGGGCATAGGTCTATATTTGTATCTTTCTCTGTGTGGCAGGTTTTGACAAATGATTGGATATGGGGATTAAGGGAAGAATTGAGGAGGACACCTAGGTTGTGAGCTTGGGTGACTGTGATTATAGTGGAACCCTTAACACTAATAGGGAAGTTAGGAAGAGGGGAAGGGTGGGGGGAAGAACGATAGCGAATTCAGTTCTGTACATGTTCAGTTTAAGATGTCTATGGGACATCCAGTTCAAGACAAGTAGTTGGAGATAAGAGATGTGTTGTGAAGGTGAAAATGACAAGCTTTGACAATGGTTTGGATATGTGAGATGAGTGCAAGTTAAGAATCAAGGATGGCATTGAGGTTGAGAGCCTTCGTGACAAGGGTTATAATGGTGCCATCAATAGTAATAAGGAAGATGAGGAGAGAAGAAGATTTGGGTGGAAAGATAATGAATTCTGCTTTCATGTACTGAATTTGAGGACATGCAATTCAAGCAAGACATCTAAGAGACAATTGATGATCTAGAACGAGAGAGAGAAAGAGAGAGACAGAGAGAAAAAGAGAGAGAGAGAGAGAGAGAGAGAGAGAGAGAGAGAGAGAGAGAGAGAGAGAGAGAGAGAGAGATTAGGGCTAGATAACAGATCTAGGAATCTTGTACAGGGATAATAGTTGAATCCTTGGGAATGGGTGAAATTACCAAGAGAGATAGTATAGAGGGAAAAGAGAAGAGGACCCAAGGCATAGTTTTGGGGAACACATCCAGAGTTATTGGACCTATGCCAGATGGAGATCTAGCAAAAAAGACTGAGGAATAGTAAGACGGATAGGAGCAGAACCAGGAGAGCAGTGTCATAAAAAGCCAGAGAGGAGAAAATACCAGGCATGAGAGGATGAAGGTATCAAAGGTTGCAAAGAGGTCCAGAAGAATGAACATTGAGAAAACATCATTAGATTTGGCATTATTTCAGTGGTGGCTTCAGACAGGACATCAGTTGAATGATGAAGTTCTGCCAGACTGTAGGTTTTAAAAGTGAGAGAGGGGAGGAAGTGGAAGCATTGCTTATAGATGGTTTTCTCCAGGAGAATAGCCAAGAAGAGAAAAGACAGATATAGAATAATACTTAGTGGAAATAGTCTGAGTTCAAAACACATCCAAAACTGAACTCATTATCCTTCCTCTCCCAAACTCTGCACTCTATCCACAGAGCAACCCTAGCTTCCTCGGAAAGAGATCATTCCTCTTTCACCCATCAGGGACATCTCAATCCCCTGTGTCGCTGAGTCACTTGTGGTTGAACCTTCATTTCCCTTTGCTGATCTCATCAGAAATTCATAAGTATAATTTACTGAAGGATTTTCCCCCCATGCACTTACAGCTTGTTCTCTAGGGAAAAACTTCTCCCTCTTCAGTCTTTCATGGGAGTTGAAATTGCTTCTGTGCAGTGATTCCGAAGTCCATTTGATTTCCTGTCTAAGAATATTTAAGTCTAGAAAGAAATAAAGACCCATTGGCCCATTATTAGTCTGCTTGTGCCATATTGATTGCCTGGATGAAATTGATCTGATTCTTAGTTATAAAAATTCCATTACCTCTTGGCAATTGTTCTGGGGGGCAGGATTAGGCCATTTGTATTCAGGATAGGAAATCCAGCAGAGAGTCATCTGGACATATGGAACCCCTTGAGACTGGGGGGGTTGCAGCTGGGGCTGAGACTGGGAGAAAAAAAAATCCTTCCCTCTGTTTAGTATGCCAAGACTTTAGGAGCAAGTAGAGAAAAGTGAGTGGATGTCAAAATCTGAGCAGGAATGGGTTTGCTGAAGCGTTCAGCTATTCTTGTGGATTCAGGGTGGTAACATAGAGTGTGGACTGTAGTGGAAAGGGTATTGGACTTGCAATCTGAAAACCTTGAGTTTGAATCTTGCCTCTGGCACTCGGTAGCTATGTGATCACAGGTAAGTCCTTTCTGAGCAAGTTTCCACATCTGTAAAATGGGAATAATGATATTCATAGTGGAGAAGCAGTTTCTGGGATAGTAGAAAGAGAGCCTGCCTTAAGAGTCAGGAGCACCTGGGTTCAAGTCAGCTTAGCCATGTGGCTCTAGTCACGTCAGGGACTCGGGCATCTCTTCTAAGACTATAAGTCAAAGAGCAGGTACCGATCTGAGTGGGTAGAGGGAGTTTGTTGACTTGGAGTTCCTTATACCAATAAATCACTGGTCCTCAGGGAAAAAAAGATAGCTGTAATACTTAACCTTACTAGTTGTTGTGCCGATAAAATGAGATACTATATATAAAGCCCTTTGTGAACTTTAAAGTCTTATGTGAATGATAAACATAAATCTGCTCTTGGGAGGGGAGGGAGGTTGGTGAGGAAAGGGCTTCTTTTTGCCTTTATATCCACCCCTTCCAGCCCAGTATGCTGCAACTACCAGTACATAGATGTTTTGAATTGAAGAGTAGCAGTGCTTCCTTTGGTTAGGCTCAGCGTAGGTGTTAGAAAGCCTGTTTATCTTTCTGTTGTCAAATGGTTAGAGCCCCTGCCCTGGACTCAGGAGGATCTAAGTTCAAATTCCACCTCAGGCACTTACTAGCTATGTGACTCTTAACCCTGATTGCTCTAAAAAAAAAAAAGCCAGCTTACCTGCCACAAAATAAAAAAGTGTCATAGAACATCAGGTCAAGAAGAGATATTAGAGCAGGGAATGCTAGATCTGAAAGGAGTCTTAGCACAAAGATGGGTGGTCAGGGCAGAATTTTGGAACATTGAATGCTTGACAAGAAGGGGATCTTCTCTTTTAAAAATTATATATTTTTTTTAATCAGGAAAAAAATCTGCCTCCTCACTTCTTCACACAAATCTCCCCCCATCCTGCCCTCTAACTTGAGAACTAAAGAAAAACAAACCTTGGAAGGAAATCTTAAAACATGGAATCTTCTAACTGGGAGGGACCTTTAAAGCTTGTCCAGCATAGCCCTCTTGTTTTACTGAGGCCCTGAGGGGAAATAATTAACCCAAAGTCGTACTAGAACTGGACCAGAACCCAGATTCCTTCATTCCCCCACTGGCCATAATACATCCTCTGGTGTGTTGGTTTTAGTACTCACTATTGTGAGAGGACTTGAATATGGTTGTAGATGGTGTCTAATGAGGAATTAACTATACAACCCAATTTGCTCTTCTGATACGTGAGGGACAGCTTCAGCTTGCTAAGAATATATCCTGTATGGAAGTTTTATGGTTTATCCCTGAAGAATCCCTTCAGGTTGGGGTGGGGTTGGGGAATGCTGCCAGGGGACTGCCTGACTGCCGGGCACTGCTCCAATTTCCTTGTCTCCTCTGGGATCTCCTGATGAATGGGGTCTGAATGTGGCTGTTAACGTATTAGCGATCACTACTATTAAACCAGCCTCAAAGATACATTACAAGCTGTGCTGATTCTATATCAGCAGCAATACAGGCATTAGGAACATCCCCATTTCTCTAAGTACCTCCCTCACTGAACTTAAGGACCTTCTTTTCTCCTCACTTCACTTATCTGACTTGAAATTGTTCCAATCAGATTAATTCCCTTCAGGTTAGAAATTGAAATTTTGTTGTTCCATCGGTTCAGATTCTTCATGACCCATGTAGGGTTTTCTTGGCAAAGATACTGGAGTGGTTTGCCATTTCCTTCTCTAGGTCATTTTATAGATGAGGAAACCGAGATAAACAGGACTAAGTGACTTGCCCAGGGTCACACAGCTAGTAATTGTCTGAGGCTAAATTTGAACTGGGGTCTTCCTGACCCCAGGCCCAGGTGCTTTATCCACTTTGGAACCTAGCTGCCCTAGAAATTAGAATAGGTGCTTCATTCGTGGGTGCTTCTAGTTAGAGCCAGCTGCCAGCTTCCTCCCATAGACTGGATTAACTGATTGAGTCCAACCCGATGACTTCCGGCTTCATATGATTTTTCAGGAGTAATTTTTAGATTACTTTTGTAATCAAGTACAGGGAGAAATAGCAGTAAGGGCTTGCATGTCTGTGGTTTGGTTTACAGCTGCAGAATATTTTCTCCTCTATGATTTTCCAAGGAAGATAGCGTAACCATTATTTTCCCCATGTTATAAATGGTGGAAATGAGACTCCCGAGCTGGAGGGATTTGTTCCAGCAGCTGAGGGTGAATCTGGGGGAAAATAATAAAGACCCTGCCCTTAGGGAGTGGCACATTGGAGGAGAGGTAAATTGGTAAGATAGATGTATTGCCTGTCACCACAGTGTCAGAGAGCCATCTGGAATTCTACAGGAATACTAAATAACATCCTTCATTCAAATAGCCTTTATAAATGTATTTAAGAAGCTCTTCTTGCCTCTCCCATTGCCACCACACTACATCTGGCCTCATCTCCTCCCTTGTACCTTACCACTCATAAGTGAATTTTTTTTTCATCACATCATTTCTGAGTATGTCCCTCCAGTAACTAAACCTTCCCTTGTAACAAAAGAAAAATAATTATATAAAATCCACCTCAGAGAGCATAGGGAATAATAAGCACCCTTGTAGTTTTCTACTTAGAAAAGGGAGGTATATTTTCATGATCTGTTCTCTGGAATCCAGATAGGTTAATACAGTTAGAGTTCCTTTGTTTTTCTCCTTTAACAGATGGTAATCATTGTATGTGTTGTTCACTTGACTGTCTTCACTTTGCATCTGTTTGTACAGATCTTCCCATGTTTCTCTGAATTCCTTATATGTGTCACTTTTTTATTGCACAATAATATTCTTTTAAAAAAATCTATACCTTTTGTTTTTACATTACGTTCTTTCTGAATGTATCTCTCTACACCTTACCTAGAGAGCCTCCTCTTGTAATAAAGATTAAAAAAAGAAAGAGAAAAATTCAGCAAAACCAACCAGCTCATGGCTCATGTCTGACAAAATCTACACCACTCCACACCTTTCAGGCCTCCCTTCTGTAAGGATATGACCATATTCATGTCCCACAGTTTGTTTGTCTCCTGGATTCTCGTAATAACCTTCTAACTGGCTTCTGCTCCTTTCTATCCATCCCTTGTTCGGCTGCCCGCATAGCCTTTCAACATACAAACCCAATGATTGTGGCATTCCTCAAAAACTTTTAATGGCTCCTAACTGCCTATCCAATTAGATTTAAACTCTTTGAGTCTGGCATGCAAGGCCTTCCACAGTCTAGCTACAACCTGCCTGTGCAGACTTATCTCATACCACTCCCTTTTATCCATTCTGTGTTCTAGCTGCAGAGCTCTCCATTTTTATTCTGCCTTTTTCCTTTTGCCTTGCCCACTCTTCTCTGAGTCTTTATTAATGCCATTCTTGGCTTTGAAATAGACTGTTCCTTGCTACCCAGGCTTCCTTGAAGTTTCTTGTCATTTAAAGTCCCACCTTTCTTTTCTTCGAGGCCTAAGAAACTACCGCCATGAAACCTTCCCAGACTGCTGGCTAAAGATGGTAGTTCTAGGACATGCTCTCTCCCTCCTAACAGTGCTCAAAGAACTATGCCTCACTCTCCTTCGTCCTATCATATTCTATCTTGTATAGGCGTGTGTGTGTGTGTGTGTGTGTGAGAGAGAGAAAGAGAGAGAGAGAAAAGGAAGGGGGGAAGGAGAGAAAGAGGAAGAGAAGGAAGGAGGGAAAAAGAGAGACAGAGAGACAGAGAGAGAGAGAAACCCAACTATATTGTAAGCTTTTTGGGACAGTGATGGTGACATTTTTGTTTTTCTTTTTTTAATTCTCAGCACTCAAAACAAGGCCTTGTACACAGTAGGCTTTTAATTTGTATTCATTGGCTTAAATTCACAATTATCTTGTGAGTTGGAAGTTTAGGGTGTAGGCAGAATTATTATGACCATAATCCTTCATAGTTACGTCATAGTTTTTTCCTGATTATAAAGAGCCTTCCTAGCCTGTTAAGTGCTAAAGTAGATAGATAATGTGACTTGGAGTCAAGAAGACTTGAGTTCAAATCCTGCCTTCAACATTTGCTAGCTGTGTGACCCTGGGCAAGCCACTTAGTTTCTGTTTGCCTCAGTTTCATCATCTGTAAAATGGGGATAAATGATAGCATCTACCTCCCAGGGTTGTTGGGAGGATAGATAAAATCCTATTTTAAAGTGCTGGCTCTAATTATTATTAAGTGACTTGCCCTCTGTCACACAGCCAGTAAGTGTGAGATGTAGGATTTGAATCCAAGTACTGGCAGACCTTTAGAGCACTCACCACTGCTGACATTTTATGTCGTGTAAGGTGTGTGAAGCATATGTTGTTGGTTGTGTGAGATGCATTCTGTTGAGGGAGAGGTGTTGTTGAGCATGGGTCTGATGCCTTTTTCACTTGGGGCTGACAGTCCAAGGGGGTGCCCTTTGTGCAGATTTCATGGTTAACTCTGGTGTCAGATTAAGGCGTTCAAAGTAGGTCTCCGTGGAGGGTCAGACACGTCCTTTCTCTCATTTTACACGTGAAGAAACTGAGGGATGGAAAGAATAAGGACTTGCCCAAGTGCCTACAGTGAAGGAAAGGAAATAAGCACTTACATGTAGATCCTACTATGTTTGATGCTCACAACGACCCTGTGAGGGAAGTACTATTATTATTGGGGAGGAAACTGAGGCAAACAAAGGTTAAATGGCTTGCCCAGGATTATAGCTAATAAGTATCCGAGTCAGACTTTCCTGATTCCAGATGTAGCACTCTATTCATTATGCAGCTATCTGCATAGTAGATGAAATAATAAATGTAAAGTGCTATATAAATGCTATTATTATTATTATTATTATTATTATTTAGGGCTTTTGCACAAACAATAATTGCTTTTTTCTACCTTCTCCTTTCCTGTGTGACTTCTCTCATAGGAGTAGCTCCACATTTTGGCCCCGGGGCTAATCCTTCACTGATATTTCCAAAGCAGAATTTTTGAGTTCAAAATTAAACCGTCCTTTCTCCTGGGACTTTCTTTCTTGAAAAAAGAAAAGGCTTGAGTTGGTGAGTAATTGATTAATTAATTCATTTGGGAGCATTCATTCCTGATGCAGATAGTCAATGGGCAATGACTAGGTGCTTGGCGCCACAAGGAGACAAAGGATCCTAAAATCTCCGAGCTGGAAGGAAACTCAATCTCCCTTCCACGTCACACCTGAAATACTTTTTCACTCCACAGTAACTCAAACAGATGACCAGTCAGCTTCTGCTTGAAGAGGTCTGGTGATGGAGAGCTTGCTACTTTATGAGGCATTATTGGATTTTCATTGTTAGGAAATTCTCCCTTATTTTGAGCTAGATTTAGGCTTTCCACCTTCTCCTATTCTTCCTAGTTCCGTTTGGGACCACATAACACAAATCTAATTCCCTTCCCTAATGGACTTAGAGACAAAAGTTCCAGATTTGGTGTTATTGAGATCTGGGTTCTAATCTTGGCTATGTCACTAGTTAGTGATACGTGTGATGCTGGCCACATCATTTCCCATCTTTGAGCCTCACTTTCTTCTGCTGCAAAACTAGGACGATAGCAGTTGTACTGTCTACTTCACAGGCTTTTGTGAGAATCGAGTAAGATCATGCATATACAGAACTATACAGATGTTTACTACTGTGAGTGAGAGTGCTGATACTGAGGGAAGTCCTTCAGTTATTTGAAGACCACTCACATAATTATGGGTTAACACAAGAGCTGCCACAAGACAGTCCATGGTAAGAGTGATTGTTTTAAGTGTTATATGTAGGAAAACTGAGAACTCCTAAGTCTACTGAGGGATGGGATGGTCAGGGAGAAATTCCTGAAGGAGGAGACTGTAGGATATGGAGATAAGGAGAAGAGAGAGAAGGCATTTCAGGTCTTTGTGGCATAGTGGAAAGAACAGTGGATCAAAGAATTGAGACCTAGGTTTTGAATCCTAGTTCCTACATGGTATGACTCTGGGCAAGTCATTTTTATTTCATCGAACCTCAGTTGTTCCTCTGAAAAATGGGTATAATTATACTTGCATTATCTGCCTCATAGGAATAGTGTGAGGAAAGCACTTTGTGAACCATAAAATGCTATAAAACGGGGAGATGTTATTTTCTGGACATGATCATGGCCTGGTAGATAGTGAAGACCCCAATCTGACTGGAGCCAGTGGGAATTATGAGAGAAAAGGTTGGAAAAGTAAATTGGAAAGTAAGTTGAGTCCCTATCACGGGAAGACTTGAATGTTAGGCTGTAGTTGTGGGATGGGTCATGGTTTTTAGGCTCCATGGTGCTGAACTGTTAGGGTTTAAAAAAAAAAGTTTTATTCATAACTCTTATTTTTGTATCGGTCAGTTTCAGATATATGCCTACCTTCATCTAATAAGTCTATATTATCATGACTACTTTGTCAGTATAAGCATTGTTTCATGTCCATGATTTCTTACCTTCCCGTGAGGTTCATATAAGATGGTGAAAGATTCTGACTCTGAAGCCAAGTAGTGGTTTAACCACTTTGATACTCCTCCTCATCTGTAAAGTAAAGGCATTGGACTTGATGTCTACTGAGGTCCCTTCTCTCTTCCAATTTATGATTCTGACTTACTTTAATGCCTGCTGTTTGTTGTTTAGTCATTTTCAGTGATGTCTGACTCTTCGTGACCCTATTTGGGGTTTTCTTGGCAAAGATACTGGAATGGTTTGCCTGCTCATGTTACAGATGAGGAAACTGAGGTAAAAAAGGTAAAGTGACTTGCCAGGGTCACACACCTAGTAAGTGTCTGAGGCCAGATTTGAACTCAGGAACATGGGTCTTCCTGATTTCAGGCCTTGCACTTTATCCACTGTGCCACTACCTGCCCCATCTGGTACATACAGCCAAGTTTTAAAATTCTGGATAATGTGAATTTAGCCTTCAGCACTCATCTACTATTTAAATTTTTATTTTTTAAGTTGATGTTGCTTTTATATAGCATTAATTTCCAAATGAATTCCTTCCCCTTTGTGACAAAGATTTAAAAAAAAGGAAAAAAAGCAGCTCAGTAAAACTAACACATTAATAGTATCTGATGGTAAATGCAGTTTTCATGCCCAGAGTCTCACCATGGCATTGAAGGGAGGAAGGGGGTACATTTTCTCAGCTCTGCTGTAGGGCCAGCTTGATCATTATAATTATATAGAGTTTAGATTTTGGCTTTGTTTTTTTCATTTACATTGTCATAGTCACCACATATATTATTTTTCTGTTTTTGCCTACTTTACTCTGCACGAGTTCATAGAAGTCTTTCTCATAGGAACTGATTTGTTGTTCTGTGTGGCACAACACTATTTATTACAGTCACGTAACCACAGTTTGTTCAGTTAATCGTCTGTTGATACAACCTTCTATTTATTACTGTCATTATTTTGTGCAAGTAGGTTAATTTGTCTAAATTCTGCAGCCTGGCATTTGAAGACCTCCATCCATAGTTTCCACTACTTCCTGACACTCTCTTCTCTAACCTTACTGCTTACCTCTTTTCCCAATGTCTGATCTAGTAGAAGAGACTTCAGAATTCATTTTGGTCCAACTGTTCTACCACTGGACTCTAGGAACTTGATTCAAGTTTTGGAGAGCTCTCCATGTAACCTAGCCATGGGTTTCTTTTTCCTTTTAATTTTTTTTTCTTTTTTTGGAGGGGAGAGGGCAGGGCAATTGGGGTTAAGTGACTTGCCCAAGGTCACATGGCTAGTAAGTGTTAAGTGTCTGAGACCACATTTGAACTCAAGTCCTCCTGACTCCAGGGCCGACCTTTTAATTTTTGATATCTTTGATACCTTTTGTTTTTACATGTCCATCATTTACATAATATATCTCTCCCACCTCCCCTACCCAGTGAGCCATATCTTGTAAGAAAGAATAAAAAAGAAAGAGAATGGAAACAAGTAATTCAGGAAAACTAACCATCATATTGACTAGCCTATCAACATTTGCAGTTTTTCACAGCTCTGTAAATTGGGAGGGGAGGGAGATGCACCGTCATTCTTTCTACTTTTGTTATCATTGTATACGGTTTCCTTAGTTCAGCATTAATACAGAAGCCTTTTCATGATTCTCTGAATGCTTTACTCCTTTTGACAATTTTGATAATTTGTTTAGCTTTTTCCCAGTTGATGGGCTTCTATTTCCAGTTCCTTGTTACCAAAAAAGAGTCCTACTATATATATTAGTAGTGAGTTTAAATTCAGCCTCAGAACACTTAGCTCTGTGACCTTGGGCAAGTCACTTCACCCCCTTTGTCTTGGTTTCCTCATCTGTAAAATGAGCTGAAGAAGGAAATGGTAACCCACTCTAGTATCTCTGCTAAAAAACCCCCAAATGAAGTCAGACAAGTCTGAAACAACACATTGGCATATCTTGCTGTATTTGGGACCTACCTTTCTGTGTTTTACTTCCTTGGGGGAGGGGAGAATCTTTGGGCCAAAGGGTTATGGGTACTTTAGTCTCTTTTAAAGTATAATTCCAAATTGCTTTCCAGAATAGTTGGATTATTACTTCACAGCTCCACTAACAATGTATTAGTGTGTAGTCAGGTATTTTTCAGGAGGCCAAACACCCATTCCCTGCTCCTCTCTGGGACTTCTTGGGGGTGGGGGTGGGGAATGAGGGGAAGGCATTCTTTGTGTGAGACTTGTGAGAGTGTGTGTCCTATTCTTCCTCTCGGTTTCTGGGCCCCAGCCAAGTCCTTTGATATTCACAGCCTGCAGGTCCACAATAGCTGGGGTGTTTTCATGGAAATTCTGTCTGGAGATTTGGATGGTAATGAGAGGCTTGAGGGCTCCTGAGGCTGTGGGGCAGCTCCGGCCCCTGCATCTCATTTCCAAAGAAGTTGGAACTAACTGTATTTCTCCCCGGTTGGCGGCCGGGACCCTGACCTAGGGCAGCCAGTCCCAGTCTCCCCGCCCTGTCCTTTGTTGGAAAAGTCTCCAGCCTCCTGCCTCTAGCCGGGCCACAGGGTTGGCTGCAGCTGTTGTCCCACGGCCTCCTTTGCCAATTAATTTAATGCTAATGTGCAGATTGTAAAGAAGCCTTGAAAATAATTGGTTGCGGTTCTGTGCTTTGGTCAACGGTCTCGTCACAAACCTTCTAGAGGCTGTGAACATGAGGGCCAGGCTTGTCCCTGTCTAATACCACTGGAGCACTAATTATCAGGGCCAGCAGAGGTTTGTGCAGACAGATACACAGGAAAGGCAGCCAGGAACGGTGGAAAGAATTGCTCTCCTTATAGTTACCCTTTCTGAATTGCTTTCCACTATATTTCCTCATAACTCATATACTTCCTCTTCTGAGGTGTGTAGTACAGCACCTTATGACCCCTGTTTTGCAGAAATAAGGGAAGTGACTTGCCCAAGGTCACACACTTGCTCAGAACCAGAATGGGCTTTCTGCTTCCAGACCCAGTGTTGTTTCTGATACATACACCAGGCTGCTTCCAGTGGACTGGAAGTCAGATTTGAGTCCTGCCTTCACCATTGACTGGCTGTTTGTCCCTTCTTCTGGTTGTTCAGTTTTTCAGTCCTGTCCGACCCTTCGTAACTCCATTTGGAGTTTTCTTGGCAAAGATATTGGAGGGCTTTGTCATTTCCTTCTCATGCTCATTTCACAGATGAGAAACTGAGGCCAACAGGGTTAATTAAGTGACCTGCCCGGGATCACACAGCTAGTAAAAGTGTCTGAGGTCAGATCTGAACTCATGAAGACAATTCGCCCCTCTGATCATCCTTGGATGATCTTGGATTGTGAGAAGAAGCTCTTTGTAAACTGTAAATTGCTATATGGAAACCAAGCTGTTTTTATTAGTAGCCACCACAATCCTCCGAACCCGCTGCTGAGATCCCTCCCCCTCCCCAGCTACAAAAACTTTGACTAGCTCCTCCTTGCCCGTGGGGCAAGTGCGCGTGTTTTAGCCTTCTGGGAGACTGGCTGGGAACTTTGCGAAGGGCTTTTCCGTGAGACTGC
>CM053588.1:103762409-103794720 GCA_028646515.1 Pseudochirops corinnae
AAGTCTGAGGTCGGACTTGAACTCAGGTCCTCCTGACTCCAGGGCTAGTGCTCTATTCACCACTCCACCTAGCTGCCCCTCATGATGAGTTTCTAAAAGACCGTACCTTAAGTGCTACTTTCTTCATGTGCTGTCATCCATGGATTTTACTCTTCTGATCTTGAATCATGCATTTAAAGCTAAAAGGGATCTTGGAGGTCATTTCACATAGTAATTTGTACTTCTCTTAGGCACTTATTCTGATTTATTTTGTATCATTTTTGTCCTTTCTACTGCTGCTGCTGATACTTTTTGTGAGGCTCACAGGAAGAGGAAGGGCATAAGATCAATAGTCAAACCTGAAATTTCACTGGTGTGGAAATTCTGGGTAGGGAAACTCCTTCTCCCAATGTAGGGTATCACATTCTCCACAATTTATAGGCCTAGAGAATTGCCTAGAACACTTAGGTTAAGTGACTTGTTCAGGGTCACTCAGCCAGTACGCGTCAGAGGAAAACTTCAACCTAGGTCTTCCTGCTTTCCAGGTTGGCTCTCTGTCGACCACACCACGTTGCCCCACTAAAGTCAAGTCCTTTACAAGCTTTAAAATGCGACATAAATGTGAATCATTATTAACATTTTTGTCTGGGCTTGTGATGTGATTTCATTTATGTAGGGAATTCCCAGGTGGGAAACTCCATCTCATGAGGGCAGGAACTTTCCCCCTAGTATTGAGCCCACAGGCACTTATAAATGCATGTCATATTGAAAATCACTCTTAAGGCAAATGCTACCAGATATTCCTGCATTTTGGTTGTGATGGAATTTAGTTAAGATAAGCCTGTTGCTAAAAGTCACCTCTGCTGTCCAAAAAACCTAGAGAGGAAATACTTACTTATCTCACAGGTTCCAATGAGATAATGCATGTGAATGAATGTGCTTTTTAATTGTAAAGGCTGGTTGATGACGAGATGTGGGTCTGTCTTCCATGTGGGTAGGGACAGTGTCTTATTTAAATGACACATGCATTTTGGCTTTTGTAAATGGAATGATATCATATCTTTGGGTGACTAGGTGCCATAGTGGATAGAGTGGCAGGCCTGGAATCAGGAAAGCCTGAGTTCAAATTCGGCCTCAGATGCTTACAACCTCTGTGACTGTGGTCAAGTCACTTCACCCTGTTTGCCTCAGTTTCCTCATCTGTAAAATGAGCTGGAGATGGAAATGGCAAATCACCCTAGTGTCTTTGCCAAGGAAACTCCAAATGGGGTCATGAAGAGTTGGACGTGATTGAACAACAACACAGTGTGTTTATATAGCACTTGAGAATTTGCAAAACATTCTTTCCTACTTTAATTTTAATTGAGTTTAATTGAGCCAATTTAATATTTTAGTTTAATTTAATCCTAACAGTGGCCTCCCTCTGAGGGAGGCAGAGCAGGTACCACCCCCATCTTGATAGGTAGGCAGATGATGAAGGCCTGACACTGCTTACTGGCCTATGGTGGTGGCACAGGGAGGCCAGACAGAGAGTGAAGTGTGGGGTATGGAGGTTTCCAGACAAAGGCAATAAGAGTGTTAGGCAGGAGTGTGAAGCCAAGGCAGCTTTTATGAAGTGAGGCTTCAGGGTCCCTGAATGTCCATGGGCTCCAGGTTTGGGGAATGATCAGGATGAGACTGAACTTATCTGTAAGATTACTTCCCCCTGTAGGATCCTGGGATTTGAGGACATGCTCAGAGTCATGCAGAGAACCAGTGACAAGGCTGAGACTCTGACCCAGGTCTCCTGAGTCTCAGCATGGTGTCCTTTTCCCTTTGCCTAATTTATTTTTTTATTTTTTGCTTTTTGGAGGGGGGGAGGGCAGGGCAGTTGGTGTTAAGAGACTTGCCCAAGGTCACACGGCCAGTAAGTGTTAAGTGTCTGAGGCAGAATTTGAACTCGGGTCCTCCTAACTCCAGGACTGGTGCCCTATTCACTGTGCCACCTAGCTGCCCCTAGAATATTTTTTTTTCCAAAAGTTCGGGGACTCTAGGCTAAGAATCCCTGAACTATATGGTCATATGCAGGGGTGTGCTGGCAAATTTTTAATAACTGACTCTCCAAGGAAAACTGTATATAGGATACATTGAATGTTTAATCTATATTATTAAGATTTTCTCCATCATTTTCTCAAGCTTATAAAATCAACAAAATGATAAAGCAAGCCCTGATTTGTAGCATTTGCAAATTTCTTTTTCTTCTTTCCTTCCTTTCTTTTTGTACGTGATTGGGATCGAGTGACTTGCCAAGGGTTGCACAGCTAATAAGTGTCTAAGGCTGATGCTCTATCCACTGTGCTACCGAGTTGCCCCTAGCATTTGCCAATTTTTGAGGTGTAAATGCTCACACTGAAAACAACTGATTCTCAGTCTGGGAGAGCTATATTCATATATGATATAATCATATATATGCCTATTTGGTATGATATGGATGGAGGGAGAGAAGAGTGGAGGGAGTGGAATGTGATAGGGGTAAAGGAGAGATCCAGATAGTCCTGTCAAGTCTAGACGACAAACATTTATTAAGAGCCTACTATGTGTCCGGCATTGTGCTAAGTGCTAGGGATGCAAAAAAAAGGTAAAAAAAACCCAGTTCCTTCTTTTGAGGAGCTTAGTCTAATGGAGGAGGTAAAGTTCTCCAATACAATTTAGGAGTGAAGAAGAAATCACCTTTAAGCTTTAGGGATGTGGGAAGACTTCTTGGAGGAGGCACCTGAGTCAAGCTTTGAAGGATGTGAAGGATTGGCAGAGGTGTAGAGAACGGACATCTTAGACATGAGTATAATGATGCTGGGGCCACCATCAGCCCATCAGCCTGTTTAGTTCAGGAAACAGTTGGAAGTCCAGTTTGTGTGGAATGCAGGGTGAATGGAATGGGTTAGGATAAAACCGATTTGGAAAGGTAAATCAGAGCCAGATTGTGATGGATCATGAATACCAGGCTAAGGAGTTCATATTTTACCCTATAGGGACTAGGGGGCCATGGAAGGTTGTTAGGTTTCAGTTAATGCTTTGCTATGTAAATATAAGTAAGGAATTATTGGGATATATTGGGATAGAATACATTAGAATGTATTAGGATCCCTGGGAGATTTGTTAGAGAGGTAATTCTTCACGGTGAATGGATATATATTGCTGCTGATTTCTCTCCTGACTGATTTCTCTTCTTCAGTCCTAGCTGGCCCTTTTGCTGTCCCCAAGGAATAATTTTCAAGGCACAGAACGTCTGTTCTTTGGTATAATAATATCTCACATTTAGGCGGTACATTAAGTTTTACAAAGCATTTCAGGCTGGAAATTCTTCTCTCCCTCCCTCCACCCTCTCTTAAAAACTATTCTGTCAGTCTACAAATGACCTATCTGGTGATTTTCCACAGGAATGATTGACCAGTACTGTGCTTTATCTGATGCTACCCAGTATGCTTTGGGGCAAGGGTTCTTTACCTGGGGTCCATAAACTCTTTAGATTTCTGTGAACTTGGATGGGACACTTTATATTTTTATTTTCAATTACCTCTAATTGAAATTTAGTATTCCCTTCAATGGCTGTCTATGGCATAGCAATGGTTATGTACCCCTGCATTAGGGCCACCTTTTATAAGGTAGAAGCATAGGGTTTCAAAGCTGGAAGAGACTTCAGAAGTCAGCTAGTTCAACCTGTCCCTGAAGGATGATTCTCCAGCTGTTGCTTGAATACCTTCAGTGATAGGGAATTCTTTCTTCCAAAGTAGGCCATCTCATTGTCATGCATCTCTGAGAGGAAGTTTTTTTCTGTCATCTTAAACTGAAACTCTGCTTTCCATTAGCTCATTCCCATTGATGCTAGTTCTGTTCTCTGGGGCCAAGCAGGAAAAAAATTTTTTTTTCCTTTTCCACATGGCTACTATATAAATACTTGGGGGTATTTATCACATCAGTCTGGTTATTTAACCTGTTATAATTGGTTTGGTTTTTTTTTGCTTTTTTGGAGGGGGGAAGGTAGGACAATTGGGGTTAAGTGACTTGCCGGAGGTCACACGGCTAGTTTTTGTGTTAAGGGTCTGAGGCTGGATTTGAACTCAGGTCCTCCTGACTCTAGGGCCGATGCTCTCTATTCACTGCACCACCTACCTGCCCCTAACCTGTTATAATTGACCTCTAAGTACTTACTAGGTGCTTAAACCCTGGAGATACCAAGAAAGGCAAAATCAGGTCCCTGCCCTCATGGAACCTGAATTCTAACTGGGGAGAAAACATGTAAACAACTAATGAGCACGCAAGATACAGAGTGGACAGCAGCTGACCTGTCTTCCTCAGCCCACACACCCCCAAGTCCTTCAGTAGCTCGCAGTAAGGGACAGTTTCAGGTCCCACTCCTTACTCTTAGACACGGTTTTTAGTTTGTCAGTATCTTTCCTAAATGTGGCCCCAGAACTGGCAAATCCTCGGATGGCGTTTGACCTTGTCTGAGGCTGGCAGAAATAGTGCCTCCCTCTTTTTGGATGTTCGGGTTCTCTTAATACAGCTTACTTACTTAGAGTTGCATTCCTTCGGATATATGTCATACTCCCATTGCCTTCTTCCCAGTAGACTGTAAACTCCTTCAGGGCAGGATCTGTGGCTCAGGATTCTGCAGTCCTGAGCACAAGCTTTCATATGATGGATACTTCATAAATGTTTGTATGTTTTAACTTGATTGTTACATCCAACCATTGAATCATTTTTGCATTTGCACCCGCAGTCCCCCAGAAGCCCCAGGTTTCTTTCGTATGCAATCTTATCTGCTCACTGGCACTATTTGTGCCCAGCCTGTGGCAGAGCCTTCCAAGCTCCTTGTGGTCTGGTCAGTCACAGTTGGATACATTGTACCATGCCCCCAACACAGTGATGTCATTTTGGTCCTCTTTTTAGAAGGAAGGACAACCAATTCTCACGTCTCCCCCAAATTGTACTTGGACATTTGATTTAAAAAAAAAAATCTAACTATAAGATTTTATATTTGTCATTTCCCTTGTTCTGGACACAATTGCTATTGTTGAATCATTTCAATCGTGTCTGATTCTTCCTGATCCCATTTTGGGGTTTTCTTTTTTTTTTTCCAGAATTAATTAATTTATTTTTAGTTTTCAACATTCATTTCCACAAGATTTTGAGTTATTTTCTTCCCATCTCTCTCCTACCCCCACCCCAAGATGGCGTTCATACTGGTTACCCCTCCCCCTAATCTGGCCTCCCTTCTACCCTTCCCTTATCCCCTCCCTTGTCCCTTTCCCCCTTTTTTTTCTTATAGGACAAGATAGAAATACTTGGGGATTTCTTGGCAAAGATACTGGAGTGGTTTGTCGCTTCCTTCTCTTGTTCGTTTTACAGATGAGGAAACTGAAGACTAAGTGAATGCCCAAGGTCACATAACTGGTAAGTGTCTTTGGCTGAATTTGAACTCAGGTCTTCCTGATTTCCTGACTCCAGTCCCAGCATCCTATCCACTGTGTCACCCAGCTGCTCTATGAGCACATATAGCAGATAGCAAAGAAACCCATTTATCCAAGTCTATAGCAAAAGTATATGTAGGAGAATATATACCAGATAATATAGAATACAAGAGTTCCTCCACTGGGAGGAAGCTCAACAAGAGAGAGAGAGCCCCAGATCTCACCCAAAGGGGAAGGTTTCCCAGCTCTCTAGTGCAACAAACAGGCACTAGGAACATGGTGGAGATTTCCAGCTCCTCTCAATCCACTTCTCACACTCTAGGCTAGGGTTTCTTCACCTGGGGTCCCTGGATCCCCGGGACTGGAAATTTAGATGGGAAAAAAAAAATCATATCTTTATTTTCAATGACCTCAAACTGAAATTTAGCATTTCCTTCAATTATTTAAAAACATTATTCAGAGAAGAGTTCTAGAGGCCACATTAGGATGCAAAAGAAGTCCATGACTCACAAAAGTGGAGGCTCTCTAGTCTATCACTGTCCACCCCCAAGAGCGGCTGTGGGGCCTGGGTTCCACTGGGCCTGGATTCAGGAAGATGAGTTCAGCTCTGGCCTCTGACACTTCCTGGTGTGTGACCCTGAGTAAGTTTACTTAACCATTGTCTGCCTCAGTTTCCTCAACTGTAAAATAGAGATAATAACACCTCTCAGGGTTGTTATGAGGAAATAATATGATCTTACTTGTACAGTGCTTTGCACACTTCAAACTTTGCAAACTTTAAAGCACCATGCAAATGCTATCTATTATTGTCATCATAATGTGGCAGCTAGGTGGGGAAGTGGATGGAGCAATGGGCCTGGAGTCAGGAAGACTCATCCTTCTGAGTTCAAATCTGACCTCAGACACTTACTACCTGTGTGAACCTGGGCAAGTCACCTAACCCTGTTTACCTCAGTTTCCTCATCTGTAAAATGTGCTAGAGAAGGAAATGGCAAATCACTCTAGCATCTCTGTCAAGAAACCCCAAATGGGGTCACGAAGAGTTGGACATGACTGAAATGACTGAACAACAAGATTATCATCATATCACAGATTTAGAGCATTTGGTCAAACTCTTATTTTATTTTATTTTATCTTAGCTTTTGGAGGGGGAAGGTAGGGCAATTGGGGTTAAGTGACTTGCCCAGTCAAGGTCACACTAAGTGTTAAGTGTCTGAGGCTGGATTTGAACTTGGGTCCTCCTGATTCCAGGGCCAGTGCTCTATTCACTATGCCACCTAGCTGCCCCATCTCTCATTTTATGAATGAGGAAACAGAGAGCTAGAATAGTCTGCTGAAGGTTGTCTAGTCCAGGGCTTCCTAAACTTGTACCACTTGTGACCCCTTTTCCCATTTCAGCAGTGTTCATTGATGTTGCATGGCATGGCGGCATGTGCAGTGCAAAGCTTGAATGCTTTGTGGTCAGAACTAAGGCTGAAATGAAGTTGCATGATGCAACACGGGCAATTGCGGCCAGGAACACCTCAGATTCATTAGGTGCTTGATTTTTAATTAATTTTAAATTAAATTATTTTTTTTTAGAAATCTTTTACTGTTGCTAAATTTTTGGGTTGAGGCCCAAAGCCTAAGCATTGACTAGTCCAATCCCCACATTTTATAGATGAGAGAAAACCAAGACATAGGGAGGTTGTGACTTTGCCCAGATCATGCAGATATTAAAGTGGCAAAGCCAGGATTTGAACCTAGGTTCTCTGACCTAGCACTCTTTCTCCAGTAACAATCACCTGCCCAGGGTCACCACATTTCCAGACTGAAAAATGGCCCTGAATAGTTGATGGGGTTAATGACTACATTGGAGGTGGAGAGGAATCATGTAATCTTGGTTCTTTTAACTGGCTTGTTTTCAGTTGTTTGGCAGATGGACCAACACCTACCTACCTTTGGGCATGTTCTGTTCTAAACCCATCACTAAGAGCTACCGGTGTCTTTCTCACCACCAGCAAGGTGGGGGAAGCTGCGTTCAGACCTGAAACATTCTTCCTGCTTCCAGAGACAGTCAGTCAGTCGCCCCCAAGCCTGGTTTATTTTTATCAGGCGTCTGTGACCTATTTTTCCACAACATAGGAACCCAGTGCTGGGAACTCGGGGCCATCAGTTTCAGTCTCATCCCATCTACATGAGCAGGCTGGGTAACTCAGTACTGATGACATCATTTCAGATGGGTCAGAGAGGTGATAAACATTTCCACTTCTGTACCTGGCCCCAGTTGCTACTTGTCTTCCGCATCTTGCCATCTGTATTATATTTTACTTTTTTTTTCCTCTGGTTGTTTCGGTCATATCTGCGCCTGACTCTTTGTGACCCCATTTGGGGTTTCTTTGGTAAAGATGCTGGAGTGGTTTGCCATTTCCTTCTCCTGCTCATGTTACAGATGAGGAAACAGAGGCAAACAGGGTGAAGTGACTTACCCAAGGTCACCCAGCTAGGAAGTTTCTGAGGCCAGATTTGAGCTTAAGAAGATGAGTCTTCCTGCTTCCACTGTGCCACCAGCTGCCCATGTTACAGTTAAGCTGGTGCTTACTTGTTTACAAAGCAGTTTTGCCGTGTTATTGAAGGAAGTGTGGAACAGTGGCAATAAGGCTGGGTTTTGAGATAGAAGACCTGGGTTTGAGCTTTTGCACCTTCATTTATTAATTAGTGTGACCTCGAGTCTGTCACCTGACTGCTCTGTGCCTCAGTTTCCTCATATGTTAAAAAGAGTAGTTTCTACTAAATGATCTCTAATGGCCCTTCCAGTTCTAAATCTGTGCTCTGATGATCTCATTTGATGCTCAAAACAACCCTATGAGAGAAGTGAGGAAATCACTTTGCAAACTATAAAGGCACTATTTAAACCTGAGCGACAGGTGCTGGTGATGATTATGCCAGCAGAGGCTCTAGGACTTGGTGCATCTCAGAGTCTTTCTGTCTATGACCAGCTGGCTCTCCAAAGGCAGGGCTCAGTCTCGTTCCATCCTTACAACGCCCTTGTGAAGAGAGGCAGGGCAGAGAGGCTTATCCCCATTTTACAGAGGAGGGCTCTGAGGCCCAGTGTGGGGAAGTGACTGGCCTGGAGGCCACATTGTGGCAGAACTGGGGCTAGACCTGAGGTTTCCTGTGACGTCCAGGCCAGGCCTCAGTCCACTGTGCCTCCCTGTTGTTGTGGTTGAGTTGTTTTCAGTCGTGTCTGATTCTCTGTGACCCCATTTGGGGTTTTCTTGGCAAAGATACTGATTGCCGTTTCCTTCTCCAACCCATTTTACAGATGAGGAAACTGAGGCAGACAGGGTTAAGTGACTTGCCCAGAGTCACTCAGCTAGTGAGTGTCTGAGGCCCGATTTTAACTCAGGTCCTCCTACTCCAGCCCCGGGTATTCTATCCAGCTACACCTAGCTACACCCCATTAGAGCTCATTATTACCCTTTTTGTAGGACTCACCCAAATCCTTGTTTGGCTTTGCTTTTTTTTCTTCTGCCTCTCTCTGTTTCTCAACCTGGATTGACTTTGCCAGAGTGCTTATGAAAGAATCCTTTGTCAATGGGTTAGGAAAGTCCAGTGGGATAGGGATTCTGCAGCCACTTGTTTTTTCTTTTGTGGATTTCTAGGCCAGTTTCTTTGGAGTAGCCTTGGATCCTATTGGGCAGGGCAAGGACTTCATAGATTTATACCGTCATCTGTAAACAAGACCTTCTGGAGAACCTTGTTAGAAGGAATTTTTCCATTTGGCCTCTGCTCGGGAAATATTCCATGTGTCTCCCCATTTTGTGACAATATTTATTTAACCCGTTTTCTGCTGTTTTTAGGTGGTGGAGGGGAACAGGGCTTAGTCACTACTCACTCAGACTTCTTGCTGGAAGTCGAGTTTAAAGTTCTTATTAATGGCTTGGGTAAAGGCATTGATGACCTGCTTATCTCCTCTGCTCCTGCCCTCTCTGCTCACGAGACCACCACCCTAACTCACGTTCTCATCACTTTTCACCTGGACGGCAGTAGCCTCCTCGTGGGTCTCCCCGCCTCCTCTCTTCCCTTTCCAGTGCATCCACAGAGTAGCCTCCAAAAGAACATTCCTAACACACACGCAGCCTTGTTCCTCCTCAGCCCAAAACCTTGAGTGGGCCTCTCGTTGTCTCTAAGATAACATGCCAACGTCTAGCCCTGGTGTTTAGGGCTCTCTACCAGCTGCTTTTCCAGCCTTATTTCATACCGTTCCCTTCATGAACTCTATTCCAGTCCAACTGGACGACTAGCTATTTCTGGAACTCGATGCCCCATCTCCCATCTCTGTGAATTCACACAAACCATTCCCCATGACTGGAACACACACTCCCTCCTCATTTTTCTTCCTTAGAAGCCTTGTCTTCCTTCAATGCTGAACTCAGGAGCCATCTCCTCCACGAAGAATTCCCTGACAGGACCCCCTTCTCCCTCCCCTCTTAGTGCTATCTTCCTCCTCGATTTTCCTCCTACTTTATTTATTTGTATAGGTGGAGCAGTGGATAAAATGCTGGCCTGGAGGCAGAAAGACCTGAGTTTGAATTCTATCCCAGACACTTACTAGCTGTGTGGCTCTGGGCAAGTCACTTGACTTCTGTCTGCCTTGATTTCTTCAGCTGTGAAATGGAGACAGTAATAGCACCTCCCTTCCATGGTTGTTTTGAGGACCAGAGGAGATACTATTTGTAGAAGTGATTAGTGCAGTGGTTCTCAACCTTCCTAATGCCTCAACCCTTTAATACTCATATGTAGGCGTATCTGCATGTGGGCGGACCCGCCTGGAGACAGATAGAGGAGCGGTGTCTCAGTTCCTAAGACCATCGGAAATATGTGTTTTCCCATGGTCTTAGGCAACCCCTGTGACCCCTGTGAAAGGGTTGTTTGACCCCCAAAGGGGTCGTGACCTACAGGTTGAGAACCACTGGATTCGTGCAATGCCTGGCATGAAGTGGGTGCTTAATAAATGCTTATTTCCTTCCTTTTCCCCTTTTGGCTATTATTATTCATACTGGGTTATAGCTCTTGCTAAAATGGGATCTGCTTGATGATAAGCATGCATTACATTTTAGTCTGTTTCCCCAGAACATAACATAGTAGGCATTTAATAAATGTTTTTGAATTTAGTAAAACTAACAGACTTGGATTTGAAAATGTATTGGGAAGAATAGATTCCTTAGCTGGGGCTTCTTAAACTTTTTCCATTTGAGACACCTTTTCCCTTGGTTGGCATTACATGGCTTGAGGGCATGCTCAGTATGTACAAAGTGTGTGTGCCTTGTGTTCAGAACCAAGGCTGCAGTGTAGTTGTGTGATGTAACACAATGTAACACGGACAAGCACTGCCAGAAATACCTGGGGTTCATTACGAGTTTAATTTTGGTCATTGTGCATTCAGAAACTTTTTACTGTTGCCAAATTTTTCACGTGTGGGGTCTCCCAGCCCCACAGTTTAAGAAATGCTGCTTTTTCCAGGGGTGGGAAACCTTTGGTTTTGAGGCCACATGTGGTCCTCTAGGTCCCCCAGTACGGCCCTTTGGATTCAGTCAAAGGGTTGCACTTGAGGACCTAGAAGGCCACATGTGACCTTGAGGCTGCATATGAAGTTCAGATTGAGTCAAAGGGCCACAATTGAAGACCTAGAGGCCCATATGTGGCCTCAAGGTCACAGATTCCCCACCCCTGGATAGTCAGGGAGATCTCAGCAGATTAGAAAGCTGGTCAGCGACTAATTAAATGAAATCAAATAGGGAAAAATGTAAAGTCCTAGACTTGGGTTAAAAAAATCAATTTCATAAGTACCAGATGAGGGAGGCATGGTTAGAGTCACTTGTTTGAAAAGGAGCTTTTCATTGCCTGCCAGCAACATTGTGATGAGTCACCAGGGTGTTATGGCAGCTGAGAAAGCTGATGTGACCTTCGTCTGCATGATGGTTTAGGAGGAAGTAGAAAGCATCCCATTATCCTCTGTCCCAGCCAGACCACATCTGGAGGACTGTGTTCAGCCCTGACTGCTGCATTTTATGGATGCTAGTGATTAGTTGAAGAGGAGAACATGGTGAGAGGAGACTTGAGATCCTTCTATAAGAGACTGAAGGAATCAAGGGTGTTTAGCCTGGAGGAGAAAAGAAGATTTAGAAGGGAAATGATAGCTGTCTACTCATATTTGAAGGGCTGTCATGTGGAAAAGGAATTAGGGTTTTGTTGCTCAGTCCCAGAGGGCAGAACAAGGAGCATTGAGTGGAAACAAGGAGGCATATTTAGGCTAGATGTAAAAGGCAAAACCTCCTAACAATGAGAGCTGTCCAAAAGGAGAAGAGCTTGCCTTAGGAGGTAATGGATGCCTTAACTTCCTTTTTTTTTTCTTTTAAAAAAATTATTTTAAAAATTTGATGCTGCTTGTTTTCATATCACATTCAGTTCTAAATATATCTCTCCCTATTTCAATTACCCAATGAACTTTCATGATTTTCTTCCCTAGAGGTTGTCAGGCAAAGACTAGACTTGTTTAGGGCCAATCAATCTAGGAGCAAGCATTTCTCAATGTTTGCCCAGTATTGACCTAGCCACAAAAAGCCCTAATTTGGTCTCAGCAGCTTCCTAAGATTCCCTTCCACCTTTTTTGGGGGGGAGGGGAGGCAATGGGGTTAAGTGACTTGCCCAAGATCACATAGCTAGTGTCTGAAGCCAAATTTGAACTCAGATCCTCCTGCCTCCAGAGGCAGTGTTCTATCTGTTGTGCCACCTTGTTGCCCCTTAAGAGCCCTTTAGAACATGGGAAGTCTTTGATGAGAAGTAGTGTGATATGGTGAAGAGAGCTCCAGATTTGGGGTGAGAGGACCTGGGTTCAAAGTTCTTCCATTTTGTATCTGTGTAACCCTAAGCAGTCACCCCGATGCTCTGGGCTTCAGGTTCCTTATCTATAAAATGAGATCAGATTAGATGACCTCTAGAAATGTTCCAGCTCTAAAGATATGATTCTGTGATTTTAGATCTAGGGGGGAGAGAGAGAGAAAAAAAAAAGAGAGAGAGAGAGAGAAAGAGAGAGAGAGAGAGAGAGAGAGAGAGAGAAAGAGAGAAGAGGAGAGAAAGAGATAGAGAGAGAGAAGAGGAGAGAGAGAGGAAGAGAGAGAAAAGAGGAGAGACAGAGAGAGAATGAATTGGTGCTCATTTTTTTTTTGTTTGGGCAGCAACTTTGGGTTGCATTGCGCTGATAGTATTCTGAGATTCAGTTTAATTCAACAAACACTTTTTAAGGGACAATTATTTACTTGCTCTTGGCAGTGAATATGTACAAAGAAGAAAACAACACTGACCCAGCCCTCTAGGAGTCTACAGCCTTCTGGGAACGTAGATTTGGAATTTGGGAGGGACCTTGGAGTCCAGCGCCCTCATTTTATGGATGAGATTAAGAGACAAAGTAACAACAATCATCATCATCATAACTAGCATTTAGTTTTCAAATATTATCTCCTTCGATCCTGACAACAACTTTCAGAGGTGGATGTTATTATTATGCCCATTTTACAGATGAGGAAATTGAGGCAGACAAAGGTTAAATGACTTGTCCAGGGTCACACAGCTAGTAAGTGTCTGAGACCAGATTTAAACTCAGAATGATGAGTCTTCCTGACTCCAGGTCTGGTACTCTATCTACTGTACCACCTAGTTGTTCCTGATACTCATTAATACTCTTTTAAAAATCACTGCTTCTTCCCAGTGACTCCCTTCCCCACTCAGTAGGAACTTTCTGAGTAACAAATAAGTATAGTGAAGAAAAAAAAAAATCCTCACATTGGCCATGTCTGAACATGTGTGCCTCATTCTGCACCTGTGGTCCACCACCTCTAATGAAAAGTGGGAGGCATGCTTCACTCTCCATCCTCAGTCTTCTGTGTCCCTTGCTTTCCTAGCTGATAATGGCCTCTGAGGTGGTGGAGTAGCCTGGGGTATCTTATATCCCCCAAACTTAGGATTCTACCCCACGACAGTCTGGGACAGGAACGTTTAACCATTACATTAGGCTACTGATGAGCCCTGTGCGTGATCAGAAGGAGGCTGAATTGGTCTGAAACCAGTTCCTAACCGTAATCCTCCGTCATCTCAATCTGAGACTCCCTACTCATTTACCCAGTCGCCAGAGTTGTTAAAGGCAGTTTCCAGTTTGGGAGGGGGCAATGCTTGGGGCACTGCCCCTTATTAGAATCACTGTTATCTCTCCACGACGTGCACAGACTCTTCTCTGATCTCTTTCTTGCCCTCTCCTTTTCTTTCTCTTTAAAGGCCTGTCTAGCAGCTCTACAAGCCTCAGGATGGAAGGAGATATCTAAACTCAGAGAAAGATCTAGAAAGACCAGAGTTTAAATGGAGACCGAAGCAAAACATGCTATCATTCTCTTTCATGTCTGGTTTTGCTTTTTTTCCCCAGTGATCACTCATTGGTTACAGCCCTTCTATATAACCAAACTATTGTACAATGTGAAAGTATTTGCAGATCCTATACATGGGGGAGGGAAGGGAGGGGAGAAAATCTGAAACTCAAGTGATTGTGGAACTGAATCTTGTAAACTAAAAGTAAATAAACAAGTCACTGAAAAACAACAACAACAAAAATAAAGGCCTGTCTAGGAAGGTGGCCCTGGTCTTAGAGTCAGGAAACTGTGTTCGAACACAGGAGCTATATGACCCCGGAAAAATTTAACTTCCTTTAGCCTCACTTTCTCCATCCATAAAATGGGAACAACAGTGCTTGGATTTCGTACTTTACAGGGTTGTTGTGAGGAAAGTGTTTAGTGAACTTTAACATGCCATAGCAAAGGGGCCATTTGTATTTCAACCCTTTCTGTTTTTATCCTTCCTTTTTTTCTATCCTCGCTTTTTGTCATCCTTATTTCCTCCTTCAGGCTCTCTCTTACTCTTCAAGGTCTTTTCTTCTCTTCTCCTACTTCTGCCTTTTGTTTTGAATGGTTTCTATCCTTCTTCCTCTGAGCAGGAATCTTTTTAAACTGAGGGTTCTTAATCTTTTGGTGTCATGGCCTTTGAGAAGTCAGGTGAAGCCTACAGACCCCTTCTCAGAATACTGGTTTTCCGGTTTTGTTCTTTTAGAATGCATAAAATACATAGCATTGCAAAGAAAACCAATTAAGTTGAAATACCATTATCAAAATATTTTTTGAAAACAAGTTCCTAGACCCCAGCTTAAGAAACCCTAATAAACCATTCCAGGCTAAGAAGTAATCTGTAATCCTTAACATCCTCCAGAGTCCTTTATGTACTTACTACTAATGTGCCCCTTTAAATCAATTAGGTGAGCAGGGAATCCCTACGTCTCCTTGAGGGCCTCTGCTCTGAGGCCAGGTCTTGTGGTGGGAGGCTATGTCTTGTGTAGGGGATTGGGAAGCCCACAGTGCTCTGCCTGCCTGAGGTACCCCAGTCAAGTGATTCTTGTGGTTCCAGTCCTGGTCTTGGCCCCCAACTGCTTCCTCTCACTGCTTCCTTATCTGCAAAATGGAGATGATAATGATGTATCTCTCTGGTCCCATGTGAGCCCTGGATCAATGGAATATTTGTAAAATGTCTTTTAAAGATGCAGGCTGAAGGATCAATGCTATCAGGAAGATGGTGTGGCCTGAGTGAGTCTCCTAGGCTCAGGGGCTCAGAGATCCCTTATCCTAAGCAAATGATGATTGCAGTTTCCCCCAGGAAGGGTTGGAACTGGTGGGACTACCCACAAGAAAGCTGTCTTAATTTATCCAAAGGGATAGAGGTGGGGGAAGGGGTAAAAAGGGCTTAGAAAGTAGGGTAGGGGGGGCAGACTGAGTAGAGACAAGGGGATGAGTCTAGGAGACGTGGTCAAGATGGGACTGATAGGTTCAGGAAGAAGTAAAGGAGAGGGAACAGGAAACACAAGCTAAAGGTTTTAGTCATGGGAGATCAGATGCATGGTGGTGTCTGAGAGAGAAATAATGAAACCAGAGAGAGGAGCAGGTTTAGTGGGAAAGGTAAGTTAGGTTTAGAGTGTGTGGAATTGAGAGGCAGCTTGCTAAGAGTGGAAATAGCTGTGAATTTAAGGATCTGAGGACCTGAGTTTGAATTCTGGCTCTTCTCTTTACTACCTGTGTGACCTTGGGAGAGTCCCTTCACTTCTCCTGGTTTTATTTTTCTCCTCTGGGAAATTAGGAAACTAGATGATCTCTTTTAGCTCTAAGTCTTGTGTTCTTCAGGGGTTATACTGAGACATTTAGGTGGTAGTGGTCTTCAGGCATTTGGAAGCAAGAGTCTAGATCTTAGAGCTGTCAGGGCTAGAGTCACCTGTAATAAGCGGTGGTATTGGAAGCCAAACATCTGCCTTTCTCTTTCTTTTCCCCTTTTCTTTCCTTTGTGCTTTTCTCTCTCCTCTGTCATCTCCCCATCTCCCTTAACTTTTCTCTTTCCCACCTTTCCCTCTCTTCTCCTCTTCCTCTTTTTTCTTTTTTTCCCTCTCTCACCCTCTCCTTTTCTCCCTTCTTCGCTCATGACTTTGCTCTCTCTTCCCTGCCTCTCCCTCTTTCTTCCTTATTTCCCCCTTCTTCCTTTCTCTCTCTCCTCTTTCTCCTCTTCAGCTTCCTTGTTTCCACTCTTCTCCTCTGCCCCTTTTTCTCGTCACCCTCCTTCCCCCGATCCGCACCTTCTCCCCCGTTCTTCAATAAACATTATTTGAATGACTTCTACCCTAGACCCTGGACCCTGTGGGTCACTGGAAATGAGTGAAGGGTAAAATGATAAAAGAAGTTGCCCCTTTTCTTGAGCTGTGGAGTATCTGAGGAGCTTCTCCAATTTATTTTTGTGCTATTTTTGTGAGGTACAGAAGAGCCGCTAAGATGGGAATGATACTACTGAGGAGGACACCTGAGCACCAGGAGGTCAAGCAATATATAGAAGACCCCACAGCAAGTTGGGCTGGGCTTTCCATTCCTCATTACCTTCTCTCCAAAATTTCACAACCCTCTACTTTTTGTGGTTGTTGTTAGAACAGAGGGCTAGGAAATAGGTCCTGAATTATATTAGCTATGAAGACCCAAAATTGCAATAATAATTATAGTTCACTTAATTTTCATACTGATCAAACTCTAGGCATAGTGGAGGGAGCTGGAGCCAGAAAGACCTGAGTTCAACATTTAGTGAACCACCTACAAAGTGCTGGGACTACAAAGAATGGCCCAAAGCAGGCCACTAGGTGGCGCAGTGGATAGCGTCTGAGGCACCCCAGCCGTCAGGAAAAGCTGAATTCCAATGATGTCTCAGAAACCTTTTGACCCTGGGCAGGCCTCTTAGGCTCTGTCTGCCTCGATTTCCTCATCTGTAAAGTGGGGATGATAATAGCACCTCTCCTTCCCCCCCCAGGTTGCTGTGAGGGTGATAAAATGAGCTGATAATTCTTTATCAACCTTAAAGAATGATATAAATGCCAACATTCTTGCTGTTGCTGAATGTTCGAGCTGGAAGGGACAGGAACGATATTTAATCTCACGTTCCTTTCTCCTACCCACCCCCCTTTGACAAGTGAAGGACCAGAGGAAGGAGATGCCCTGCCTTTGGCCCCCTTGTCCCCAAAGCCATCCTTCCTCTCCCTGCCACCCCATGGACCTTTCAGGTACCTTAGACCCACCACTGTCTGCTTCTGAGGAACCTGTCCAGCTTCATTTCATTCTACTCATTGCCCTTTTCATATCTTGCATCCCATTCCAAATAAACCAATGACAAGCTAGCATTTCGTCTGCAAAGAGCTTTACAAATATCATCTCACCTGATGCTCATAACAGCCCTGGGAGGTAGGGGCTGTTATTACACTCATTTTACAGATGGAGATACTGAGGCAGACAGCTGTGATATGTGACTTGCCTAGGATCACACAACTAGCAAGTGTCTGAGGCAAGACTTCCTTCCCAGAGTCCAGCACTCTGTCCCCTACGACACTCAGCTGCCCCTGTGATGTTTATCTTCATGCTGTTGTTGAATAGGCGAGGGTAGGTGACATGCCTTGGATCCTGTATCTAGGAGGCTCTTTGGACAATACCAGAGGCACAGCATTTTTTGACTTGTGCTAATGATGCTTATAAAAACAACTCCCCCTTCTAGACTGAAGCATTTTCTTTACTATCATGAAACAATGAAATTTTGTGATTTGGGAGCCCCTGTTTTATAGGTGGAACTGAGGCTCCTGCGGAAGAGAGTCACTTGCCATAGCTTATATCACTGGCAAGAGTTCAGAAAGATGAACCCTTAATCCTTTCTCCTTTCTTGAAAATGAAAGTGATATTTCTGTGTTTTTTTAAAGTACATCAAAGAAACACACCCAGAAATATATCCCAGACCAGGAAACAAAGCTCAATTTATTCATTAGAAAAACCAAAGCAATGAACATGCATCCCTTAGGGTGCTGTTTGGCCTTAGTGGTGATCAATGTTGTGATTGGAAACTGAGGATGAATCTGCATGGTTAATTGGGGCCAGAGTTCCCCTGGAGGATCCCTAAAGAGTTAAGGCCTGAGAGTCTGGAAATGTAGGTTCTGGTTTAATCAGAACCACTCCTAGGATGGAGGAATCAGCACTCTGCTGTTTGTTATCTCATTTGATGCTCATGACTCTGGAAGGTAGGTATTATTATTATCTTCATTTTACAGCTGAGGAAACCAAGGCAGATGGAGGTTAAGTGACTTGCCCAGGGTCATTCAGCTAGGACGTGTCAGGCAGGATTCAAACTCAGTTCTTCTGACTCCATTTATAACCAAACAATCTGGAATATTAGACAAGGAGTCAGAAGACCTGTGTCTGGCTCTCAACGCAGGCCACCCACTAGTTTTTTAACCTTGGTGGGTCACTTTTTGTCTCTGGGTCTCAGTTTCCTCCTCTGTAAAAAATAGATAATAATTCCTGGGCTCCTCTATTGTTGTATGGAAAGTGCTTCTGAACCCTGAAGTGTGAGCTGTTCTTTCTGCTACTTGTTTTGTATCTTTCCTTTTGTGAAGTGTTATTCCTCTGAAATCACTTGGTGGTATGGAGGAGACCCTGGGCTCTTGAGAGCTCTGCCTGTGATGATCTGGGTCTGCCGACCTGGAAAGGCTTTGAATCCAGGCCCAGGAACAGACTACGGACCAGCCGAGCCAAGAAGTACATTATGGGAGAGATGGACATTACAAGACTTCATAAGGAGGTAGAGGCTGGGATCTTTGTATGTGGAGGGAGCAGTCATCTTTGATGAGGATCCTAGAAGTCTAGGATCAAATATAAACTCCTCTATTTGCCAGAGAAAGCACTTGGTAACGTGGTTCCTTCCTGCCTTTCCCGCATTCTCACACTCTCCATCACTCTGCAGGTCCAGCCACCCTGACCCGCTTGCTTTTCCTCCATCACAGTACCTGTGTACGTGTGTCTGCCTGCCCTGGCTGTGTGCCATACCTGGGAAGCTGCCCCTCTTTGCCTCTTCCTCTTTAGAACTCTTGCTTCTTTCCAGATTTGGCTTAGATGCCACCCTCTGCGGGAAGGAGGCCTTTCTCCGTCTTCCCAGCTGTTGGTGCCTTTCTCTCTAAGGCTGCCTTCTATCTGCTCTAGGTGTGAGTCTAGTATACACATAATTATTTACATGTTGCTTCCTCCATTAGCCTGTGAGCTCCTTGAGGGCAGGGGGCTGTCTTTTGCTTCTTTTTGTATCCCCAGCGTTTAGCACAGTGCCTGGCATACAGTAGGCACTTAATAAATGTTTATTGACAGACTTCCATGTAGTCTCTGTAATTATGATGGTGACAAGTGAGAGACCCTAGGGATAGAGTCAAAATCCTAGCCCCCACATGCTCCTATCTTTTCTCTTTTAGTCTGTTTAATCTGAAAAACACATTTGGTGGTGGGCACTAGAGGGAGGAGAGGCTATTCAGGGCAGCATCCTAATTCTCTGCCCTGGCACCCTCTGCTGTTGCGCTGCACAGATTTTTGAATAAAAGAGAGTCAGCCTCCCTCCTTCCCCAAGAAGTGGGAGGGAGGAGGCTGGCCTAAGCAGCTGAGCAGTTCTGGCCTCCCTATTGAGGCTCCCGGGGGACATTTAGATGCAAATCTCCCCCTTCTGATTTTGCTGACATCTGTCAACTTAGGGGATCCTCCCCGGGATGGGGACCAGGAGAGGGAGTGGGGTTCACTGTGCAATGGAATTGGAGCCGGCAGAGATTTGGGTTCCATTCCTGGCTCTGGCATGTATGAATTGTGTGACCTAGAATCATGGATTTAGAGCTATAGAGAGCCTCTAGTCCAAGCCCCCTCTTTTTTTTTTTTTTTTTGCCTTTTGGAGGGGAGAAGTTAGGGCAAATGGAGTTAAGTGACTTGCCCAAGGTCACATGGCTAGTTTTCTTGTGTGTGTTAAGTGTCTGAGGCGGGATTTGAACTCAAGTCCTCCTGACTCCAGAGCCAGTGCTCTATTCACTGCTCCACCTATCTGCCCCTGAGCCCCCTCTTTTACAGATGAAGATGCTGAGGTTAGACATGTTCAGTGATCTGCCAAGGTTATACAGTTGGGATTTGATCCTGGGTCTTCTGCATACAAATCGAATGTGCCTTCTTCCACACTTTGCCTTGCTGAGTCTTGGTTTTCTCATTTGTAAAATTAGAATTAATCCATAAGCCTTTATTACTATGTGCCAGTCCCAATGTCTTATCAGTGCTTGAGATGCCAAGAAAGAATGAAATAACTCCTCTCTTCAAGGCCCTAACGTCATGTTGGAGAGACAATGTGTGCGTCTACAAGTCTACACAGAATAAACAAACACACAATATATTTAGTAGGGAAATACAAGGGATTTAGGGAGACAGGACACTTCCCTCCTTAGAGATCTGTTGCCAGCAAAGTGCTTTGTTAGCATTGTTATAAAACCTTAAAGCCCTATAGTTACTATGAGCTTTTGTTATTACCTTTATATGGGCAGAAAACCTGGTTGACTCTTGTCCCATTCTGGGGGGTCTTGCTGACTCTTTCTGGATGTTGGGTACAGTTCTAGGTACTACGTTGTTGTTTTTCAGTTATGTCTATTATCTGTGACCCCATTTGGGGTTTTCCTGGCAGAGATACTAGAGTGGTTTGCCATTTCCTTCTCCAGCCTATTTTACAGAT
The DNA here is from genome assembly GCA_028646515.1 of Pseudochirops corinnae. NCBI lineage: Eukaryota > Metazoa > Chordata > Mammalia > Diprotodontia > Pseudocheiridae > Pseudochirops > Pseudochirops corinnae. The sequence goes on from CM053588.1 coordinate 103,783,001, forward strand.
GAGGAAACCGAGGCAAACAGGGTTAAGTGACTTGTCCAGGGTCATAATAGCTAGTAAGTTTCTGAGGGCAGATTTGAACTCATGAAGATGAGTCTTCCTAACTCCAGGCCAGCACTCTGTGCACTATGGCGCCACCTAACTGCTCTGTATATACTACACTTTGACATAATTCTAGTTGAGAAAAGGGACTTTTTACCTTTATCCTCAGTGCTCATTGCAATGCCTGGCACATAGTAGGTGCTTAATTAATATTCACCAGCTGAGTGATCATAGGACCGACCACATACATAAAGAACTTGGAGTAACCTCGGAGGCCACCTATTGCCTCCTTTTTCAGATCAGGAAACAGATGCATGGAGGTAAGATGACTTCCCTAATTGTAAGCAGAGTTAGCATTTTAGCCTTGCATCTCGTAGGTGCTTAATCCCTGCATCTAGTAGGTGCTTAATAAATGTTTGTGGAATTAAATTTAATTCATCCTCTTTGCCGAGGTAGGTGAGATAACAGCTCTTTCGTTTCCCAGCCTCTCTGGCTCTGGGTCCTGGGACAAAGTGACGATGGACCTTCAGAGCAGACCCACATTCACTCCCCTGGGAACACCCTCGAGAATTACTGGATTTGAACTGGATTTGATCAGTGGAAGCACTTTCAGATTGGGGGAAGAGGGAAGGGTTCATAGTCTTTGGAGGACTGAGACAGGTGCTATTTTTAGCCCCATTTTACTGATAAGGAAACTGAGGCAGACAGCAGTTAAGTGACTTGCCCAGGTTCAAACATCTTTTAAGTGTCTGAGGTAGGATTTAAACTGAGCTCTTCCTAACTCCAGTGCTCTATCTACTGCACCACCTATATAGAATATCTAATGAATGCATATTTAATTGATATCCCATGGATATAAAAATATTTCGTAACTATAACATGCTTTACAAATGTATGATGATATTATGGTCATTTCTTCGAAATTTTAAAAATTTATGGCAATTAAAATTTTTTTTTTTGCTTTTTGGAGGTGGGAGGGCAGGGCAATTGGAGTTAAGTGACTTGCCCAAGGTCACATGGCTAGTTAGTGTTAAGTGTCTGAGGCCAGATTTGAACTCAAGTCCTCCTGACTCCAGGACTGGTGCTCCATTCACTGTGCCACCTAGCTGCCCCAATTAGAAATTTTTTTTAGAAATTTAAAAAAGTTTTAAAAATTTACCTCCTCAAATTATTTACTGACATATATTTTAAGGTGTGATAGGAAGAAGTGTGTACTACATGTCAAGGGATCTTCAGTTCTGGTCTTGGTTCTGCCTCAGGCCTGCTGTATGAGCTCACATCACTTTCCTTTTCTGTGTTTTATCTGGGAAACAAGAGAGTCAGACCGGATGCCCTCTAAGGTGCATTTCATTGTGTCTCCATAAAGAGTCTTGGTTTTTCTAGGAGAGTTTTGGTCTTCCCTTGAAGTGGCAAAAGTAAGAAAACCACTAAATAACCCAGCACTCTTGAAGCCTGTAAATGTAGGGGGCCCCCCTTATCACTGTCACCAGTGACTTTCTGTCTTGGCTTTGGAATTAGCTGGGATTGGCTGAATGCGCCTGGCTTTCCAGCTCGGGTTTCTTGAGAGCTAGCTCCTGCCTCTGTGCTTTCTGACTGAGCAGAGGTGTGTGAGGACGGACAGGGGAGAGGACTTTGGCTTTATGTGGAACGATGACTTTAGGCGGGTCCACAGGATCTTTTGGGGAAGTGAGCTGCTCCCCTTTAGTTGGGTGACTTCTGAAAGCACCTCTTGGAGGCTCAGATGAGACAGTGTGGCCTACACAGATGGTAGCCTGATTTTTATTTATTTGTGAAGATGATAGGCAGCACGCTTCCATGTCAGCCTTGGTAGGCATCTTAAAATACAGAACGCTAGAATTGACCTTTTTGTTGTTTGGTTGTTTTTCAGTCGTGATCCCAAGATATGGAGTGATTTGCCATTTCCTTTTGCAGCACATTTTACACATGAGGAACTGAAGCAGACAGTTTGGTTAAATGACTTGCCCAGGGTCACACTGCTAGTAAGTGTCTGAGGTTGGATTTGAACTCAGCTCTTTCTAACTCCAGACCCAGCAGTCTCTCTACTGTACCACTTAGCTCCCCAGAATGGACCTTAGAACCCAGAATGTCAGAGCTGGAAGGGCCCTTAGAACACAGAATGTCAGAACTGGGAGTGGTCTTAGAACACAGAATGTGAGAACTAGAAAAGATCTTAGAACATTCAGCTAGAATGTATTTAGAAAATAGGTGCTTTGAAACGTAGGGAGTCTGAGCTGGGAGGGACCTTGGAGAGTTTGATACTTGGAGGAGCAGAATGGAAACAGGCAGTGATTTGCTCAAAGTCATACAACAATTAGGCAGAATCCAGGTTTTCCTGACTCCAGGTTCCACTTTCTTCCCACTGTACCAGGCCCTGTCAGTCAGTGAGAAGATGTTTGCTGAGCACCTACCTTGCCATAGGGATCAACATTGATCTTTGCCCCTAAATTAGGGAACTGCCAGTCTCTAATCACTAACCCATCAAGTCACCCTGTTAATTAGTGCTAAGATTGGGATAAGAACATAGGCTTTCAGATCTCCAGGCCAGTGCTGGGCAGATTAGGAATGATCTCTCTGTTGCCGAGTCTTTTCTCAGCCCTCATCCCTCTTGTCCTCCAAGTTAGGGAGGTTTTAGAGGCGTCTTTCTCTCTTAGTTTTTTCCCTAGTTCAGTCTGACTGCTCCTTCTCTTTCTCCTCTGCTGAATCCTCATCCTTGTTCTGCCTGTTAGCCCAGTGGAGGGTGGGATGGGTCCTCCCAGGCTGTGTCCTGGCCTCCTTCTCTTCTCCCTTCATGCTGTTTCGTTTGATGATTGCATCAGCTCCCATGGTTTCAATGATCTCTACACCAGAGTTGGGGAACCTGCGGCCTTGAGGCCACACGTGGCCCTCTAGGTCCTCAAGTGTAGCCCTATTGTGAAGTTTGAATTCTGTGAAAGGGCCACACTTGAGGACCTGGAGGGCCACATGTGGCCTCAAGGCCGCAGGTTCCCCACTCCTGCTCTTCACAGGTGATTCTCAGATCTACTTCTCTAGTCTTACCCTCTCTCAATCCTGTGCCTCTTAACTCCAGCTGTCTTTTAGGCATCTCAGAATGGATGTCTTGTAATATCTTAAACTCAGTATGCCAAAAACTGAACTTGTTATTTGCCCTACCCCTCACCCCATAAACCCTTCTCTTTTCTTAACTTCCCTATTACCATCAAGACTACTGCTGTTTTCTCAGTTCAGGTTCCACACCTAGGAGTCATCTTCAGCTCTTCTCTCTCTCTCTCTCTCTCTCTCTCTCTCTCTCTGTGTCTCTCTGTCTCTTTCTCTCTCTCTCTCTCTCTGTCTCTCTCTCTCTGTCTCTCTCTCTCTCTGTTTCTCTGTCTCTCTCTCTGTCTCTGTCTCTCTCTCTCCCTCCCCCTCTCCCTCTTCCCCTCTTCTTCTCCTTCTCCCTCTCCCCTGTCGATACCCACATCACTGGTAAAGTCTTAAACATTTTAGCTTTGTGACATCTTTCATATCACACTCTTTTCTCTTTTGACACTGCCACCACCAGCCTTGTCCAGGTTCTCATCACCTCCTTCCTGGTCTATTTCCAGATGTTCACATGGACTATTTGTGCCCAACCTGTGGCAGAGCCTGCCAAGCTCATATTGTGCCTGGACATAGTGGCTCCATTTTGGTGCACTTCAAGCATGAATGAGAACAACCCAATCTGTTACAATAACCTGCTGATTTGGTCTCTCTCTACCTCAGTCTACCTGCCCCTCAGATGTCAAGTTGATCTAGCTTGGCCTGGGCCTTTAAAAGAGGCATTTGGGGTAGTGTAATATCTGTGCATGGAGGGCCTGACTGGGATCTGTGAGATCTGGCTTCTTGACTAGAGCTGGAGAGGCCTGATTTCAAATCTAGCCTCAGATGCTTATTTTAGCTCTGTGACCCTTTGGCAAGTTGTTTCACTGAGTTGCCTAACTTGTAAAAAGAAGATAATAATTGCGTCTACCTTCCAGAGTTGTTGAGAGGATAATATGAGCTAATATTTGTGAAGGATTTAAAAATCCCCCTTCTACAGGAAGCCTTGCCCACCCCCTCTTAATTCCAGTGCTTTCCCCTTACCATTTCCTATTTATCCCGTCTAGGGCTAGCTTTGTATGTATTTGTTTGCATGTTGTCTCTCATATTAGATTGTAAGCTCCTTGAGGACAGGGACCCTCTTTTACCTCTTTTTGTACCCCCAGCACTTAGGACAGTGCCTGGAACATAGTAGGTACTTAATAAATGTTGATTGATTGGTTGATATTTGTAAAGGATTTTGCAAACCAAAGTGCCCTATTTTGTGTGGTGTTGTTCAGTCATTTTCAGTTGTGTCCAATTCTTTGTGACCTCATTTGGGTTTGGTTTTTTTTGGCATAGATACTAGAGTGGTTTGCCAGTTTGGTCTCCAGCTCATTTTACAAATGAGGAAACTGAGGCAAATAGGGTTAAGTGACTTGTCCAAGGTTACACAACTAGTAGGTGTCTTAAGCTAGATTCGAGCTCAAATGTCTTCCTGATTGCAAGCCCAGTGCTCTCTCCGTTGAGCCATTTAGCTGCCAAAAGTGCTCTATAAATGCTGGTTATTACTGTTCTTACTGTTTGTTATTGTTATTCTCTGCCATAAAAGCACTACAGGATCATTGGCATATTATTTCCCCCTCCCTATGCCTTATTTTCCCCTTCTTCTGTGAAATGAGAGAGTTGAACTTGGTTCCTTCTAACTGACATTTTAGGACCCTTCTGTTGGCTGAAGGCTTTGAACCTCACATGCCCCTTAGGATTCCAGAGCTGGACTAGGTCACTTTATAGGTCATCTTTTCCTGTCCTTTCAGTTTACAGATAAGGAAATTGAGGCCCAAAGTCATGTAGGTAGTAAAATGTCAGAAGTGGAATGTGAAGGAGCACTTTAAGAATTTGCCATTTCGTTGGCCTGTATCCTTCTTCTCTCAGAACCTACTGCCCATCTTAGCTGGCAGTCTTCACAAATTGCTGTGGCTGAAAAAAAATAATCTCTTGTTGTCCACCTCTCTGGTGATGAGCCTCCTGGCACTTAGCTAGGCTTGTCTTTTGCTTTCTGGCATAGTCTCTCTCTGGCCTGGCAGAACTAATAGCAAGAGATAGGCCCCACTGACCTAGGTTTGCCTACCGTTCCAAGAGACATTCATTGGTAGGATCCTACAAACTGACTTACAAAAGAAATCCCTCACAAGACTTAGAGCTAGAAGTGGCATCACTTGGCCATCTAATCCAACTCCTTATTTTGCTGATAGCTGGAAGCTTAGATGTGATAGATGACTTGCCCAAGGTCATACCAGTAGAAAGTAACAGAGGTGATATTCAAGCCCAGCTCTGACTCTAAATACAAATTCATTGCTTTTTCCAATTGATCAAACTGCAGTCCCCTTGGCTTTGGAAAGCAGCATTTTCTGCACTAAAAGTGTGTGCTTTTCTGAAAAGCCGTATTCAGAGATGCCCCTTGCTGTGCCCCCCTTTTGCCAATTGTACCCCCGTAGGTTTCTGACCACTCCTCTTTGCCTCTGCTTTGACTAATGGCTTGGCTGAAGCTAAGGGAATTCTAATAATAATGGCACCTTCCATCTCTGTAGAACTCTGAAGTTCGCAAAGTGACTTTTATCACAGACCTTCAAGATGGAGGATTCGAGGATTATTATCTCTATTGTGGAGTAAACAGGATCAAATGTTAAGTGACTTGCCCATGTTTGCACAGCTAGGAGGAGTCAGTTGGGCTTTAAACCCAGGTGTCTTCTGACTCCAGGGCCAGTGCTTTGCCCACGATGCCACAGTGCCTGACTACCCCAGGCATGTTATCTACCTTTCCTGTCTAGGACAACTCCTGCCTTTAGGGAATGAAACAAAGAAAACAAAACAAAAAACACAACCAAAAAAAAAATCCTCCTTGGGAGAAAGTCCAGCCAAGAGGTAGTCTGACCATATTAAGGGGAGGTTCCTTCCCAGTGGCGTAGGCAGGAAAGGGTTGGGCACATTCCCAGAGGTGGGGAGGAAGAACTCCACCCCACCTTGGCCGGTTCCCCTTCACCTGTCTTTCTCTTTCAGACTGGGAGAAGTAGGGAGATCGAGCTGCAGTGCTTACTGAGATAGGGCCTTTGGGCAGGGCAGAGAAATAAAGGCCAGGGTCCCCTGAGGGGACTGTCTGAGATCTAAGACTTGTGAGAATCTTGGAACTTTGGGCCTGCAAAGGAGGACAAGCACCCTAGAAGGGCAACTGTCCCTTGGAAGGAAGCCTGAGGGTAGGCTCAAAGATCAACTAGAGACGTCCTGAGGCAAGTGAAACAGGTAACATTTCTGACCATTAAGAGTGTGTGGGTAGGACTGAGGGGTTGAGAGATTGGAATTGCTTGGGTTTGTGAAGTAAGGGGAAGACACAGTTTTAAGCTTTAACATCTTAAAACTGCCTAAAGATTTTTTGGGACACCTTGTAAAACTCAGTTATTAATTTTTAGAATTCCCCTTTTCTTGTATCCCTGTATGAACTTTACCGTGGAGAATTGAGAGGCCACAGGAGCATCGAATGTGAAGACCAAAAAGGATTTTAGAATACAGCAGTTCAGAGCAAGCACAACTTTAGAAGAGAAAATGTTCTTAGAGCATAGAATATAGGACGTCAGAGCTGTTCGGCGGTTTTAGGCGTGTAGCCCTCACCACTTAGAAAGCCCTTTCAGATAGAGCATCACATTAACTTTTCAGCACTACCCAGTAAAGGGAGGTTAGGCAAGGGCTGTTACACTCGTTTTACAGGTGAAGAAACCAGCAAGCCTCAGAGAAGGGAAGGGATATGTCCTCAGCTCTGCAGCCTCTAACTGGCAGAGCCGAGGATGTCAGGAATGCCTGCTCTGATGACACTAAAATTAGCAATGGAAAAATGTTTGGGGGTGGAAAGGGCCCTGGGCTTTGTGACAAAATCACAGTGCCAGAAGGGACATTCGGGGGCATGTGGTACAACCTGTGTCTAATCTTTGCCATAACTTCCCCTTCATGGGGTCATCCAGGCTCCACTTGAATAGTACCTTCAGTGATAGCGAATCCCCTTGTCCCTGAGGCTGCCTTTCCCACCTCAGGACACTACTGATATTTAGAATATTTTTCTATTTTGTCATGTCAGGATCTGCTCCAAGGACACTTCCACCCTTTTCTCAAGTCAAGCATTTTTTAAGCACCAACTGTGTGTGTCTTAAGCACTGCAGTCCTGGTGCTGGTGGCAGATTGGTACCCATGATTTTTCACTCCCAGTGCTTCTGTGAATCCTCTGTTGGATGGTCTGCACAGCCTATTAGGAGTGCCTCGACGGGGTCTTGTAAAATCTTGTGGATGCCAGGGTAGCTTGTGAATTCTCTGTCTGTTATCCCACCGCCTCAGAGCCTCAGCAGCCTGTTGGAGGATACCTTTCATGTCAAATGTCCTTGGCCCAGTATGCTGCATCCTCTGTTTCCCCCGCCCTCAGCGCAGTGCCAGGCATACAGTAGGCACTTGATAAATGCTCAGCAGGTTGATTTTCATACTGTGGCCTTTCAGTTATCTTGTGGCTGTGCATCTCCTCTGATGGCAGTGTATTCTATGATTTGCTGCTGTTTTAATTTTTTCAGTCTAGACCTATGGCCTTGTTACTTTGAGGGAAGGTTCACCGATATGCATCAGCCACCTCTACAACTCATCTGTGACTTAAGGTCTTTGAGAGTTTCCTGTGACTCATTCATAGTGACAGATGGTATAGTAGATAGAGCACTAGATCTGGAGTCCAGAAGACCTCAATTTTAATTCTGTCCTGATACTTACCAGTTGTATGACCCTATACAAGTCCCTTACCCTCTCTCAGACTCAGTTCCCTCACTTGTAAAATGGAATACTAACAGCTTCTACCCCACGATGTTGTGGAGAAGCTCAAATGACATAATAATATATGTAAAATGCTTTGTAAAACCTTAAAGCACTAAATAAATGTAAGCTATTATTATTATCAGGCAGCAAGGTGGTACAGGGGATAGAGGGCCTGGCCTGGAGTTAGGAAGACTCATCTTCCTGAGTTCAAATCCAGCCTCTGATACTTACTAGCCCTGTGACCTTGGGCAAGTCACTTAACCCTGTTTGCCTCCGTTTCCCCATCTGTAAAATGAGCTGGAGAAGGAAATGGCAAACCACTCCAATATCTTTGCCAAGAAAACCCTAAATGGGGTCATAGACAGTTGGACACGACTAAAAATGACTGAACATTATTATTATTATTATTTAGCCTATGTCAGAAATAAGACTTTACTTGTGAAGCTTTTTGACCTCCATGTGGGTCCTCTGTTGTGCCAAGCTCTTCTCTTCATACCTTGTAGCTCTGTAGGGGAATATTTGTGTTAAAGAAATGGGCTTCAGCCACAGGGATAAGCTTGAGGCTCAAGGAGACGAGGTGCGCATGCACTGTAGGCCAGCCAACAATCGGGGCTGGCAGGTCAGCCTGCAAGAAGGGATTCCTTGTGGGTGCTCAGGGGAGGGACGGATCAAAGAGGGCTAGAGGAATGAGGGAGGCAGGGGAAGATGGGATACGCTGCTCATCCACAGGGCTGGTGTGAGAAGAGTGCTTTGTAAACCATAAGACTTTGTAGACACACGAGTTGTTACTAGTATTATCAGATTGTTGAATGCAGACATTTCTCCTAGGCCAAGGCTGTGTGTAGGGGGCTGGGAGTGGATAATGAAAGCCATGATAAAGAGCCACAGAGGAAGGGGGTGGGACAGGGAGGCCTGGGGACCTAGGGGCTCATTTGAGCTATCCAGGAACAGTCTGTCTATCTCCCCTCGGGGCTTCTCCCCTCAGGCTAATGTGCCTGCTTGGGGTTCCCTTTGAAGACCCACCTGGCATCTTGGGCTAATGCGGTACAGGCAGCTGCGGAGCCAGTCTGTGGGCTGGGACAGATGGAGTCTGTTAGACTTAGGCAGCAGGGACAGTGGGAGCAGCTTCATTTTTTCTTTCTCTTTCCCACCCCCTTTATGGTAGAAGCTTCCCCCATAAAGCCTCTGTGTCGTGATGGTTCAAGGGAATGTGTTATAGGAGGTGGGGGAGAGATTATTGGAGGTGCTTCTGGAGGAGTTGTCCCGGGTTCTAGTTCCAGCTGTTCCCCCTACTTACTGTGTAACCTTGGAATGATTTCACTTAAACACTCTGGGCCTCCATCTTCTCCTCTAAAAAGAAGGATGAATATGATTCAGTCTTCCAGGCCCTTTCATTGGGGGAATGCTCACTCTCCTCCCCTCCCTCTCTTGGCCTCCTTCAGGCCTTAGCTCAGATCTCACCTTTTTCAAGGGGCCTTTCTGGGTCCTCGCCTCCACTAGTGTCTTCCCTCTAAGATTACCTCCCACTTAGGTACATGGCATCTATCATATATGCCCAAAGTTATTTTCATACTATCTCTTCCATTAGAATATAAACTCCCTGAGGGCAGGGCCAGGTTATTTTTATTTTTTAGCCTATCTGTGTATCTCTATGAATGGGCACAGTGCCTGTCACTTAAGCACTTAATAAATGTTTGTTATGTGGCTGTTGTTATGTTATGTTATGTGGCCGATGACTAAGAATAGCCTGTGGTTTGTGTATGAACGGTTTTTATCCTAACATTTCTTGGTTCTATGTTCTAAGCTCCTTCTGACATCCCACTGTGCTGAATTTTAAAATTCTGACTCTTCTCCAAGCCTTTGGTGGTGTTGGTTGGAGTTTCTTCTGATGATTCTTTATCTCTCTCCCTGCTGGAGGTGGAGAGAGGGTTTTTCCTCCAGTAGAATCATGTTGTCTCTGTAGAGAGTTTTCTGAGTAGCATTGTGTTCCTATACGCTATATTGTGGGTATCAAACTCAAATAGAAAGGGGGAAGATAACCATGGGCTACATATTGACTTAGAAAACCACAAATTAGCATTATGTATGTTTTACTATATTTTTATTTATTTTTAAAAAATATTTCCCAATTATATTTTGATCTGGCTCTGCATGGGGGGAGGGGGAGATAGTTGACATCTCTGCTCTAGTGGACAGAAAGCTGAACTGGGACTCCAGAATCTTGGGTTCTAGTATTAACTTTGTGCAATCTCAGGCCTCCACTCCCTCCCTGGTAAAATGAGGGGGTTGGACCAAATGATGTTTAGTGTTTAGAGTTCCTTTCAGCTCACACGTTCTTGGTTCTAAAGTCTTTTTGCTGCTTGACATTTCTAGGTTTCTGTATTATAGACCTGGTTCCATCCCTGAGTCCGAGCCCTTCCTTCTGTCCTTGGCCACCCCAGTGCCAGACTCTCTGTAAGTGGCAGAACCAGGATTAGAATCTGAATATTCTGACCCTGAGTCCAGTGGGATTTCCCTTGCCTAGGCCAAGCCAAATGAAGGACTCTAGATAATAACTTCATGGGCTAGGGAGAGACTTTCCATCGGGGGCCAATAGGATCCCACCATCCTCTGTAACTCGATGGAGGCACCCTAGCTCTGTCAGACTAAGTCTCTGTGCCCTCATGCACTTTTGTATTGTCATTTCTTAGGGGGTTCCCCCCCCCCATTAGATTATGAGTTACCTAAGGAAAGTGACCTAAGGTTTCCAAAGACTCTTTCAGTTCTGATACACTGTGACTCTGAACTTGTGTCCCATGTCAGGCAACTTCCACTTGGGCTTATGGTTGTGTAATTCTTCATTGTGACTGTATGTATTTTTCTTTTATCTCTGTCTTATGCCTAGAGTAGGGTACACATGTAGTATATATAGTATAAGGGATAGTTCCTGTACTTAGAATCAAGAACACTTGGGTTGATTCTTGCTTCAGACACTAGCTGGGTGATTTATGTAATCTCTCTGAGCCTGAAAGTCAACAAGTCTCTGTTAAAGTCAATAAGCATTTATTAACCACCTACTCTATGTGCCATGTTCTGTGCTAAATATTAAAGACAGAAAGAAGGTCACAAGATAGCGCCTGCTCTCAAGGAGCTCTCTGTCTGCTGGAGGAGACGCCTTGCAAACAACTACATATAAACAAGATATATCCAGGAAAAACTGAAGATAATCACAGAGAGAAGGCATTAGAATGAAGAGAGATCAGGAAAGGTTTTTTCTTTTTTTTTTTTTTCTTTTTTTTGCAGAAGGTGGGATTTTAGCTGAGGTTTGAAGGAGGCAGAGATGAGGAGCAAGAGAATGCCAGGCCAGGAGACAGCCAGTGAAAATGTTCCGAGTCCTGAGATGGAGTGTCTTGTACAAGGAGTGGCAGGGATGCCAGTGGCCCACGTTGCAGGGTGTGTGTGTGTGTGTGTGTGTGTGTGTGTGTGTAAACTGGAAAGATAGGAAGGAGCCTAGATATGAGGGACTTTAAGAGGCAAAGAGATTTTTATATTTGATCCCTAGCAGTAACATACATGAAAAGGCCACAATAACACCCACCTCACAGGGTTGTTCTGATGATCAAATGAGTTAACAGAGGTAAAGGGCTCTACACATCTCTTTGTTCTAAGGGCCCCCCCAGCTCTGACATTCTGTGTTCTAAGGCCTCTCCCAGCTCTGACATTCTGTGTTCTAAGGCCCCTCCCAGCTCTGACATTCTGTGTTCTAAGGCCCCTCCCAGCTCTGACATTCTGTGTTCTAAGACCCCTCC
>CM053588.1:103795220-103820573 GCA_028646515.1 Pseudochirops corinnae
CCCAGCTCTGACATTCTGTGTTCTAAGGCCCCTCCCAGCTCTGACATTCTGTGTTCTAAATCCCCTCCCAGCTCTGACATTCTGTGTTCTAAGTCCCCTCCCAGCTCTGACATTCTGTGTTCTAAGTCCCCTCCCAGCTCTGACATTCTGTGTTCTAAGTCCCCTCCCAGCTCTGACATTCTGTGTTCTAAGTCCTCTCTCAGCTCTGACATTCCATGACTTTTTGTGACTCTGAACATGTTTTGTCCTGTGTCAAGGAACATCTACTCATGCCTGTTGTTCTGCATCATTTCTTGCTGTGCCTAATGTCTGTGTGTAGTTGTCCAAAGCTCTGCCCTTGTGGTGGGAGTCAATGAGTCAGTGAGAAAGGTGGCCAGTTCTTTTTCTGGGTGACTGGTCTCCTCCATCCTCCACATCTCCTTAGGGCCCACAAAAGCCCCAAGCGGGATGTCTAATGAGAGTGTATGTGGCTGGGGGTGGAGGTGGGCGTGGGGAGGGGAGTTAGGGTTGAGCCGCACTGCTTCCTCATTTTCTTCCCACTTCTAGTTCTATGTGACTGTGTGTTCTAGGCAGCTGAGACACTGTGTCCAATAGCCCTTTACCAAAGTTAACAATGATGAAATCATAATAATTTGAATTTCTACAGTATTTTTAAGGCTTGTACTTTCCTTAGTGACACCCTGTGAGCTAGGCATTCCCAGGATCATAATTCCAGTTTGCCAAGTGAGTAAACTGAGTCCCATAGAGGTTAAGCAATATGCCCAAAGTACATTGTTTGTAAGTGTTGGAGCTAGGTTTGAACCCAGGTTTCCTGATTCCAAGTTCATTGCTTTTTTACACTCTACTTTAAAAAAAAAAGGCAATGGGAAACTCCTCCCAGAAAGGGAATTCCTATCACCATCTCATGTATTATGTTATATTGAGAATGCCCTGGACCAGGAGGCCAGAGTTCTAGCGTGTAGACTGATATCTTTGATGTCCCAGCTCCTTCAGCTGATTCTCTTATGTCATGATATCTTGATCCGTTCATTCATCTAGCAGATGATGACAGTAATTAAAGGGCTGCCACATAGAAGAAGTGCACTTTGTCAGCTAAGTCAGAATAGTGAAACAGAACAAGAATTAAACTCAGAAAAAACAGCTTTAGTTTGCACTCTCATACTGACTAGCTATGTGACCCTGGGCAAGCCACTCGACTTCTACTTCTGTAAACTAAGGCTAATATTCCTTATACCAACGACCTCTCACTTGTTCTGAGGACAGCTCTAGAAAAAGACTGGACAGTTCTACTGTCCTCTGCTCTGGCCAGGGCACAACTAAGTATCATGTTCACTTCTAGGGGACACATTTTAAGAAGGATATTGATAATTGGAGAGAATCCAGAGAACAACCAGAATGGTAAAAGACCTTGAAATCATGACATAAGAGATTCAGTTGAAGGAGCTAGACATGTCAAGAACAGAAGAGACTTAGGAGGGATGCCATAGAGGTCTAGGAATATTTAGAAGGCTGTCATGTGAAGGACATGAAGGAAGGATCCGATCTGTTCTGCTTCGCTCCACATGGCAGAATTTAGAGTTACAAAGGTAAATTTAGGCTTGACGTCTTGAAAAATTCCCCAACAATTAGAATTGTAGGAAAGAGAATAGCTTCCCTTCATGAGAGGTTATATTGTAGAAGTGATCTTTTTTCAGGTCTAGGTTAGACTCTGATATTTCTTTAAGCTCTGAGATGAGATACTGTGACTTTTTGAAATGGGAGTTGCTAGCTCCAGAGAGTAGAACTGTGACCAATGCATGAGTAGTTCTTGGGGGAGGCAGATTTCATTCTATGAAGACCTTCCTAATAATCAGAGCTGTCTGAAAATAGCACAGATTGTTTTGTGAAGTAAAGTACTAAGTTCATTGTTGCTGGCAAGGTTGGGGGTGGGTTGTGGTGGTGGGGTAAGTGTTCAGGGAGAGCATAGGTGACCCTCTGCCAAACATGTCATGGAGGAAATGTGTGCTTTAGAGTGTTGCTGAGATTGACAGGATCATGGTAGAAAAGGGATTAGAAGTCCCTTCTCTCATCTCCCATGTCTGACCGAGTTACTTCTTTACTCAGTGAACTCCAATGGCTCCCTATTACTCTTAGGATCAATCATACTTTTGTTTGACATTTAAAGCATTTTATAACCTGATACCTTCCCATTATTGCAGTTTTCTTACATTCTGCTTCCTTCTGTGCACCATATTGTTCAGTCCCTTTAGAAATGGAAGGGCATCCTCTCATTTTATAGATGAGGAAATGAAGCCTAGCAAGGGGAAGTAATTTGCTCCAAGTTGGTCATCAGCAGAACCAGGGTTCAAGCCTCAGACTCTAATACCAATGCTCTTTCCCCTGTACTGTGCCCCTCTTGTTGGCAGGTCTTTTAGATTCTGTTAGTCCATAAATTCTCCCCTTTGTCTGCTGGGGATAGAATGGAAATTGAACAGGGGAGAGATGTGAAAGTGCTTGGAATTAGGGATGGAGAATTGTAGAGATGTGTTAGTGGAGGCACAGTAGCCTTTTGAAAGGAACTTGGAAGGGTCTTGAGACTGTGGGCCCCATTCGTCCACTTTGGGAAAGGTTAAGATGTTTCTATTCATACATGCACCATTTTCTTAAGACCCAAATGGTCCTGAACTTTGATAGAGAGAGACATTTGGTCTGGGGCTGATTTAATTATTGGCTGGTTGTATATTTGGCCCAAAGTGAGATGAGGAGCTATCATTCTTTTAAGTGTTTATCAATTTATTTTTTAAATTATTGAAACATGTTTCCCCTTACAAAGTACCTTCCTCAAATACATTTAATCAAAAACACTCAATAGTGACACTCTGTCATACATGTCCCTTTCCACTTTTATTTTTTGGTTAACAGGAAGGAAGGCCATGTCCTTTAACTTCCAAAGTGCGGGACTAACGCTGTCTTTGTATTTGACATGCATTTTGCTTCTCCATACTGACTTCATGGCCCTTTTTGCAATCATTGTGCATATTATTTTTATCATTCTGCTGTCTTCATTCTGTATCACTTCATAGCACTTTCCCCATATTTCTCTGAATTCTTCATAGTTTTGATTCCTTACAGCAAAGTAATATTCCATTACATTTCTATACATTACATTCATATGTATTACCTTCATGTATCACCATCCATGAGCCAGTGTCCAATCACATTCTCTTTTACAGTTTTTGTGTTGTCACAAATAATACTGTTTTGGACATTTTTTTAATGGATATTGGTCTTTTCTTCCTATTGTTAACCTCGTTAGGGGTGTAGATCCAGGAGTGGGGTTTGGGGGTTAAGTCAAGTCAACAAGCATTCATTAAGTACTTGCTATTGCCAGGTAGCAATAAGTGCTAGGAATACAAATGCTAGCAAAAAGAAAGACAGCCCCTGCCCTCAAGGAGCTTACAGTCTTATGGGGGAAAACAACAAAGAACGGAAACAGAGAGAGGAGAAGGTACCAACGAAGAAAGAGAAATCTGAAGAATCAGAAGTGGATCTCAGACAGGAATGAAGTAGTGAACATGATTGGTTGATAGGAATTTCCTTTCAAATGGACATTTTGGAAGGGACTGACCAATCAAAGGAAATGACCACAGGGGCAGAAGAGTTTTCCAGGGTCAGAATACCCTGGGCACGGCAGAGAAAGACATTCAGAGAGTCAAGAGAGGGGTGAAGGTTTAAAGAGGATAAAGAAACAATTAGTTAAATTTTCTTGTATAATCACAATCGTTTTCGAGAAGAGCTGAACCAATGCGAGGCCCCACCAACACTGAATCAGCCTACTTTTTTTTTACACTGATGCCACTCCAGCAATGAGTTTTCCTATCTTTGCTGTCTCGATGAGTGCAAAATGGTTCATCAGGATTGTTTAGTTTCTCTGATTACACTGTATTATTAATTCCATTTGTGTAGCCTCTTATCCTTTTATTACTTGCTTCTTGGAAAATGAATATTGAACTTATAGATTTGTATCAGTTGCCCATGGATTTTGATTTCAGACTTTTCGTCAAAGGTATTTAACGTAATTGGGCTCTGGCTGAAGTATGGTAAGGTATTGGAAAGAGCCTTGGACTGGCATCAGTTAACAAACATTTAAAAATTTTTGCTTTTTGAAATAAATTTTTATTCCTATCTTTTATTTTATTACATTATCAAAATTTCTCTTAGTATCCCATCACATTCTCAGAGAATCATCCCATATGATAAAATGGTATTTTAAAAGAAAAAAATGGAAAAAATCAGCAAAATTGTATTGAAAAGTCTGAAAATATGTGTAATTCCTGTGGATCTCTCATTTCCGCAAAGTAGTGGGGAGAGATCTCTTCTCATAACTCTTCACTGGAGATGGGCTTATTCTTTGTAATTTTGCAGCATTCACTTTTGATTGTCTTGTGGTGGTTCTTTCCATTTACATTGTTGTAGTTATTGTGTATTTTGTTTTCTTGGCTCTGCTTACTTCACTTTGCATGACTTCATGGAATTCTTCCCATCCTTCTCTGTGTTCATTTTATTTGTCATTCAGTAGATAGGGCCCTCGGCTGGGAATTTGGAAAACTCATCTTCATGAATTCCAATCCGGCCTCAGATACTTAATAGTTATCTGACTCTGGGCAAGTCACTTAACCCTGTTTGCTCGGATTTCCTCTGCTGTAAAGTGAGCTGGAGAAGGAAATGGCAAACTACTCTAGTGTCTTTGCCAAGAAAACTCCACAGAACCCCTGCAAGGAGTCTGAGAGGGATGGAGGATATTTGGGCTGAGTTGTGCCAGGTGGGGGTCTGTCCAGGATTCTCTCTGCCCCTCTCTTTGGGTCTGGGGGGAATGAGGAGAGGATTTTAGATTCTGACCCCAACTCACACTGTATACCCTGGAGCCTCTCTGGGCCTGGCAGTGTTGTGGGTGTGGCCACATGTGGACTTTGCCCGTAGGTCTCTCAGACACAACTGAAATGGCTTGAACAACAATAACAGAAAGAGCGCAGTAACATTCTGTTATGTTTATGTACCTCCACTTGTTAGCCTTTCCTCAGTCAATGGCCACCTACTTTTTCCTCAGTTCTTTCTTAGCACAAGAAGTGTTGCTATCAATATATTTTTTAATTGTTTTTTTTTTTTTAATTTTGGAGGGGAGAAGACAGTGCAATTGGAGTTAAGTGACTTGCCCAAGGTCACAGGGCTAGTAAATGTTAAGTGCCTGAGGCTAAATTTAAACTCAGGTCCTCCTGATTCCAAGGCCAGTGCTGTATTCACTGTGCCACCTCACCACCCTGTGCTATCAAATATTTTTAAAAACAACATTTATTAAGTGCTTATTGTGTGCCACATTCTGTGCTAAGTAAGAGCTAGAGATACAAAGACAAAAAGTGATGCAGGAGGCCCTTCCAACTTTCACATTTTGTACTTCTCTGAAATAGCCAGTCTTCAAGGAGTTTATATTGTAACGGAGGTGTCAACATATACATATGTAGGTATATGTGTTGTGTTCATGTTATATTAATATATTGTAATAATATTATAATAACTAGCATTTATATAGTGCTTTAAGATTTACCAAGTACTCTACAAATCTCATTTTATCCTCACCACAACTCTAGGAAATAGGTACTACTATTATTACTCCATTATTACCCCCATTTTACAGATGAGTAAACTGAGGCACAGAGGTTAAGTGACTTGCCCAGGGTCACATAGCCATTAAATGTCTGAGGTTGGACTTGAACTCAGTTCTGTCTGACTTCAGGTTTAGTGTTCTATCCACTATGCTGCCTAGATCCTAAAGGTAATATAGGGAGCTGATGGAGTTTATTGAGTAGACATGGGAGTTGGGAAATAGAAGTTCCAGTCCATTTTTTTTTTTTAACACTGATTAATGATGCCTCCTTGACAAAGTCTCATAACTCCTGTGGGTCTCAGTTTCCTTATCTGTAAAATGAAGGTGTTGGCCTGGATGTTTACAGTTCTGACAGGCTGTGACTTTATGAGAATATGATAGCAGATAAGCCCATTGGTTCCATTAGAGGTCTCTGCTAGGTATTTTCTTCATATAATTCCCAGGAGCCTGGCTGGTAAACCCTCCCTAGGCAGGGTAGACAGGGCTGCAGGAGGGAGAAGAGCCCTCCTGGACAGACCCTGGACTGGCACAGCTCAGCCCAGATACTCCATTGCTCTCAAACGCCTTTCAGAAACACCAAGTCTGTTGGGTTTTGATGTCTACCTGTCCCAGTTCATTATAGTCCCAAACCAATATGTGCATGCATATTTAAAGCTGTGAATAATTGGAGTAGCTGCTTGGCCCTCCCAAAAGACAGACCACAAAAAAAAAACCAAACAAAAAACCCAGCATAACAAACCCAACCCAAAAACCCTCTTGGAGACAAGCTTCTGAGAACCATGTGTGTCCCCTGATGGATTCTCTCAGTTGCTCTCTTTGGTATTGGAGGAACTAGAAGAGGATTTTAGATTCTGACACTGACTCCAATGTGGATATATACCCTGGAGCCTCTCTGGGCCAAGCTGCGTTGTGGGTGTAGCCACATGTGGACTTTGCCTGTAGGTCATAGGATCAAAGATTTTCAGAGCTATAAGGAACCTCAAAGAGCAGGTAGATCAACTTCCCAACCTAGTACAGGCAGGATTTTATAGATTAAAAGACAGACTTAAAAGAGATAAATGATTTGTTTAAGGTCACATAACTAACAAATATTGGGGGTGGGTCTTGAACTCAGGTCACTTGGTCATCAACGAACATTTATTAAGTGCTTATCATTGCCAGGCACTGTGCTGAGCCCTGGGGACACAATAAGAAAAAGAAAGACAACCCCTGCTTTCGAGGAGTTTATAATCTAAAGGCAGAAGATGGCACGCAGAAACGGAGGGGGAAGGTGGCCTGGGTGGGGGTATGGCAGAATCTAGTGACTGGTCTAGTCCAAAGGGTGGGGAGCCGGTGGGAAATGAAGAGTTGGTTGGTCTGTGAGCTCTCTTTAAATGAAGGATTTGGCGGAGAGCAATCTGGAATTATGCTCAAAGAGTTAGAAAACTGTATGTACCCTTTCACTCAGCAATTCCTCTATCAGATCTGTTTCCCAAGGTGATTAGGGCCAAAGGAAAAGAACCTATGCGTTCTAAAATAGCAGCTCTTTTTGTTGGGGCAAAGAACTGGAAATTGAGGGAATTTCATTGGGGAATGGCTGAATAAGTTGTGGTATATGATCGTGATGGAATACTGTTGTGCTGTAGGAAATGATGAACAGGCTGATTTTAGAAAAAACATGGAAAGATTTGCGTGAAAAAATGAAGAGTGAAACGAGCAGAACCAAGAGAACATTGTGTACAGTAACAAGTAATATTGTTTGAAGAGTAACTATGAATGACCAAGTTGTTCTCAGTAACATGAACATTCAAATCAGCTACAAAGGACCTATGTAGGAAAATGCTATCCACCTCCAGAGAAAGAACTGATATATGGAAGTATGTGTTGTATGGTTTCACATATGTATCTGTGTCAGACCTTCTCTATTTTGGGGTTTAGAGGGAGGGAAGCAGCTCAAAACTCAAAATGTAGCCAATGTATACATACACATATATGTGTGTGTGTGTGTGTTTGTGTGTGTGTATGTGTATGTGTGTGTGTGTGTAAGTATGTATGTATGTATACGGAAGAGGCTTTGGGAAGAGTTCTATGCTGTGGGTGAGAGTACCAATATTGATGCAGTTTGGCAGGGTGATCAGGTTCCTGGTGGCGACGTTTCTTGGGAGCATGATGATGGTGGAGTCCAATCCAAGGAGTGTAACTTATGGCAAATAGTCTGCTGTCTTTTAGTTTGATTCTCTTTCCTCAGTAGTGAAAGTGTAGATTGCAGAGTCCCAGGGGTCCCTGAGACCCTTTCAGTTTGTCTGTGAGGTCAAAAGTATTTTCAAAATAAAATAAGATGCTTTAATTTTTAATATGGTAAATATTGATAGATGTAACTCATTTAAACAAAAGTTCTCTGGGAGGGAGGTCCTCGATTATTTTTAAGAGTGTAAAGGGGTCCTGAGATGAATACTGCTTAGTGTATATAGTTTAGGGGTTCTTAACCTAGGGATCTGTTAAACTTGTTTTTAAAATACTTTGATAGCTGTTTCAATATAATGGGTTTCTTTTGTATTCCTGTGTGCTTTACTTTTTGCATTTAAAATCATTATTCTCAGAAGGGATCCACAGGCTTTACCAGATTGCCCAAGGGTTCATGATATAAAAAGGTTATGAATCTCTGCTCACTTCCTGAGAGATTATCTATTTCTCACTTAAACTTGATGTTTGGTGATACAGGAACATAGTAAGTGGAAAAACCACTGAATTTGGAATTAGATGACCTGAGTTCGAATCCCAGCTCTAACTAACTTTGGGCAAGTCATATGTCCTCTCTGGACCTCAGTGTCCTTATCTTTTAAAAAAATGAGGAGGTGATACTAGATGATCTCTAAGGTCTAAATATATGATCCTGTGATTCTTAAGCTTATCTCTGAGGTCAGAGCTCATAGAATCTCAGAATTTTAAGGGGTCTCAGAGTTCATTTAGTATAACCTCTGAGTAATCCTCCTCTTTACACACTCACTTGTTTTTTGGTTATGTCTGACTTTGTGACCCCATTTGGGGTTTTCTTGGCAGAGATACTAGAGAGGTTTGTCATTTCCTTCTCCAGCTTTTTTTCTCCTCCTTTTTACAGAGGAGGAAACTGAGGCAAACAGGGTTAAGTGACTTGCCCCGCGTTACACAGCTAGTAAGGATCTGAGGCTGGAATTGAACTCAAGAAGATGAATCTTCCTAATGCCACCTAGCTGTCCTCTTTTCTACTAGATCACTGTCAATTGATTATCCAACTTCTACTTGAGGATAATGGGGTATTCACCACCTCCCGACACAGCCCATTTTACTTAGGGATGGCTTTTATTGTTAGGAATTTTTCATATATTCCAAAATCTTTCCATCTGAAACTCTCCTCCTTTCCATGTTGTTCCCAATTCTTCCTTTGGGGCCAAAAAGAACAAATCTTATCTTTGTATTTCGCTGAATTACCCAATTTGAGATAGTCACTTAGTCTCCTCTCTAATAGGAGATTTGATATGTCTGAGGAGGGGCCAGGGGTTGTAAAAGGTACATCTCTAGTGGAATGAATTCAGTGAAACCTCCAAACAAAAGGTCTGAGAAACATTGAAGACCTGAGGTGGGGAGGCTGTCTGGGCTCATGGAATCCCTTGGGTGTTGTAAATAACTCATCAGTCTGTTTTCAATTAAAATGAGCTAGTTGCTTAACTTAAAAAAAAACAAACAAACACAAAACCAAGCTGTGAGACTTGTCCCAATAATTCATATGTAAATATTATCTCCATTTATTTGTTTGTTTGTTTAGCTTTTTGGAGGGGGGGAAGGTAGGGCAGTTGGGGTTAAGTGACTTGCCCAAGGTCACACAGCTAGTTTTTTGTGTTAAGTGTCTGAGGCCAGATTTGAACTCAGTTCCTCCTGACTCCAGGGCTGTCACTCTGTTCACTGTGCCATCTAGCTGCCCCAGGTATCTCCATTTATACATATGGAGAAACTGAGGGCCTGAGAGGGCAAGTGGCTTTTAAATTCCTATAACTAGTATATGTTAGAGCAGTATCTCTAATCCAGGTCATCTGATCCATATTGCAGTATTTTTCCCCCAACTATACTGTGCTGTCCTTTCTCCTGCTGTTCCCCAACTCACAGTCTCTATTTATTCCCTCCTTTCTGTCACCTTCCCTTCCCATTTCTTAATTCAATTCAAGTTAAACAAACATTTATTAATCATCTGACACATGCTGCATTGAGACCTGTGCTCGGTATAGGAGATCTATCAGAAATCAAGACAGTTTCTATTGAAGCTCATCTGAATTTCATTTCTCTATCATGACATAACCGTAGTCTGGTGATGTTTTTGTCTTTTGTGGTCCTATTCTCTGTACCTACTCAGATGCTGAGTTCTTTATTTGGTTGTACAAAGAATTTAAAGCTAGAGGAATTCTTAAAGATCAGCTAATCCTCTGATGTCCCCAGGGGTCCCAGAGACTTTTTTCAGTGGGCCCTTGCCATCAAAACTATTTTCATAATAATACTAAGATGTTTTAGCTTCTAAAATGGTAAACAGAGATAGAAATAATCCACATAAATAAAAGCTCTTGGGTGTCCTTTAATTTTTAAGCATGTAAAGAGTTCCTCAATAATGTTTGAGAGTGTAAAGTGGTCCTGAGATTAAAAAGTTTGAGAATTAGGGTGACTAGGTGGCGGGGTGAATACAGCACCAGCCTTGCAGTCAGGAGAACCTGAGTTCAAATCCAGCCTCAGATGCTTGACACACTTCCTAGCCGTGTGACTTTGGGCAAGTCACTTAATCCCAATTGCCTTCCAAAAAGGAAAAAACCCCTATCACTTAATTAAGGAGGTCAGGGAGGCCCCAAGATGGGAAGGGATGCTTGAGGTTAGGTTCAGCTGAGTGAGGAATGAGTTGGCATTGGAGTCTAGTTCTTTGGGGGTACCATCAGATCACCGTGTTTGCCCAGTCAACCCAACAGGTTTATTTGTGTTTATATTATAAATGTATTAAGTACTTCGCTGAGGCTATGACTGACTGAAGCAATCCCTCCTCCAACAGAGCTCAGAAAAAGGAGCTCACATTGTAGAGAAGAAGAAAATGAGGACATATACAAGTATGTATGAAATTAGCGTAAAGAGAATAAATACAAATAAATCCCTCGTAGTAAGGTAGTTTGTGAGGGAAGGCAGGAGCAGGTGAGGGGATCAGGACACTCCATGGAGAAGGTGTTGCTTGACCATGATCTTGAAGATACAGTGGGATCCCTTGAGGGAGATGTGAGGAGGAAGCATATTCCAGGCAGGGGGCCAACCAGTTCGAAGGTATCGGAACAAGGAGATGGAGTGTCCTATGTGAAGAACAGAGAAAAGACCAATGTAAAAAAGGCAAGGATGTAAAAGCCAAACAGAAGAAATTATATCTCATCCTAGAGGGAAAGAGAAGCCACTGGAGTTTATTTGAATAAGGTCAGATCTGAACCCAAGCCAAACTTTGACAGCATAGAAGATGGTGATGTGAAGGATGAACTGAAGTGGAGAGAGACTGGAATTAGGTTTGTGGTTGTTCAGTCATTTCAGTTGTATCTGACTCTCCATGACCCCATTTGGGGTTTTCTTGGTAGAGATATTGGATTGGTTTGCCATTTCCTTCTCTAGCTCCTTTTACAGATGAGGAAACTGAGACAAACAGGGTTAAGTGACCTGCCCAGGGTCACACCGCTAGTAAGTGTCTGAGACCAGATTTGAGCTCAGGAAGATGAGTCTTCAAATGGTGATGAGAGTCTAAGGTAGTAGATGTGTAAGCAGAGAGAAGGGGTCCTATATGAGAGATATCTCAGAGGTAGAAATGATGATTTTTTAGCAACTGACTGAATTTGTGGAGTGAGGGACAATGAGGAGTCAAGGATGAGACGAAGATCACAAACTTAGGAGGCTGGAATGGTGGTGATGCCTTCTATGGAAGGGGAGAAGTTTGGACAAAGGGAGCATTTGCAGGAAGGATGGTGTATTTGGTGTTGGACATGTTCAATTTGTAAAGTCCTCAGCACATCCAGTTTGAAAGGTCCAGCAGACAGAGGACAATGCTTGGAGAAGAGACCAGGATGGGATTTGTAGACCCAGTAGTCATCAATGTAAAAGATGATAATTAAATCCACAGGAGCTAATTAGGTCCCTGAGAGAGAACAGAGTATGAGGCCTGGGACAGAACCTTGGTGAACACATGCTGAATTTCATTCCTTTGTGCATTTGTAAGCTCCTAGCAGGCTGGGACCACATGTTCTGTGTCTTCTGCATTTCTTACAGCACCTAGGACAGCGACTAACAAACACACAGCAGGAACATTATAATAAACACTGGAAAGACTAGTAGTTTAGGAATTGGGAGAATAGGGGTCGTTATTGCAAACTTAATATGACTTGTCAGTCAAAAACACTAACTCAATTTTAAGCTGCATTATGAGAAACATAGGATCCAGAAGGAGGGTGATATCAGCCCCTTTGTCCTCTGCCCTGGTGAGCCCCTAATCTGGAGCATCAAACAATTGTGGACACCACATTTCGGGAGGAATGTCTTTTTATATCCTCCTATCCTTCTTGTCCAGCTCTGTAATTCAGTGACACTGGGCTGTTCCTCCCACAAGTTACACCATAATCTGCGTTTTCACTGACTGGCTGTCCCCCATGCTGGAACCTCTCTCTTCTTATCTCTGCCTCCTGGTTTTCCTGCTTCCTTTAAATCTCAGCTATAAACCTGTCTTCAGCAAGAATATTTACCTGGTCTCCCTTAATTCTAGTGCCTTCCTTCTGTTGATTATCTCCAATTTGTCACGTATATATACCTAATTTGTACATAATTGCTTGTTGTCTCTACCTTTACTGTGAGCTTCTCGAGGACAGGAACTGTTTTTTACCTGTCTTTGAATACCCAGTGCTTAATACAGTGTTTGGCACATAGAAGGCACTTAATAAATTCTTGTGGACAAGTAGGAGAGAGTCCAAAGAAGAACAAACAGATGAGAAGTCTGAAAACTCACAAAAGATTTGGTTGAAGGAACTGGGAATGTTTCATCCTGTCAAAAGAGCCTTGGGCTGACTGTAAGAGTGGTCTTCAGGCATTTGAAGTGCTGTTGACCTGGATGAGGGATTGGATTTGTTCTGTTTGGGCCCAGAGGGCAGAACTAGGGAGCATAAGTTATAGAGAGACAGTTTTTAATCAGAGTTGTCCAAACCTGGAATTTTCTACTTCTAGAAGTAGTAAGTCTCCCAGGTCTTGGAAGTCGTTAGGCAGAGATTGGGTGACCATCTGTGGGGATACTGTAGAAGAAATACTTTTTCAGTTAGAGGTTGGACTAATGGACCTTTGAGGTCCCTTCTAACCATGAGATTTTGTGATTCTGTGAGCCCCAGCTCTGACACTAAATTGTTACTTTGGGCAATTCACTTCCCTTCTGGGGCTTGGTTTTCCTCAGCTGAAAAATTTTGCCTGCTGGGAAAACCCAGGTTTCCTAACAAAGGAACTGAAAGGAAAATCAGATAAATTGCATTTATTTTGGAATTCCAGTGACTGTAATAATACTAACTTGCATGATATAGCACCTATTTTGTGTCAGGCACCATGCTAAGCATTTTATAAATATCATCTCATTTGATCCTTACAACACCTGGGAGATGAGTGTTATTATTATTCCCATTTTACAGTTGAGGAAACTGAGGCAATCAGAGCTTAAATACTTGGCCAGGGCCACATAGTAAGTATCTAAGGCTGTATTTGAACTCAGGTCTTCCTAACTCCAGGCCCAGTGCTCTATCCATTGTGTCACCTAGCTGCCCCCAAATTGTCTTCCCCACTCCTGAGACCCTCCCTTCACCTCTACTCCCAAATGACCATGTTGGGGTTCAGTGGAGCAGGTTACACTTGTAGCCACAAGACACGCCTTGTGTATTTGCATGTCATGTGGACTGAACAAATCCACTTCTCTTCCCTAAGACTTACTTTTCTTCTGCTGCAAAATGGGGCTAATAACTTTCTCCTTGTAAACTTTGCATGACTGTTGAGAGGAACAAGTAAGGAAATACACGAGATATTTATTATTGTCATTATTATTATTATTTTAGACTTCCTTGGCCTGATGCTTCTTTTACCAGATGCCATAAATACCTTTCCTGAGGGCTTATAATGTTGGAGCAGTGGAAGTGACTTTTTAGAATAAAATTAATGAGAACTAAGTTGTTTGTAAATCCCAGAACATTTTAGAGTTTTATTACCATGTCAAAGCAGAAGATGAAAACAGTTCATTAACATATTAATTATCGCAGTTGAAAGAATCATCATTTCAGGTTCAAAACACGCTAGACAGGAGTCCTTTTAATGAGTTTCCAGCCTTCCACACCAGTAAAATGTCTCTTCCCATCCTAGTTACAGCACAGACTACATTTGGGTCTCTCAACAGGACCATTGATAATCAGAGTGGGAAGGGGCCCTCTACAAGACCATAAGTCCCCTGAGGTCTAGCACTATTTAATAAGAAGAACCTTAGACTTAGAGTGAGGAGATCTGGGTTCTAATTCTACCATGCCACTTATTAGCTATGTAAATCACTCTACCTAATATTTTCACAGGGTTGGATATAAGATTATATATTTGAATTTTTAAAAATCAACTATTAAATTATGAAATGTGGGAGAGATGACTAGACAATATGTGAAAAAGTCAACTGGAATTTATCAAGTGTCTGCTATGTGCCAGGTACCAAGCTAAGCTCTGGGGATACGAGAAAATGTAAAAGACAAGCCCTACTCTCAAGGAGCTCACAGTTTAATGAGGGAGCCGGCATGCAAACAACGACATACAAATAAGATATAGAACAGGATGAATTGGAAGTAATCAACAGAAGGAGCACATTAAGATTAAGGAGGATGAAGAAAGGCTTCCTGTAGAAGATGGGATTTTAGCTGAGATTTAAAGGAAGCCGGGGAAGGGAGTAGGTAAAGATGAGGAGGGAGAGCATTCCAGAAAGGGGCACTAGCTGGTGCAAATGCTTGGAGTTGGGAGATGGAGTATTGTGGTGAGGAAAAGCAGGGCATCCAAGGTTACTCCAACACAGAATATGTGGGAAGGTATAAGAAGACTGGAAAGGTAGGAAGGGGCCAGTTTAGGAACAGCTTTGAATGCCAGAGGATTTATATGTGATCCTTGAAGTGGTAGGAAGTCATTGAAGTATTTTGTTTAATAAGGGGGTGATCTGATTAAATCTGAGCTTTAGGAAGATTACTTTGATATCTGCATCTGGAGAACCCACTAGACTTGAGGCAGGGCAACCAGCCAGCTGGCAATTGCGGTAGTCAGTAGCGAAGTTATGAAGATCTGTATTCAGGTGGTTGTAGTGTCAGAGGAGAGGAGGTGTACAAGAGATTTTACAAAAGTAAAATGAATAGCACTTGACAGCTGGTTGAATATGGAGATTGAAAGAAGGTAAGGAGTTGAGGATGACATTTAGGCTGTGAGCTTGGGTGACTGGGAGGATGTTGGTACCCTTGACAGTAATAGAGGAGTTAGGAAGAGGCTAGAGATGGGGGAAATATAATGAGTTCAGTTTTAGAGTTGTTGGGCTTAAGATGTCTCTAGGACATCCAGTTTGAGGTGTCTAATAATAGGCAGTTGGAAATGGGAGACTACAGATCAAGAGAACAGTTAGGGTTGAACTAGCAAACAGTCATTTGCAAAGAGATGATAACTGGAAACTGAGGGATGAGAAGATCACCAAGTGAAATAATATGGAAAGAGGGCCCAGGACAGAGCCACATGGGACCCCCCATGGTTATCGAGTATAGTTTGGATGAAAATACAACAAAGGAGACAGAAAAGGAGCTATCAGACAGGTTGGAAAAGAACCAAGTGAGAGAGAGACAGAGAAGAGAAAGAAAGAGAGAGACAAGAGAGACAGAGAGAGTACAGGTTTTTAGTATTGCAGCTTCATTATAAGATTTAGCAATATGATGATGCGACCATTGGGTCGCATGTGATCACATGAGCACATGTGATCCTAGGCTTCATTATGAGGCATAATCTCCAGAAAAAAGGGAGCTGATAGCGCCACTGCAATTTACCTTGGTCAGACTCCACCTCTGGAATATTGTGTCTAGCTCTGGGCATCTCATTTTTGGAGGGCCTTTGAAAAACTAGAGCCTAATTGGAGGAGGAAGACTGGGGTGGTGAAGGCATTAGAAATCATGGCATCTCAAGAGCTGATGGAAGGAGATGGGGATATTTAGCTTGGAAAAGAAAAGGCTTAGTAGGGTTGAGGGAGGTAGTGGGAGAAGGACAGGGGAGTCTTTTAGATATTTGAAAATGTGTTATGGAAGAGAGATTAGACTTGTTCTCTTTGGCCCGAGAAGATATAAATTAGGAGCAGTGACAGACTGGAGAGAGTGGTGAACTTAGATTTAGGAAGACCCAAATTCAAATCCTGCCTCACATACCTTTTTAGCTGTGTGGTCCTAGGCAAGTCACTTGATTTCTTCTAGCCCCAGTTTTCTCATCTCTATGATGGGGATAAAAATAGAACCTACCTGATAGGTTGTTATAAGGATCAAATGGTAAAATACCTGTAAAATGTTTTGTAAACCCTAAAGCACTGTCTACATGTTAGCTATTATTATTAGTGACAGCAATTCCCTTGTGTTTACTTATATGTGTGAGATGTGGAGAAGTTACAGGTTGACATTTCTGCTGAATATACGACATATTATCATTTGAAGGTGACCTTTGTTTCTTAGAGCTGTAAGGTCAAGTCCAGCTGTTCTTAACTCTGTGTGTGTGTGTGTGTGATGGACCCCTTTGGGCAGTCTGGTGAAGCCTATGGATCCCTTTCAGAATAATATTTTCAAATACATAAACAAATTCATAATATTACAAAGGTAACCAATTATGTTGAAATACAGTTATCAAAATATATGTTTAAAAAACAAAACTAATTCATGGACCCCAAGTTAAGTGGAACTTCCATGCTCTAGTAGATCCTTTCAAACTAGAAAGGGTTTCCTGACAGTGGCAGAACCCTCACCATTCAAGGACCAGCCTAGCTGCATGTGAAAAGGATTCATCATGAGAAGGCTGGTGGTGACCAAGTGGTGATTTATTTTGGGCCATAGCAACTGATCAAGTGCCATACCCACTGAGAAGGCATGGAGTCTTCATGGCTGCCAATGTACGCATCAGTAAGACTCATAGACTATTACAAACACTCCTGCCTTTGTGGAACCTCCAGTTTCAATTTGGAAGCTGGCAGACTATTACAGAGGCCATCCAACCTAGGGATTCTTAACCTGGGGTTCATGGACTTGGGGAACCTGTAGATAGATTTCAGGGGATCCATGAATTTGGTTGGGAAAGAGATTATGTCTTTATTTTCACTAACTGAAATTTAGCATTTTCTTCAATTATGAATTCAAAACGAACAAATATTATTCTAAGAATGGGTCCCTAGACTTTACTGGCCTGCCAAAGTTGTCCAAGACACACGAAAGATTAAGAACCTCTGATTTAGTCCAACCTTTTTGCATTTTACATTGGGGAGTTAACTGTGGCCTACAGAAGTGAAGCTAGGAAAGGACAGACCTTGGATTTGGAATCAAAGGATCTGACTTGGAAGGGACCTCTGAGGTCATCTAATCCTATCTGTACCTGAACTGGGATCCCTGACAAGTGTTTGTCTAACCTTCTTTTAGAAACCTTCAGTGTTGGGGAATCCACTACCTCCTCCCAAAGCACCCCATTCCATTTTTTATGAGTTCTCCTTGTTGGGAGAGTTTTTCTGCCTCTAGAGTTTTTACTCATTAATTCCTAGCTCACTCTCTGGCCAGAACACTGTCTGAAGGGTCAGGATATTTAGACCGTGAATTCTTGGCTCTGCCCTCATTTTACTTTGGGCCTTCTCCCCCATATATCAGATCAGGAAGTTGGACTTGATGGTCTGAGGCTCCTTTCAGTTATGACAATCTATGGGGCCAGTATTTGAATTTTACATTTCTTTAGCTAGCAGATTCTTCTTTATTTGGAGGCCAGCAGACTTCATTAATAAATGAGAGTGTTTGATGCCTTGCCTAAGCATTTGAGTTTCATAACTCTTGTTTTTCATATGAGGAAGCCCAGTTCCATCAACACCTTCTTAGGGGAAAGGCCATAATCAAGAAGGAAGAGCCTTAGTTAACCTAATTCAGTTCAAATTGAATACCTATTGAATATATGAAACATTGTTAGGCACTGTTGGGGTGGGGTGTGCAAATTACAAAGTTTAGATATGAAACACTCCTGCCTTTCAATTATAGGAGATTATAGCATCATAGATTTATAGAGTTAGAAAGAAAGTTTATTGGTCATTGAATCTAAAACCCTCATGTTATTTTATTTTTTAATTAAAAATGTTATTGAATTAATAAAAAATTGATTTTCTTTCCCTTCCACTCAACTCCCTACTGTCGAAAAAAAGAAAAAAACCACAACCCCAGACTCTTATAACATATGCATTATCAAGCAAAACAAATTCTCTCTTGGTCATGTCCAACAACTATATCTTGTTCTGCACCTGAAAACCATCACTGCTCTGTCAGGAAGTGGGCGGTATGTTTCATCATCAGCTGCTGGAATTGTAGTTGGTCACTGCCTTGATCATGGCTTTCAAAATTGTTTGTGTTTATGGCATTGCATACGTTGTTCTCCTGGTTCTGCTCACTTCACCTCTGCATCAGTTCATACAAATCTCCCAATGTCCCTTTAATTATTTTCCATGGCACAATAGTATTCCATTCCATTCAGATACCATAATTTGTTCAGTCGTTCCTCAACTGGTAGTCACTCCCTTAATTTCCATTTCTTTACTGCTACAAAAAGAACTACTATAACTTGTTTTGTCCATATGAGTCCTTTTCACCTTTCTGTGATCTTTTTGGGGTATTGGCCTGGTAATGATGCTGTTGGTTCAATGTCTCTTTGGGGCATGAATCCAAATCGTTTGCCAGAATGGCCGGACCAGTTCACAGTTCCACCAACAGTGCATTAATGTGCTTCTTTTCCCACAAGCCTGCTGGCATTTGTCATTTTCCCTTTTTGTCGACTTTGCCAATTTGATGGGTGTGAGGTAGAACCTCAGAGTTGCTTTAATTTGCAGTTCTCTAATTATTAGCAGTTTGGTGCATTTCTTTCCCCACAGGGCTATTGATAGCTTGGATTTCTTCCTCTGGAAACTGCTTATTCATATTCTTTGATCATATATTAATTGGTGAAAGACTGTTATTCTTATAAAATTGAATTAGTTCCTCATATATCTTGGAAATAAGATATTTCAGTTTGTCAGAGAAACTTACTGCAAAGATTTTTTTCCCCTCAGTTACTTGTTTACCTTATAATTTTGCTGCATTGGTCTTATCTGTGCAAAGACTTCTTAATTTTATATAATCAAAACTTTGCATTTTATCTAATATAATCCTCTCTATCCCATATTTGGTTATGGACTCCTCCCCATTCATAGATGCAAAAATGTCCTCCTCTCATTTATCCATGATGCCATCCTTTTTGTCTAAGTCATGTACTCATTTGGATCTCATGTTGTTACATGGTAGGGTATGTTGGCCTGTGCCTACTTAGCTCTGCCAGACTGTTTTCTAATTTTCCTGGGAGTTTTATTGAATTGTGACTTCTTACCCCAGGAACTGATTTGGATTTTTCAGACATTCAGTACTATTTATTTGCTTCTGTAACTAATTTGTCTCACTGATCAGTCTATTTCTTAACCAGTATCAAATGATTTTGATGATTACTCTGTTTCAATATAGTTTGAGATTTGATACTGATAAGCCCCCTTCCTTTCCACTTTTTTTCATTATTTTCCTGGAAGTTCTTGACCTTTTGCTCCTCCAGATAAATTTCTTTTTTTTTCTTGCTTTTTGGAGGGGGGAAGGTAGGGTAATTGGGATTAAGTAACTTGCCCAAGGTCACCCGGCTAGTAAGTATTAAGTGTCTGAGGTCAAATTTGAACTCAGGTCCTCTTGATTCCAGGGCTGGTGCTCTATTCACTGTGCCACCTAGCCGCCCCGAGATAAATTCCTTTTCTAAAACTCTGTAAAGTAATCTTGTGATAGTTTGATTGGCATGGCATTTAACCTTACATTACATTAGTACATTAATTTAGGTTGCATTTAAATTTTTTGATATTGTTTTGGCCTACTCATGAGCAATTAATATTTCTCCCAATTATTTAGGTGTGTCTTTATTTACATAAAGAGTAGTTGTATTCCCATAATACCTGTGTGTATCTTGGTGGGTAGACTTGTATTTTATTTATCTTGTACTTATTTTAAATGCAATCCCCTTATGTTTTAGATAAGGAACTAAAGCCAGGAGAGGTTGTGACTTGCCTAGGGTCTCACATTGTCTGAGGCAGGATTTGAATCAAAGCCTTTCAACTCTAAACTCATCACTCTGTTCATTATGATGATGCCATAGACAGAGTGAAGTTAGAAGTAGGAGCCGGCTTAGGGAGACAGATAATAAACTTGAATTTAGACATCTTGAGTTTGAACTGCTGATGGGACATCCAGTTAAAGATCATTGGATCATAAGTTTAGTGATTGAAAGCACCTTAAAGATCATATAACCAATTTCCTTGTTTTACAGATGTTAAGTGACTTGTCCAAAGTCATACAGCAAGTAAGAAGGCAAAACTTGAACACAAGGCATTGGACTCCCAAGTTCAGTTTATCTCACTATACCATTCAACTCCTATAATGCCCTATAGGCAACTGGTAATGCAAGTATGGAGCTCATGAGAGTGATCAGGGCTAGAGAAGTCATCTGTACAGAGATAGTATCTGATGCCAGCTAAATGAAGCTGCTGTTCTTTGATTGTTTCAGTCATATCTGACTTTTTGTGACCCCATTTGGGGTTTTCTTGGCGAAGATGCTGAAGTGGTTTGTGATTTCCTTCTCCAACTCACTTTACACATGAGGAAACTGAGGCAAACAGTTAAGTGATGTGCTTAGGGTTACACAGCTAGCAAGTATCTGAGGCCAGATTTGAACTCAGGAAGATGAGTTCCTGACTCCAAGCCTGGCACCACTTAGCTGTCTCAGATGGAGTAGTAAGATCTAAAGAAGACCCCCCACACTCCTTGCCACCCCCTGAATTGCTTCATAGGATCACAGCATCCTAGATCTACAGTAAAAAAGTAAAAAAGGCACCTTGGAGGATCTCTGTTTCTACCCCTTCATTTTATAGATGAGGAGATTGAGACCCAGGGATATTAGCTGAGTGACTCATCTAAGTTCCCACTGATAATAAACATCAGAAATGGTATCTGAACCCATGTGCTCTGACCCCGGAGCCAGAGCTGTTTCTGCTTTATCTCCTCCAAATGGGGGTACCCAACCAAGCTTGTGTCAGGTGGCAAGGAGACAGTACAATGATAAAAGATAAAGGAGGCCCACCTCTGAGACCTGGTGACTTCTTAAAACAGAAGTGTTGGGAAGGCGAGGTGGCACAGTGAATAGAGCACTGGCTCTGGAGTCAGGAGGACCTGAGTTCAAATCCGGCCTTAGACACTTAACACGTACTAACTGTGTGACCTTGGGCAAGTCACTTAACCCCAATTGCCTTGCCTTTTCCACTCCAAAAAGCAAAAACAAACAAACAAAATAACCCAGAAGTGTAATGTATGAACTTGTTAATTTTTTTCTGCTGTACAACTAACAGTTAGCTGCTCTACCCACCATTGTTAGCCATGCCTTGGATGGAGACTTAGATGACATGTCTGTCTGATCTGGGGATGACATGAAACTGAGAAGAGACTTAACTGAATTCTGTTGGGTGAGAGAAACAAGATTTAAATAGATATGAACTGATGAGTGAGATGGCACAGGGGAAATTCAGAGGACCTGGTTTGAATCTGGCCTCTGCTATTAACTATATGGTTGTGGCAGGCATTTTGCCTGTCCTCCTCATCAGCTTTGTGATGGAAATAATAAAAACAGCTCCACCTGTCTCACTGAGTTTTTGTGAGGATCCCAGGATCATAGGCTTTAAGCTGGGAACAACTTCTTCCTTCATTTCCACTCCCCCATTTTATAGATGAAGAAAGTAAATCAGAAGTTAAGTTGCTTAAGTTGCTGGCTGACCTGGTAGTTAAGTGGCAGGTCCAGGATTTGAACCCTGGTCTTCTCCATGCCAAATCCAGCACAGTCTGCCATTTTGCCCCAAGGAGGGGAGTACATATCAAAGTCAGTAGACATGTCAATTGTGATGATGAAGATAGATTTAGCACAGATTAATATAAAAGTCCAGTAATCTACTTTGGGACAATAGGTTCAATTTTAGATGTGTGATGTGCCAGTCAAAAAAAATAAAAGCAAAACTTTCCTGGAACTGTGATATTTGGATGAGCTCCTCCTTCACTGATACAGATTGTTGCTCACCAACACACACAGACACCTTCCTGTCTTTCACGATTCTGGTCTCTCTTTTTCCATGATTAGAAGATTCACCCACTCACCATGGGGAAGGCTTTCTTTGGTTCTGTTCATTATCTGAGAGTTATGTGCTAATGTACAACTTGTATGGCGCCATTGGAAATACTTCTCATTCTCACTACATGACTGGCCCCCTTCCTGGCAGACTCAATATATCTTCCACAACATTTTTTATTCTATGGTTTGTTTTTTGTTTTCAGGTATTCTCTTTTAAGGGAAGATGATCTAGTTATGGTTAGTAACATAATATAGCATGATCATGTCTGGTTAAAGGATGGAGAGGCTCATTACCAGACGTTACCAACCACCCCAAAACAAGCTCTCTTTTGGACACTACCCGTGGAATTGATAGACTGCATTAATAGAAGCATCACCTCCAAAGCAAAGGGAATATATGTCATCTTCTTCTGCCTTGGTCTTACCACATCTGGAGTAGTAGAAGTAGTGGAGTAGAAAGGCTTGAGTTCAAATTCAGCCTCAGACACTTACTGTGTTAACCTGAGCCAGTCACTTGATTCCTCTTTGCCTCAGTTTCCTCATCTGTAAAAAGGCGATGATAATAGTACATAACCTCCTAGGGCTGTTATGAGGATCAAATGAGATAATAATTGTAAAACACTTAGCACAGTAAGCACTACATAAATGTTGGCTATTATTTATTATTGTTAATATTGTCATTTTACTCAAATGATAGAGGATGTAAACCAGTCTCCCGAGCCCCGAATCCTGCTTTTAATGGTCCAGGGGCTACATTAAAATGGACACGTACAAACTAGATGATACCCAGAGGAGAGTGACAAGGATGGAAAGTGGTCTGGAAATGGGTACATCAAAAGTTGGAAGTTTTAAATGAGGTGGAGAAGCCCCATCAGGCACATGGTCGCCGTCTCCCTTTGGAAAGCTGTCACAGGGAAGAAGACTTAAATATTCTCTGGAGAGTCCCACAAGGAAGGATTAGGGCAAGTGATGGAAGATCCAGGGAGGCAGCCCAAGTAAACCCCAACCTGAGCATGCATCCCTTCTATCAATTCCCAGCCCCCATTTGAACCGATGAGGCACCTAGGTGGCAGAGTGGGTAGAGCATTAGACAAAGAGTGAGGAAGGATCTGAGTTCAAATTCAGCCTCAGAGACTAATCTGGGATCTAGCTGTAGATGTCTTTTGGTATGATTTCCTTATGGAGGCTCTGGAATGGCCTGGGATGGCCATCTCATTTCCCTCATTAGGCTTGCCCTAACAAGTGGACACCCATATGTGACGCTTGATTTGCAGAGAGAAAATTCTCTCTTCTCTGCCAATCTAAATGATATTTGATAAATCATGTTACCTCCGTGTTATTTTCATGTACAAAAATCAGGATAATGATATTGGCACTACCTTTTGGAGCAGTTGGAAGTGAGGGAAGCACTTTGAAGGGTTATGATACTATGGAAATATAAGTATTTTATTATCAGGATGTCACAGTACCTGAAATTCTATCTGAAGACATGCATTTCTTGGTTAATCCTTCCTGTGGAGCCTTCTTTAAGAATGCAAATCCTGTTGGGGGCTAGGAGACTTAAGCCCATCAATCAAGCCACACTAAAATATTTCTGATTTCAGATGTAGGAGGGGTGTGTGTGTGTGTGTGTGTGTGTGTGTGTGTGTGTGTGTGTGTGTGAGAGAGAGAGAGAGAGAGAGAGAGAGAGAGAAAGAGAGAAGAGTGAGAGAGAGAGAGAGAGGAGAGAGAGAGAGGAGAGAGAGGGGAGAGAGAAAGAGAGAGAGAGAGAGAGAGAGAGAGAGAGAGAGAAAGAGAAGGGCCTAGAAATGAGCAGTAAAAGCGGGGTTCAGGTATGAAATGAAATTAGCTATAGTGCCCCAAGGTTAGTCTCAAAGGGGTAAAAGGGATCCGTGTGGATTAAGGGGGTGGAATGGGATTTATAGACTGATATGTGAGACTCAGGACTTAAAAAAATTAGCTCAAGCTATAATAGTACCCACCTCCATCCTTCCTGCCACTGGAGGCAAAGCCAGTTGGATCTGTGTCCCTAAACTAGGGAGTCTTTAATCC
This sequence comes from Pseudochirops corinnae, assembly GCA_028646515.1. Taxonomy (NCBI): domain Eukaryota; kingdom Metazoa; phylum Chordata; class Mammalia; order Diprotodontia; family Pseudocheiridae; genus Pseudochirops; species Pseudochirops corinnae. The sequence continues at coordinate 103,819,411 of CM053588.1, forward strand.
ATGAACTGATTTTATAAAAAATTGATCATTGTATTTCAGTATAATTGATTTCCTTTGAAATCTTACATATTGTAGAACATTCTGATAGGGATCCATAGTTTTCACCACAGTACATAAAACAAAAAGATGTGAAGAATTCCTGCCCTAAATCCATCTTTCCTACAAAATCATCCTTCTGTGGCCTCTCACTCAGGTTTCAAGTCCTTGGAATCATCCCTGACATTTCAGGATCCTTGGGCCCTCCCTTCTCCACACCCCTATCCATGCAGCCCCCAAATCCTATGGATTCTACCTCAGAGACCTCCTTAGCATCCCTTCCTTTCTCCCTGTTTACATAGCCGATCCTCTTGTTCAGGCCCTCATCACATCTCACTGTTGCTATACTGTGTGGGAACTCTTGCATTAGGGAGACAGACAAAAAGTCTTCTAATTGGTCTACTCTGCTTCTGCTCTGTCCAATCCACCTTCCACACAGCTGCCAAATTAATCTTCCTAAGGCCCAGGTCCCTCTTCTGCTCAGAAGTCTCAGTGGTTCTGTATTGCTTCCACATGAGATGTAATACAAAGGCCTCCTCCCCCAGTCCTCAGATTTAAGGCTTTCCAGAGTCTGGTTCACACCTATTTCAGTTTAGTGAAATTCAACTGAACATTTACTAAGAACCTACTGTGTACAGTAACAATAGCTCACATACTTTAAAACTTGTCAGGCAGGCTTGATTCTCACAGCAAGGTATTAGGGATACAAAATCAAAATGAAATAATTCTTCTGGTCAAAGGCCTTGGAGTCTACTTGAGGATACAATATGTACACAGGTAAGTATAGTAAAAGTAAAACCCAGGAGGAAAAAATTACCAAGGTGGATCAGGGAAGGCTTCACAAAGAAGATGGTACCTGGGTTGTTTTGAAGGAAGACAAGGTTTCTGAGAGTTGGAAATGAGAAGGAATGGGAATAACTTGTGACTATACTAGGAGAAAGATGCAGTATCAAGCAGGGGAAAACAGTGATTGGTTCATTTTGACTGAAATATGGTTCCTGAAGGGGAATAATGTGAATGAAGGCTGAAAGGGTAGGTGGGATCCAGATCATGGAAGACATGCAATCTGAGGTTAAGGAACTTATTTTCTTTTTTTTTTTTTTTTTTAAATTTACTCATTTACTTTT
>CM053588.1:103821073-103863724 GCA_028646515.1 Pseudochirops corinnae
ATGGGACCTTTTCCCACTTCTGTACTCTCTTTGGGATATAATCCCAACAGTGGTATTGCTGGGTCAAAGGGTATGCAATTATTTATAGCCCTTTGGGCATAGTAAGGAACTTATTTTCTTTTCACTGAAGGTAGCAGTGAACCTCTGAAGGTTTTTGAGCTAGAAGTTCCTTAAGGAAATTATTTTGGCAACTGTGTATGGTGGACAGGTTGGAGGCAGGGAGACCATTTGGGAAGCTGTTCAATGGTGCAGGCTATAGGTAATAAGAATCTGATTTGACATGCCAGCTCCATGCCTTTGCATAGGCCAGCTCCCTCCTCAGCTGTGCTTTTCAGTTTCCTTCCTTAAGAAACCTTAGCCTCCTTCAGGGCTCTGCTCAGGTGCTGCCTTCTATTCTGAGCCTTTCCTGAGCTCTTCTTCCTTCTCTCTCCTCCCCCTCCCCTACTTATTGCTTTTTCCTTCCTCAGATTATCTTGCATTGACTTGTCCCACTATTGGCCATACATAGTGCATCCTCTTCCCCATCTTCCACTCTGGTAGAAAATACCTATCCTCTTCGGGGGTAGTGACTGAGTTATTTTTGTAACCTCAGTGCCTATCAATAAATATTTGTTACAATGAATTCCTTGGCTGCCTCCTCCAACTTTGACCTCATAGGGTTGCTCAAACGATTTAGAACTGAAACGATCAATGACTACTAGGGAGGGTCCATTTCAAATTCTTCAGTTTGTATTTGAGGAAACTGAACGTCATCCAAAGTGCAGTGATTTGCAGGTCACCCAGTGGCAGAATTAGGATTTGAATCTTTGACCGTAAAAATACAGTTCTCTTTCTATCACTGCATCAAACTCTTTTTCCCCTTCTCCCAGTTCTCTCTCCCTCCCTCTCTCTCTCTCTCTCTCTCTCTGTCTTTCTCTCTCTCCCTCCCTCCCTCTCTCCCTCTTTCTGCCTTCAAAAGGATCCTGGGACCAAGGGAAGTGATTGGTTTCATACATTCATTTGTTCACTCAACATCTCTCAAGCATGCTGTGTTCAGCATTGTACTGAGGGTTGGGGCGTGGGGGGCGGTGTTGATATAGAGATGAATAACTTTAGGTGCTTTTAGAATCTCGGAATGTTAGCTCTTTGAAGAGACCTTAAAACATAGAAGGAATGTCAGAGCCAGAAGGAGACCTCAGTTGTTCTGTAGTGTGTCTAATTCCCTCATTTTACCGAGGAGGACCCCGAGACCCAGAAAGAGGAAGAGATTGAGAGATGGTTTCTCCCTCTCCTCCTTGCCTTTATAGGGGGGTGGGAGTGGGTGGGGAGGTGGGGCCTTTTTCAATGGGGTCCTAGGAACATCGAGTTTTATTCCTGGGGTGGGCAGAAAGTTGATGATTAATTGATGTCCCAGGGCGGTCCTTCCACGTTTTCTGTGCTGCTGGGCGAGACCGAAGCACGCCCCTTGGGGGCAGCTTTTGCGTGGAGATGAAAATCTTATCCAGCTGAAGCCTCTGTCCATTCTGGCTTGGGGATGGAATGAGGGAGAGGCGGGGAGGAGAAACTGCTTCCCCCAGCTCGTTGGCTGGAGAAAGGAGGAGGCTCCAGTTGGGTCTATGGTTTACTCTTCCCTCCGCCCCTTCTGCTTCACCCCCTCCCCCTCCCACCTTTGCCAACCACGACTCGGCTCCTCCTGTTGGGCGCTGTAACCCTACCCCGCCGAACTGGAGCTGGGCGGGCAGCGCGCATCAGCTCTGGAAAGCCGAGCCCTGTCCAGGCCAGGCTAGGCAAGGGACGCAGCCAGCCGGGCTGGCTGGCTCCGCGTGCGCCGACTGCGGCAGAGGGAGGTCTGCGGGCCGGCGCCTTTACTTAGCCTCGCCTTGTGCTCCAGCTCCAGACTGGGGCGCGGGGAGCGCGAGCCGCCTCCGTTTCTGCTGCGCTGTACGAGCCTGGCTGGGCCAGGCCGAGCAAAAGGACGGGACATGCTGGGGCAGGCTCCTAGCTGCGCCAGGTAATTCCCACTGCGGTCAGCCCTCGGGGGCCTCCCGGGGGGGAGGGGAAAAGGCTGGTGCCGTCGCGGGGAACCTCCTGGGGCTCGATGCACTCTGACACTGGAGAGGGGGCTACCACCGCCCTTACACCCCAGCGGTTTAGCCCGGGGGTCTTTGTAGGATGGTAGAAACCTTCAGGCTTTGGAGAATCTCCTTGTTGCTGGGGTTGGTGCGCTGTCCCTCCGGGAGGGACTGGTTGGCTACTTCTCCCTTCCCCCAGCTCCTTGGTATCCTAGGGGTCTTGCAAAATGGGACCCCAGATCCAGCTTTGAGGTCCCTTTATTAACAATCCCCCGGGAATGGAGGGGGTTGAGGAATGACCCCAGATTGGCGGACTCCTTGGGGTTCTCCACTCAGATAGATCAGTTAGCGTGGTAAGCTCTTGGATGGGACGGATTAAAACCTGGCCTGGAGTGAGGTCTGTCCTGAGCCCCGCACAGGTGCCCGTTGCAGTAGTAGTGTGCACAGGTTCAGGGGTGGGGAGAAAGAGCACCCTGGGAAAGGCAAGGGGAAGCCGTGCTTTTGGGGAACTGCTCTTCTGGCCGGAGCCGTTTGCACAAACCACTTCCTTCTCTGGGAGCTGGGGGCCCCTGCGTCCCTGGAGGGGCCCAGACCAGGCATTTTCCCCTTTCAGACTGACTGACCATTGATTCTGTGAGAGCTAAGAGTTTCCTTAGGGGGTGGGAGTGAGATCAGAACTTGGGGTGGTGTTAGTTTCCACCCTCTCTTTTTAAGTGTCCAGCCAAAGAGGAAGAACAATGGATTTTGAGTGTAAGCACCGGGTTTCCAACGCCAGTTTGACTCTTACCTGTCTGGCCTTGTTCAAATTATTTCTCTCTGAATCTCAGTTTCTCCCTGGCAGGATGTGGGGATTAGGCTAAATGATCTTTAAGGTCCTTTTCAACTTTAAAACCAGACTTCCTAGGGCCCCTCTCCCCCAGCAGGCAGTGATGGATATGGGAATAAGACCCAGGTGTCCAATCGTTTAGATTACATGCCTTTCCATGGAGCCAGGCTTGGAGATGGCAATCCTGAAGCATGTTCAAGACTCAGTGACTTCATGTTGAGAGAAAGGTTGAGAATGCTGATGTTTATTTTACTGGGGGTGGGGGGTGGAGAAGATGTTGGTTGTGGTGAGGTCCTGGTGCCGGTGAACTGGCCTTCTTTGGCTCTGAGCTGACAGGTTTTACAGCTTCATTAATTCATATATTGAACAAAAGTTTCCCTAGAGAGTAAGTCCTTTTGCTTCTCTGGGCTTGTTATTTCATCTGTAAAATGGAGTTGAGACTTCATCTTTTCTTGCATCCTGATCTCCTTTAGGCACCTTGTGAAGCCCATGGATCCCTTCTCAGCATCATATTTTTAAATGCATAAAACAAGATATGTTGGGTCATATATGAAATCAATTATATTGGAATACAGTTATCAAAATAGACATATATTTTTAAAACTGCCAAGGTCTTGGTCCCCAGGTTAAGAAACCCCTCAGACCACTTGATCTTTAAATTCTCTCCCAGCTTGAAAAGTGTTTGTTCCAGAACTAACATTCCATATTCTAAGATCTCTTCTAACTTGAATATTTTGTATTGTGGAGGGATGGCAAAAGAGAAGAGGAAAGGTCTGGTCTAGGTGAGCTTGGTGAAGCTGCCATGTTCGGCTTGGGAATGAGACCCAATACTTCTTGTTTCTTGCCCTCAGGGAGCTTACCAGTTAAAAGGTCTGCCTAGTGAGTGATTGCTGAGAACTACTGGGCTAGATATGGGGATGGACAGACAGAAGACTGAGAAGAGGAAAAGACTTGGGACATTTCTAAAATTCTTTTCTTCCTCTTTTATTATCCTGGTCTAGAAATATGGAAGCTCTGATTTTTTTCCCCACTTGATGGCTATAGACCATCAGGGGTCTCCTCCCCTTCCCTTCTAGTTCCTTTGTCCAGTTTCTCTTTCCTTTCTATCTGACCTCTTCATTTTCATTCTCTCTAGTCACCCATTCGCTCCTCCTTTCCTCTTTCCCTTTTCCCTTCCCATCTCTTCCTTTTTTCTCTCCTTCATCCATCTTTCCCACCCCCACTTTCTCTCTTCTTTTTTTTTTTTTACCTTTTATTGCTCTTCTCTATCTCTCTTCTTTATCCTTGCTTTTTCTTCTTGCATTCCTCCCATTTTATCTCTTATTCCTTCTCCTCCCTTTACCTCTTCCCTCTCTTCTCTTTTTTGTACCCCTTATTCTCTCTCCGTTCATTCTCCTCTTTTTTCTCTTCCTTCTCCTTCTTACTCATTCCCCCTTTCAGCCTCTCTTTGCCTGCCTCCTTTCACTTTCTTCTCCTCTCACCATTCTTTTTCCTCTTTTCCCCCTTGTCCTCTATTACCCACCCCCATTTCTGCTAACTGCTGAACTCCCTGGTTCTTTAGAAGCCACCCTAGATGACTAGTTCCTCTTGAAATTTCTGCCTAGGCTTCCCTCTTAACCAGAAACTTTCTCTTTGTAGAGACTTTTGGGATTGTGCCTGGGGAACTTTGTGTCTACCCAGCCTCAGCACTTCCCACCCCCCAATATCCCTGTTTGCCTGTTCATTGCCTTCTCTTCCTCACTGAACACTTGCTACCTTTCACCTCACCCCGGTGCAGTGAAAGAACACTGGGTTTGGAGGCAAAGGGTGTGGGTTCAAATCCTGCTCTGTCTTTTTTTCCCGCAAAAGAGACCTATTCATAATTTAAAAAAAAAAATCAAACTTTACTACTATTTTTCAATTATCAAGCATTTATTTTTCCTCTCTAGTTCCCCATCCACTGGAAAGAAAAAGAAAAAGAAAACCCTTATAATAAATTTTCATAGCTAAAGTGAAACAACTTGCTCTGTCTACTTTTTCTGGTGTGTAATCTTATTGGCAAATTTCTTCTTTATAGCCTCACTACAAAAAGAAGCAGTTGGGACTGTATGGTATTCAGATAGCTTTCACCTCTGACTTTGTCTATTATAAGGCCCCCTCTGGCTCTAAATCCTATAATTCCTAGGCTTGATCCTGTTTTGAGAGAACCAGCAGAGAGGTGAGTGATGGGTATAGGAAATGAGTGCTAGGAAGCCAGTGAGCAATCTGAATCTGCAGTGAGCCTTTAGGGGCTGGCTGGTTTGGACAGAGGCCCAGGTTCCCAGTTCTAAGTTCCTCAAGGACTTTCAGTTCCAAAGGTCATTCATAGGGAGACTTGCTGTTGGTGATCTGGGGCAGGATTAGGTGGCATTTGGGATAGGAATGCCCAGAAGCCTGTAGGAACCTTGGAAGGTTGTTTTCTATGGCGAGGTGGCCTGTCTTTTCTCAGACCAGGTAGATTACCACCTGCAATCTCTCTACTGCTTTCACCTTTCTCACCCCCTTCCCAACTCCCAACCCACAAGCAAGTGATATTGAGGTGGGAGGCCTGGGTTCCATTTTTGGCTCAGTCACAATGTAGTGTGTGAGAGAGATGTGTGAGCCAGAGCCAGAAAGGATACAGGAGGCCAACTTAATGCCTGACATTGGGTAAGTCACCCTGGGCCTCATTCAATTCAACAAACATAATTGCTGTTATTAACAATAATCATAACAATAATAATCGTGATTCCAGTTACCTTTTTTCAGCTAACAGAAATCCTCCTCTTCCTCTCCCACTCCCCATTGAGAAAGAAAGCAGAGCCAAAGCACTATTGCCAACACGTATAGATAAGCAAGACAAATTCCCTCATTGGCTCCACAGGCCCTTTGTGCTTATCACCTCTGCCAGGGAGTGGAGAGTGTCATTGTGTGAGGCCTCTGGAAGTACGGTGGTCACTGCCTTCATTGATCAGAGTTTCTAGGCCTTTCAGAGCTGTTTGTCTTTCTGTTTGTCTGGTTTCTATATAAGTTGTCCTCCTGGTTCTGTTCATTTCCCTCTGCTTGAGCTGAGGGCCCTTTAGATGTGTGCCTGGGCGTCTCTCCCTTATCTGATTTCATGGCAGTTTGTACTTAAGGTGTCCTAGTACCAAGAACTACAAGAGACCAACCTCTTATTTTATAGGAAACTGAGGCCACTGTTCCCCCCGTGGTTAGAATTCCTACTCGTTGTACCCCCTACATGACCTCGCTGGGGACACCTTCAGGGTTTCGGTGTTTAATAAGGATTTGTTGAATTGCATAGATGATTCGACAGCTGATGGATTTTTTAAGAAAGAAAATCAAACAAATAGCTCAAGAATGGGAGGGTCATCTCAACACTCAGGCCAAGCCCCCTTTCCCAATGAGTCATTTGACTCCAGGACACTTTTCAATTCCTTTGGTATTAGCAGCTGTGGAATGAGCCTGGGAAAGTTTGGCTCTGGGGGTACACACTGCCCGTGGGCTTTAGGCCAGAACCTTGACCATTGCTGAATTTAGCTGGGATTGAGTCTAAAAAGGGACACTTATCTGGGGTTAGTAGGATGAAAAGAGCTCTGTGCTGGGAGGTGGGAGAACCACTCCTTGTATTTTCTACTTAACTAAGTTCAGTGACCCTGGGCAGGTCTCTTTCCCCCCCTCTCTTTACAAATTCATTTTCCTAATCAGCCAAACAAGGAGTATAGATTGTATGTATTCCAAGATCTTTCAGCTTTAGCATCCTATATAGTTCCTCATTTCTGTGGTCCCTTTCCACCTCTAGCATTCTGCATTAAGGTCTCTTACAACCCCGATGTTTCCTGTTGCAACATTCTTTGTGCCTCTGACATTCTGCATTCTATCATGTAAAGTCCCTCCCAGCTCTGACATAATGTGTTCTAAGGTCCTTTCTACCTCTGACAATCTGTGTTCTAAGGTACCTTCTAGATCTGACATTATATTCTAAGGCCCCTCCCAGCTCTGACATTCTGTAACCTAAGGTCCCTCCCAACCCCCAGCATTCTGTATTCTAAGGCCTCTCCCAGCTCTGATAGTCTGTGTTCTAAGGTACTTCCCAGTCCTCAGCATTCTGTGTTCTAAGGCCTCTTTCAGCTCTGATGTTTTGTGGTCTAAGGCCCTGTCCAGCTCTTAATAGCCTAAGATTCTGATTGCTTACCCACAATTTGCATTGATGACATGGGGAAAAGCCAGTTGGTCGGCCTCGGTGCCCTGGCCAGACACACGATCCTTAACTTGGAAGAGAAGCAGGGTTGCAATTGCAGCATGTTAACTTCTCCTCCTGGCTTGGGGCCATTTGGATGGCTCAGTGCTGAGCTGAGCTGAGCTCCCTCTGTGACTCACCACATCGCAGAATTGTGTGACATAGGCAGATTTTTCTTCTCTACCCCCTTACTCCCCCACCTCTCTTTCTTAAAGTCAACTTCAGGCTGGCAGGATCATGAAGTTGGGTCCAGCGTGCATGTCCGACTGCAAGGGTGGGCCCTCCCTAGCTAGGCAGGCAGGAAAGACAGAGGCAGTTCAGGTGAGTGACTGGGAAGTGCAGAGGATGGGGACGTACCAGAATCCTGGGATTGAGGTCTGGAAGGGGCTGTGTGCTCATCTAGTCTAGGAGTTCTTAGCCTGGGGCTCACAGAGCCATTGGTTTTAGGGGCTCCAAGAACTTGGAGAAGAAAAAATTAATTTTGACTTTTATGGCCTCTAATTGAAATTTAGCATTTCCTTTAATTATTTTGGAACTTTTTTTTTCCCGAGAAAAGGTGTCCATAGGCATCATCAAACTTCCAGAGGGCTCCATGAGACTCAAAAAAGTTAAGAATTGTTGGTCTCCTCCAGACTCCTCATTTTGCAGGTGAGGAAACAGAGTCCCAGAGAGATATCAGTTCAAGGCCACGCAATAAGTCACAGAGTAGAGATTCGAACTCAGGGCCTCTGACTGGCTTTAAAGCCAGATGACCTGGGGAGTCCTCACGCTTCTCTTCCAGCAGCTGGCTTCCAAGTTCCCTTTTGTCACTTTGGGCAAGTTGTTTGGCCATTTGAAGTCACAAGTTTCCTCATCTGCAAAATAAGAATCGTCGTCTATGCTCTACATGTGAAGCAGCTTGTATACGGTAGAAAAAAATATTGAATTTGGGCCTAAAAGCCCCGGATTCAAGTTGAAGCTTTGACATTTCTTAGCTCTCTCACTTTCAGCAAAGTCATGTCCCTTCTCTTGTGCTCTGTTCTCTCATCTATAAATAGAGGAATTTGGGCCAGATGATCTCTGGGATCACTTTGAAGCCTTCAGTTCAGTGAATGGTGTGAGAAGGCATTGAGGAGGGTAGGGTGATACCAGATCACCATGAGTCCTTTGAGGGGAGGGCCAGGATCAACCTTGTAGGCAATGGGAATGTTGGGAAGCTTTTGAGTTGTAGATGAACATAGGCTTGTACATCAGGAGGATTAACTTGGCAGTGTGTATAAAGGAGAGAGAATATGGAGGCCTTTGCAATGACCCAGGCTAGTGGAAATAAAGGTATGTACTAGGACAGTGATATCAGACCAGAAGACCAAGGGCAGCCAAGTCAAAAATGAAGTGCTTTCTAGTGCCTAGCACTCAATCACCCTTTCTTAAAGAAGCATTTCCTGGTCTTTTTTTTAACTATAGTGCCTTTGCTCTGGGATCACCTCTGATTCTTCCTGTCTCTAGCTTGTTTGCACATGGCCGTTTCCATGTTTTCTCCCCTATTAGACTATGAGCTTCTTGAGAACAAGGTATGGCTTTTGCCTACTATGCCTGGCACATAGTATGCACTTAATAAATACTTATTGACTTAACTCATACATTACTACCAACAGCTTAGATCTGAGAAGTACCCTAAAAGCCAAAAGAGCACATACATGACTGAAAATGGGGGCAGTTAGGTGACCCAATAGATAAGAGTGCTGGACCTGAAGTCGGGAAGACTCATTTTCCTGGGTTCAAATCCAGCCTTGGACACATCTTAGCAGTGTGACCCTGGGTAAGTCATTTAACCCTGTTTGCTTCAGTTTCCTCACCTGTAAAATGATCTGGAGAAGGAAATGGCAAACCACTCCATTATTATTGCCAAGAAGACCCCAAATGGGGTCACAGGGTCAGACCGGACTGAAAGAACTGAGCAATATGAATGAAAAAGAAGATTGGCTGGTCACATGGCAAGAATGAAAGATGGACATCTTGAGTATTGCCTTTGTCTCTCCACAAAGGAGCTAAAATATTAGGTAGCCTCTAGCTAGTTTTAGCGTCTGTTTTAAGGTTTTATGGCGAGAAGAGTGGCACAGGATGAGATGCTGTCGGTGGGTTGCCATATGGGTGGGTTTCTCTATCAGAGGGAGAAATCATCCTCTGGATTACAGCAGCAACTATTTTTCATAGGTCTAGAGAGTTCCCCAGGCTCACTTGCAATTTTTCAGAACTCAATGCTGGAAGAAACCACAGAAGGCATCTAGGCCAGCCAGGTCCTGAACAGGAATTCCCTTTTGAGTATCCTTAATAAGTAGTTATTTAGTTTCCAGTGCTGGGAAGCACACTGCCTTCCAGGGCAACCCATTCTATTTTTGGATACTTCTAATTCTTACCAAGTATTTATTTGAATAAATATTTTAAAATACCATGAGAAACTGGGAGAAGAAGAGTTACTTTCTGCTGGGTAAATCAAGGAAGATTTCAGGAAGGAGGTGCCACTTTACTTGGGACTTGTAAGAAAGGAGTGATTATAGCAGATAAAGATGAAGAAGAGACCAAATACGTTTCCAGCCTAGGGATAGAAGAAAGAGGACTGAATGAGAACAGGAGACAACTGTTTGATGAGACAAAGTAGAGCTTGTACAAGCAAATGTAGAATGCAATATGGTTGGGGAAAGAGTGTGGCACCATATTGGTTTCTTGCTGTGGCCAGACTTGCACACCCATTGTGTGTAAGAACCTGTATTATAGACTGAGAGGTATCAGACTTGAAAAAGACGTTGACCTTTGTCCTTGGAGACCTCACTGTCTAGTAGGAAGGATGACAGGTAGACATCATTCTAGTATAAGGCAGGCTAGAATAATAACCCCAGGAGTGTTTCCTAGAGATAAGAGACAGCTCACCCAGATGGGAAATCAGGAGAGGCTTTCTGGAGAAGGTACCATGGGCCCTGAAGGACAGATAGGATTTCTACAAGTAGAGAGAGTGGTGTACATTTCAGGTGGAAAGATCAGGGTGAGTAAAAGCAGACACACCATGGGCATTTCAAGAATGGTGAAGAGTTCTTTTTCTATTGTTATTGGGTGAAGGCCACTTTTCCAGCTAACTCAACCCTCAACACCATTGCCTGAGTCATTTGGAAAGAGTTACTCTTTGGTGTCAGAGTTCCTGGGTCCAAATTGCACCTCTGACATTTACGACCCTCATTTGTAAAATGAGACCTAAATGGTCTCTTCCAGCTTTGAGTCTGTGATCATACTATGGTCTTCCTTACACACCACTCTGATCATGTCATTTCCCCTGCTAAAACACCTTTAGGGTTCCCTATTGCCTCTTGAATAAAGTTGAGGCCTTCGATGATAATTACTTACATCTATCTATCATTCAATATGTCAATTCTACTGATCCAACTAGACTCTAAGGTCTGTATGGGCAGTGAAGTAGATTTCCTCCTTGTGTTCTTAGAGTACCCAGCTGGGCCATTTGCAATTTGAGAATAGGTTTCAGGTAGCAGGGATTTTTTTAGGGCTCATTGCTCTAGTCCTCTTGGTTTGCAGATGTGGAAACTGAGGCCCAGAAGGAAGAGGCAAGCTTAAGGGTAGAATACACCTTCCTTAGGAAGTCATGGATTCTCCTTCATTGAGATTTTCAGGAAATGGTTAGATGTCCATTTATTGAATATGAAGGTTGGGCTAGATACCTACTCAAGGTTCCTTCCAACTCTCAGATTCTGTGAATCTGTGATTCTGTCTGGCCTCAAAAGTACTCACTCCCTTTGGTATATTCAAAGTTCAACCAAACTGGCCTACTCTTTATCACCCATTCTCATTCAGGGGGTCATGAAGGTGTTTTCTTTTTCAATTTTGAAGATTGTATATGTATATGTGTACGTGTATGTGTATGTGTATATGTATGCATATGTGTATGTATATGTACATATATATACACACGCATATATTTGTAATTTTGTATATTCATTTTGGCAGCTAAATGGCACAGTTGATAGAGTGCTACATCTGGAGTCAAGAAGATTCATTTTCCTGAGTTCAAATCTGACCTCAGACAATGACTATTTGTGTGACCCTGGACAAGTCACTTAACTCTATTTGCCTCAGTTTCCTCATCTGTAAAACTATCTGGAGAAGGACATGGCAAACCACCCCAGTATCTTTGCCAAGAAAACCCCAAATGGGGATACAACCGAAATGACTGAATAATAATAATTCATTTAAAAGCATGATTCTGAGAAGGGGTCTAGGCTATACCAGACTGCTACCAAAGGGGCCCAGGACCCCTAAAAGATTAAGAAAGCCTGTTGTAGAGGGGACATTCTTGCTTATAGAGTACAGACCACTGCATCATAGGCTTAGAGGCATTATAATCCAGCTTCTTCATTTTATAGATGAGGAACTGAGGCCTTGAGGGGTTAGGTGACTTTATCATATTCACAAGTGTCAGAGGCTGTATTTAAGTCCAGATTTTTCTGATTCTCAAGTCTGGTTTTCCAGCTACAATAGCATGCTGCCTTGGTCTGTACAGTATGAACTCTGAGGTCCTGTTCAATACAGAGATTCTGTGTATTTTTTTTAAAAAAAATGTGAGTCTTCTCATTTCCCCCAGTTTCTGCTTATTGATGTCCCTCCCTTCCTTTAAAGCCCAGCTTAGGTGCTGCCTTCTCAGTGAAACTTTCCCTGGCCTCATTCTGTCAATCTCTCAGCCCTTCTCCAACCTGGGATCAGAGGTTTTGGAACTATTGTTGTTCAGTTGTTTTCAGTCATGTCTAACTCTTTGTGACCTCATTTGGGGTTTTCTTGGCAAAGATACTGGAGAGATTTGCCATTTCCTTCCCTGACTCATTTTACAGATGGGGAAACTGAGGCAAACAGGATTAAAGGACATGCCCAAGGTCACACAGCTGAGTGTCTGAGGCCAGTTTTGAACTCAAGAAGATGAGTCTTCCTGATTCCAGGCCTGGTGCTCTATCCACTGTGCCAACCCCAAAATTTTATAGAGGAGCTCCAGAGAAGAGAAGGGACTTGGCTGAGATCACCCACTTGGTGACTAATAGATCTGGGATTCAGCATAGGTTTTCTGCCTCGACATGTAGCTGTCTGAGAAGCTATATCATATCATGTTATTAACTCATATTTGCAGTGTCCAACAAAGGGCTTTGTGCACAGTTGAGTCCTGATGTTTGTTGAATGACTGAATGGAAAACTGGGCCAGTGAGCTTTCTCTCTCTCCCTTTCTGACTTATAAATTTTCTAAGTGCAGGAGTTGCCTCCTATTCACCTTTCTTTTCCAGTGCTGCATTGGGAGCATCACTTTCACACAATAACTCAGCAAGATCCTTGTTGAATTAAGTTAAAACTCGGGCTGCAGTTGGGAGAGGCTTTTCATCACTAAAGCTAAAAACCTGAAAATAACTTCAGCTTAGGCTGATTTAGGAGAGGTGTGGTGTTCAGTTCTGGGTGACATGTTTTTGGAAGAATGTTGTTAAACTGAGGCATGTCCACATAAGGATCAACTGAAGGAGAACTGAAGATGGGGCCATACCAAGAACTATTGAATTAACTGCGGGGTTTTAGAGTTAGGGGAGATAAGGTAGTTGCGTTTGATGCATTGTTAAGAGGGAAGAGAATTTAAATGATGTCTTTGGTCCTAAAGGGCAGAATTAGGACCAATTAAAGCATGAAGTAGAGTTTCTTTTCTTCCTATCCCACAGTGGAATGTGTTGCCTCTTTAGGTGGTGAGTTCCCTGTTACTGAAAGTGTTCAGATAGGATGCTCTCTGTTATGAATTCCCTAGGGAAGATTCTACTTTTGCGAATTACCATCATTAGGAAGTTTTTACTTACATTGAATTTAAAACTTCCTATCTTCAGCTGTTGTTTTCTGTTCTGCCGTGTAGGGCAACAGAAATGAAGTCTTACCCTTCCTCCTCTTAAATATTTGAAGACAGCAGTCATATCCTTCCTCTACCTTCTTTTCTCCAGGCTTAACATCCCCAGTTCCTTCATCCCATCTTTGCTTGGTGTGGTCTCAAGGTCATTTTCTTCTCTGGATGTTCTTTCTCCAGCTGCCTGTCTACAAACACAGGCCTCTGGGTGTGGTCTGACCAGGGCAGAATGTAACAGGACTATCCTTTCCCATGCATAGGGTGCTGGGCTTTTCTTCAAACACTCTTAGATGATATTAGCTTTTTCGGCTGCCACCCCATACCGTTGACTCATTTTGAACATGTAGGCCACTCAAACCTCCAGATATTTTTAATGCGAAAAATGCTACTCACGCCTCCCCCGCCATGTAGTACTTGTGAAATTGAATTTTTGAACCTACATGTGTATCTAAAAGCTTCCCATTACATTTCATCTTATTAACTTGTGCCCATTGTTCTAGCTTGAGACTTTTTGGGTCCCAACTCTGTTATCTAATATATTGGGCATTGAACTTGGTCACTTAAGGTAGTTGCTGTGAGGATGAGGAAGGATGGTGTTAACTATTCCTCCCTGCTTTGTTCCTAAGATACTCTTGTCATCCATGCTTTTGCCCAAGTCACCCATAAAATTGTGAAGCAGCTTGGAGCCTGGGCTTGTCTGGTTTTTCTTCCTCCTTCCTGCTGTTCTTAACATTTCTTCTGTTCATCTTCCTCTTCCTTCTCCTTCTTTTATTCCTGATCTTATTTGTTCCTTTCCTCCAGATCCTTCCCTTTTCCTCCCTGTCTCCGTGCTCCTCCTCTCTTCTTCCATTCTTTTCCTATCTTCTTCTTTTCTCTGCCTTTTCTTCCTCTGCCACCTCTTCTGATTCTTCTCCCCCTCCCCCCCCTTTTTTTTTTCTCTTCCTTCTTCCATGAATTTGGAGTCAAAAGGTCTGTGTTTAAATCTTGGAACTGCTGAGATTCAAGCCCAAGTCTTCCAGCACTTGCCTAAAGATTCAAACTTCAGTGTAACATCCTCATTTCCCAAGGCCTTTCCCAGAGACATCAATACCATATGTTTTCCATAAGACTGATGCCCTTTTTATAGTCACAGAATCTCAGAGTTAAAAGGACCTCAGAAGCCATCTGGTTCAGTCCATACTCACTGACCAACAATCCCTTCTAAACATTTCCAAGTGAAGTTGAAGACTTCCATTGGGTAAAACCATCCACCTCCTTAGGCAGCCCACTCTATTTTGGGAAAGTTTCTTTAGATTTTTCAAAGTGCTTTCATATCCAGTATTATATATTATCCTGAGGATAATCATGTGAGCTGAGAAGCTATTTCCGCTTTACAGAAAAAGAAACTGAGGCTAAATTGAGAAAGTGCTCAAGAAACAGACATATTAGGCTTGGAAGGAACCTTAGGGATCAGCTATTTGCCCTTCATTTTACTAAGGGGGAAACAGACAAGAGAGAAGTGACCTGCTAAGGATCACACAGCTGGAACTGCTTGATCCAGAACACCAGCTCGGTGTTCTGTTTACTGAACTGAGTGGCCCAAGGTCATCCATTGAGTTAAGGGAAAATCCAGGATGAGAACTCAGCTCAATGCTAGTATTTTTTGTGTACTAGCCTAGAAAAATATAACAGTGAGCTCTCCCTGTGGACATGATTCATGCTTCTGGTAGGGGTTGGACTTGACCCCTGGTCCTTTTTGACTCAGGTCCTATGAGTCGATAAAAAGGTATGAAGTTTCCCTTTTCTCCCCCTCTTCACTCCTTCCAGCCTCTAAGAAATATCTTTTGTGGTGTTCCAGTAATAACCAGGGGCAAGGACCAAAGGCTTTTGTAGCAGGCCATGGGCCAAACAGGTATCAGGAAAAAAAAAAACCCAAAACCAACCACCCCAACAAATACCAAACTGCAGCATTCCATTGGGCCAATAAGCCTCTGTAAACCTCCAGGCCCTGCCTTAAAATGAATAAAAACAGTAACAGCAGCTGCAGAAGCAAATGCTTGTTTCTTTATGGCACTTTAAGATTTTCCAAGTGTTTTCCTTTGCAGTAATCTTGTGAGGTAGGTAATAAGGAATTATTATCCCCCATTTTATAGATGAATATCAGAGATATGGCAGAGTTGTTTCTTTTTTCTTCTAAAGTCGGATAGCTTGTAATTGTCAGAGCTGAGATTCTAATCCTATACTGCTACTCATCTCTAGAGTCATAGATTTATAGCTCTGGTGCTGGACAGGACCTCTGAGGTCATCTAGTAAACCTTCCTCATTTTATAGATAAGGGCTAGGGAAGTGAAGTGACATACAGCTGAGCAATATGTAAACTCCTTTCTGTTACCATTCAGTAATTGCAAGAGGTTTATCATCCCTGAGTTTTGTGATAATCTTTTCAGGTCCTTAATGTCTTTCTTGTTAGATTATCTAATTCTGAAGGGAATCCGTTGAGGTCTACCACTATTATAACTTTATAGCATATAAAAGTATTACAGCATAAATATTAAGGTAATATATATAAAGAGTTTAAATACAGAGTAATTTGAGAGGGAAGGTACTAACATTTCAGGTCATCATGAAAGGTTCCATGTAGAAGATGGTACTTTACCTTAAAGGAAGAGAGGGACTCTATAAGGCAGAAATAAGGAGGGGCTGCTTTCCAGTCTTGGGGAATGGCTGGTGCAAAGGCATGAAGGCTAGCAATAGAGTGTTATAAATGAGGAATAAAGAAGGCCAGTTGTAGGCACCAGGGAAGGAACCAGTTGATATAGATTGAAGACTTGAGAGACAGGATAATTGAAATTGAAACCTGCTGGAGAAGACTGGAGGGAATAGGATCAAGTACACATGTAGAAGGACTGGCCTTGGCAATAAAAAGGGCCACTTCTATTTTAGAGATGGGGGAAGGGAGTCAAGAGTAGGATTTTGAGATGAAGAGAATGGGTTAAGAAGGAGTTTTTGTCAAGTGACCAATTTTTTTCCAGTAAAGTAGGATGGAAAACTCTCAGCTTGGGAGGTGGGGAGGTGTTGGGTGGGTATGAGGAGGAGGTCTGGGAGTCCTTTAGAAGTGAAGAGCCTTGGAACAGCTTCTGTGGAAAGTAGAAGAGGATCATAGATTTAAAGCTGAAAGGTGCCTCAGAGACCATCTAGTCCAGTGGTATCAAACTCAAACAGAAACATATCCCTGTGGGCTGCTTAATGACGTAGAAAATCACAAATTAACATTATCTATTTTGTACTGCATTTTTATTTGTTTTATGAAACATTTCCTAGTTACATTTTAATCTAGTTGGCCCATACTTAGGAACTGGGCAGGCTACATTTAGCTTTCCAGCCATGAGTTTGACACCTGACCTAACTCAAGCATCCTTTTCTTCCTTCCTCCTTTTATAGCTGAGGAAACTAAGACCCAGAGAGGGTTAAATGCTTTGTCCAAGGCCACACAGGAGTTAAATGGCAAAGCCAGGATTTGAATTTGGGTCTTCAGAATCCATTTCCCATTTTATTTTCAACCACACAACACCATTTTTGAACTTAAGATTCAGGCATACTGTACCTTGGCTCCTTAGAATCAATTTCATTATCTTAATAACTTCTGAAAGTCAAGAAATTCTTCTTTCTAAATAGGGATCAATATGATGTCGAAAGGCCTGAACTGGGAGGCAGGAGATCCGCATTTTCATTTTGAATCCCTGCTCAGACACTGACTCACTGCATGACCTTGGGTAACTTTTCCTTCTGGACTCAGTTTCTTCAATTGTAAAATAGCAGCTTGGATTAAATGACTCCAGAGGTCCTCTTAAGTCTGACGTTTTATATTTTAAGATCAGTTGCTACTCAAATATTGTATATGGCAGCATTCTATGTTGATGGTCCCTTTCAGAAGTTACTGTAGTCTTTGTTCTTATAGTCTGTGTTCCGAGGTCCCTCTCATCTCTTAATATATTTTCTAAGCTCCTTTCAGGTCTGCCTTTATTTGTTTTAATATTCTACATTCTAAAGCCCCTTCTTTCGCCAATAGTTTGTGTTCTGAGCTCCCTTTCAGCTCTGACAGATTTTAATTCTGTGACTCTTTGTCTATTCCCATGGTTTTAAGCCCTTGACCCCTTACTCTGTTCTCAATGGAAAACAGCTGGTTATCCTCCTTTGTGTAATAACTGGAAGACACTTATTAAGTTACCGTTCTGCCTTCTTATTTCTCAGATGCAATTTTGCCCAGGTTTTTATGAATGTTTGTTTTACACATAGTACTGCTACTCCATAGATGGGGAGGTTGTTGTATTTGGCCCCAAAGGCTTGTCCATTAGAGCGCAGAGCTACAAAGGTTCAGTTTGGATGCTCAGTGGAATCACATTGGAGGATATCAGAGCTTAGAGGGAAACTCACTGGTCTTTTTGTCCACCCTCCTCCTTTTAGTAGAGGAAGAAACTGAGGTCCGCAGAAAGGAAGTAATTCACTCGAGGTCACAGTGAGTTTCTTTCTACAAAATTTAGTATTTCCCCATTGCCTAGAGGTTCAATTCCTTACCCTGGCATCCAAGTTCCACCTTTCCCCTACAAACCCACCTTTCCAGCCTTATCTTCCATTATTCCCCATCATGTATCTCATGATTCAGCCAAACTTAACCGCTGAATATTCCACCAATGTGTCTCCTGCTACACTGCTATCATGCCTTTGATCATCGTGTTTATCATGTATGGAATTCCTGTCTGTTCACGTGTCTGTTGAAATCCTACCCATCTTTCAAGGCCCAGTAGGAAACCTTTGTTTTCACCTAAGTCAGTAATGATTCTGTTGGTCTCTAGAGCCCTTGTAGCCAGGTTTTGCCAATACTTCTTTTATACACTTATACTATAACATATTATAGTTATTTGTATATGTGTTTGTTTTATTAAAAACCCCATGATGACCATGACTTATTTGCCTTTCTCTTTCTTTGTTAGTGTCACTTACATTTTGTCATCTAAGGTCCCCTCCAATTTTGTCATTCATTCTGTGATTCCTACCAATTCTTTGAGAGAGATATATATATACATGCACACACATACACATATGTATATGCACATATACACACATGCATATATGTATAGGCACAAGGCACATATATGTACATGTGTATATACACACATGTGCATGTATAAATAATATTTTATTTTTTCCCAAATTACATGTTAAAACAATTTTTAAATATTTAAAAAAAGTTTTTGAGTTCCAAATTCTATCCTTCTCTTTTTGAGATGATAAACAATCCAATATAGTTTATACATGTGCAATCATGTAAAACATTTCTGCATTAGTCATTTTGTATGAGAAGATTTGAAACAAAAAGAATGAAAGAAAGAAAGAAAAGAAGAAAGTGAAAAATAGCATGCTTCAGTCTGTATTCAATCTATATCAATTCTTTCTCTGGTGGTGGATAGTATGTTTCATCATCTGTCCTTTGGGATAGTCTTGAATCATTGTATTGCTGAGATTATCTTAAGTCTTTCATGGTTCTTCATCGTATGGTATTGTTGTTACTGTGTACAACATTCTCCTGGTTCTGCTCATTTCACAATGCATCAGTTCATGTAAGTCTTTTCAGGTGTCTACCAACCCTTTTTTTTGTTTTGTTTTGTTTTGCTTTTTGGAGGGGGAAGGCAAGGCAATTGGGGTTAAATGACTTGCCAAGGTCATATAACTAGTAAGTGTTGTGTCTGAGGCTGGATTTGAACTCAGGTCCTTCTGATTCCAGGACTGGTGCTATATTCACTGCGCCACCTAGCCACCACCTACCAATTCTTAATATCCAGTTTTCAGAGATTCCTTCCAGTCTAGGATTCCTATCAATTCTTAAACATTTAGTTTTCTGAGGTTCCTTTCAGCTTTTTCACTCTTCAGGATTTGTTCCAAGCTCTAAATTAGAACTCTAGGCCTTCTAACTCTGTTGTTCGGTAATTTTCCTGACTTGTATATTATGTTAGCTTTATCTCTCCTTTGAAGGTGGATGACAAAAACCTTTGTTCCTCCATTTCAGTCATACCCACTCTGGCTCAGACTCTGATGAAGTTCTTCCTATTAAACATTAGTCCAGTCAGATGGTCCTTAACTCCTCCCCCAGACTCCATTCTTTTATTGGTGTGAAGACATTTATTGATGCAATATCCCTGAATTGCTTGGGGGAAGTCACTTAACCTTGTGGGGTCTCATTTTCTCCATCTGTCAAATGAGCATAACTGACCACTTCCCTGTTCCTTCTGGGACCTAAGAGCATGCACAGAGATTACTTAGATTTTAAGACTTCCTGGAGAAAGATAACACTAGTCTCATTCCTGTAGAATTTCATGATTATTACTGTAGAGCCATTTAGTCAATGCATAATTAATAATTGAGTATAATTAGTTGTTCATAAATTATTAGAGGTCCCTGGAACTCTGGAAGTAGTGGGAAAGCATGGTCAATCCATCACCTCATCATGAGCCAATTATAATTAGTTGTGAAATCTTGTTAAGCAGGAACATACATTTCACCAGGACAGAATAACATCTCCAGAATTTTGGCTTAAGGACTAGGGTTGCCCATCATGGCCCTCCTACATTAGTAGCAGCTCATCCTCCTTAATCCTTGGCACATAGACATAGCAAGGGGGCTTAAAGGGCAGAAAGTTTCACTGAAACATCTTGCTTCAGTCTCTTTGCAAAGATCTTTCCTTCCCTTGTTTAGGTTTTGGGTGTTTTCTGCTCCCAGTAGAAAGAGCACTAGACTTGGAATCCCAAGATCTGGATTCCAGTCCAAAGAGATCCCCAAAGGGACAGATTAAAATGACAGCTCAAATCTGTTGAGATTAAATTGAATGGGGATCCAAGAGGAGGAACTGCAAAAGTACAGGATGAAGCACCTATAACTGGACAAGAGTTTGGTGGAAAAGACAGGAGATTCGAGTGCAAGCTCAGTATGTATGAGTCAAGCGTGTGTCATGTGACTTTAGGCTCAGTGTCTAGAGTAAGGGAAATGATTGTCCTGCTGTCCTGACATCAAGTGTAAACTTGTACCGTACCAAGAATCTCTTCTACAGTATCTTTTTTTTTCTTTTAGAAATTTTTTCTTTCTTTTTAAAACTCCCTATTGCCAAAGAACCTTTTTTAAAAAAAAAAATTTTTTTTAATTTTAAATTTTTTTATTTTTTGCTTTATGGAGGGGGGAAGGTAGGGCAATTGGGGTTAAGTGATTTGCCCAACTTGCCCACAGCTAGTTGTGTGTGTGTGTGTGTGTGTGTGTGTGTGTGTGTGTGTGTTAAGTGACTGAGGCCAGATTTGAACTCAGGTCCTCCTGACTCCAAGGCCAGTGCTCTATTAGGCGCCCCTAGAAATTTTTTCTATCCATTTTGAACTTCAATACAAAAGACAAAAAAAGCAACAAAAAGAACATTTTCATGTACACAGCCCCTTAAACAAGTGATCAATCCTTTTTACTCTTTGCTCGAAGGTAGCTATTGAATTGCTAGCATTTATGTGGTGCTTTAAGGTTTGCAAAGCGCTTTACCATTATTGTCTCATTTGATCCTCACAACAACACTAGGAGGTAGACACTATTATGAACTCCATTTTGTAGTTGAAGAAATTGAGACAATTAGGTTATGTGACTTGCCCAGGGTCACACAGCCAAGAAGTGTCTGTCTGAGGCTAGATTTGAATTCATTGTCCTGACCCTAGGCTCAGGACTCTCTCTACTGCACCGTCTGGCTGCCTCTAGTGCAGAGAACTCACCCCCTCTTGAGGCAGGCATCCCATGGCTTGTATAGCTCCTTTCTCTGGCTTGAGCTCACTTCTATTTCTTAGACAGTAATCACAATGGCAGACTTTAGGATGGTGATTGCTGGGTTATAAAACAGTCTGATCCTTTGGCTGTCATCGACTCTTCCCTACATCCCTGTTTGGGTGCCTGGGCAGGGATTATTATCCCCTTTCTGTAGGTGAGAGGAGAGAAGGCACATTGTTCAAGGTCTCTCTCTCTCTCTCTCTGTCTCTCTCTCTGTCTCTCTGTCTCTCTTCTCTCTCTCTCTCTCTTTCTCTCTCTCTCTCTCTCTCACACACACACACACACACACACACACACACACACACACACACACACAGAGCTTGGTCAGTGGCAGAGTTGGGAATAGAAGCCACATCTCCTGACTCTCTGACCTGGTTTTCAAGTGCTTTTGAGTTCCTAGCAAGGAGTCAGCTAAAAGTTATTTAGAAAGGTGAGACAAGACTAGATGGTGAAAAGAGCACTGTGTTTGGAATGGAAAGACCTGGATTTTTTAGAGTCTGACTCAGCTAGTGACTTTGACCCCAAGCAAGTCATTTCAGCTCTGAGACTCAGACAGTCAAAAGGGGATCATCTCTGCCCTGCTACCGTCCTAGGGCTGCTGGGAAGAGCAGATAAGAGGCTCGTTGGGGAAGTGCTGTGTAAGAATAACATACAACACAAATGTGAGGATTTTCTGTTGTCGGGGGGCAGAAGCCGGGCCTGGAATAAGGGTTCTAATTTGTGTTTCTATAGTGCTAGGAGGTTTACAAAGCTCTTTACATATCTTATTCCATTTGAACCATAGGACGACTCTGTAAGGTAGGTACAGGTACTAAAGGTCATTTATTCCCCTTTTATAGATGAGGAAACTGATTCTAAAGGAGGTAAACTGAGGGATTATTTATGTTGAGTAATGGAAGGCATTGGTGGTGGGATTCAGACCTGGGTTTTCCTGACTCCCAAGTCTAGTTCAATGCTTGGCCCAGTTCTTGATATATAGTAGGTACTTAATAAATGTTTATTGACTGATCGATTGACTGTATTAATTAACATTGCCATACTCTCTGGAAAAATGGGTGCAAACATAAGTGTTTCAGTCATGTCTGACTCTTCATTGACCTCTTTTTGGGGGTTTTCTTGGCAAAGATACTGGAGTGCCATTTTTTTTTTTTTTTGCCATTTTCTTCTCTAGCTCATTTTGCAGATGAAGAAATTGAGACAAACAGGGCTAAGTAACTTTCCCAGGGTCACAAAGCTAGTCATTGTCTGAGGCTGGATTTGAACTTGGGTCTTCCTGACTCCAGGTCTCGTCTCTATCCACTGTGCCACCTAGGTGTTTAACTCATGTTATGTTGCTTCAAAATATTGAGGTTGAATTCTCTCTCTCTCTCTCTCTCTCTCTCTCTCTCTCTCTCTCTCTCTTTCTTTCCTCCCCTGCCTC
The DNA here is from genome assembly GCA_028646515.1 of Pseudochirops corinnae. Classification (NCBI taxonomy): domain Eukaryota; kingdom Metazoa; phylum Chordata; class Mammalia; order Diprotodontia; family Pseudocheiridae; genus Pseudochirops; species Pseudochirops corinnae. The sequence goes on from CM053588.1 coordinate 103,843,334, forward strand.
CCATTGTAGTAGCAGTTCCTTGTGAAGATGTCCAGTAACAGTGTGGACATCCAGGACAAGCCTCCTGCCCCTCCGATGAGAAACACCAGCACTATGATTGGAGCTGGCGGGAAAGACACTGGGACCCTGAACCACGGCTCCAAACCTTTGCCTCCAAACCCTGAGGAAAAGAAGAAAAAAGACCGATTTTATCGCAACATCTTACCAGGCGATAAGAGTATGTGCAACATTTTGTTCCTTTCTCTGCCTTTCTAAGTTGTTTGGTTTTTAGAGACCTAGAGCCCAGGTCCAGGCCTGGCTCTATGGTAGTCACTGACTAAGTGTTTCAATTGCAATAAAATCAATTCATTCACAGGATATTCATTAAGTGCCTACTGTCTGCCTAGCACTGTGCTATCGCATTATAAAGACAAAAGTGAAAATGCCTGCCCTCAAGCGGCTTATGTTCTGTTGGGGTAGATATGTACATACTTAGAATATATTCAGTAGAAAGGCAAAGTAGTTTTTAGAGGGAGGGCTCTAGCAGTTGGTGGGGGGGAAGCAGGAAATTCTTCTTGTGGAAGGTGTTACCTGATCTGAGTTCTGAAAGATTAAGGGGTTCTAAGAGGCAGGTGCAGATGAAAGGTGACCTGGCCAAAGGACAGCTTTGGTGACACCTTTGACTAGACTGTAATGTTCTGGGAGGGGAGTATTTAAGACAGCATGTCCCACAAGTCTTAGTGCTGTTTTAAGCTATTAAAGTTTAGATTTTTGGGATGTGCTGTAAAATGGCTTTAGAAAGATAGATTGGGGCTAAATTATGCAGAACTCTAAATGCCAAGTAGAGGATTTTATACAAACTGTTCCCCAAGTCAGTGATGAACTTTGATAGCTTATGCAAGCTATTTCATAGGCTATTAAAGCTTATTACCACACTAAGACTTTTAGAACAGCTTCTATTTGATTATAGAAACAATAGAGAGCTATGGCAGTCTCTTGAGTAGGTGAGTGACCTAGTTAAACTTGTACTTAAAAAGAATCAATTTGGCAGCTGTATGGAGAATGGATCGGAGTGGGGAGAGACATAAGACAAGAGGATCAATTAGGAGGCCGTTGTAGTAGTTAGGGCAGGAGGTGAGAATCTGAATTAATTATGGATGGAGGAAGGGGATGCATTCAGGAGATGTAGTGGAAGATATGACAAGATTTGGTAAGTAATTGGATATATGGTGTAAAGGAGAATGAAGACTTGATGATAATTTTGAAGTTGGGATTCTAACTAACCAGAAGAATGATGGTGCCTTCACTTGAAATTGAGAAATGCAGAAGATGTGTGGGGTTTTTTTTTTTGGAAAGATAATGGATTCTGTTTTGGATATGTTGAGGTTGAGGTTTCAATAGGACATCAGTGTGAAATGTCCAGTAGGCTGCTGGTGATGGGGAAGTGGAGCTCAGGAACAATATGCAACTTGATATATAGATTTTGCAATACTCAACATACAGATGATGATGAAAAATCCATGGAAGCTGATGACATCACCAAGTGGGAGAGTATCTAGAGAGAAGAAGATCCAGGAAAGGGCTCCGGGGTAGGAGTGTGACATGGAAGAGAAGTTGGCAGAAAAGACTGATTGGCCACATCAGAGGAAAACCAGGGAGAAGAATGTTACCAAAACCCAGAGAAGAGAGAAGATTCAAGAAGGGAGGGTGATCAGGGGCAGCTAGGGGGCATAGTGGATAGAGCACTAACCCTGAAGTCAGGAGGACCTGAGTTCAAATTCAGCCTCAGACACTTACTAGCTGTGTGATCCTGGGCAAGTCACTTAACCCTGCTTGCCTCAAAAAAAAAGAAGGAAGGGTGATCAACAATTTTACACTTGTGGGGGAAGTCAGGAGGGATGAGAACTGAGAAGAGGTCATTAGATCTGGCAAGTGAGATCATCGAGGAGAGCAGTTTCATTTGAGTAATGAGGCTGGGAAGCCAATTGCAGAGTGCTTAGAAATGAATGAGAGGAGGGTAAGAAGAGGAAGTAGAGAACTTTCTAGGATTTTACTTACTGAGGAAAGGAGGATTGATGAAGGACACTCTTGAGGAGGTGGTCACATCTTGTTTTTTTTTAAGGATGGAGGACACTTGAACATGTTTGTAGGTGACAGAGAAGGAACCAGTAGATGAGGGAAAGGATTGGAGGCTAGAAAAAGAGAGGAGGGATGACTGAAGAAGAGGTCATTCATTGAAGAAGACAGGAGGAGATGGGATCAAAGGCACATTTAGAGGGATTGGTTTTGTGGAGAAGGGTACATTGCTAGGGAAGGAGGAAAAATGGGAGATATTGTCTGGTATTAAAAAAAAGGAGAAGAGGGAGCTCCTGGCAAGTTACCTAATTTTTCTCTATAAAAACAGTCAGTCAACTAGCATTTATTAAGCTTGCATTATGTGCCAAGAAGGGCAGCTGAGTGACTCCTCTTCCTGAGTTCAAATCTAGCCTCAGATATTTATTAGCTGTGTGACCCTGGGCAAGTCACTTGACCCTGTTTGCCTCAGTTTCCTCATCTGTAAAATGAACTGGAGAAGGAAATGGCAAACCACTTCAGTATAGTTGCCAAGAAAGCCCCAAATGGGATCATGGAGACTTGGGACATGACTGAAATAACTGAACAAAAACAAAATTTGCCAAGCATTGTAATGAGCAAGGTCGTCAGGTGAGAGGGTGAGGGGAAAAGGTGGCATAAAGGGGGCTTGAGGAGAGAAGAGGTTTGGAACAGCTTCTTTAGGGAATGGGTTAGAGAATCGATTGATGTTCGTCCCTCACTCCTGAAGAGGACCAGTGACATCATGAGGGCGATGACTTGCTCGTGATTTAAGTGAGGCAGAGGTTATCAACCTCATTCTCATTAGGGAGGAATAAGAGGACTGCCTCACTACAGTGAGGACCCGGATGCAGTTAGGGAACACAGATTGTTAGTGGACTGGGTCATCTGGGTCATGGGCTGTCCTCCAGCTCTGTTCAGCAGCAGTGAGGAGGGGCAGAGATGCCAGACACATGATGGCTGCTTTGTGGATGGTACTTCTGACTTTTGTGAAGTGCTTTCCATCTGTTATCTCACTGGAGGCGAGCACCAGTTCTTCGAGGTAGGTGCTATGGGTTTTATTCTTATTTATACATGAGGATACTGAGCTCATGCCACATAGTTATTAAGTATCAGAGGCTGGATTCTCTTTCAGTTCTTCTTTGCTCTATACCCAGGACTCCATCCATTATGTTCCCCTGGCTCACAAATCAATTAAATGTTTATTGAATTGATAAGAGGCAATGTGATATAATGGATAGAAACCTGGCCTTGCATCCAGGAACACCTGGGCTCAAATTCTACCCTTGACCCTGTTGGATATGTGGGTAATTCACTTAACTCTCAATGGAATCAAAGTCCTTGGGTTCAAATCTCACCTCTCTCAGCTGCTACTTGGATCCCTGGTCAACCATCTATGTACCTCAGTTTCCTCATCTGTTAAATGAAGTGCTTGGACTTGATGAATTGCCAAGATTCCTTCTGTGATCTTGTGCTCCTCTGCACATTGTAAGTACAGGTTGCATCTGGATCTTTTATTCATTTGCAGTTCAGTAATCTGAGCCTAGCTGTATCCAGAACATCATCCCCAATCCTTAGGTCAGAGTGCCATTTCTAAAGGCTTCAAGCGTACAGCTGGGAAGAGGAAATTGCCAGGAGTTTTTGGAAAGTGATAGATGAATTGATTAGTAAGCCTACTCATCTCCACTAGATAGTAAAGATTTTCTATTCAACATCATGAACAAGTTTCTTCACCAGATTTTAAATGTAGTAGAAAGAACATTGGTTCTGGAATCAGAGGTCGTGGGCTCAAATCTCAGCCCTATTCATCACAATATGTCTACCTCAGGTCCTTCATTTTTTTGCCTCTATAAATTGAAAGGGTTGACCTAATTTAGAGGTTCTTAACAGAGTCTGTGAGTTTTTTTTTTTTTTACATTTTGGTATTTTATAATTTATTTTTAATATTCTTTTTAAATTTTGAGTACCCAGTTCTCTCACACCCTTCCCCAGTTGCTGAGAAGGCAAGCAGTATATCAATTATACATGTGAAATCATGCAAAATGTATTTCCATATTAGCCGTATTTTTTAAAAGCCATAAAAGTAAAGAAAGGGGGAAAATTATATTTGTACAGAGACTTCATCAGTTCTTTCTTTGGTGGTGGATAGCATTTTTCATTATGAGTCCTTGGAATTGTCTTGGATCAGAGTAGCCAAGTCTTTCACAGCTGATCATCGTGAAAACATTGCTGCTACTGTGCACTTCTTCTTCGGTTCTTCTCACTTCACTTTGAATCAGTTATATAGATCTTGCCATGTTTTTCTGAAAACACTCCCTTGTCATTTCCTGTTAATTTGTTTATTTTTTAAATTTCATTAACTGTATTTCAATAGTTTTCTTTGTAATCCTATGTGTTTTATTTTGTGCATTTAAAAACATTTCTGAGGTATCCATAGGCTTCACCTGGTCCACAAACCCACAAAAGGAGAAGAATTCCTAGCCTAGATGATCTCAAAGGTTCCTTCAAGTTCTAAAACCTAGAATCCTAAACTCTTTGGAAATAAAATAATTCTTAGACTTTTTTTTTCTTTTTATGGGAAAGGTTTCCCATTGGCAGCCTCCTTGTATGTTAATAGCTCATCATAAATGTCATAGAAGGCAGCTATTATTATTGTTAATGAGCCAATCCCTCGGCATTTGTGTGATCCATACTATGTGCTAGGCGCTGTGGGCAATACAGAAGAAGTATAATTATTCTAAGAATTAATTCTATGATAATTATATGTGTGTGATGCTTTAAGATTTTAGAACATTTACTCACAGCCCTGTGTGGGGTTATTTTCTTCATCTTTCTTTTTGACTAGGACTGTGTTTTCATTAGTACAGGAGGCTTCTGGTGAGAAACATTCTCTACTGACGTAGACGGGTATTTTCTCTGCAATCTTTTTGAAGGGCAGGGAGAGGATAAGCTTTTGCATGGTGCCTGCTGTGTGTCAGCTGTTGTATTAAGCGCTTTACAAGTGTTATCTCACAACCACCCTCAGAAGTGTTGTTTTCTTGGTATTCAGTCCTTTTAGTTGTATCCAACTCTTTCTGGCCCTATTTGGGGTCTTCGTGCCTGAGACACTGGAGTAGTTTGCCATTTCTATCTCTAGCTCATATTACGAATGAGAAAACTGAGACAAATAAGGTTAAGTGACTTGTCCAGGGTCACACAGCAAATCTTTATCTAAGGCTGGATTTGAACTCAGGTTTTCCTGACTCCAGGCCCAGCACTTTATCCACTTCACCACCCAGCTTCCCATTGTCTTAGAGAGTTGCCAGGGGGTATTGAGGAGTCAACTTGCCCAGATTCACATAGCTAGTTTATGGCAGAGGCAGGCCAGATCTTCCTGACTTGGAGGTCAGCTCTCTGTTCACTTCAACCTAATGCCTCTTACTGTGTGTGGCATTTCTTCCAAGTATTATTAATCCCATTCTACAGATTTGGAAACTGAAACTAAGAAATTTAATGACTTGACAATTAATTGACCTTAAGGGAGGAGCTAGTATTTGAACTCAGGTATTCTGGCTCTAAGCCAGGGTTCTCCTTCTTTGTACCACGTAGGTACATGTATATTTCCGAGAATAGAACTCGATCCCATGGGCCCCAGGAAGGTTTCTTTGGTTAGACCTTCTACAGAGGATCTTTTAGAAAACCTGGATGAGAATTGCCTGGATGAGTGGTGAACTATGTCAGTGGAAGAAATGCCCAGATCAGTGAAATTGTTGCTCTTTTACAGTGTTAAGATAATAATGATGGTAATGAGAATTCACATTCCCTATCTTCAAGCAGCTCACAGTCTAATTAGAAGAGACTTTTAGACATCAATTAAAGATCAATGTCCTATTTAAAGCAAGGGTATTTTTAAGTGCCAGCAGAAATCAGTATAAGCTGGAGCAGTAAAGGGCTGAGACTTGAACTGGCGCTTTGAAGGGTGGATTGGAGCTGGTTCCCCCACCTTGCCCAGTGCTAGATCTGTAGTAGGCCCTCATTATATATTCCCTGGATGGATGGATGGATGGATGGATGGATGGATGGATGAAAGAAACAGCTCTAGTTCCAGACTAGGTTGTTATAAAGCCCCACAGTGAAATATTGGCATCTGGGTTGTTCTGGTCAGGCTCTGCATAATCTGGTTTGTCTCAAAGTGACACTGAAAGATTTGGCCTGGAATTTTTCCTCTGACTATTTTCCTTTTTAAAAAATATTTCTAAGTTTATTTTTTCTTTTGGTACATATTTCATGTGTGTGTGTATTTAATTTTCATTTTCAAATTTTCTCCCTTGCTCCCCTCTTTGAGAAAGCAAGAAATATGACACCCATTATGCATATGAAGTGCAAAGCAGTCTGTCTGTATTTTCCTGCCTGAATGGGGAAACTGTTTCCATAAAGGAAGAAGTTTAGCAAAGTTAATTTTAAGACTGTACCCTGAAGCCCTGTTTACCTTCTCCAGTTTGGAGCTGTTCCTTGACTTAGACTCAGTGGAGCAAGGTCCAGTAAGAAACGGTGTTTTGTTCATCAGAGCAATAACATCGTCCTTTTTAGGTGTGTGTGGTCATGGCAAACAGTGGTGCCCTTCACTTGATTCCGCTGCTCTCTCTAAGTAAGTAGCAAGAGCATGGCCTGGGAGTCACAAGTCCTGGCTTCCACACTTGGCTCTTCTACACACTTGCTTTCTGACCTTGGGCAAGTCACTGACCTTCTATGATTTTCTGTGTCTTCTTCTGAAATATGAGGCTGGTGAATTAGATGAGCTCTTAGGATGCCACCCAGCTCTGACAGTCTATGTTTTGTTTTTGTTTTTTGCTTTTTGGAGGGCAGTTGGGGTTAAGTGACTTGCCCAAAGTCACACGGCTAGTAAGTGTGAAGTGTCTGAGGCCGGATTTGAACTCAGGTCCTCCTGACTCCAGGGCGGGTGCTCTATTCACTGCGCCACCTAGCCACCCTGACAGTCTATGTTTTAAGGTCGCTTCCAGGGTCTAATAGTCTCTGATTCTTCTTTGAATCTTCCTTCTATGAGGAGAAGCTGGAATAGAGACAGAAAGGATGTATGTAGCCTTCTTTCTTCATTCTCCCCCTCTGCTCCACTTTCAGGGAAGTGTGGACAGTCACAGAAAAGTAAAATGACTTATTAATAAGAGCTGGTTTTTATATAGCACGTCAAAGTTCACAAATATTATCTCATTTGATCCAGTGATCCTGGAAGGTGGGTACCATTATTATATTCATTATTGTTCATCCTTCGTTCTTGAAGAAGAAATCAGTGACATCATGAATGTGATGTCTTGACTTGTGCCTTAATTACATTTAAGTGAGGCAGGATAGCACAGTCATCAGCCTCACTCTTTCTTTCAGAGTCGTTGGAACCTAGTGTCTAGGTGACTGGGGATGGCCCCGTCCCCATTGCACAGATGAGACTGAGGCAGACAAGGATTAATTGACACACCCAGGGTCACACAGCAAGTGTCTGAGGTCAGATTTGAACTTGGGTCTTCCTGACTCAGCATAGCACCTAGATGCTATCTTAAGTAATTGACTTCCCAAAGTTGCCCATGAGTCAGTGCCAGAGCCAGGATTTGAATCCATGTGTTCTGATTTTAAGACCAATGGAATCTGAAATCATACCATATCTACTGTGTCTGCCCTAAAGTCTCTCTGATAGGGGACTATAGTTGATGTAGAATCAGAGCTGGAAGGGGTCTTAGTGACCAATTTAATTCTTTTTTTTGGCCTAGCTCTGTGATTTAGTTGGTATAGGGAGGTCTTGATGAGGCACCTCCTTATTACTTGTGCAGATTGCTACCTTCTTTGCAACTTGGCCTTAGGGAATTAATTGTCTGGGGCCCTTGCTGAGAAGCTATGCATTCTGCCTAGATTTATACGATCAATGTATGTCAAAAGGTGGGACTTGAATCCAGCTCTTTCAAAGCTGGATCTATGTCCACTCTACCATCCACTCCATCTGGCCTCTCAAATTTTGCAGAGTGCTAGAACATTTAGATTGGAGAAGACTGTGGTTGTGCATAATTGTAGTTTTCTTTTGTCTGGGCAACTATCTTAGCTCGGCCCCAAGGGCAGAATTAGGAACAAGGGCAGAGGTTACAGGGAGTTCCAGCAGTGGACCTCATGTAACCAAGTTTCTCATCATTGTTGTTCAGTCATGTCTAACTCTATATAACACCATCGACAAGTCTGTGGGGTTTTCTTTTCTTTCCTTTCTTTCATTTTTGTTTTTTGGAGGGGAGAAGGAAGGGCAATTGGGGTTAAGTGACTTGCCCAAGGTCACATGGCTAGTAAGTGTTAAGTGTCTGAGGCCACATTTGAATTCAGGTCCTCCTGACTCCAGGGCTGGTGCTCTATTCACTGCGCCACCTAGCCACCCCTCTCTGTGGGGTTTTCTTGTCAGAGATACTGGAGTTGTTTGCTATTTCCCTCTCCTGTGTGTCCCCATTTTACAGATGAGGAACTGAGGCAAATAGGGTTTAAGTGACTTGTCCAGGGTCACACAACTAGTAAATGTCTGTGGCCAGATTTCAACTTCGATCTTTCTGACTCTGAGCCTGGTAGTTTATCTACTGTGCCACCTGGCTGCTTGTCATTAGATAGGTTCAGGTAGATTCCAGATAATGTCTTTCGGGGTAGCTTTCTAGACTGGGTAGGAAATTTTTCCAGATTGAGTCTTTGGAGATGCAGAGTTTAACTTGCTAGAAAGTAAAACTCTATAATAATGAGAGTTTTCTAAAATTGGAATTGGCCACCTTAAACAGTAGTGAGTTTACCCATTCTTAACTCTTACCAGGGATGTTGAAGAATGGGATTCCCAGTGGGATTGGGGCTGGCTTAACTGCTTTTTGGGTACTTTACCGCTCTTTTTCTAGGACCAGTAAGGTCCTTTCCAATGTAGAGATGCTGAGGGTACCATCGGATGTCAGTGGCCATTTCTTTCGCCTGTTAGTCCTCTGCTTTTCTCTTACTAAGCCTTACCCCCTTGATCAGTGTTTCTGGTTGTGTTTTTTTGGCCCCCAGAAGTAGGTTTCCTGCCTGGAACTTGCTGCCTCAATGAGATGCTACATATCCTGAAAGTATAAAGTTAAACCAAATGCCTTTTAGACTCTGTGTAAGATGGCCATCCCACCCACACACTGGAAACCTGATCATAACTACTCAGGTTGATTGGCTGGGACTGTGGGGGAACAGATGAGGTGCAGGATCATTCACTTCATAAATATGTAACTGGCCACCTGTGGGGGAAGGTTCTGTTTTCTGTTGACCTGGCTCCTCAGCATCATGGACACCACAGATACTGGGTCAGAGGATCCAAATTCAATAATCCAGTAATCATTTATTAAAAAAAAATAGTATAGGACTTCAATACCTTCCTGGACCATTTAAATAACTTTTTAACAGGCCTTACTGCATCCATTCTCAGCCCTCCCTGTCTCTTTCATATACAATAACCTTTCTTAAAATCACTGTTCAAACATCTTCAGTGATTCCTCTTGTCTTCTGAATAAAGTTTAGATTTTCTTACCTGGTACTCAGAAACTCAGTATGGCCTTGAGGATAGAATACTGGCCTTAGGGTCTGGAAGACAGTACATTAAAAAGAAGGTGAAGGGCGAAGGCAGGGTGGAACCAACCAAGCAACTGATGGAAAATGAAACATTTACCTGGTAGAGTTCTAAGCCCTCTCTAAAGCAGCAGTTCTCAACCTGTGGGTTGCGACCTCCTGGGGGGGTGTCAAACAACCCTTTCACAGGAGTCACAGAGGTCGCCTAAGACCATCGGAAAACACATATTTCCAATGGTCTTAGGAACTGAGACACCTCTATCTGTCTCCAGGCGGGTCCGCCCACATGCAGATAGGCCCACACACAAATATTAAAGGGTGGAGGCATTAGGAAGGTTGAGAATCACTGTTCTAGAGGAAGGCTTAGGGCAGAGTTTATTGCTCTGTTGTTTCACCCTGTAGCCCCTCAGAAGGGAGAGGTAGCTGAAGGTGCTGAGAAGGTGCTGCATATCAAAGCTGGATGAGCTCCATGTGAGGATGAAATTTCAGGTGATGAACATGCCTTGGGGGAGGCATGATATTTGTAGAGGGGAAACAAAGCAGAGCAGCTGAAGGAAAATGAAGAGTTATGTGTAGTATTACTACATGTAATATAATTATGTGTCATGTTGGGCATTGGAATTCTATGTGCGTGTTTTATCTCCCTTGCTAGATGGTTAATTCTATGAAAGAGAGGGCTGTGTCTTACTCAAGTCTATGCCCAGAGCACCTAGCGTAGTGCCTGGCATATAGTAAGTGCCTAATTATTGCATTATCTTCTCCAGAGTCCATCATAAAGCTCTGCACACGGAGGCTGTGTGATAAATGTTTTCACTCTCTGAGGCGCTGATGGAACCGATGAACGAGCATTTATTAAGTGTCCCCTTCATGTCAGGTGCTACGCTAAGTGCAGCAGAGATGAATATGCCATAGTCACCAAACTCCTGGAGTTCACTGTTTCATAATAATAAGAACATAGACAGAATATTCTACTTGGTGATACAATTTGTAGGACCATAGATTTAGAGCTTGAGCGATCTCAGAAGCCATCTAATCCCATCCCATCATTTGCAGATGAGGGCTCAGAGTACTTAGATGACTCCTCCATGGTCACCCAGCTAGTCAGTATCCAAGTACCAAATCCAGCACTCCATGCACCGTAACACCATGACTCTTAAGTGCTGAAGGTATGTTAGAAGTGTTTTTTGGAGGTGCAAGGAAGGAATGAGTATTTCTATTTTTTTGTCTTCAAAATTTTTTTATTTCATTAAATATTTTCCAGTTGAATGTAAAAATTTTTTAACATTCATTTTTTAAACTTTTGAGTTCCTAATTCTCTCCCTCTATCTTTCTTCTTCCTCTACCCTCATTGAGAAGGCAAACAACATGATATTGATTAGACATATGAAGTCACAAAAACATATTTTTGTATTATCTATGTTGCAAAATTTTTTGAATGTATGCTTCAAACTGCATTCAGTTCATCAGTTCTCTTTCAGGAAGTTGCATATTTCATCACGGGTCCTTTGGAATGGTTTTGGATCATTGTCTTGATTACAGTAGCTATCTTTCACAGTTGATTATTGTACAGTCTTGCTGTTACTGTACAATGTTCTGGTTCTGCTCACTTCACTTTGCATCAGTTCATATAAGTCTTCCTGGTTTTTCTGAAAGCATCCTGCTTATGACGATTTCTGACTAAAGGAATCAAGCCTTATAAGACTCAGTGTTCAAGGTTACTAATAGGGTAACTCACATTTTTTTTTAACCCATTTAGATTTAGAAGGCATAGCCTCACTATGCCCTTTTAAAGTAAGGAATGCAAATATTATTGGCCTCATTCTACAGGTGATCAAACTAGCTCCCACAGAGAGAGACTGGATTCAAATTTAGGTCTCTTCACTCTGAGTTCTGTACTTCCCTTAGATCACACTGTCACTCTAAGACTGGGTAGGATTTCATTAAGCCAGTGGTTCTCAACCTTGCTAATGTTGAGACTCTTTAATACTTGTATGCGGGCATGTCTGCATGTGGGCAGACCCACCTGGAGACAGAGGAGTGTGGTGTTTCAGTTCCTAAGACCATTGGAAATATGTGTTTTCCAATGGTCTTAGGTGACCCCTGTGAAAGGGTCATTTGACCCCCAAAGGGGTCGCGACCCACAGGTTGAGAACCACTGCATTAAGCAAAGAAGAGGAAAGAGAAAATATTCCAGGTAGGCAGAGAAAATACTCATTCTTTCACCTTCTGCATTTGGAATTCCTCCCTGTTCTTTCCTTTAAAACTCAACTGCAATGGCATCTCCTCCAGGACACATGTCCTGATTTCTCTGGTCTCCCGCACACTCATCTGGTCATTCTCATTTCTTATCCCTCACTGTAATGGGAGCTCTACTCTGGGTTCTCACACACAGCTGAGCTGTTGCTGTGCCCAGCACATCCCACATAGTAGCCACTTTATGAATTGTTGTGAACGCTCATTTTCAGCACCCATTCTTGCTGGGTTATTCTGAGTCGGGTTAGGGAGAGGGGTCAGACTTGCCAGCCCTGGCTGTGTTCTCTGGAGGTTTCTCCAGTCTGCTTTGTTTCCCCTGGGTTCCAGCCAGCTGGATCTTTATGCTAATGTCTTACTCAGCGATAAATGTCTCTCAGCCTGTTGAATCCCTCTGTTCTCAGAAAACGTGTTCGACAAGTTACAGATGGGGGCTGTTAAATGATCCCAGTTCCCACTGGGACCAGGTCTGTAGAGTTCTCCACAGAGCAAAAGGAAGGTCATAGGATTTGGAGCTGTAAGAAACTTTAGAGATTATTTAGTCTCACCCTTATATTTCATAGGTGTATAAACTGTGACTCCTTGAGCAGAATTGACTTAAGGTCACCCATGCAGTAAATAACAAAGTGATCATATCTTTTGTGCTAGTTCTTCTGACATCAAATTCAGCTGGTATTCTCCCCTTCCTCTCCCCCCACCCCCAATTAGGGGGATAGAGAGTAGAACGTGGGACAATCAATATTTCTGGAGTAGAAGCTATAATTTTGTTTTAAAAAAATTTTTTTTTTCTTTTTGGAGGGGGGAGGGCAGGGCAATTGGGATTAAGCGACTTGCCCAAGGTTGCAGGCTAGTATGTGATAAGTGTCTGATCCCAAATTGAATCAAGTTCTCCTGGCTCCAGGGCCGGTCCCCAAATTTTAAAAAATTATTTTTTTAAATTGACAAACATTCATTTTCTCACTCTGACTCCTCCCCCTTTGAAAAAGAAAAACAAAGCTCCATATTTTGCATAGACAAGCAAAACAAATTTCCAAATAGATATAGGTAAAGTATTTATTATGTGTTTTTTGTGTCACCCACTGGTAAGCACTGAGATATGAAAACAAGATAGGGTAGGTGCAGGTCTCAGGGTAGTATCATCCTTGGTTGGACAAGGTTGCTAAGGGGGAGGTGGGGCACCATGGAAAGTGAGCTGGAAGCATGAAGTAAATAGAATAGAGTTTCTGGGACTCTCCAAGGTATGGAGATCCTTGAGCAGGCCTCTATGTGGAGCCAGCAGGGACTTATCAGTCACTGAATAGCCCTCTGGGTAGAATCATTGTCTTGGCCATGCCCCAAAATGCATGTCTTATTCTGCATCTTCAATCTACCTCTTCTCTTAGGAAATGGGTAGTAGCTTCATTATCTGTCCTCTGTAATCTTAGCTGGTTGGTTCTTGTATTGATCAGAATTCTTAAGTCTTTCAAAGTTGCTTTTACAAAGTTGTTGTTATTGTATAAACTGTTCTCTTGCATCTGCTCATTTCACTTTGCATCAGTTCATACACACCTCCTCCCCAGGTTTCTCTGAAGCCATCCCTTTTGTCATTTAGGAGCAAATACCTTTACTGGACACCACTTACTCCCCTCTACAGTCCAGGTTCCCAAGGTTGCCAAAGCAATCTTCTAGCACCGGTCCGGCCATGTCATTTCCTGATTAGAAATCGTCAGTGACTCCTTCTTGTCTCTAAGGTAGAATACAAATTCTTTAGCCTAAAACTCAGGCCTTCCACACTCTGGTTCTGACCTACTTTTCTAACTTGATTTCATGTTATTTTTTTCCATGCATTCCATATTCTGGCCAAACTAGGGTTTTATCTGTTTCCCAAATTTGGCATTCTTCTCTCCCTCTTCCCATGCTAGTCCTGGGCATTCACACAAGCTTTCTCTCCCCAATACCTGGAATATGCTCTCCCTTTAGCTTTGCCCTTTTGGACCCTTCTCTTTTGTTCAAGGCTCAACTCTGCTGCTGCTTCCTCCTGTAAACCTTCCTGGCTCCCCAACTGTTAGAGCTTTTTCTGTCCTGAAATACTTCTAGGCACTTACTCTGGTCTCTCTTGCCCTTTTCACTCCCCGCCTTGTATTGTGTTTCTTGTGAACATACCATAACTCCCTACTAGAATATAAGCTCCTTGAGGGCAGAGACTGTTTTATTTTTGTCTTTGTATCTCCAGTGCATTGAATGGCTTATTATCTATCATAGGTGCTTGATAAACGTTTATAGAACTGAATTTAATCCATTTGCCCCAGTTTCATCCTTATTCTCTCCAGGTAGAAGTTATTCCTCCCCAAGTAAGAGTTCTACCTCTCAAAAAATAATTTGATTGGTATAGTATTAAAACTATAAATTTAAAAAAAAAAAGAAAATTGTAATGTCACTGGGAACACTATAAAAATTCCCAAATGTTATCAAACCTACCTTCTTCCTTTTATTAACTTCTGGGTCTAAATTGTTATCCATCTTCAGTGTTTGTCTAAGACTTTTGTATTGATGAACCAGTTCCATGGACCACCTAACTACATAAAACAGTCTGGACCATAGGCATTCTTCATCCACTTGATTTTCCCTGTGTGGATAGTTAAGTCAAATTCTCCATTCTCCTCTTGGTCAAAGATTTCGTAAAGACATGTGTTTTCTCATTCCTTGTTGAAGAAAGGACTACTTTTTAAAGTGGGAAGATGTTTATAGATTTAAAGCTGGAAGGAGTTCAGAGGTGATCTGGTCCAATCCCACTTGTTTAATAAAGTACTTGAGATCCGGAGGCATAAAGTGTAGATAATACTTGTAGATAATACTTGGAGAGTGGTAGTAGGGCAGCTAGGTGGCATGGTGGATAGCGTATTGCGCCTGAAGTCAGGAAGACTCATCTTCCTGAGTTCAAATCAAGCTTCAGACACTAGCTGTTGTGACCCTGGGGAAGTCGCTTAGCATTTTTTGCCTCAGTTTCCTCATCTGTAAAATGAACTGGAGATAGAAATGATCAACCACTCCAGTATCTTTGCCAAGAAAACCCCAAATGGGGTAAAAAAAAAGAGTGGGACACAACGGAAACGATTGAACCACATATTAGTAGGTAGTGAATAATATCTGCTGTGTAGTAAATACTAGATAATAGCTAGGACAAACCCAGGGCCTCTGACTCCACGTACTCGGTTCTCCCCACGTACTATGCTGTCTCCTTTTCCCACCACAGAGGAACTTGTTTCTAACAGGACTCATCATTATTTCTGGTTAGTTCACATCCCCCCAAATAAGATGGTTATAAGTACGTGAATGCTCCACTTGTTGCATCGTGGTGAGAGTCTGGAAGGATACCTGAATGTCACTTAGCCCAATCCTGTCATTTCACAGATGGGGAAACTGAGGCCCCAACCGGGGAGGTGACTTCTCTCAGGTCACACGGTAAATTAGTGGCAAAACCAGGATTCTTCCAGGACTTCCAGACCCTAGGCTAGTCTCTAGCTCTGTCCTCGATCCTTCTTTTTCAGCTGCCATTCTCAGGCAGAAATGTTAAGTTCTTCCTCATGGGAGTTGAATAACATGTTACTTTGCAGAAGGTTTATTTACCACACAGTGACCTCTCTGAGCCTCAGCCTGCCATTCACCCCTCTTTTTGATCCCTTCCTCCTCCCCCTCTTGCCCCTCATCCCAGCCCCCTTCCCCCTCACCAGCGTTTTCTTGCATGAATCTGGCTGTGAATGCCGGACCCAGAATAGCACTCCCAGTCACCAAAGCAGACTTTTCTTTGCCTAAAAATGCCATTGCTAAAATTGGCTCATCCCAGGAGCTGTGGATGAGTTCATTATTTGCCAGATTCAGCCTCAGGAGCTGGGTTATTGCCAGGAGGGCAATAAGAGGGAATTCAGAGGTTCGGTCTGGGCAGATTTAGAAGGAAACGTTCTGCCATTCAAGCTTGTTTCTTTGGCCTGGAGCAAACGTGAGGATCCTCTCCCCTCTGATCTGAGCTGTTCCTTCCCAGGTAAAATCTGTGCTTTGTAACAGAATGAGAGACCACCCTCCACCTTTACGGTTCTGTCCCAAAGTAGTGGGGGTGCTTTTTTTTTTATCGTGGGGATTTCAGGGCAGATGGGAGAGGTGTCTGTTGTGGGAAACAAGTGGGAAAGATGTTCGGTGGAAGAAGGGGAGACATTTAGAAACTCACAATATTGTAGTTGCTGGTGTTGCTACTTAACTACCTATATGACCATGGGCAAGTCATTTCCCTGTTCGGAGTTCTCAGGAAAATGACAGGATTGGACTAAATGATCTCCCAGGTCCCTTCTAGTTCTGAATTCTATGTCTGATCCTCATTTCATGATTTGCAGGCTCTGACTACTCCCATTTTACATCTATGGAGGCAGGATTTCTTTTTCCCTCATGGCCCTTCCTCTACTTCCCAGGACTCTTGTAAGGAAAGTAGCTGTAGACCTGAAAGTACCATAGAAAGTATGATCCCTGGACAAATCACTTCACTTCATCTGAGCCTCAGCTTTATCTGTAAAATGAGGAGGGTCATTCTTATACCTGCTTTGCCCCCTAGGGCTGCTGTGAAGTTAAAGTTTTTGAAAATTTTTAAATACTATGGACTTGTGAATTGTGTGCTGTAGCTCTCTGTTTTCAAATTCCTTCCGGGTCCATGAGAAGTCAGTGTATGGATTTTCAAACTCTTTGGTCCCAGGATCCTCTTTACACTCTTGAAACTTCTTGAGGACCTCACCCCTAAGAGATTGTCTTTATGTGAGTTAACTCTACTGATATTTACCATATTGGAAATTAAAATCTCTTAGTATTATGAAAATAGCCCCAGGGGCCCCCTGAAAGGGTTTTACTTTGAGGATTTCTCCTGTAATGCAAGGAGCTCTGAATCAGGGAGGAGACTTGCCATGGGACCTGGAGCAAGTAACTCACTCAATTATCCCTACCCCTTCTGTAAAATTGGTCTAATGATAATCCTGGCCCTGGTGACCTCCAATAGTAAATGGAAAGGTGAAGGAAGATAAGGATGCAAAAGGAAGCTTTAAAGGGCTTTGTAAACTTCCATGTGTTGTGGTCCCATTAAACTGACATTATTAAACTCTAAGGTACTAGCTATGCTGAGATACAGTCCCTGCCTTTAAGAGGCTTACACTTTTAGGGGGAATAATAGCTGGCACTTTACAAGTATTACTTCATTTGATCCTCACAACAATCCTGGGAGATGGGTGCTATTATTATCCCCATTTTATAGTTGAGGAAACTGAGGCAGACAGATGAAATGAGTTCCCAGGGTTACACAGCTATTAAATGTCCAAGGCTGAATTTGCACTCAGGTCCAGTGCTCTGAGCACAATGGTGTCGCCTGGCTGCCAAATACAATTTATCCTGAGATAAGCAAACTGATGGCTGGAGAATGAGTAGTCAGTGAGTCATACCCTAAGTCTCTGGAGCTGGAAGGGATTTTGTAGGTTATTTAATCCAGTCATCTCATTTTATGCAGCACAAAACTAACGTCTGGAGACAAAAAATGATTACATAAGGTCTCACAGTGAGAAAGAATTGGGGCTGGAGCTAGAACCTGTATCTGCTGGTGTATGTCCAGTGATCTTTCCACTTTGCATTTTAACTATAAACTGAGCTGCAAAATGTGAAGAGTTTGGAAACAATAAAATTATTTGTAAGTGGTAGGTTAACTGGTAAGCTGTGAAGTTTCTCATAAATATATTATTCTCTTAAATCACAAGCTCTTTGAGGACATGAAACTTGTTTTACTTAATCCTGTTTCCTCTTCAGTGTCTGGCTTATAGTAGCTACTTAATAGATGTATTTCCAATTGATTTTGTTTTCAGATTTTCTTGTCCCTCATCTCTATCTTTCTCTAGAAGGTGGCATAGCTCATTGTCCAGTGCCTAGCCAGGCACATCGTATGCACTTAATAAATGTTTACTGACTGATACTCCCCTCCCTCAAAGAAAACAGAAGTCTCATAACACACACACACACACATAATTAGTTAAAACATTTCCCACAACGGCCATGTCCAAAAATATGTCTCATTCTGGGTTTTGAGTCCATCCTTGCTCTTTTAGGTGATAGTTTGCAATCATCATTAGTTCCCTGGGATCATTGCATTGATCAAAAATCTTAAGTCTTTTAAAATTGTTTGTCTTTACAGTGTTATGTAAGTTATTCTTCTGGTTCTGCTCACTTTATTTTGCATCAGTTCATCTAAATCTTCCCAAGATTCTTTGAAACTGCTCCTGTTGTCATTTCTTATGGTCATGTGGGGTATGGGGACCCCAAAAATCCCCTACCCAAGAAAAATCAAAAGTCAGAGGCATCTTGAGGAAGGAACATGAAGTTTTATTCTCTTCCCCCACAGGAAGAGGGCTGTCCTCTCCATAGCGGGGATCAAGGAGAGGAGGCCTGTTACAAAAGACAGAACAAGAATTTATACCCTAAGGTGGTGAAGCCCCCTCCCCCTGGCTGTCCCTTCGCCCATTGGCTAGGAGGCGGGCACTCAGTCTAGGTGCGAAATCTAACCCAATGGCGTATAACAAAGAAGCCCATCACTATCTTTTTTGGCTGGGAGGTGGGCTCTCAGTCTTGGCAGGAAATCTAACCCAATGGTGGATAACAAAGAAGCCTGCCACTATCTCCTATTGGCAGGGAGGTGGGACAGAAAGCCAAGGTATCATCCATAGCCTTATTTGGTAAGCGCCAAAGCAAGGGAGGGGAAAAAGTCACAAGCAAGGGTGGAGGTCAAAAACTCCTGTAACAGGGCCTAAAGCTAATGACAACAAGGGAAGACGGGAAGGGTCCTCGGTTGTGTAAACCCAGGACTCAGGTCTGTCCACTCTTACAAAAGTCTATCTCTGGTTTCCAGATAGTTTCTCTCCCTTCTCATTCTGAGGAGTCTTCACAGAGGTGCAGAGAGTGTACCCCACTCATGGTATTACTGAATTGAGTTTAAAAGTCACAGAAAAAAACCTGTTCCTTCCAGAAAGTAATAGTTGGTTCAACAGATTTTCCAATTGAACACACATATATTAAAAGGCACCCTGCTTTGTGATGAGGAGACAAAGAATGAATAATACTGGCTTTGTCCTCTGAAAGCTTATAGCCTTCCAAGGGGTACATGTAATGGTCCCTAGCCTGCCTCCCAGTAATGGTGAGAGCCACTCATAATATGCAAATCTTAAATCTGAACAGGACAGTTCAGTGGATGATGAGCCTGCCTCAGAGCCAGAAAGACCTGGGTTTAAGTTCAGCCTTGGACACTTATAAGGTTTGTGATCCTGCATTATTAGGAGGGGGAATTTCCTTTCTTGTGAATTCTGTCACCAGTGAAATCAGAGATCCGGAGCCTGTCTTTTGTAATTCATAAAACAAAGGTAAAGTATTACAACATTCTGAGGTCATCCAGGGCACCTAGTATCTGAGTAATAAAACCCTCTAGTGCATTCTGGCCTGGGGCTCTTCCAGCCTCCATTTAAAGTCTTGCACTGATTAGGAACTTCCTGACCCTAAACTGGTAGATCGTTTTCCTCCATCCCAAGATGAATTTGCTCCCTGTAGCCAAACAAAGAAAGGATGACTTCTTCCTTTTCTCCATTGTCTCAGAACCTTATGATAGCCCTGTGAGGTATCTTAGTGATCACAGATGTTGTCACACCAAAGACTCATAATCTCCATGCTTCATGGAATGAGCAGCTTTCAAATGATAGAAACCTAGGAGAAGAAATCAAAGCCACTGGAATAGGGTGAGGCTCCATGTCCTCCTTGCCAGCCTGTCTTCTTCAGGGTTGATGATTTCCCCAAGAGGATTCCTGAGAACCTACTGAAGATGAGCTTTATACCCCAGGGCATTTCTTCAGCCAAAACAAGCGGTTGTTTTATCAACATATACAATAGTCCACAGAACATTAAATGTAAATGAATAGTAGTAGGATAGAGACTTGTTTCAGGACCATTTCTTTTTAGAAAGATGAGAAAAATGAGATGAAGAATAGTAATAATAACCTGAAAAAGGCAGGCAAGCTAAGGTGGTACAGTGGGTAGAAATCTGGGTTTGGAGTTAGGGGACCTGAGTTCAGATCCTCCCTCAGATACTCGCTAAGCAAGTCTGTAAAATGGGGATAATAATTGTTCTTTCCTTTTAGGATAACTACACTGTTACTGTTGAGAGTACTACCTGTACCACCGAGGCTCTGCTAAGACTTCTCCAGCATAGCAGAGACCCTTATTAGCTGTGTGTGACCCTGGGCAAGTTGCTGTCTCAGACTCAGTTCCCTCATCTGTAAAATAGGAAAAATGACAGCATCTACCTCTCAGGGTTGTTGTGAGGGCCAGATGAAATAATAATTGTAAAGCACTTGGCACATAGTAAGGGCTTTGTGACTGTAAGCTATTATGTGTAAAGGGCTTTAATGTGCCTTATAAATGAAACTGTAATTTTATTTT
>CM053588.1:103873597-103930039 GCA_028646515.1 Pseudochirops corinnae
TGTAAAAGAAAATACATAGGATTGCTAAGGAAATCAATTATACTGAAGTACGGTTGTCAAGAAATAGGAAAAGAAGTCCAAGGATCCCAGGTTAAGAACCTGGGCTGCTGTTAGATGGTCTTTGAGCACTGCTGTGGCCAAGGGCATCCCCTGCGGGTCAGTACTCTGATGATGGGTGGGCCTCCATGAGGGTAAGCTTGCCCCGGGACAATGGATACATTTTATTGCTGGGAGCATAGCTGAAGACTTCTTGGCTTGGTAGGCAAGGCTTGCAGAGCGAGGGTTCACTGACTTAGCTCTTGAGAACCCAGGGTCACACCTCCACAACTCAGTGAGGCCTCAGTGACCAGAGGCATCGTAGAGTCAATGGGACTGCAGACGTCTTGTTGTCTTGCTCCTTCATTCTACGGTTAAGGAATCAGTGATTGGGGTGACGTGGCCTGGGTCATTCAGCAGGTTGGTATAGCAGGATCCAATCTTAGAATTTTAGAGCTGGAATAATTTACTTTTAAATAAAACTGACTGATAAGCAGAGTTTTTTGTGTGTGCTCAGAGGCACAGGAGGAGGTATGCCAACGAGAGAAAGCAGATGGACTATACTGATACCTGGCAGATGTAGAAGCTTCTATGCATGTTTCAAAATGCCTTCAAGTACTTTATTTTGGCGGGGAAGGGGAGTAGAGGGGACATTGCATTGTAGTAGAAAGAACCCTGAATTAGGATTTGGAAGATGTGGATTTGAGTCCCAGCTCTGCTACTTACAATCTGTTTGACCCCAGGCAGTTCTCTCTGGGTCTCAGTTTTCTCGTTTTTTAAACTGGGAATAATAATATCCTACTTTCCAGGGTCGTTGAGATCAGAGGCTGTAATAGATTGACATAAGGAGCTTACATAAAGCCCCTTATACAAGTGCTTTGTTATTGTGAGTAATTGTTATTTGATACTCCAAATGAGCTGGACAGGTCAGTTATCATCATATACTTGTCCATATGATGGACAAGGAAACTGAAGCACAGAATGGTTACGTGACTTGCCCAAAGTCATACAGATCACAAGGAGAAATTGGACCTTAAACTTAGTCTTCCCTTGTAACGTTCCTTCTTCACTGCCATGCTAAGACCTGTAGGGAACCGTGGTGGACTAGAGCTGGAAGAGACTGCAGAGATCGTTACATTTCTCCTTGGAGCTCCTCTTTCCTGAGTAGAGTACGTTCTATTCCCTGTAAGGTGCCTTTGAGATGCCAGCATCTCTGGAAAAAAACAGCCCTAATGGGCTGTTGCTGCGGGGACAAATATTATGGCAAACTGGCTGTGTTTTGATAAATATGATTGGGAAGTTCATGCCTAATGACATTCCCCTGTGGTGAGCTGGGCTGGTTCAGCCTCCTCCAGGTCAAAGAGAAATACACAGATGGTAAGATAATGACAACTCATATTTCTACAGACTCTGAAGGCTTAACAAAGCACTTTTCTCACAGCAACCCTGGGAGATTGTTAGTGCAAATGTTATTCTCTCCATTTTGTTGATAATGAAACTGAGGCTTCAAGAGAGAGAAAGAGACTTGGTTTTGATCAGGCAGATGGCAAGTGAGAGATGGCATGAGTTAACCACCACCACCCACTCCTGTTGCCTGGAAGGTGCTCCCAGAGAGACTGTGTTTCCTTAAGAAGGACTCTCAGCCATGACCAAGGACACGCTTGGCCAGTCCTAGTGCCCCCATAATCCAGGAGATGAGCAATTGATCTGTGAAGCAGGAGGGTGGCAGCTACTGCTGAGAGCTCCAAGGAGGGCACCAGCTTCTCTACCAGAAGGCTGCTGGTCAAAGTAGGGAGAGTGCAGCTCTGGCTGATTTGTAGGCTGGTCCATTGGCCTGGAGTGGTTGAGTTGAGTCCTGTTTTCTATGTATTGAACGCAAATGCAGAATTGTATTCCATGACCTACGGTTGACCACGGAAGGATATGATTTGAAAAAATAATAGACCGACTTATCTTTTCTATTGATGCACTTGACTACTTTGTGGATTCTCGCTATATTGTGGGAAGAGAGAGGTTGGAACTGAATTTTTTCTTAGGAAAGGAATTGGGCTGTGGGATCTTGTGAGTTTAACTTGTGAATGAGGAAGGTTCTAGAGTTGGTCAAATGTTTAATCTAGACTTCCTGCTTTCTAATCACATGGGTGTCAAGAATCCCTTCCCTAATCTTCCATGCCTGGGATTTATATTAATCAATTCATCATAAGAGGGTTCAAACAGCAAGGGACTTTGAGGGTGTTTTTTGTTTTTTGGTCTAAACTCCTCCTCATCTTACAGAAGGGGAAATTGAGGCCCAGAGAGAAGTGACAGTCAAAATTTGAGCAATTGGTATGGCTGGGATTAGGACGAAGGTGTCCTGACTTTCTGCCTCCTCTCACTGCTGTTCATCCTCGAAATAACTCACAGCTATTCATAGTGTCTAGGATTTTATATTGTGGGAAGGGAGTGGTTTTTGCAGGGTAAGGACTTAAACCCAGGTCCTCTGTCTGATTCCTAAATGTCCAGGGTTTTTTGGCTGTATCATGTTCTTGCTATTCCCCCCCCCCCCCCCATAGGAATAAGAATCCCTGACATTTGTTCATTGCTTTCCCATCTGTTCTTCTCATTTGACTGAGTGATCGATTGTATCCTTAGAACAACCCTAGGAGTTTGTCAGGCAAGATTTTTGTCCCCATTTTACCAGTTAGCAAATTGAGGTTCAGGGAGCCAGTTTGCCCAAAATCCCATGGCTGGTTAGCCAAGCAAGGCCCATAATAACAAGAATAAGTATTACGGGGCATTTCACAGCTTGCTAAAGCATTTTGCATAAATTAGCTTATTTGTTTGCCACAATAACTACCTGTTATTGACCTTCGTTTTACAGATGAGGAAACTGAGGCTCCAGAAAGTTTAGATAACTTACCTCTGGCCACACCATTTATAAGTGATTGAAGTGGGGTTGGAACAAAGTTCTTCCTGACCCTGAGGGCAGCATAGGGTCTGTACTCGTCATGCTGCCCCTGGCTACTAGTCTAAGGTTCTTTACCCTATACTGCCCTGCTCCTAAACTTAATCACTTTGGTATAAATCTCTATAATGGGTCCTTCCATGATGATGGTAACAGCTTACATTTCTATAGTTCTTACAACAACAAAAAAAGCTTACAAAGTGCTTTCTTCCCAGCAGGAAGGTTGGCAGTACAATTTCAGAGGATCATAGGAATTGGTCTTGGAAAGGACATTGATCCAACAGTCTTTTATAGTTGAAACAACTGAGGCTCAAACAAATGACCAGGGAAACTGACCATTCCAAGGTCAGCCAGGATTCACAGCCAGCTCCTTGGATATCATGTGTAGTGTCCTTTCTACTACATCCAAGTATTACTCCCATTTTGAAGGTGTGGAAACTGAGGCTCAGAAAAGGAAAATGCCCCAGATAACTAGTAAGTTCCAGAGGCTGTACTGAAACACTGATTGAAAGATGAAGTGTTCCGTACTGGGCTGCCCAAGGTTCAGAGCCTTGGGGAGAAGAGTGATGCTCCTCTTGGCCTCTAATTGACTAGGACATGATGAATGACCCTGTTCCAGTCTTAGAATAATGAAGCTGATAAGCTTCAACCCCTCTGTCCCTGGGGGAGAGAAGGCATGGACAGAGAGAGATTGGTTCTGAGAGCAGACAATCAGACTGGCTCACGACTCGCCTCGGAAGGCTTGGGGAGGGAGCCAGAAGCTCGTGTCCTGGTTTTGTCTCTGTCTTTCCTTCTGAGGTTATTTTTCTTTTGACCCTAAAGAAAACTTTCTGGGACACTGAGGTCTAATATTCCCAGGATTCAGATGGATCATTTTGAGATATGCTAGAGCGTGATGGAAACAGTCTTCTGGGACTAGGAGGTCTTTGGCAGGATGGTATACTGGAAAGAACGTTACAGTCTAGAGAATCCAAGCAGAATCCTAGGGCTGACATTACACTAGCTTACTGACCTTGGGCGAATCATGTTGTTTCTCTGACACGGTTTTCTCATTTATAAAAAGGGGAGTATAATACTTTTACCAGCTACCTAATGGAAACAGGCTCAGGATTTACTCTCCCACCATCTGTACACATTGGCAGGTTGGATTCCCAGACTTGGCCACCATGAGCTCCAGGTGGTATCCCTGAGGGGCTGAGGAATTGTTTGTTGAATGCTATCTAAAGCTCAGGTGTGCAGCTAGATGGTATAGTGGACAGAGTGCTGAGCCTGGAATCAGGAAGATTCATCTTCTTGAGTTTAAATCCAGCCTCAGACACATGCCAGCCTTAGGCATATATAAACCTAGGCAAGTCACTTAACTCTGTTTGCCTCAGTTTCCTCATCTGTAAAATGAGTTGGAGAAAGAAATGGCAAACCACTCTAGTATCTCTTCCAGGAAAACCCCAAATGGGGTCACAAAGACTCAGACATGACTGAAAAACAATTGAACAATAGAACTCATGATTTGAGTTCCCAATATTCCCCCTTCTAAGGTTATCAGTTGATATCAATTAGTCAGACACGTTTAGTATTTAAAAAGGGAATATTTACTTGATGTTGTAGAGTAGGAACAATTAAGATGAAATGACCCCCATGAAGTCCATGAAACATTCTCCCATCAGTACATTCAAAGCTCAGGGGAAAATGGGTTCAAGCTTAGAGAACATATGTGGTGAAGGGGGTAATTCAGAGATCCTGGAAGCCCTTCTTGAGGGCTTCTTCCCTCAACATCCGTGATGGACGATGAAGAAGTTCCTCTTAGGTAGGGTGTAGGTTTTTTCCTTTGGGGCCCCTTGTAGAGCCTTATAGAGCATCCCAGTTCATTCTTGGCTTCAGATAGAGACACTGCCATCACTTGTTTTTGACTATGATGCTAGGATTCTGATGAGAAGATGGGAAATCCAAAATCTTCTTGACCCTCCTCAGGGCAGGAGACCAAGGTTCCTTCCTCTCTCAAGGCATCCCTTTTCAAACTTTCGGCTGGAACACTCTCTCCTGGACCACTGCTTGCTTGAATCTCTGATTCCAGCTAACTTGATGGTTTTGTACATGCCCTGGAGAGTCCATCAGTCAAGCCAAACAGACTTCCTGTAGCAACTGGGAGTTCAGATCTCATTCATACCCAGTGAACAATTGAGGCAAGTTCTCACCTGATAAATGCCTCAGGGCTAAGTCAGTAGGGTGATTTTTTACTTCACCTTTAAACTTACACGGGTATTGCAAAGAAAAGATTTTGTAGACTTTAAAGCACTATATGTTTGTAAGTTATTATTGTTGTCCTTATTATAATCGACCCATTTGGTCCCTCAGGATTTTAGCGAGGTATGAACCTCATTGGTTGTCTGATGATGTCTAAGTCTTTTATTGGCTTTCTTCTCTTACAGATAAGTCAACGGAAGATTACAACTCATCCAACACCTTGGTAAGCCTTTGTTTTCTGCTTTGAAACTAGTAGGTATAAGTAGAGGTGGGGAACCTGCACCCTCACCCTCGAGGCCACATGTGGATTTAGTCAAAGGGCTACACTTGAGGAGGGCCACATGTGGTTTCCAAGCTGCAAGTTCCCCATCCGTGTAGGGCATGGTGGGTTTCATTAATGGGTGAGGGCTTCATTCTCTTCAAACTGGTGAATGGTTATGGAGTAATAAGGAATACAGCATAGTTAAGAGTATGAGCAAGGGAGAGGAGGGCATTGCAGATGGTGGGTAGAGGTGGGTGTAAAGCACTGATTAGATGTCTGGAGAACTGGTCTTGGCTGCCATTTACTCGATATCAAAGCTCTCTGTTGGTCTGTGTCCTGGACAGTTGTTTGCATATCTGTAAACTAAGAGGGTTGGATTAGATGATTTTTGTGGTCCTTTCCAGATTGGAAGTTCCTCCCAGCTCTCATTCTACATCCTGTGGGCTGTTCCAGCTCTAACATTGTGTTCCAAGGTCCTTTAGAGTTCTTGACATTATTTGTTTTAAGGCTTTATCCTGCACTGACGTTCTTTGTTCCAAATCTTTTTCTGTCTCTGACTTTCTGTGACTTTGAAAATAGGTAGCCCTGCCATGTGTTTGGGAATAAGTAGCCTGAGGTTAGTGCCATATGGCAGATAGGAAGGTACCAACTCAGCAAAATCCTACCCTGGGGGCACTTGAGGAACTGCTAGAACAGGAAGGCTTCACGTCCTGCTGCACCAGCACCGTTCCTTTGACCCTCTGGCGACATGCCCCTCAATCTCAATCTTTCTGTTTCTGTCTCTCCATATATACACACACACGTACATATACATGTACAGACAGAGATGTAGGTCGCTGTAGTTATAGATACCTACATAGATAGATCTGTCTGTATCCTTTTGTGAAGGGAAAGGAAGGGGAGGGGTGGTGAAGAGAATCAGCACTTTTAAGTGTTTAGTTAAATGTTTAAATTTGTTAAATTACTGCACTCCAGGCACTATGCTAAGCACTATATAGATATTACCTGATTTGATCCTCATGATAATCCTGGGAGGTGGCTGTTATTATGATCCCTATTTGATAGATGAGGAAATTAAGGCAGAGAAAGGCTGAGTGACAGGGAGGGAGGATTTGAACTCAAGTCTTACTGACTTGAGCAGCTAGATGGTACAATGGATGGAACGCCAGGCCTGGAGTGAGGAAGATTCATCTTCCTGAGTTCAGATCTGAGCTTAGACACTTACTAGCTGTGTGACCCTGAGCAAGTCACTTCACTCTGTTTGCCTCAGTTGCCTCATCTGTAAAATGAGGTGGAGAAGGAAATGTCACATTGCTCCATTATCTTTGCCAAATGGGAGAAACTAGGTAGCTCAGTGGATAAAACACTGGCCCTGAAGTCAGGAGCACCTGAGTCCAGATCCAACCTCAGACACTTACTAGCTGTATGACCCTGGGCAAGTCACTTAACCTTGCCTTCCAAAAAGCAAACAAAACCCCAAAGAGTTAGACACGACTAAAATGACTTGAACAAGAACAACAGCTTACTGACTCCAGGCCCAGAGCTCCATCTAACATGTCATGTCGGTGCCTGAGGAAAAGAAAATACTCATAATAAAAAGTAGCATTCATATAGCCCTTTAAGGATTTCAAAGCACTTTTTATGTATTATCCTCACTATGTTTATACAGAGCCATTTTTCAAAGTCCTTACATATCTGTTATTTCATTCATTGATTCATTCAACCAGCAATTATTAAGCGCCTAGTATACAAGTCCAACAGATCTCTGTGAGATGCATGGCAGGACTTTAATCCATGCTTTATAGATACAGGAATTGAATCCTAGAGATGCAGCATATTCCAATGGAAAGAGTGCTAGATTTGGAGTTGGCGGACCTGAGTTCAAATTCAGGCCCAGTTACACATTTGATGTTGGGCAAGTCTCTAACCCTCTCTCGGGCCTCACTTTCCTCACCTGAAAAACATCGAATGACCTCAAGAGCCCTTTCCGCTCTGAATCTCATGATCTTGTCCTATGTCTAAGGTCCCACATGTAGGAAATGGTAGAATTGGGACCTAAGCTGGGTCACAGGACTCGTTCCACCATGCCGTGAGACCTCCTGTTAGATGGGAGGGTGCATTCTTCTGTTGAGTATGTTGTCTTTGTCTCAAGGGATTAAGGGTCCAAAAGTCCACTTGGGGCCTACGTGCTATTCTTGGCCACAGTCTAGTTCGACTGGGAAATTAAAGCAGGTTATACCTTTCAGTAGGCATGTGTAGAAATCCTGGAATCTCCAAGTTAGGGACCTCGGAGGGTAACTAGTCCACACAACCAGTGCTTGCAGGGATCCCCTCTGTAGCATGGTTTTCCTAACAGGGAACCATCTAACATCTGCTGAATACCTCTAGAGCCATATTCTTAGTGTTGTCTGTTGTGGGGCAGCCCTTAACCTTTCTTGAGAGGTTTATAGGATCACTGAGTTTTCCTTAAATGCAGACTGTCCAGGCTGGAAGGGATTAATCAAGCAATTGACCAACAAGTCTTTATTGAGTTCCTACTGCATGCCAGGTACTGAGGATAAAAATACAAAAGTGAGACAGGCCTTGCTCTCAAGGAGTGTATGTTCTAGGAACACTTATCAAAATGTCAACAAAAATATCAATAAAGCTTATTGTAAAGGGAGTGGTGCCTGGGGAAAGGGACTTTGCCCTAGACAGTCCCCAGAAGTATGCTAGGACCTTTGTGATAACAGGAATGTCAATACTGATCCAGTTATTGTTCTCTGAGTCAGAAGTGACAAGCGGAGGCTGGAGCATGAGCCACCACAGGAGACTGAGCTCTGGGGACCTGGGACTGAATGAGCATTGACTCACTCACCTACGGTCTGAGCGACTCTGGTCCTCAAGTCTTATACCTTTATTTTACAGAAGAGGAAACTGAGGCTGGAGAAGGCTGGGTCATGCAACAAGGATGTAGCAGAGTCAGAATTCAGACCTAGGTCCTCACTCAAAATCCAGAGCTCTTTTCATAACAATATCTCGTATCTCTGTGGGAAAGTGAGTGGCCCTGTGGTAAGGAGACTCATGAATTTAAAAACTCCTTTATCAGATTAGATCAGTACCATCTCCACAATTTAAGTCTTAGAAAGTCACACTTGTATAAAAGCTGTGTGTGTGTGTGTGTATACACATATACATGTGTATCACAGATATATGTGCATATACATGTATGTACACAAGACACACATGGGTGTATGTACACATACACATGTGTCTATACACATA
Source organism: Pseudochirops corinnae (assembly GCA_028646515.1). Lineage (NCBI taxonomy): Eukaryota > Metazoa > Chordata > Mammalia > Diprotodontia > Pseudocheiridae > Pseudochirops > Pseudochirops corinnae. The sequence continues at coordinate 103,882,345 of CM053588.1, forward strand.
CATACATGTACACATATGGTCACATTTACATATATATAAACATATAGGTATAGATATATAGGTATATAGATAGTGTTTTGCAAACCTTAAAGCCATATATAAATGTTAACATATTTATGAATGAATAAAGAAGCATTTATTAAATGCTTACTTCAAGCACTGGGGAGAAAAGACCATTAATTCTGTTATTCTCTCCTTTTACCCTTAACTCTCCTCCTGTGGACCATATTGAGCAAGCCGATTCCACTTAGAAATTAGACTCAAATAACTGCTTTTTTGGGGGTGGGAGGTGGAGAGTTAGGATGGGAGATATTAAATCATCTTTCCTCAATATGTATCCTCTACTCCCTTTTTGTTGCTAAATACCTCCTGGTCCTTGAGCTGCTCCCCATCTAGCATAGTTTCTGCTCCCCTTCCCCTGCTCACAGTGTGATGGAATGTTTGAGAAGGGTGGCAATGTCTTGTTCTCTCCAGAGTCTGAGGAGCAGATCACTCAGTGATGGCAGTGGCCCAGAGCCCTGTGTAGGAAGTCACTAGCTGGTGTGCAGTTTGGGATGGAGTCGGTCCAGGTCTGGTGACTGACAGCTTGCTGCTCTTTGCCTGCCTCCCTTATCTTGAGCTTCTGTTCATTGGCTTATTGAGTTAGAGGTGGAAAGGGGGTCTTAAAGATGGGCCATCCCCATCCTTTTTGCAGATGAGAGAAGTTGGGTCTGGGCATTTTCAGTGACTTGCCCTAGGTCACATAGATAGTAAGTCAAAGAGAAAGAATTTGAACCCAGATTCTCTCATTCCCCTTTTTTTTTTTTTTTTTTGCTTTTTGAAGGGCAGTTTGGGGTTAAGTGACTTGCCCAAGGTCACACGGCTAGTTTGTGCATTGTGTCTGAGTCTGGATTTGAACTCAGGTCCTCCTGATTCCAGGGCCGGTGCTCTATTGACCATGCCACGGCTAGCCGCCCAGATTCTCTCATTTCCAATCAAAAACTCTTTCTGTATTGTTACATGCTTCTCCATTAATCCTTTTTATTCTGACCTTCCTTTTTGCTTGTGTTTGTATTCTCAGTGCTTAGTATGATAGTGCCTGGTATACAGAAAGTGCTTGGCCTTGGTAGCAAATACAGAAGTGAACTAGTCGACTAGGAACATGGGATTTAGAACTAGAAAAGACCTTAAAAGGTCCTCTACTCTAGCTCTCCTCTTTTATATTTGAGAAAATAGTTCTTAAGAAAGAGAGTGACTTGCCCAAGGTCACACGTGCAGTAAGGGACAGAGACAAGATTCATATTCAATTGTGATTCCACCTCGAGGGCTGTCTCTGCTGAAACCACACACAGGTCTCCCTTCTGCCCTCTATGAGCACACCCTCATTGATGGAACCCTCGCTGATGAGGCAGTGAAGGAGGACTTGAGTAGAGTGAATGGATCCCTTTTATTTTAAAAGCTGACCTCACTGATGAGCTCCCTGTGCAGCCAAATTGGTCTCCCAAGACGTAGCTCCCCTCCCCCACCCCTTCATTTTTTTCCCCCTCCTGAGAATCAGTGAATGTCGCCCAAGTTTTGTTCCGACCAGCCTCTCAATCTTCACAAACCTCTAGAGTTCCAGGTGGTGAGGTTCAGGGGTGCTCTGCAAGACATGCCTGACTTCCCCTTGGGTGTTTCTTAGCTCTGGGATGACTCTGTCAGTGCCTTCTAAAGTGGTCCTTAGCTTATCTCATCTCATTCATGGCTTGGTTGAGGGGAGGCAGAATCATGTGGAAGTGGATTCTGGCCATTCCTCTGCTATTGTACGAGGGTGCCTTGCTTGAACCTCAGGATATAGACCATCAGTACTTGTTCTCCTGCATGACCAGATCTTTATGCTAAAAAGATCTGGGGTGTTTTAGTGAACTGCAAGCTTACTGTGAGTCAGCAGTATGACACAGTCAATCAGCAAAGCACCTACTGTGTGCCAGTAAGCACTGCAGGTATAAAGAGAAAAGACAATTTCTTCTCTCAAGGAGCTGTCTAATGTCTAAAGGAGGAGGCAACATGAAAACAACTGTAGAAACAAGCTAAATATAGGATAAATAGTACATAATCAACAGAGGGAAGGCACTAGAACAGTGGTTCTCAACCTGTGGGTCGTGACCCCTTTGGGGGTCAAATGACCCTTTCACAGGGGTCGCCTAAGGCCTTTGGAAAACACATATTTCCGATGGTCTTCCTCTATCTGTCTACAGGCGGATCCGCCCACATGCAGATAACGCCCACATACGGGTTGCCGCATTAGGAAAGTTGAGAACCACTGACCTAGAATTAAGGGAGATTGGGACATTTTAGCTTGAATTTGAAGAAAGCCAGGAGGCAGAGCCTGGGAGAGAGAACACGAGGGGTATCCCAGGGGTAATGCTCAGAGCCAAATGGAGGGTCTTGTTTGAGGAAGTGCCAGGAGGCCAGGGTCACTGGATTGTAGAGAGGATGTGTTGAGGTTTAAGGTGTAAGAATCCTGGAAAGATGGGGAGCAGCCAAAAAACCAAAGTTGTTATAGTCTGTGTTAATTAAGGTGTTGTGAGCCAGTGAGATGTCAGTCCTGATGTCCTTCGCCCACAGTCAGGCCACAGTTGCAGGACTGCATGAAGGAAATGGAGTGTATTTAAGTCTGCTGTGTGGAAGAAGCATGACCCTTGTTCTGCATGGCCTTTCAGCAGTGGCTGGAAGGTTCAGAGAGACAGATTTTGGCTCAATGGGAGGAAAATTTCCCACTGAGAAATCTGTCTGAAAGTAGAAAGGGCTGCTTTAGTAGGTAGGGAGATGCTATTCACTGAAGTCTTCATTGGGCAGCTTGTTGGCGACGTTATGGAAGAGAGTGTGGGATGGGCTAATAGCCCTTGGGTCCTCTTTCATCCGTGAGAGCTTGTGATTATTAACCTTGTGACTGTCTTGCCTTTTGAAACAATGAGGCAGGTTATCAGTGAGGACCAAATTTTCCCTCAAATGTGGTAACATTGGCATGGGGCAGATAATCCTTGGAAGGAGGGGAGAAGGACTGGCCTTGGGCTTTAGGGATTGGTACGTTTATGAGTATGCGTGTGAATGGGAAGGTCTGCATCTCCCCGGAAGGTCTTGTCCCAACAGAGTGAAACCAATCTCGTATTTGCTTCTCACTTAGAATGTGAAGAGTGTGTCTGAGACGCCTGCAGTCCCTCCAGTTTCAGAGGACGAAGATGATGAGGATGATGCTGCTCCCCCTCCAGTGATAGCGCCTCGGCCAGAGCACACAAAATCTGTGAGTTCTTGGGGGTTTGAACCCAACCCTTTTGCTATCGGTGAATGGGTGGAAGTAGAATCTTGGAGGGGAGAGACTGGTCCCCTGAGGCTTCCAAAGGCCAGGGGTATAGAAGTGACACATTGTTGGTTTTTTGCAACTGATATACATTTCTACTTTGGCATAGTGGCCTCAAAATGAGGAATGTGTGGGATCAAGTCTTGCCCCTGATACATACTGGGCCACGGGACCCCAAAGCCATTTACCCTCCCTGTGTTCTAGACAATTTTTAGGACTAAGTTGTAGAGACTGTAGTGACCTACATTGGTAGAGGGATCTGAGTTTCCCATACCAATGAAACCTCAAGTCATATCCTACCCTTATCCTTATTTCTATTCCTATAGCTAAAATTCTTTAAAGGTGAGTGAAAAATACAGATTTAATCAGTGCCTTACCTCTCCTTGATCTTGCTCTAGTGACTCTCTGAACTGTAGTTTCGTTATCTGTAAAATGGAGATAATAATGCTTATATTATCTTTCTCACAAAGTTACTGGAGGAGGGAGGCTTTTTGCACTTTGTAAAAAAGCACCAGAGAAATATAATCTATTATTTCAACCCATCTCTGAAGCAATCCGTTAATGTCATCATCATCATCATCATCATCTTCATCGTCAATCTTTATCGAGAAGGAAAGAATAATAATGGCAGCTAATATTTACATAACACTTATTGTGTATCAAGCACTGTGCTACTAAGTATTTGTATTATCTCATTAGATCCTCACAACAACCTTGGGAGGCCATATCCCCATTTTACATTTGAGGAAACTGAGACACACAGATTAAATGAGTTCTCACAGTGAGTAGATATCTGAGGTTGGGTTTAAATCCAGGTCCTCCTGGCCCCAGGTTCATCTCTCTGCCTTCTGCACTGCCTCGCTGCCTGTAGAGAGTCACCACCAATTGCAGTCAATTTTCAAGAAGTATTTATTGAATACCTGCTGGGTGTGAGATGTATTTAGCCCTGGGAGAGACAGAAAGAGAAATTACTTCATGTTCCTTGTTCCCAAGGCCCCCGTATTATGCTCTAGAAATAAGATAACACAATAATAATGCCAACTGTGATACAAATTAGCATGTATTAAGGGGAAGGGGTAGAGAGAAAGGGTTAGGAAAAACCTAGAGTAGAGATCATTTTTAGCCTGGTAGGGAGAGGACTTCACGTATAGCCTGGTCAAGACCAACTGAGTTAGGCCTCGAAAGAAGAGAAGAATTTCACAAAGCAGAGATAGGTAGTTAGGTATGGGAGGTCTGGGGAAGGAAGGAGTCCGTTCTTACCATGAGTGGCAGACGGAACAAACCCAAGGAAGCAAGAGAGAACAGATTTCATGATACAACAAAAAGACTTGGTTTTATAATAATAGTTAACATTTATAGAGTAATTTAAGGTTTCCAAATACTTTATTATCTCATCTGATATTATCTCATTTGATCTTCAAAACAACCCAATGAAGTAGGTGATAATTCATTTCACCGCCATTTTACAAATGAGGAGACTTTAGCCAAGAGTTTTTGGTTTGGTTTTGTTTTTTCAAACTAGGTCTTCCTGACAAGCCAGGTATCTAGGGTACTGGATTTGGAGTAGGGAGACCGGAATTAGAATCCTGCCTCACACACTTGGTAGCTGAGTGACCCTGGCAAGTTACTTATTCCCTTTCAAGCCTCAGTTTCCTAATCTGTAAAATGGTGATAATAGTAGCACCCACCTCCCAGGGTTGTCGTGAGAATCAAATGAGGTAACACGTATAAAGTGCTTTGCAAACCTTAACAAACTATAATAAATGCCATTTTTACTAGTATCATTAGCATCATCATCATCATTATTGTAGGCTGAGGATGAGCATTCAAATCTTTATGCCACGTTTACCTGTGTGGTCTTGGGTAAGTAACATCCCATCCACTGGCCTTTCTTCTCCTCATCTGTAAATATCAGAAAATTGGCCTAAAGGTGCTCTCAGGTTTCTTCCACATCGATTGGTCGTGGACTTGAGCTTGGCTGCTGTGGGGAAAATATTTATAGGGGAGTGGTAGGAGATAAAGCAGGAAGAACTTCTCATTTATAACTTTCCTGCCCTGTCCTGGGCCTCCCCAGCCTGCCTTCCACCAGTGTTACCTTAAGTACAGTCAACATTATTTAGTTCTAGACTGAAATGAGTCACTCTTGCCTTCTCCTGGGAAGTCAGGTCATCACAGTTCTGCAATATTTGCTTGAAAGTAGCAGCACGATCCTATACATGATTGCATGCCACCATGGGGGGGGGGGAAGGGAGGGGAGAAAATCTGAAACTCAAGTGATTGTGGAACTGAATCTTGTAAATTAAAAGTAAATGAGTAAATAAAAAAAAAAAGTAGCAGCACTCAGCATGTGAAATTAAGGAGTGTGCGGACGGCACCATTGGGAATTTTTAACCACAACAGCTCTTATCTGCCATGAAACTCTTCATGTGTTGGATATCGGCAGCGCCTCTGTTGGCCTTTGTTTTTAGACCCATAGGGCTTTGAGATGTGGTAGCCCTGGTTCCAGTGGCCAGGGAGCCAGGAGATCGGAAGTCTAGACCTGGCTCTGCCATTAACTCATGGCATGACCTTGGGCAAGTGACATCTTTTCTCAAAAATTCAGGGTCTCTGTATTACACAACTGTCTTGGGGATATCTGAGCCTTAAATTTGATGTTGTGTTGGGATGTGATGTGGACATCTGAGAAAATGAGAAATGGGAAAATGAGATCCCTTGTTCCTTCCTGCCTATACGTATTAAAAAAATGTGGAAACTTAAGAAGTAGCAATCTAGGAATAGACGAATCACTGAGAAGAGGAGAGGGAACAAACAGACAAACACATCCCATTCATGAATGTCGCAATGGCAAAGACTGGAGAAGGTATTTGTGGATGAGTAATCAGGAGACTTGGGGGGCCCAGGCTTGGTATTACCACTGGCTTATTGTATGACCTTGAGTAAATCACTTCCCCACCCTAGAGCTAGAAGAGCCCTTAGTGAAGGGAACTAGTGTAAGAACTTGATGGATCTAGGGATTCCTTCTCTTTCTTTCTTTCCTTTTATTATTTAAAATTTTTATTAGACTTAAATAATAAAACAAATATACAATAAAGAAAAGAAAAAGAAACATTATAAACTTAAATACAAAATAAGAAAAAAAAAGCATGTCGTGTGCACTGCAGAACATAAGAGAATATTCAAAATATACAGCAATCAATTTCCATTTCAAGAAAGCCTATATACTAGAGATTCCTTCTACAGCCTCCCTAGCCATCTGCTGTGGGCTTGTTCAGTGATGGGGAGCTCACTACCAGCTGAAACCACCCCTTCCATTCTGCTTGTTAGGAGAAGAGCTGAAATCTTCTGTCCTTCTCCACTGCTCCTAGTTTTACCATTTGGGGGCCACAGAGAATGTGCCGATGTAACAGCCCCTCGAACACTTAATAACAATGATTACACCCCTTCTAAATCTTCTCTTTTCTAAACCAAACATCCTGTTAGACCTTTCTACCATCCTTTATATAATACAGTCTCCGTTCCCATTACCCAGCCTTCCTTTTCTTCTTGTTGGTCAGCATTTTCCCCAGAACTGGATTCAGATCACTAGGACAGACTGACCAGGGAAGATGAGTGGGACTGTCACCAACTTGGCTGGGGGGCTGGGAGGAGGGTGTTAGGCCTCAGCTCACAAAGTTCTTTTGGCTCTGACATCACAGTGTTGGCTGCCAAAAAAAAGAAGCTAATTCCATGTTATCTTGTGTTAATTAAAAGCTTCCTCTGTAAAGTGAGGGGGTAGAATTAGATGATCTCTCAGGTCTTTTCGGCTCTGGCATTCCATGGTTCATACTCTGCCATCACCTGAAGATTCTCAAGCTTGAGAAAAGAGTCATAAAAGAAGCAAAGGTGTCTGTGAGCCAAGTGTATGCTTACATTTCAGTCATTTATAGAGCACCTACTGTATGCAAGTCACTGTGGGCATGCAGAAGCAGAAAATGAAATGCTCCTTCCCCTGGTGGAGTTTTGATTCCCCTGGTGGGGAGTAGAGGTGAGGATACAACATGGACACTGATCAAATCCAAGTAACACAAAGTAGTTTGAAGAGGGAGAGAGTGTTTGTAATTGGGCAGGGGGGCCAGAGAATTGGAAAAGGTCTCTGGTAGGAAGTGGCACCCAAGCTTTGCTCTGAAGGAAGATGATTTTAGGAAGGTAGCCCTAAAATTGTAAAGGTGGCACAGGAACTTAGTACCCTGATGGTGATAGAAACAGAGTAGGATTGATGATGCCATAGAGCCAATTGTCCTGGTTGAAGGCTCCCATCAGTTAGCAACTAAATCCCAAGACAATGGCATACATGTCCATAGCACTTTCCAGATACCAAGGGCTTCACCTGGCAGCCAGGTGACACAGCGGATAGAGAAGAAAGCCCATCCCCAAAGGGCCTTGGTCAGAGAGGGACAGTATCCTTGCACCGCTTGGGTCCATGTGTTACTATGAGGCAGCAGCCCTCACAGACCATGTAGGCCTTGCAGAAGTGGGTATTGTGGTCAGTGACTCACTTAATGTCACGTGGTGATGGGCAGAACTAAAGGCCTTAGCACCGGGCCTTCCTCCTCCCAAGCCAGTGTGCCTTTCTAGAGGAACCTCACCCAGCATCTGATTTCTTTGCCTGCCCCTCAGAGTAGCCAAGAGAGCACATCACTGGTGCACCTTGAGAAAAGTGAATTTAAGACATCAACACATTCTGTTTTTATCCAGGCTTCACTGTGATCTCCTTCCTTGGGTTTTCTGATTCTGCATCCAGCACTGTGTCCCTTAGCTGCCCAGGAAGATTACTCACATAATAATAGAACGCTGGACCTGGAGGAGACCTCAGAGTTCATCTGTGGCACTTGGGTGGCACAGAGGGTAGAGAGCCAGTCCTAGAGTCAGGAAGACCCAATTTCAAATCCAACCTCAGGCACTTACTAGCTGTGTGACCCTGGGCAAGTCACTTAACCTCTATTTGCTTTAGTTTCCTCATCTCTAAAATAGAGATAATAATAGTGCCTACCTCCAAGGGGTGTTGTGAGGATCAATGAGATAATATTTATAAAACATTTAGTGTAATGCTTGGTGCATAGTAAGAGCTATGTAAATGTTGGCTGTTATTACCTAGTCCACTAGATATCACATAGTTTGTAGATGATGGAGAGAATGGAGCACAGTCCTTCTAATTCAAAATCCAGACTTTTCCCTTATGTCACAATGCCTTGAATGTGGTCTAGAGCAGCAGTTCTCAACCTGTGGGTTGTGACCCCTTTGAGGGTCGAATGACCCTTTCACAGGGGTCACCTAAGACTATCGGAAGACATATTTCTGATGATCTTAGGAACCGAGACATGGCTCCTCTATCCAGACAGGTCTGCCCATGTGCGAGTATTAAAGAGTCTCAGCATTAGAAAGGTTGAGAACCACTGATCTAGAGACATTTGGGAAGGCTCCACACATAAAAAGACTTGGGATCTTGAGATATATCTGCTAACATCAGAGGTCAACATTTGAGATGCCTACTGGCATCTGGTAACCTAGAGTTAGGGGTTCTGGTACCTGCAGCCAGGAGGCTCAGGCTATGAAAGGAGGCAAAAACGCCACGGGGGAGGAAAGAGATCGAAAAGACAATTAGGCTTTGGAGGAAGCTTGGTGGAACTGCTGCTCTCAACCACTCTCTCTCATTCTGACCTCATTCTGTAAATGCTCTGCTTGGATGGGGCTTAACACATAATGTATAGAATTCACGAGCCAGAAGGAACCTCAAAACATGCGGTGTTAGAATTGGAGGGAACTTAGAACATAGAATGTGATGAGTTTGAAGATACCACGGGGTATCAGCTGGGTCCAACTCTCTCGTTTTACAGGGGAGAAGACTGAAGCTCATTGAGGTAACTTGCTTTCCTCAGGGGGGCTAGTCAGTGCCAGAGCTAGGCCTAGAATGCAGATCTCCTGATTTCCACCTTGGTGTAATGCTCATATTTAAGAGATATAGGGCTCAGGGCCACTGGACACTATCTGTCTCTTCCAGCTTCGCTTGTGCTGAGGCCCCCAAAGGCTAGGAAGGGCAGTGCTCACAATACGGTGGCTACACCAGATTCCTCTCCTATCCCAAGATAGGGGAGACAGAATCAAAGGGAGGGCCACAAGAGGGACAATTGACCTCATGTTTGGGGACTTCATGGCATATAATGACATCACCTTGTCCTGGTTTCTAGAATGTAGGGGAGAAATTCCTTTCCTCAGTCCCTTCCAGACACACCCTCTTCTTGGTCTGATGGGGCTAATGTCACCTGTGACTCTACTCTGTCCTTTAGGTAGAAAGTGTATGTGTTGGGAGGGGAAGTTGCTAAATAAGAGGGGATGGGAAAGGACTATATAATGTACAGATACACACACACACACACACACACACACACACAAATCAATAAAACTTAAAAAAAAAAAAAGAGAACATGATTCATTCATTGATTTAAAAAAAAAAAGAAGAACATGTTGGACCTGATAGGATCCTGTGAGGTGAATTTACTGGGGCTAGCTCCACCGTGCCTGGTGACCCCCAGCCAAGATCCTGGGCTTGAGAGCTGTCCGTCAGGCTCTCTTTGCTCAGGAAAGCTGACTCCATTCTGGTTCCCTTGCTGTCCATCCAGGTGTACACACGGTCTGTGATCGACCCCATTCCTGTCACTCCGACTCGCGATGCGGCCACATCTCCGATCTCCCCCACCGAGAATAACAACACTACCCCTCCAGACACTCTGACCCGCAATGCCGAGAAGCAGAAGAAGAAGCCCAAAATGTCAGATGAAGAGATCTTGGAGAAATTAAGTAAGTGCTGATGGCGGAGACGGGAAAATGCAAGCTGATGTCCGGCCTCAGCCCCCTGTTACCTTCCTAGCCCAAGTGAGTCTCTTAACTGCTCTCAGCCTCAGTGCCCTCATCTGTAAGATGGGAATAAGAACACCACCTACCCTGCAAGGTTGTTGTGAGGATCACATGAGGGTGACATATGTGCGGGTGCCAGCTGTTACCATGACACACATGCCCACACATAAAACACATATCCACATATATATTCCCTCCTTCAAATGAAGCTAGTTAATGAGCAAGCATTTATTAAGCACCTACTGTATATCAGATAATCCCTGGGGATACAAGAATAGCTAAAAATAGCCCCCGCTTTTAGGACATTTCCAACATTCACCATTCCTGCTAAGTTAAATTTTGGGCTCCAGGTGAACTGGACCCTTTGGCTTTTTATTCTGTGCCCTGTGTGGTTCCCCAAAACCAACACATATATTCCTAGGCCCTAGGAGGGAGAACTGAAGTGATGATCTAATGACTTGTATTTCTGTTGCACATTAAGTCTTACAGACAACAGCCTTGTGATGTTGGTAGTATAAGTCCTTCTCCCCATTTTACAGATGAAGAAACTGAGCCTCATAAGGCAACATGACTTGACCACAGCCACACAGCTAGTAGTTATACCTTTTTGCCAACATACAGTTAATAAACTGGGTCCTTGGGGTGACTAGGTGGCGCAGTGAATAGAGCACGGGCCCTGGAGTCAGGAGGACCTGAGTTCAAATCTGGCCTCAGACACTTAACACTTACTAGCTGTGTGACCTTGAACAAGTCACTTAACCCAAATTGCCCTGCTCCCCCCCCCTCCAAAAACCCCCCAATAAACTGGGACCTTGGTTCCTAGTACAAGATTCTTAAGCCATGTCATCACACCATTGGAAGAACTGATTGTCGTTACCAGTAGTTTGAATGTATATTTGGGGAACAAGCTGTGGTTTTCCTGGCTATTAATTTGGAAATAACCTGCTCTTCTTCAGTTAACTGTCTTTCAGGGCCTCCCATGCACAAGGTACTGTTGTTGGGTGCTGGGGATTCAAAAGTTTTCTTAGAGAAATGATACCTGCCTTCTAGGAGTTTATATTCTATTAGAGGAAATAATATTGAAGAGAACACGAGGGCAATGAGGGCCTGTCAAGATTCTTGGGAAGAATATGGTAGGGAGATAGGGTCTGACTTTAGACCAAACCCTTTTCACCCCTCTCAGTGTCATATGGAAAAATGTAGAAAGAATCTAACTCAGTTTGGATTAAAAAATCATAAAAACATATTAGGCTCCCTTATGTTCAACCATGGGGGATTTAAGCTTTTATGTGATGCAGTCCTTGCCCTCAGGGAACTTTCAGTCTAGATTGGGGAGAACACATACACAGGAATAAACAGAGATGTGGACAGGAGACATCCAGGGCAGGTGCTGGGAGAAGTCTTTTCCATGGGTGATGGGGTGAAGGCTTCCGGGAGGAGGCAGTGTGGAAGCTGGGCCTCATAGGAAAGGGGGAGGGAGTCTTTAAAGAAGAATGGGATTGGGGAGAAGCAGGACCGAGATGTGCAAGAGCAGAGTGAGAAAGGTGGACTGCAATTGCATTTGATTGTTTTCTAGAGTGAGAGAGTTTGGTGGGGACATAAAAGACCGAGGGAGAGTCAAGTGAGAAACCAGACAAATGTCACTCCTGTGGGCCACATTCTGCTTTCTTTATTTGGAGACAGCAGGGCTGTGAATTTCCTCCTCTTTCCTCCTAGACATTCTCTAAATATAACAGTCTGTTCCTACGTTAATGGGAACAGTCAGCTTGGACCTGAGACTGGGAGTCCCTAGCCAGGGTAGTGTCTGTGGGCTTTTCCTCCATGAGGGGTCTTGCAAAGCAAAGGGGGTTAGCTGCAAATGGGTCCTAAAGGGGTTGATACATACATAAAACTGAGTTGAGATAGACTCCTGATGGTTTTTAAGTTACTTAATAGTATATCATGGGGGGGTAGGGGATGGGAAGAGGGATAAGATGGTGGCATGGCTCTCCTTACAGTCTGGAGCCCTTGATGCTGTATATGGGACCTGATCAGGGTAGAGATGTCAGCCAGTCAACAAGCTTTTAGTGACTGTGTACAAGGCACTGGGGACACAAGGAAATAAAATGAAAACCCGAACCAAACAGACTCTGCCTTTAAGGAGCATATGTTTTGGTGGGGGAGACAACATGTCAATAACTAGATTTATACAAGATACATACATAATAGATTAAACAATCTGCAAGGGGAAGGCATTAGCAGCTGGGGGTGGGTGGGGAACAATGAGGAAAAGCCTCCTAGAGGAAGAGGGATTTGAGCTGAATCTCAAAGGGAGCCAGGGAAACTTTCAGAAGCAGTGGTCAGGGGAGACAGCATTCCAGGTATGGGGGGCAGCCCATACAGAAGCAAGGAAATGGGAGACAGAATGCATATAACCATCACCTTGCTCTCTCTGGACATCTAGAAAAGGGAGAAGATGAGTGGTGGTGATCAGTCGGTTCAGGCTTCACAGAAGGAATGGGGACGTCAGCCAGGACTTGAAGATTGGGGATTCCCTAGACTAGTGATGCCAAACACTGATAGAAACGTGGGCCACTAAACCATAGGTGTTGACTTAGAAAACCACACTTTAACACTGTCTATGTTCTACTGTATTTTTATTTATTTTGTTAAATATTACCCAGTTACATTGTAATCTGGTTTGGGCCTCCCTTGGAAGTCTCTGCTATTCCCTGCTACCATTGCCTCTGATGACTTCTGAGTGGGAAGTAGCTGGCTCTTTATTCCACCCCTGGGGTGGGGTGGGGAAATGTCACACACTTTGTATTTGGTGGGGTAGGAGGGAACAATGTCTCATCATTTCTGTCTCTGTCACAGGGAGCATCGTGAGTGTGGGTGACCCGAAGAAAAAGTACACGCGGTTTGAGAAGATTGGACAAGGGTTAGTAAGAGCCTTTTCTTCTTTGTCCCTCCCTCCCCCCCCCCCCCCAAGGATTGATTTAAAGGATGGTTTGCTTATTTCTAAATCCCTAACCAGACTTCTAAAAGGCTACTTCTTTGGAGAAGCTGTGTCTGGTCTGAATGCTGACATCACCAGGTGGTGCCTACGCTATGTGAATGGGAGGCCCAGAACCAGACCCCTTCTAAGGAGAAGGCAACCAAATCATAGCAACTCAGAGCTGGAGGGGGCTTTAGGTGTCAGAAGAGCCAATTCTGCCTAATGTTTGGATCCCCTGCCCAGCATCCCTTTCCCAGAAGAAATGGTTTGCAGTGTGGCTTGTTTGGATGCTTATGTTTCTCTGGCCAAACAAATTTACTTCCCTCTGCTCTGACCTTCTCCCCATCCCCTTCTTCCACCCCTGGAAGTAATTATGCTTAATGTGAGGGGTTGCCATTAGATGACCATGCTTGCTAAATATACTCCCACAGGAAGCGAGAATCATTTAGTCTGTGAATGCCAAACCAGCCACCTAAATTGTAGCTCTTTCTCCCATTGTCAACTGTCCCATCTGAATACAGACACTGCGTGTGGGTGGGAGGCCTCCAGCTGGAGCCTGTAGAAGAGGAGAGCAGTAAATCCTAGAATATCAGAGCTGTTTAGATCTTAAGTCGTCATGCATGGAAGGCATAGAAGGAAATGGTCCCACTGCTGGCATTAGGCTGGGACCTGGCTTAGCCAGAAGGCCAGGCTTGATTCAGAGCACCTGGGATAGAGCCCTGGTCCTGAAAATGTATATTACTAGCTGTGTCCCCTAGGGGCAGGTCTTCTACTCAATGAGCTTTAGTTTCTTTATCTGTAAAAATGAAGCTTGAAGAAGAGCCGCCATCTTTGGGGGTGGAGGTGAGGACATGATGACACTATCTTCACCTCTTTGATGGGCTATCAGAAAGAAGGCAGATCAGACTGTTTGTCCCCAGTGGGGAAGAACCAGGAGGAAATGGGTACAAATCTCAAAGAAGCAAACTGAGGCTTCAAGTCAGAAACAAACTTGTCAATACTTAGAGCCTGAAGTGAAATTGGGCTGTCTACAGGGTAGTGGGTTCTATCATGTTGTAGGTCTTCCAGCAGAGGCCAGATGACCATGTATCCAGGATGTTATAGATAAGGGTTATGGCCCCTTCCAACCTTGAAATTCTGTGAAAACATGGGTGCTGCTACCCACATTACAGCCAGTTCCCATTTGGTGCTCATGAAGAATCCCCTGCAATAGTCATGTGATTTGAATTTGCTTGGCATATTTCCACTGGGTTGGAACCGCATTTTATATAATTATCACTTTGAATAGGACAGATTAGTGTACATGCAACCATTTCAGGGGATTCATTTATTCACACTAATCTGGACATAACTGTACCTAGCACATAGGGTTATTGGAAGGAAAAGGCTTCTAGAAATGAAAGCTGTGGTAGCCATGTGAGCTGTGATTGTTAGAGTCATAAAAACCTTAAAGTGGGAAAATAAGAGTCTGACCTCCCACTCCTTGTAGGACTCACTGCAGTAGCCTAGACCAGTGCTCAGAAGGCTTCTGCTCAGAGAGGATGCTATCTGTCCTCCCAGGCAACCTGTTCTATTGTGGGAAGGATCATTTTAAGAAGGTTTTTTTTTTTAAGCTAAAATCTGTCTCCTTGTAATTTGCACCCTATTTGGTCTTAGTTCTTCCTTCTGGGACTAAAAAGTGGTACAAATGGAAAGAGCACAGGCCTGGAGTCCACAGAGTCCTAGGTTCTAATCCCACATCTGACATGTATAGCAGAGGGAGGTAGATGGTGGTGTGGATAGAGCAGAGAGCATGGAACCAGATGCACCTAATTTCAGATTCCTCCTCAGATGCTTACTATTGGTGTGGTGCTAGGCAAGTCAGCCTCTCTTAGCCTCAGTTTCCCCATCTGTAAAATGGAGATAGTAGTAGCATCTATCTCCCAGGGCTGTTGTGAGGATCAAATAAGATAATATGTATAAAAGTGTTTTCTAAACTTTGAAGCACTATGGAAAAGTTAGTTCTTACTTTAAGTACTACTGAGAGTAGTACTAGGAGTAGTAGTTGTAGTCATAGTCACAGTTGGGCTGTTTATAGGGTAGTGGGTTCTGCCATGTTGTAGGTCTTCCAGCAGAGGCGAGATGACCATGTATCCAGGATGTTATAGATGAGGGTTATGGCCCCTTCCAACCTTGAAATTCTATGAAAACGTGGATGCTGCTACCCACATTACAGCCAGTTCCCATTTGGTGCTCATGAAAAATCAAGAAGTAGTTGTAGTCATAGTCACAGTTGTAATAGTAGTAGTACTGGTTGTCATCACCACCATCAAGTAGTGATTGTAGTAGTAGCAGTAGTGGTAGTCATAGCCATAATGGTAGTAGTAGTGACTAGTAGTAGTAGTTACAGTTATAGTAGTTGTGGTTGTATTGGAAGTAGTTAGTGCTCGTAGTAATTGTAGTTATAGTAGTAGTACTAGTAATAGTTATAGTGGTGGTGATAGTAGTTGTAGTAATACAATATATAATAGCAATAATAATTATAATTGTTAAAGTAGTAAGAGCAGTAGCAGTGGGCACAGTTGCAGTAGTAGTGGTAGTAGGAATACCTGCAATAGTCTTAGTTGTAGTGGTGGTGGCGGCGGTGGTAATAGTACTAGTAATAGGCATAGTAGCAGTAGTAATAGTACTAGTAGTAGTAGTGGTTGTTGTTGGTGGTAGTAGTAGTAATAGTCATAACAGTAGTAGCAGCAATAGTCATAATTGTAGTAATTAGTGGTAGTAATACTTTTAGTAGTAGTGCTTGTAGTAGTATTAATAGTAGTTGTAGTAGTAAGTTGTTGTTAAAGTAGTAACAGTACTAGTAGTAGTGGAGCCAAATTGCTTCTCAAGAATATTGGTCCCAGCTGGCACTTCATTTCCTCAGAACTTAGACTATATATAGTTCTCTCCCTGTCATCTTTCTACAAATCATAACCTCTTGCACTTTTTTTTTGCTTTTTTTTTGGAGGGGCACTTGGGGTTAAGTGACTTTCCCAAGGTCACATGGCTAATAAGTGTTAAGTGTCTGAGGTCAGATTTGAACTCAGGTCCTCCTGACTCCAGGGCTGGTGCTCTATTCACTGCATCACCTAGCCGCCCCACCTCTTGGATTTTTTTATAGTTTTTTATTATCTCCTTGAATCTCTACAGTCTTGTGAAGTGTTTAAAGTGAGAATAATTACCCTCATTTTAGTGAAGATAGTGGAGGCCCAGAAAAGGGAAGTGACCTGCTCAAAGTCATGCAGCAAGTCAGAACCTTGGTTAAAATGAAGGCTACTGCCCTCCCAGGGATGCTATACATTGTGCCATAAGACCCCAGGGAACAGTTACAGTCCAATGGAAACTGTATAACTATAAATACTAGGGGAGTGTGTGTGCGTGTGTGCATGTGTGTGCGTGTGTGTGTGTGTGTGTGTGCGTGTGTGCGCGCGCGCGTGCACCTGCACATATACGTGCATGCTCAGAAGCTGGGCCAGTTAAGTGCAGAGAAGGCTGACGGCCAGTTAGAGCAGGGGCCAGGGTAGTTTTGGTTTAGAACTTTCTGGATCTCCATTAGCAGCAGCTGGTTACCAGTCGGCTAAATGAAATTCACTTGGAAATAAATAGAGATCTTCACAGACTCATAGAAGATCAAACCTGGAAGGGGTTCCCTAATGATGAAGAGGTGTCGGTGGGAAAGGATTCTAACCCATTGATTGTAGGAAGAAACGACGTAGGATGTTAGAAGATAGCGCCATGAGGGACATCACAATGAGGCCGGTTAGAACACAAGAGGGAGTGTGCTAGAGCCAGTGGGGCCCTTGGAAATTTGAAGAAGGCTTATATGGATGGCATGTGAATCATTTTCACTAGGGCTAGGAAGGACAGTTAACATGTTTGATCCTAGACTCTGACAGGACTTTAAAGGTTCTAGTCCAACCATTGGTTTAAATAGGAATATCCCCTGTGGTGTTCTTTAAGAAGTGGTCATCCATTCTGTGCTTGAGGACCTCCACTGGAGTCAGGCAGAGCTGACTGCAAATCTGACCTCAGACACTTACTAGTGCCATGACCCTGGTCGAGTCACTTAGTCCTGTTTGCTTCGGTTTCCTCATCTGTAAAATGAGCTGGAGAAGGAAATGGCAAGCTACTCCAGTATCTTTGCCAAGAAAATCCCAAATGGGGCCACGAAGAGTCATGATTAATTGACTAAACAATGTCCTGTAGAAAGAACAATTGGATTGAGTGTTAGAATATTTGAATTTAAATCCTGCTTCTGCCACATACCATCTCTGTGGCTTTAGACAAATTATTTCAGCTCTGTGGATCCCCTAGTTTTCTTATCTGCAATATAGGATGATGGTATTTGTGCTACCTGCCTCACAGGGTTTTTGTGAGGAGAACACGTCGTACCTTTAAAAGGCTTTAGAAGATGAGTATTGTTGTTGTGGAGTTGTTGTATATACCCTGGTTTTCTAACCTGGAACAAGCAAGAGACAGGAAGATCTGCTAGTATGGGTGGGCCTTTCTTCCTCCCCCAGCCCCAGGCTTTCCAAGAACCCCTACAGGAAGGCTTGGTGGACATCCCAGCCATCACTGCCGTCCCCTGCCTCCTTGCCCCTTGGCCCTCTGTTCACAGGGCTTGGATGAGGTGGGAATCACCAGTTCTGTTCTCTGCAGTGATACAGAAGATCCCCAGGTCTCACCATCTGCCCTGCATCTATTTCCTGGCACTATGCTCTGATCTGCTATAACCTGAGGACCCCTGGGCTTTGCCATCTGCCCCCTCCATTGCATCCTTAGGATTCCTAGGCCTTTCTCTCTATCCTGTAGATGAATTTTCTTTTAGGTGTTGTTTCCATTTAAAATAAGAACAGGAGCTGTCTTGCTTTTCCGGTTATCACTGTGCTTGGCCCATAGTGCTTAATATAAATGCTTTTTCATATTCATTCATTCACTCATCCACTGAGTGTCCTTTCCTGATCACCGGTCCTGGTCTTTAGATCTTAGCCCTGTTATTATCTGTGTGGCTTTGAGCATGTACTTTACTCCATCTAGCCTTAGTTTCCTTACTTCTAAAAAGGAATAACAATGATGCACTCCCTCCCACTGGGTTGTCATGATCCCTTTGCAAACCTTAAATTGCTCTAGAAATAATGAGCTGTTATTATTTCCTCTACCAGACAATGCTTAACTCAAAGGAATAACTTAATTAAACCTGTTTGCCTCAGTTTCCTCATCTGTAAAATGAGCTGGAGAAGGAAATGGCAAACCACTCTAGTATCTTTGCCAAGAAAACCCCCAAAAGGGGTCATGAGGAGTTGGATGTGACTGAAATGACTGAACAACAGCAGCCTAGCTCATGGTTCTGAAGTGAACAAAGTGCCTCAAGATAAGTAAAAAATACTGTAGAAATAAGAGTTGTTGGTGTTATCCTCTTGCTGTCTACTGAGCCTTTCCTGTGCCAGGTAACAGGGAAAGGACAAATATAAATAAAATGTTTTTATTTATTCATTTTTTAAAAATTTCATTTTATTTTATTTATTTTTATTTAATTATGTATAATATAAAAATATTCAAATAAAATAAAAAGTACAGATATAAATAAATTTTAAAAATCCTCCTGCTTCCAGGGCCAGTGCTCTGTATTCACTTGCACACCTAGCTACCCCTAGAGAATGCTTTTGCATTCTAATGCGGATTTGAAAAGTGATATATGTGTACAGAGAGGACCAAATGCTGTGAAATCTCAGAGAAGGGAGAGGAGATGATGGGGCTCAGTGATGCTGCTGGTTGAGTCTTCCTTAAGAATTATTTATTATCCCCATTTTACAGATGGGAAAACCTGTCTGTAGTGACCCAGCTGGTAATCATAGGCTCATATATCATTAGATCATAGATTAAGGGTTAGAAGAGTCCTCAGAGAACCTTAATTCCACCCACACACTTAAAAAGTATTTTTCTATCTTTTGTTTTTATATTGCCTAAATTTCTGCCTCCCCTTCCCCCTTCCCCCACAGAGAGCAAGCCCATATAACAAAGAATATTTTTAAAAGAAAAAAATCAGCAAAAGCACTGAATACGTTTAAAAAATATGAAAATACATGCAGTGTTCCACACCCATGGTTCTCCCACCTCTGCAAAGGAGTGGGAAGAGGTGTCTTCTCATAACTCTTCTTCGGTTCTGTGTTTGTTCTTTGTAATTTTATTAACTTCATTTTTGACTGCTTTGCATTTATTCTTTCCTTTTTACATTCCAATCTCATTTTTACCAATAAAGGAAACTAAGGCTCAGAGGTATTAAGTGACCTTCCCTTAGTCACACAGGTGTTAAGTGGCAGAGACAGAATTTGAATCCGGGTCCTCTGTTTCCCATAGCAGGGTGCTTTTGTATGGTTCTCATCCCTCATCCCCCAGCCCATACCTTTTGCTTCACTGCAGCCCATCTCCTTGCTCCTCCCCTGGCCTTCTGTTCCATCTGTCTTCTCCACCTGTTCTAGACCTGCTTCTTTCTCATTGCAGTGCACAAAGGGAGACCTTCAGAGGGGCTGCAGGGGCCAGGAGAGGCTTCTTGGAAGGAGAGTCATTTTAACCCCAACCTTAGTTCCCAGATCTAGAACATTGAACTCCCAGAGTTTTGGGGAGGATCAGATATCTGTGTAACCTGCTTGGCAGACCTTAAAAGAGTGAAAATAGTCAAAAATTGTAAGTCAACCCAAGAAATAAAACTGAGACAAAACAACCAGTCTTTATTAGGGACCCGAGATGGGCCCTGTACTCAGGCCCTCTAAGGGGGAGATTCAGCAGCTTGTTTGTCCTTAGGGCATGTATAGTCAAGTAGATTGGATGTTATTTTTTTAAAGTTAATGAATACATTGAATATTAATAAATATACAATAAGAAAAGAAAAAGAAACATTATAAACTTAAATATGGAAATTTAAATACAAAATAAGAAAAGGAAAAAGAAACATGTCACGTGCACAGCGGAACATGAGAGCATTCAAAATATATAGCAATAAATTTCCATTTCAAGAAAGCCTATATAGTAAACTCCACCCACTGTGTTGAGAACTGTCCATCTTTTCTTTGCTTCCTTGTTTTCTTTTGTTCTCTGCTGTCTTTTTTACTCTGTTCTTTTTTTCTCCTTCCTCTCTCCCTCTCCCCCGCTACAATTAACACAGATATATTTATATATAGATATGGACATACAGATACACGTATAGACATATGCTTTCCCTCACAATTTCTGCTTCTGATCTTTGTTTTTGTGTTTGTGCATGTCTCTTATTTCCTATCCTACCACTTTACTTCTACTTGCTACTTGTCCTCCTATTACCTAACCTCCCTCCCTCTCCTCCAAAGATCCCTCCCTTATATTCCCATTCCCATAAATCTAAACACCCTTCTACACCCCCTTTAGACTGTCAAGGGGTCTATGAACTTGGATGGGAGAAAAATGACATTTTTATTTTTGTTAACTTTTGGTTTCTTTTATCATCCTATGTATTTTATTTTATGCATTTAAAAGTATGATTCTGAGAAAGACTCCATTGACTTTATCTGACTGCCAAAGTTGAGGGGGAGGTCCATGATGCAAAAAAGGGACCCTCTGATTTAAACTACCCATAACTATCATTGTAACTCTTCATTTTGGACGTTTTTATTTCCCTCTCCTGTCTTATTTATTTTTTAAAGTGTGTTTTGGCTATTAACTAACTCTCTGTGTGACCTTGGTCAGCTTCCATTTCCTTTCTTGTTCTCAATTTTCTTTTTGTAACATTAGGACTTAAGAGATTATTCCAAGAAGGGGTCCGTAGGCTTGCCCTGACTACAGTGGGTCCATGACACAAAAAAGGTTAAGAACCCCTCAAGCAGATGATAATATCCCATTGTAGATAGCTGTAATGCAGAATATTACAGGATAACTGCATTATAGAATTACAAAGTGCTATGTAAGCATTCCTGCTCTTTGCCAAGAGCTTGGGGGCTGGGGGTGGGGCTGGGGCTGGCATAACTTTGCAATATTGAGAGTTCCCTAGCCCTCAAATGCCCTGATTCTGTCCTAGATGATAAGTAACAGAGGCAGTCTGGAGTAATGGATAGAACCATCTGACATGGATGTGCCATTGTGACCCTGAACTCAACTCAGTCACTCAACACTGGGTACTCTTAGTGCCCCAGACAGATCTCTAGGGATTAAAGTTGCTCAATAGTTTCTGGTCACATTGGCAGAGGGAGTTTTCTCCAGCCAGTAAATCAATGTTCTGAACCCCTCCCCACCAAAGATAGCTGAAAGGGTACTGATGTGTGAGTGATTTCATGGTAGGTTGGTTCTGGCCTTGGGGGTGTGAGAGGACATAATATGGAGAGCGAGATTGGGGAGGTACCTGGAGTAAGGTGGGAGAGACTGACAGAGAGAATGTTGGTCCTCCTTCCAGCCAGTGAGCAAAGTGATTGATTCTAGATCTTTTTCTTGTGTCATCATTGTGATGGGTAGGGATGTTCGCCAGTATGTGTGCTTGTCCTAGGCTGTGCCTGATGGACCCACTCTGTGGACCTCTGTGATGAAATGATGCATTGGTCTCAGGGGTGCTTGGCCCACTCAGATCTATTATGTATTAGAATTCTCTCACTGCTCAGGCTCTGATTTTTTTTTTTTACACCTACAGCCTGGCTTTTTGTGTGTGGGTGGCTTTTTTTTTTTAAGTCCTGGAGACTAAAGGCTAATTGCATGCCTCCCTTATGAGAGAGAGAGAGAGAAGATGAAGGAAGAGGAAAGAATAGAGGGAGAGACTGGGAGGGAGGGTGAGAGAGAGCTTTCTGTAGTGGCTTTTAGGTCTAAGCAGCCTTTGGGGCATTCATTGTCAACTAACCATGGTCCTAGACCACGTCTGGGACCCATGGAGGGTGGGGGGTATACACTCTCCTTAGGACAAGGCCTGTGTAGTTGGTCATCTTCATAGGAGACTGCAGGATCTTGAATTACCTCCAGATTCATGGGGTTTGTGCCCCATAGCAAAAGTCTGTCTATGGTTCCGTGGCCCTGATTACTGTAATTTTCAGGCCAAAATGCATACTTGTAAATTCCTTGTAATCTTAAATAGGCTCCAAAGAGTTCCTGCTATAGTACATAACCGAAACTCTTCTATTTTTCAATGAAAAGTAAAGGTTACTGTCTAAAAGTAAAAGTTATAAGATACAGGGTTATGAAATTATGCCATATGCATCATGGGCACTTAATAAATTTTAAAAAAATTTGTCAAATTGAGTTTTCTCCTACCATCACCCCCACCCCCACCCTGGAAAGAAACACATTCCAATAAGAGTCTTGGTTACTGGCACAAAATTTGGATTTTCTTGGTTTGTACTATACAATCATAGATCCATGAAATGTTCTGAGCTAGAAGGGCTTTTAGAGCATACAGCCTTAAACTACAGGATGGGAACATGTGGAATGTTAGAGCTCATCCCACCCACCCACTCCCCCTCTAGATGCTCTGGATACTGTTCTAGTTCCACACGCTATGGTGTCTTTGACGTCTTATCAAATTAACTCTTCATGAATGTGTTTCTCTTTGTGAGAGGACTGTTTTCTGCCTGTATGACCCTGTGTGGGCTGAATAGCTAGCTCATTGTGTGTATCTTTTCAGCTATGTATGTATGCAACATAGAATTATATTTCCTTTATATTTATATACACATCAAGAAGCAGCATGTGATTTGCATGATTGCATATATACCTGTTTGTTGGTTCAGTGTTTCAGTCATGTCTAACTCTCCATGACCCCATTTGGGGTTTTCTTGGCAGAGATATTGGAGTGGTTTACCATTTCCTTCCCCATTTCACAGGTGAGGAAACTGAGGCAAACAGGGTTAAGTGGCTTGCCCAGGGTCATATAGCTAGGAAGTGTCTGAGGCCAGATTTGAACTTGGGAAGATGAGTCTTCCTGACTCCAGGCCTGACCTAGCTGCCTGTGTGTGCACACACGTATGTATAAATGTATATACATATGTGTTACTGGTTTTGTGTGTGTGTGTGTGTTATGGAGGTGTACCATGGCATAGTGGCTGTTGTGGTCAGGAAGGCTTATACCTGATTGTGTGACAGTGGGCAAGTCCCTTAAGCAGTCAGGGCCCCAGATGACTGCCTGAGACTGTGAGCTGTAGATCAGTTGTTGATCTGCATTGATAAAGGGAGTTTCTTTACTGGCAGGTAGAGGCATCTAGGTAGCCCAGTGGATACAGCATCGGTTCAATAAGATCTGAGTTCAAATCCAATCTCATTCACTTACTAGGTCTGTGACCCTAGGCAAGTCACTGCATCTCTGTCTGCATCAGTTTTTGTATTTGTAAAATTGGGATAATTAATACACCTACCTCCCAGGGTTGTTGTGAGGATAGAAGGAGTTGTTATTCATTAAATGCTTTGTAAACCCTAAAGCAGAGCAGTTAGATGGTACAGTGGATGGGATGCCAGGCCTACAGTCAGGAAGCTCTGAGTTCAAATCCAGCCTCAGATACTAGCTGTATGACCCTGAGCAAGTCACGTAGTCTTGTTTGCTCCAGTTTCCTCATCTGTTAAATGAGCTGGAGAAGGAAATGGCAATCCACTTCAGTATCTGTCAAAAAAACCCCCGAAAGGGGTCACAAAACATGGCTGAAACTACTGAATAACAACAAAAACCTTAAAGTGCTGTCTGAATGCCAGCTCTTACTCTTAGCAAGGGAATTTCTTGCACCAGTGAAATCACAGGTGTGACTAGCTAGCTATCAATATCTATCTAAACCAGAGAGATTTTGGAGCCTGTAAAATCGCTTTAAAAAAAAATAATTTCAATATAATTTATTTCCTTTGTAATTCTATATATTTTCAAACATTAGTCTGAGAACATTTGTCCTTGACAAAAAAAAGGTTAAGAACTCCTGATCTCAAGCATATCTGAATCTGCCAATGCAGGTCTCCCTATTTCCTGACCTATGGATCATCCTTGCCTTTTTAAAAAAATTTGTACTTGAGTTTTTTGAAAGTCTAATTAATTCTCTGTCTGACTTTGGTCAAATTCCTTTCTCTTTCTGGATCTCCATTTTCTCATATGTAAAATGAGGACTCAGGACAAGACAGGGCAGGTTTCTTGTCTCTGGCATTCATTCTAAGGTCCCTCCCAGCTCTGACACACTAAGTTTTATATCCCAAGATCTGGGAAATCTTGAAATATCTCACCTAATATAAGCCCATTTCTCGCTAAAGGTCTGAATGATAATGTTTTGAAGAAGCAGGAGTTTGGAATTAAAGTCAATAAGTGATCTTGTCTGTATTAAATATCTGTTTCTCTCTCTCTTGTCTTTCTCTCCCTTTCTCCCTCTCCCTCCCTCTCTTTCTCCCCTCCCTCCCTCTCTCTCTTTCTCTCTCTCTCTCCCCTCTCTCTGTGCCTCCCTCCCTCCTTCTGTCTCTCTCTCTTTCTCTCCCTCCCTCCCTCTCTTTCTCTCTCTCTCTCCTCTCTGTCTCTCCCTCCTTCTCTTCTCTCTCTCTCTCTCTCTCTCTCTCTCTCTCTCTCTCTCTCTCTCCTTCTCTCCCCTCCCTCTCCCTCCCTCCCTCTCTTCCTCCCTCTTTTTCTCCCTCCCTCCCTCTTTCTCTCTCTCTCTTCCCCCCTCCCCCACTCCTTCCTCCCTCTCTCCCTCTTTCTGGTTCACTTACAGAGCTTCAGGCACAGTGTACACAGCAATGGATGTGGCCACTGGACAGGAGGTGAGTGCCAGTCATTGATCACTGCTTTTGAGATGGTACTGGTTTTTTTTTTTTAATTCCATCTTTGGGACCATAACTCTGGTTCATAGAATTGCCTTGTTATTTACTCAAAACACTTTTTTCCTAGAGCTAGATCTGTATTGTAGTGAAGACCAGTTCTGGGGAAAGGAGTAAAAGCATCTGTTCATGTTTTAAAGAAATAGGTAAAGGAAGCAAATTCGCCACGGGATCTTGGGCAAGTCACTTCCTTTTGGTCTCCTTAACTGTAAAATGAGGAAGTTGGATCATATGGTTTGTAAGGTCCTTCTCATTTGTCAATAAGCATTTATTAAGTACTTGCTGTGTGCCAGACACTGTTAAGCGCGAGGGATACAAGGAGAAATTAAAAGAAAGGCAGGCCCTGACCATAAGGCACCTATGTTCTAGTGGGGGAGACAACATATAAAAGGAAGCTGAATTGGGTGGGAGGAGGAAGGGAGCATGGTGATGTGGCATGGTGGAAAAGGCACTTCCAGTGGGTCATGGTGGAAAAAGCCTGGAGAGACAGAGAGGAGTGAAGGTGTGAGCGTGGCTGGCCCTGGGGCCCTTCTGTACCATGGGCTCTGGAGGGAGCCACAAATCAGAAGGGACCAGAGCCTGTGAAGCCTGTGGGGGTAGGGGAATCTTCCAGGGCAAGAAGGCTGTGGGAGCACAGTAGTGAACATGTAACATTCTGTGTTTTGGATTCCATATTCTATATTCTAACATCCTTTGATTTTGTAACTTTGAGGTCCATTCTAGCCCAAATATTCTGTGTGATATAGTCTTTTTGCATTCAGTGTGAGCAAACATACATTTATTAGACAATTACTGCATTCAGGGAACCTTGCTAGACACCAAGCATACAAGACAAAATGAGAAAAAATGGTCTTTGTGTTCAAGGGGCTTTCATTCTATTGGGGCAGATATGACAAGGAAATGGATAAGTAAATACACGATTATTTGAGGAGAAAGAGAGCAATGCCTAAGGGAACTTGGAAGTCTTTCTTTAGGAACTGGTGCATGAACTCACTTAGGTGGCGCAGTGGTTTCCAGAGCATTGGGCCTGGAGTCAGGAAGACCCAAGTTCAAATCCAGTCTCAGGCATTTACCAGCTGTATGACCCTGGGCAAGTCACTTAACCTCTATTTGTCTTAATTCACCAGGGAAGGAAATGGCAAACCACTCTAGGATCTTTGCAGGAAAACCCCCTGGCCAATATTAGCGTGCTACGGTCCATGGGGTCATGAAGAGCTTGGACGTGACTGAACAACAGCAACAAGAAGCATAAAACTAAGCTTTCCAAGAAGCTTGTTTTGTTTTGTTATTGGGCCCTCTGGGCAGTCTGATGAAGCCAGTGGCCTCCTTATCAAACACATAAAATAAAATATGGAACTTTCCAAGGGGAGCTAATTTTATTGAAATTCAGTCACCAAACAATAAACCGAAAGCAACAAAAAAATTCATGAACTTGGGCTGAGAACCCCCTTCTCTAGAGGGCGGTATGAGGTGGGAACTGTTCTGGTTCTGGGCGTCAGGCTGTATGAAAACGTGGAGGCAGTGGGAGGACTGCTGAGCTCAGAGAATAATCGATAGATGAGTCTGGCTGGAGTGTAGAGTGTCTCAAAGGGATGTACCCTCACGTGTGAGGAACTGAGCTGTATTTGACTGAGGGACAACATTGATTGTTTGGTCTTTCTCAGGCATGTTCGACTCTTTGTGACCCATTTGGGGTTTTCTTGGGAAAGATACTGGAGTGGTTTGTCATTTCCTTCTCCAGCTCATTTTGCATATGAGGAAACTGAGGCAAACAAGGGTAAGTGACCTGCCCAGGGTCACACAGCTAGTCAGTGTCTGAGGCCAGAATTCAGGGCTTCCGGATGCCAGGCCTGGCACTCTGTCTGCTGTGCCACCTAGCAGCCCAAGGAACAGCATAGCACAGAAAGTCTAGGCTTAAAAGATGAGGATAATAGTTCATATTTAATCCTCTAAATGACAAAGGTCAGGATCAATCCCTAAGGTTAATTATTTTTTTATTACTGAGACTTAAATACACAATAAGAAAATAAAAAGAAATATAAACTTAAATACAAAATAAGAAAAAAACCGCATGTCATGTGCACAGCAAAACTTGAGATGATTCAAAATATATAGCAAAAAGATTAATTAATTAGTGAATTTTAATATTCTCTAATGTTTTTCTTTTTAGAAAAAAAATTTTATTTAGTGAGCCAGCTATGTTGGACCAGGCTTCGGGAGACCTGGTTCTACTATTAACTAGCTATGTGACCATTGGTACTTTTCTTTTCTGAGTCTCAATTTTTTCATCTGCAAAGTAGGGACAAATATGACAACCAAAAAGCATTCATTAAACACCTATGGTGTGCTAGACACTGTGTTAGGTGTGGGAAATGCCACAAGGAATGAAACCGTCCTCATTCTTAAGGCCTGACACATTTTAAAACAAACTTTAAAATGCTCTAGAGCAGCAGTTCTCAACCTGTGGGTTGCGACCCCTTTGGGGGTTGAACAACCCTTTCACAGGGATCACAGGGGTCACCTAAGACCATCAGAAAACACATATTTCCGATGGTCTTAGGAACTGAGACACGGCTCCTCTATCGGTCTCCAGGCAGGTCCGCCCACATGCAGATACACCCACATACGAGTATTAAAGGGTCACAGCATTAGGAAGGTTGAGAACCACTGCTCTAGAGTCAACCATGACTATTTGGTCCCCTGATGCATGTTCTCTGGGTCTTCGAGGAAGAATGGCTCCCTGGGATTCCTGGAAAGCCCTAGAGGCCCTGTTCTTTGGGAGACTGGAAGAGAAGCTTCATGTCACATCAGCCTGTGTTGTATATGGTCATAACTTGTGAATGGAAGTCATCCCATTAGAATAGCTAATGCAGTGCCTCAGGAAGGGCTGCTCTCTGTCATCAGAGGTTGTGGATCTCTGATTGAGCTGTCAGCACATGGGCATTTGCTGTTCTGAATGATGGATGGCAGCGTAATGCCCCAGGGCTGGTCTGGGAGGTAGGAACTATGGATGTCTTTGGGAGGAAGGAAACCACAGCCATGGCGGGGCGGGGGGGGGGGGGTCCTTAGTAGCAGAAGACTGTAGATGTAAAGCTGTAAGGAGCCTTGGATATCATCTGGTCTAATTGCCTCCTCATTTTAGTGATGATGAAAAAGAACAGAGAGAGGCATCATTTGAACTTCACCTAGGGTAGTCTTTCTCTGTAATTAATAATAATTAAAGCGATAACAATAGTAACAATAGCTAGCATTTTTAATGTTTACAATGAACTTGACAAATGTTATTTCATTTAGTTCTCATAGCAACCCTGGGATGGAGATGCTGTTATCATGCCCTTTTTGCAGATGAGGAAACTGAGGCAGGCAAGAGATTTAGCGACTTTCTCAGGGTTACCTAACTCTGAAGTGTCGGAGGCTGGATTTGAACTCGGATTTTCCTGACTCTGGGTCTAGCACTCTCCATCTATGAAGTATCTTGTACGTAGTGGACACTTATTCAAGGTTTCCAGAATGGATTCTAATCAGATGAAGGTTTGGCTGAGTTTCCAGGTGTGTTCAGTCCAGCAAGCCTGAGCTTGGTGCTAGGGTTACAAAGATGGGTGAGGTATGATGTCTGCCCTCAGTGAGCTTCAGTCTAGCAGGGGGGCTAAGCCATGGACACATTGCATTTCAGAGCTGAGTGTGCAGCAGTGCATTGGTCATTGACCTTCGAGTGGAAGGAAGGACTAGATGTCTACTGTGTGCCAGACACTGTGCTAGTCATTGTACAAACATTATCTCATTTGATCCTCTCAACAACCCTGGAAAGTAGGTATAAAATTCCAGTTTTATAGTTGAGGAAACTGAGTCAGACGGAAGCTAAGTGACTAGCTCAAGGTTAGCAGCTAGTAAGTGTCCGAGGCCAGATTTGAGCATCCTGACTAGGCTCAGCATTAATTCTGCCACTCGTTGCCTCTATAGAAGCCTCCATTCAGGGCCCCCGACTTTACCTCTTATTAGCTTTGTGTTCTGGGCAAGTCACTTTCTTTTGTCTTCTGTTTTCTCCAAGGGAAGTAGAGCTAAAGGGAGAGGGTGAGAAGGGGAGAAAAAGAGAGAGGAGAGATGGGGAGAGAGAAGAGGAATGAGAGAGAGAGAGAGGGCGAGAGAGAGAGAGGGAATGAGGGAGAAAAAGGAGAGAGGGGGAAAGAGAAGAGAGGGAGGAAGGGAGGAAGGAAATGAGAGAGAAAAGAGAGAGGGGTAGAGAGAGAGACAGCGAGGTGAAGGAGGAAGAGAGGTGGCAGGGAGGAGGAGGGGTGACTAGATGATTTTAAGACCTTTTTCTATTTCTGTTTATCCTTTTTTTTTTGCCCTAGACCCTTTTACATTACTTATCCCACACATCTATCCTTCTCCCTTCTTCTCCAGAGAGCGTCTCTTAGAATAATAAATTCTAAAAATAGAAAAGAAAAGAAAAACTGAACACATTAAAAAAATAAAGCCCGACCTTCTAGACAGAGTTCCATATCCATAGCTCCCGCTCTTCTTCCAAGAATTCCAGGTGGTATCTTCTCATTTCTCTTCTTTGGGGCCAAACTTGGTCATCGAACTTTTCCAGAATTCAGTTTTGATTGTTTCTCAACAAATCCTTATTAAGCATCTGTAATATATAGGGCCCAGGGTTTAATATAGGAAATAGAGAACTACATAAAGCATTATTTTTGTCCTCAAGGAGTTTACAAACTAAGCTTCAAATTTGGTCCTTTGATTTCCAACAACAAAAACAATGGCATACATATGATATATATATGATATATACACATGATATGTTATACATACATGTATATATTATATGTGTGTGCATACACACCTATATATACATGTATGTATATGTATGCATATATTATATGTGTGTATAACTCTCTCTCTATATATATATTTTGTTTATAAAAGACTTTACATTCACACCTAATGGAATTGACAGTAGTAACACCAGCTTGCATTACTATAGGAGCTTTAAGGTTTGCCAAGTACTTTGCAAGTCCTATCTCATTTTATCCTCCCAGTAACACTGGGAGGAAGGTGCTCTCATTATCTTCATTTTACACATGAAGACACTGAGACAGGTTAAGTGACTTGCCCTAGGTCCGGATCTCTGAGGCTAGATTTGAACTTGGGTCTTCCTGATTTCAGGCCCAGGGCTGTGTCTGTATCTGTCCCAAGAGGAGTACCAGTATTCAAAGCCCTTTGTTCTCTGGCAATTTAAGGCTTATAAAACACTATCTTCTGATGATGTAGAGGAGGTGGTATGGTGTGATAGGAGGGACACTGGATTTGGAGCCGCAAAAATGGTTCAGATTCTGATTCTATCACTTATTTATGTATATAAGCTTGGGCAGTCACTTCTCTCTCCAGGCTTTAGTTTCCTTCTTTGTTAAATGAGGGCACGGGTATTTCCACTGTCAGTTTAAAGGTGAAGGAACTAAGTCTGCCAGAAGGTATCAGGGACTTGCCCTGGGTCACACAGCTCAGATATGTCAGAACTAGGTCCTAAGTCTTTTGATCTCAAGATTATTTCTTCTTCTCTCAGACTTTGAGAGTGCCCTCATTTCTGGCACTTAGCACATGGGTGACCTTGGGGAAAGAGTCCAGTCTCTGAGCAGAAGACATGTCCTGGTTTTGGAGAGAGAGTGGCAATGCTCCGGCAACCTAATAAGCACCATCTTCCTGGCCTTTGGGTTTGGTCGTGATGTCTGACTGGCTGTGAGTGAGGTGGGCTTCCTGCCCGGTCCCTGTGGCTGGCTTTTAAAAGTGACTTTGACCTTTCTCTGTGCTCTGACTTCAGGTGGCCATCAAGCAGATGAACTTACAACAGCAACCCAAGAAAGAGCTAATCATTAATGAGATCCTGGTTATGAGGGAAAACAAGAACCCCAACATTGTGAACTACCTGGACAGGTATGTCGTTTCAGGTGTGGTCAGTTGTAGGCTGATGGGCAGGTATTCTACAGAATCACAGGGTTGATAGATACCTGGGAAGAGGAGGTTACTGCCTAACCTGTCATAGAAGAAGAATCTGCCTTCTGGCATCTTCTACTTGTGGTCATCTCTGTAATGGTTCCCATTTTTATAGCATTTTAAGGTTTAAAGATTGTTTTCCTAACAACAATAATAGCTGGTAATTATATTGCATTTTACAGTTTATAAGACTTTGTACCTATGTTGTTGTTGTTCACTCATTTTTCAGTTGTGTCTGACTCTTCATAACCCCATTTGAGGTTTTCTTGGTAAAAGTACTGGAGGGGCTTGCCATTTCCTTCTCCATTTTACATTTTACATTTTACATGAGGCTAACAGGGTTAAGTGACTTGCCCAGGGTCACACAGCTAGTAAATGTCTGAGACTGTATTTGAACTCAGGTCTTCCTGACTCCAGGCCTGGTGCTCTATCCACTGCACCACCCAGCTCTTCTTTACTTGCATTACATGTTTCCATCTCATTTGATCTTCACAACAGTCCTGTGAGGTAGGTGCTATTATTATTCCTATTTCAGAGAGGTTAAGTGAATTGGGCCTGTTAGTATCTCATGAAGGATTTGAAATTCGATCTTGACTCCAGCTCCAGTCTTCTTCTATCTGTTGTCCTGCCTACAGTAACCATATAAGAACAGAGGGGAAAACAGAAGTGATATAGTCTGATAGTGTATTACATCAGATAGTATACTGCAGACCACCAGGGAGGAAGGAAGAATTAAATCATAAGCCTGGCTTGGAGTCATAATATAATCATGATGGGGGACTCCAGTGCTCTAGGTGGCTGCTGGGTCTCTCTTTCTCTCTTCCAAAACCAGGACAGTTTCTTCCTACAGAAAGTAGAGGGTTTGATAAGGAGAGCTGCCGTTAGTGATCTGATTCTGACTGACAAAGAAGAAATGTCCGCTGACGTAGAGATAATGAAAACTTTGCCAAATTATGGGCATAGCCTGAGACACACATTAAATTTTGGAAAAGCAGATTTTAAAATGTTTAGCAAAAGGACAAGTAGGGTCTGTTGGTCTAATATTTTACAGGGAAGTGGACCCAAGAAGGATGGGAAAATCTCTAGAACTGAGCCAGCTGAGTAGTGTGTAATGGATAGAGCACTGGGTTAAGAGGTGAATTCTAATCCTGACTCTGATTTCTAGCTATGTGAGCCTTTGGGCAAGTCATTCATCCTCTCTAATGTTTAGTTTCCTCATCTTTAAAAAGAAGTTGGATTCCATTACCTTACTTGTAGTTCTAAATCTATAGATCCCATGAAATGGTGAAGATGAAAGCAGACATATTTCTCACAAGACAGAAAGTATAGGAGTCTCCTACAGAGGTTCATATGAACACACAGGAAATTTACTGATGGATTCAGATTTTTTAACAGCTACAGAGAAGATGGAAACCAGGCAGGATAACTAAGGATGAATACAAAATAGTAAATGTTGGCGTGCCAAAGCACAGAACGAGCTGAGGCTTGTCTGATGAACCCTAAGGACAATGAACATTTAAAGAAAAATTAATGTTTGCCCCTGCCAGTTGCACGTGAGGACAATTTTTAACACTCTTTTCTGTTTTGTTTTTGAGTTCCAAGTTCTCCCCCCACCTCTTCTCCTCCCCCCGCGTTGAGAAGGCAAGCAGTTTGATAGAGGCTGTATATGTGTGGTCGTGCAAAACATATTTCCACAGCAGTCATGGACACCTAATGTTTTGGCAGCTTTTTTTTTCAGTGACACTGAGGGATGAGGAGCAAGTTAAAAGGAAAGAGCTGCTGCTCAGGGAGGATGGGAGGACCAGAAAGGATGACAGGGAGAGGTTTCCTTCTTAGCTCATCAGCATAGAATCATGGCTGTATAGGTAGAAGGGAATTTGGGGGCCATCTGTTCCAGCCTTCTCACTTTCCAATCATAATTGCAGCTAGCATTTAAAAAGATGTACTTGTAGAAGTATTGGGCCCATTCCTAACATGAAGACTCAGGGAAAGGCCTTGCCCAAGGTCACAGATGAAGTCAGCAGTAGAGTCAAGATATGAACCCAGCTCCTCTAGGTTCACTCTTATACTCAACTCTTATTTCATCTCTGTTTTTTCTTTATCTTTGGTCTGAGAAAGGTGGAACAAAAGGGGCTGAAAGAGAAAGTTGAAATTCAAGTAATATAAGATAAAAGTAAGAGATCATTTGGGCAGCGTGGTGGGTCAGTGGATAGAATCAGTAGGCCTGGAACCAGGAAGGCTCATCTTCCAGAGTTCAAATCTGTGACCCTGGGCAAGTCACTTAACCCTGTTTGTTTCAGTTTCCTCATTTGTAAAAGGAGCTGAAGAGGGAAATGGTAAACCTCTCCAGTATCTCTGCCAAGAAAACCCCAAATGGGTTGAACCCAAAACAAGTTGGACACAGCTGAAAACAACTAAATAAAAAGAGAACATTTAGCTTTCATTGATGAGTTCAAGTCACCGATCTTGGGGTCACATCTTCAAGGGTTGAAAGAACTGGAAAAAATGATGTCTGAGCTATTACCAGTGATCTTTGCAAGATGGTGGAGAACAAGATAGGTTGCCCTTATATCACTAGAGAACAGAATATCTGTCCCAATTTTCAAAGAAAATGAGAGTTTTGCATCTGTAAGTTTTAGGGCAGAGAGCTGTACTTGACTCTCTGCCAAAATTCAAGAAGGTGTTATTAAAGGGCAGTTTGGAACAGTGGATAGGGAGGCTCACTTCATAGTCAGAAGGCCTGAGTTTAAGTGCTATCACTGACACATATCGGCTGTGTGACCCTTAGGGAAGTCACTTGACTTCTTAATCTTTTAGGCAAATCACAAAGGGTCTAAATTGTGGAGAAGATGACAGTCTGCGTTGGTAGAAGAAATTTCTTTCGAGCCTTCCCTATACCAATGAAATCACAGATATGATTTAAATATATGTATATATATGTATATATTAAAGGGATGGTTAGTAGCCATCTAGAAAAGGAAGCAGTGATCCCAGAGAACAGGTTATGCCAGTAGAATCTCATTTCATTTTTGGATGAGGTTCCTAGATGAGAAAATCACAAGACTGCTGTAAGTGGTTTATTTCTAGAAGCCTCTTTATGCTATTCTTGTAGATAGGATGGAGAGATATAGGCTAATTGATAGAATGCTTAGGACAATTCTGAGTTGGTTATATAGCTGGACCCGTAGGATACAGCCACTAATAGCTGGTTATTGACTTGGAGAGAGACCTTTAGGGGAGTCCTTCCATGCCCTTAGCCCAATACAGTTCAACATTTTCCCCTGTAATTTGAATGAGGCTGTAGGAGGAAGGCTTGCCAAATGTGCAGGTGACACAAAGTTTACAATGATATTTTACAAAATCAGATTGCAAAAAGATCTCACAGCCCAGCAATTTGGATCAAATATAAAAAGAGATGAAATTAGAGAATTAAATTACATGTTCTCTTTTTAAAAAACCACCTTACTGAGTTCAGGATGGAAGAAGTCAGGATACATAGTAATTTCTATGAAAAATAAATCTGAGGGATTTGATTAAAGAATATCAGTGGTGTGACTGATGACACTAAAAAGAGCCCAGTTGAGTCCACCAGCAGCACATGTGACAGAATCCCAAAGTAGTGATTAAAGAATTCATATCCCTCAGAAGAAAGGTTTCTGTGGGGTGCCCAGTTCCTTGGTCCTGTGCTATGCAGAGTTTATCAGTAACTTGGATGAATGCACATGGTCTTGCTGATATGTGTTTGTGCATGATGGAGTCAGGGTTCAGAAAAACCTTGACAAGTTAAAGTAATGGGCCGCATCTAATAAAAGGTAATTTTATAGGGCTTGCTTGTTTAATAGGGATATGTATCATGCCTGGCACTTGGACCAAAGCATTAGTAACACAAGTCTGAAATGGACATGGCGGTACACAAATTTATTAAAAAATGATCAGAGGATTTTGGATCAATGAAGCCCTTCATTGAGGCAGAATATCTCGGCTATTGTAATTTTTGTCTGCATCTAGCGCAGTGGTTCTCAACGTTCCTAATGCCGCGACCCTTTAATACTTGTATGTGGGCGTATCTGCATGTGGGTGGGCCTGCCTAGAGATGGATAGAGGAGCGGTGTCTCAGTTCCTAAGACCATCAGAAATATGTGTTTTCCGATGGCCTTAGGCGACCCCAAAGGGGTTGCGACCCACAGGTTGAGAACTGCCAATCCAGTGAGAGTCTGATATACAAAGTGATGGAAGAGATCACCTCTCTGCCCTGGTCAGCCTATCTCTGAATTACTTTGTCTCATTTTTGGGTGCTGCATGTTTTGGAAGGATGTTGTTAATGAAGCATGTGGGATTTTTCCCAGAGGAGAGTGGCCAGGATGGTGGTGGGCTTGTTAACAGCTGTACTGCATAAAGGTTATTTTTAAGAACTGGCGAATGTTTAGCTTGCAGAAGACCTGTGAGAAACATGATAGGTCTTATCAGATCAGTGAAGGGTTGTCATGTGGAAAAAGGATTAGACATTTTACCTTGATCCCATGGGACAGAACCAGGAGCAGTGGGGTGGAAACTTCAGAGAGGCATTTTTTAGTTCAACGTGAGGAAAAATTTGCTGATCCTATAATTGTCCAAAAGTGGACTGGATTTGCTTTAAGAGGTCCTGGTGGGTTCCTTATCACTAGAGCAACCAGGGGGCTTGGTGGATAGAGTGATAGATTTGGAATCAGGAGAACCTGAGTTCAAATTCAGCCTCAGGCGCTCACTAGATGTATGACTGTCTGAGACAAGATTTGATCTTGGGGCTTCCTGATTCAAACTCTGCTATTCTATCCACTAGGCTTAGGAGAAAGTCTTAGAAGTAGTAAATGAAGTCTTAGCAGGGACATGATTGCTCTTTTCTAATATCTGAAAGCTTGTCAAAGGGGCAAGGGAACGGATTTGTTCCTGGTGCTGTCTGGAGGTAAAACCACAACCAATGGGAAGAAATGTTTTGAGGGAGGAGGGGAGCAGATTTCAGCTCAGTATAAAGAGGCACTTTCTAACCATTTGAGCCATATGTGCCAAGGAGGCTTCAGGAGAGATAGTGAGTTCCTTATTACTGCAGGTGTTTGAGCAAAAGAGACGCTTCTTTCCCATGACTTGAGTTTTAATGGAGAGAGACCACAGTATGATGGTTCCCTACTTATGGACTCTCTCTTCCAGCCCTAGTGGACTCCTTATCATTCCCCTAATTTGGCATTTCATCTCTCACCTCCATGCCTCGACCCAAGTTGGCCTTCACATGTGCCATGCCC
Source organism: Pseudochirops corinnae (assembly GCA_028646515.1). Lineage (NCBI taxonomy): Eukaryota > Metazoa > Chordata > Mammalia > Diprotodontia > Pseudocheiridae > Pseudochirops > Pseudochirops corinnae. Next base: position 103,918,607 of record CM053588.1, read on the forward strand.
TCCTCCCTCTTAAGTCTTGGTTCAGGTGAAGCCTTCCATAGCTCCCTCTGTTGTTTGTGTTTTCTCTTTCCTCAAATGACCTTAATTTGCCCTAACACCTTTGGCACACCCCGCATACTGAACTCTGGAGAGGGGCTTCCTGCATCTTGCTTGACTTCAGTGATTTCTAGGTTTGAGATTTCTAAGGATCCATAAAATCACCTTCCACATAATCCATGTATGTTCCTACTGAATTACATGTTGTCTGCCCCACTTGACTGTGAGCTCCCAGGGGGCAGGGACCATATTTTTGCCTTTCTCTGTATCCCCAGACCTCAGCATAGTTCCTGGCATATAATGAGCACTTAATACAAATGCTTGTTGGCTGATTGATGTTATCATAGACCCTGGTTTCTCAAACACTTGAAAATTTACTCTGCTGTTTCCTCATACCCCTATAAAGGTAGATAGCCCAAGTGTAATCATCCCCATTTTACTGATGATGGGACTGAGACTCAGTGAGATTAAATGAGTTACCCATAGTTACTATAAGTTAATAAGTGGCAGGGACACTCTGACCCAAAATCCACTCTCCTCCTTATTCTCCAACAGGCCAGGTAATGGGCATAAAAGTATTTTGAAAAGAATAAAGTGTTCTTTATGTATGTATTTATTTATAGTAGACCTGCAGCATTCCTCCACCCTCCTCGATGCAACACACACACACACACACACACACACACACACACACACACACACACACACACACTCTCTCTCTCTCTCTCTCTCTCTCTCTCTCTCTCTCTCTCTCTCTTTCTCTCTTTCTCATATATACACATACTCTCATTCTCTCTCTCTTCCTCTTTCCTCTTTACCCTTCTCTCTCTCTCCCTCTCTTTCCTCCTCCTCCTTCTCCCTTTTTTCTTTCCCTTCCTCTCTCCCTCCCTCCCTCTCTACTCCGGAAGTTGCTGAAGAGCTGGCCCAGGTGGTGTGTTGATGAATCATTCCTCCTGTCAGATCTTCTGTCATGCTTCTTTGTTCAGTGGCTTGGCTCCAATATTCTGTCCCTGTGCTAGGTGCCCCAAGGCAGGTCTTGGTCGCTAATCCTTTGTAATTTTTGAATAGATCTTTTTATTAGGACTTAAATCATCCAGATGAAAATATAGAATACTACCCATGAAAGGTTCCACAGGAGGTCATAGATCATTGGCATCCTAGAACTTTGGCATTTTAAAATGTTGGAATCATAGAATCTTGGTATCTTCGAAACATAGAACCACAGATTCTTAAAATTGGGAGGGTCCTTAAAGGGCCTTCCCGTTCTTTGATTTGATCTTTCTTATAATGGGGGAGGGAGCAGCTAGGTGGTATAGTAGATAGAGTGCCAGGCCTGGAGTCAGGAAGGCTTATCTTCCTGAGTTCAAATCTGTTTATTTTTACCAGTTTACTGTTTAATTTTACTTTATTAATTACAAGCTGTGTGACCCTGGGGAATTCACTTAACCCTGTTTGCCTCATTTTCCTTATCTGCTAAATGAATGAAGAAGGAAATGGCAAACCATTCCAATATCTTTGCCAAAAACAAACAAAAATCCCAAAGGGGTCAGTCACGAAGAACTGGATGTGCCTGAAAACTACTAACCCACAAATGATGGAAGAGGTGGGAGAAGGCGGTAGTCCATCCCACATCCAGTTAAGGTTGATCAGAGGTACAAGAACAAAAGAGCCTCTTTGCCTACCATATTCTGTAGGTGTTTGTGAGGTCTTAATCATAATTGTGGGCCAGCCCCAGGTCTCGTGGCCCAGTCAGTCCCTTTCCTGTTTGCATAGCTTATATCAGGGGAAGTGGAAGGACCTCTGGGTGGTCATGTGGAAGGGTAGTGGAAAGCTAAGGCTTCTAACCTGGGCCAGCCCCATAGATTCTCCATGAAAATAGGTCTAAACGTCAGGCTTTGGGCCATGAAAGGAGACCCTGCTGGTTTGGTTTTGTTTCCTCTGGAGTCCTGTGCCTTGAAGATATAACTCCTTACCTTTCCGTTTCAGGAAGCACTGTGGCTCACAGGTTTTTTTTCATTTTTTTCATTGTTTCCTCTCTCTGGCTTCCTGCCTTTGCAGCTACCTAGTGGGAGATGAGTTATGGGTCGTCATGGAATACTTAGCTGGTGGCTCCTTAACAGACGTCGTGACTGAAACCTGCATGGATGAAGGACAGATAGCAGCTGTGTGCCGGGAGGTATGATTGGCCTAAGAAACCTACTTTATCAGCTTGGGCCCCTTCCCCTGGAGGGACTTCAGGCCTAGAACTGACTAGGCTGGGCACTAACAGAAGCAAGAGGAAATCTGTGCTGGCAAAGTCTTAGAATGTTGCGATGACAAAATTTTAGATTCTCATAGGATTTTAGGATTAGTGCCAAAGAACCGCCGAATCACCGAATGTGGTGTGTTAACGGGTTTCTCTTCTTCTCTCCCTCTAGTGTCTTCAGGCCTTGGAGTTTCTGCATTCCAGCCAGGTCATTCACAGAGACATTAAGAGTGACAATATCCTGCTTGGGATGGATGGTTCTGTCAAGCTAAGTATGTCTGTGGTCTGGGTAATGATCACCCCTTTGTTAATTGTGGAGCTCTGGGTCCTGGCTGTAGGTGAGGTCTGTGTTGCCAAGGACTTGGTTATGTCAGGGACAGGCCCTTGGACAAGAGGAGCAACTTGGGCAGCCTTATCAATCACCCTTTTTGGAGAGTGAGTTTGGTTTGGTGGTGAGAAGAAGTATGAGGGCATGTGGGGTGGCAGGCACTGGAGATAAACTTAGCCTTTTTCACAGTTGGGCTCTCTATAAGGTGGCCCTTTTCACAGCTAGGTAGGTACTGGTGATACTTGGAATTGGGACCTGACCATGTGACACTGGGTAACTCACTGTCTCTCATTAGTGAGGGGACTCACTAAGGTCTCTTTGGTCTCTCTGTATGTTCTCTGTAAAATGAAAAGTTTGGACCAGATGAACTGTGAAGGCTCCTTTCATTTCTACATCTTTTGGCCTCATCTGTAACTACGACTGCATTTTCTCTGACATGCCAGCCCACCCACCCACCCATTCCTGTCCCCACAGTGCTGAGTACAGGGCTTTTGGGTACATGGTACATGCTGGGTGGAATCATGGATTCTCAAAATTGGAAAGGATCATCTACTTCAGTGACAGATTAAAATGTAACTGGGAAATGTTTAACAAAAATCAGCAAAAATACAGCACAACATAGATAATGTGAATTTGTGATCTTCTAAGTCAGTATGTAGCCCACAGGAACCCGTTTCCTATTTGAATTTGATACCACTGGTCTTGTACACATCCTCCTTAATAATGACAATAAGTAATGCTTGTATATAGCCTGTGGTACATTGGAAAGATCACTGGCTCTGAGTTCAAATTCTGTGACCTTGGGGAGATCACTGCACCTCAGTTTCCTTATCTGTTAAAGGAATCGTTTGGTCTAAGTGGCCTCTGAGAACCTTTCCAGCTGTACGTATCTGATCCTATGTACTTTACATATATTGTCTCTTTTTATTCTTTAGCCACACTGAGGTAAATACTAGAGGCATTAGTAACACCATCTGTTGTTTTAGTTCAGTCATTTTATTCGTGTCTGACTTTTTCTGACCCCCATCTGGGGTTTTCTTGGCAAAGATACTAAAACATTTTGCCATTTCCTTCTCCAGCTCATTTGACAGATAAGGAAACTGAGGCAAATAAGGTGAAATGACTTCTCCAGGGTCACACAGCTAGTAAGTGTCTGAGACCAGACTTGAACTCAGGAAGAGGGGTCTTCTTGACTCCAGGCCCAGAAATTCTATCTACTGCATTCCCTAGCTGCTCATTTTACAGATGAGGAAATAGAGGCTGAGAGGTTAAGTGATCTGCCCAAATGCTTAATGTCAGAAATAGGCTGCAAATACATCTCTCCTTAACTCCCACTCCATGATATATCATGTTACTTCCCTATAATACCTCTGACAAGTAGTCATCCAATTTCTTCTTGTAGAACTGCAGTGATGGGGATCTCACTACCTTCCAAAGCAGCCCATTTGCCTTTTGAACAGCTCCCATCATTAGGAGCTGGTAGAATTTCCTCATGTTATTCCTAGTCCAATTCACTGAGCTCAGCAACACAAATCCAGTTCCTCTTCCACATGACAGCCCCTGAGGTACCTGAAGTCAGCGCTGATGGCCATCCCAAGACTTCTCTCTTCCAGGTTAAACATTCCCACTTTCTTCAGCCTATCTTCATATGATCTGATCTCCAGCCTCCTTCCCATCTTCATCTCTCTTCTTTGGATACGCTCCAGCTTGTCACTGGAATTCTGAATAATGTGTTCCCAGAACTGAGCACAGTACTCCAGGTGTCCAACCATGACAATAGAGAGGGACCGTTGCCTGCCTTATTGAGGGCAGCTAGGTGATGCAGGGAATAAGTCCTAGACTTTTGAGTCTAGAAGACCTGAATTCAAATCTTTTCCCAGACACCCACTAGCTCTGTGATCCTGGGCAAATTATTTAACCTGTCTTAGACGCAGTTTCCTCATCTGGAAAATGGAAATAAGAATAGCACCCACCTCACAAGGTTATTGTGAGCCTCAAATGAGAAAATAAACTTTAAAGTGTTATATGGACAGCTCAGTGGTGCAATGGATAGAGTGCTAGACTTGGAGTCACGAAGACTTATGTTCATGAGTTCAAATCTGGCCTCAGAAACTTACTAGCTGTGTGACCCTGGGCTAGTCATTTAATCCTGTTTGCCTTAGTTTCCTCATACTGTAAAATGAGCTGGAGAAGGAAATGGCAAACTACTTGCGTATCTCTGTCAAGAAAACTCTAAATGGAGTCACAAAGAGTCAGACATGACTGACAAATTATTGAAAAAATATTGCATAAGTGCTAGTTATTGTTTTTATTCTATATTCTGGGCTTCTATTAATGTGGCCTGAGGTTGTATTATCTCTTTTGGCTGCCACATCACACCGTTGGTTAATATTCACCTTGCAGCCTACTATGAAATCCCTAAGGGCTCATGGAATGAAAGCCCTAAATGTTAAGTGAATAAATGAATGTTTAAATAAAACTCACTTTTCTGTTCTCCTTTCCCTCCACAGCTGACTTTGGCTTCTGTGCTCAGATCACTCCAGAACAGAGCAAGCGAAGCACCATGGTTGGGACCCCGTACTGGATGGCACCAGAGGTTGTGACTCGGAAAGCCTATGGGCCGAAGGTGGACATCTGGTCCCTGGGCATCATGGCCATAGAGATGATTGAGGGGGAGCCCCCCTACCTCAATGAAAACCCTCTGAGGGTGAGTGTCTCTGGACTTCTTCTGTTAGCCAGATTGTGGGTGTGTGAGGGGTTAGGCTCTTGATTACACCCCCTACTCAAACCTCCTCCATTGCCCAGTGCTGTGGATGGCAACCTTATCAGTGCTTGTCCATATGGAGTGCCCTAGGGTTTGAGAGAGACAAAGAGAGATGATGGGGGGGGGGGGGTGGGAGGTGGAGAGAGAGAGAAAGGTGCATGTATATACACAAACATGTTTGCATATACACATATGTGTATGTATGTATGCACATAATGCACATATACCTATACATATGTATATATACAATGTATAGATGTCATTTGTTTCATGGCTTGCCTTTGCTATAGAATCAGTCACATGTAGCTAGGCCAGCTCTCAGAAAACAGGCATAGTCTGTGGTCAGGACCATATTCAAAGCTTATCCAGTTGGGTAGAACCCAAGGTTACCTCCAACAAGCCGCCATTATTGTTGTTCAGTTATGTCTGACTCTTCATCATCCCATTGGAGGTTTTCTTGGCAGAAATACTGGAGTGGTTTGGCCATTTCTTTCTCCAGCTCATTTTACAGATGAGGAAACTGAGGTAAACAGGGTTAAGTAACTTGCCCAGGGTCACACACCTAGTAGGTATCTAAGGCTGGATTTGAACTCAGGTCTTCCTGACTCCAGGCCCTGTGCTATGTTCACTGTGCCGCCTAGCTGCCCCAACAATCTGTCAAGCCATGAACAAATATTCAAGATGACCTCGTGTGTGCCAAGTACTGCACTGCAGGGGTTACAGAGATAAGAGTGGCGGCGTTTCTGCCGTCTAAGATTTGCCATTTCTCCCCATGCTTCAATGGGACATTGATGAGATGGAGAAGAAGGGCCTCAGTAAGCTGACTCATTTCTCCAAGTTGAGCTTATAAGGGCACATGGAAAACAAGCCTTGTCTTCCTGGCTCTCCTGGCACCTGGGGTTACTGGGGGAATGCTGTGTGAGCCTCATGTGCTGCAGAGATGGGCATGGTGATTGTTCTTGGTATCCTGAGCTGGGAGGAAACCAAGAGTCGGAAGGCCAGAGTTCAAGTCCTCACTCCGATTTTTATTATCAAGTTATTTTTGGTCTTCTTTTCTCAAAAATGGGGAGAGTCATGTTTGCATTACTTCCCTCACAAGGTGATATGGAGGAGAATATAAGCCTTAAAGGGCTGTAGAAACGTGTGTAGTTTTTAGCTATTAAAACTTGAAATTGCACTTTGGGACACCTGGTGTGTGTGTCTACATGCACATACATGCATGTATATGTATGCACACACATACACTTCTGTAATCCTAGCACACTACAGAAATATACACTCATGTTTTTGTACCAGCATCTGGGTCCTGGTAGGCTGAAGGGAAAGTCCAGTCAGGACATTGTCTAGTGGAGGGATTAAGATTCACTGACTCTGTTTGTGAACATGTAGAGTATATCAAATGATGGCCTCCGGACTGTAATCTCTCTTTTTATTGACAGGCACTATACCTCATTGCTACTAATGGTACTCCTGAGCTTCAGAATCCAGAGAAGCTGTCCGCCATCTTCCGGGATTTCCTGAACCGCTGTCTTGAGATGGATGTGGAGAAGAGAGGGTCAGCCAAAGAGCTGTTACAGGTAACAGCTGCCCTTGTGTGCAGGCATCCAGATTGGTGGGGCTCTGGGTTCCTGGCTCCTGTGTCCTTATCCCAGTTCATTCTCTCCATAAAGCCCAGAGGGGGCACTCATTGATTCATTTAGTCATTCAGCAAACACTTAAGTGTTTACAACATGCAGAGCATTATGCAAGGTGATGGGAGAGAGGATTTTTATAAAAGAGATGGCCCCTGCCCTCTTAGAACTTACAATCTAGCAGGGAGATAAGACACATACACAGACCATTATCATACTTGGGACAAGTGTTTCAGAGAGAGAGAGAAGAAGCAAGCATTCCATGGGGAGGAAAATTGTCAGCAATCAGATTTGAGGGGCTGGGGGTGGTGGACATCAAGGAAGAGGTGTGGTCTAGTCCAGGACAGATGTGTCATACTTATGGGCCACATCACTCCTGAGTGCAGCAAACTAGATTAAAATGTAATTGGGAAACATTTAACAAAATGAATAAAAACACTACACAACATAGATGATGTTAATTTGTGGTTTCCTAAGTCACTATGTGGCCCACAGGAACCTGTTTCTATTTGAATTTGACATTAGTGGTCTGGTATCTTTAAAGAACCCTGAACTTGGAGCAGGAAAACTTTACCCTTGTCACTGAATGTGTGATGCTGGTTTTCTTTTCTGTAAAAAGAGAGGAGTTGAAGAGATGGCCTCTGAGGTCCCTACCACTTGTATATCTGTGGTTCTGTGTTCTTTTATGTTTCTTTCCCATTTTAAATCCGATGGTTCTGTAGCTTTTAAGCTGTGCTTTAAAGGATGGGTAGGAACCACAAACATTTCCCAAACTTCTTGGCATGTCATGTGCTAAGCAATGGAGAATATACAGTGATGAGTGACATGTAGCCTGTTCCTACCTTGATGGAATTCACAGTCTGGGAGGAGAGAGAAGACTCAGGGAGTAACAGCTATCCAGGAGAGTATGAAAGATGAGAGGGGAAAAAGATGCAATGCATCTTCTGAGGTGGGAAAGATCATGTCCAACTTGGAGGAAAAGGGAAGGCTTCATGGCGGCGGAGGTGGCCTTAGAACTGGGTCTTGAAGGATGGGCTGGAATCAGATAGAAAGAGCTGGCAGGGCAAGAGTATTCCAGGCAGAGGGAACAATGAGACCCAAAGAGGGGAAAATCTTAAGAATTCTTTGGTGTACAATGTGTGCACCCATTTGCCTGGAAGATAGCTTGAGATAAGATTAGAAATATCCATCATGAAAGGCCTTAGAATTTAGTCTAAGGCCTATAGGCATTAACCTGTATACATGGGGAGCCACTGGAGCTTTAGGAGCAGGGGAGTGGGATTGAAGAAGCTATTTTCGATACCCTCTGCACAATGCATTCAAGTAGCCAGGTGGTGTACATGACAAGAAGACCTCTGTTCAAATTCTACTTCAAATATTTAATAAGCTGAGTGACCTGGACAAGTCTCCTAACCTCACCCAGCCTCAGTTTTCTCATCTCTAAAATGGATGTAATAATAGCAATTCACATGGTTGTTGTGAGGATCAAATGTGATAATAATATGTGTAACATGTTTTGCAAATCTTAAGGGGCTATATATAAATCCTTGCTATTATGAGAGAGGAGAGAGAACAGAGGCAGGGAGAAGTATTTATTCAACAAACAATTATTAAGTGACTCCTGGGTATACAGAGCATGGCAGTGTGGGAAGAACATTGGGTTTGAAGTCAGCAGACTAGGGTTCAAATCCTGGCTCTGCCATTTATTACCTGTGTGAGAAGTCACTTAACCTCTGAGGGTTTGAGTTTCCTTATCTATAAAATTGGGGAATTGGACTGGATGTCTTTTTTAAGGTCCCTGCTGTCATTTGAGGTGCTGGGCAAGGCACGAAGGGGGAGGTATCATAATAGTTCACATATGGATTCTAGAGGTACATGACTCACACACAGCCAGGGGCATTGTACCGTAGGGTACAGTGAAGGTGCACATGCCAGCCCGTGACAGGTCCACAGTAGGTCCCATCTGTTCTGATGACGTGATGTTCCATGGCATGAGTGGGATGTACCCAGGGGCTAGCTGTCATCACCAGAACTAGAGACCAATCCCAGGTGGCTCCTGTCTGTCCTGCAGGTACACTCTTTTATAGCCTAGGGTGATAAAGAAGTTTACTCTGGCAGGAATCACCAGTGGTAAGAAAACCCCACGCATCCATAATTATACCCATTAAGGCAGATAAGAATGGACACCTAGGTTGGTTTAAACAAACAAACAAATAAGGAAATGAACAACTGAGCAAATAAATAAATAAATGGATGGATGAATAAGTCAATAAATGAATGAATGAATTGGTGCTTAGTGGTTATGCCTAGTGGGTTCATTAATCACTGTGGCAGTTTCTACCAATGTGTGCCTCCATGCTCGCAGAAATAGAAAAGTATTATTAAGTGATTGCTGGGTACACAGAGCAAAGCACATTGGGAAGAACACTGGATTTGGAGTCAGTAGACTTGGGTTCAAATGCTGACTCTTCCACTTATTGACTTTGTGACCTAGGACAAGTCACCCCCAAAAGAGTGATGGGTTAAGGGGGAAAGATGATTGAGTTCTGTTTTGGATATTTTGAGTGTGAGATGCTTATGAGAGGGACATGCAGTTGATAGGGTCCAGCCTTGTGATTTCATCAGTGTGAGGAATTTTCGGTGTGGAAACTCCCTGCTCTGGTATTTAAGGCACAGAAATGATCAGTGACTTGGCTGTAGTCTCACAACCTGTATGTGCCAGAGGCAGGCTGAAACCTCAGTGTTACTGAGTCCAAAGCATCTAGTTGGAAGTGGCAAAAGTATAGTTAATGAATTTGACAAGTATGAGAAAAATTGAAGGTGACTGTGAATCTCTGCACATAATATGGTGCTGTTAAGAGTCCAGCAGTCATGCAAAGGTTTGATCATGTGTTTATATATCTGTACCATATAATGATGGAACCTCTGATCCAGAAGGGGCTTCACAGATCATCAGGGAGCTCATTACCTTATGAGGCAGCCCATTGCATTGTAGATATGGTTATTAGGGAGTTTTCTCATATTGAGCTGAAATCTGCCTCCTGAAAAGCAGTTGTTGGACTCAGTGACAGAATTACAGAATTTTAGAGGTGGAAAGAACTTTGGTCACCATACGTAAAAAAGATTCTCCTAACACCCGACAAGCTAGAAAGACCTAGGTTCAAATCTTGCCTCTAATACGTACTAACTGTGTGCCACTGGACACATCACTTATTTTCTGTCTGCCTCAGTTCCTACAGCTTTAAAATGGATATTATAGTACCTAGTTCATACGGTTATTATGAGGCTAGGTGGCACATTGGGTAGAGCAGTGATTTTAGGGTTAGGATGACCTGAGTTCAAATCCTGCCTTAGACACTTGTTTAGCTGTGTGACCCTAAGTCTCTTAGTAGTTCTCAAACTCAGTCTTTTCATCTATATGATGGGGGTAATAATAGCACCTTCTTTACAGGGCTGTAAAGGATCAAATGAGATAACATGTGTATGGTGCTTTGCAAACCTTAAAGAACTATATAAATGCTAGCTATTATGTTATCTTATAATGCTTATTATATTATGTTATTATATTAAAATGCTTTGCAAAATTTAAAGTACTATATAAAGTCGGCTCTTATTTTGTCATATATTGTTCTTAGTTCTACTTTCTGAGGCCTAGTGGAACAAGTTTGTTCTCTCTTTGCCATGACAGCTTAAATGTAGAAGACTACATCCAAAGGTGTCAAGATTATAATTGGATTCTGCTGCCTGCTGAAAATCGTCACCACTTTTTCTAAACTCTCCCCGGAAAGAGAAACCACACCTAGAAATAGTCCAACTCAGGCACCTCAAGAGGAAAACCATATTTAGTTGTGAAAGGGTCTGGTGAAGGAAAGCAGAGGAACTTTTGCAAGAGCATAACTGTTATTTAGCTGTGGTGGTTCCAGCAACACCTGTGGAAGGAAGAGGTTGTGTCAGATGAGATAACAGAAAGCGTTTTGTAAACTTTAAAGGGCTATCTGTATACATGCTAACTGTTGTTAAAATGCTAGCCATTATTGTTATTGTTGACACGCTAGCTATCGTCATCGACGTGTCAGCGGTTACTGTTGACACATGCTAGCTGTTGTTGACATGCTTGCTGTTGTGGTTGACATGCTAGCTGTTATTAGTGTTATTGACATGCTAGCTGTTGTTAGTTTTGTTGACATGCTAGCTGTTATTAGTGTTATTGACATGCTAGCTGTTGTTAGTTTTGTTGACATGCTTCCTGTTGTTAGTGTTATTGACACACTAGCTGTTGTTAGGTTTGTTGACATGCTAGCTGTTATTAGTGTTATTGACATGCTAGCTGTTGTTAGTTTTGTTGACACGCTAGCTGTTGTTAGGTTTGTTGACATGCTAGCTGTTATTGGTGTTATTGACATGCTAGCTGTTGTTAGTTTTGTTGACA